>CM035840.1:427221021-427821021 GCA_020510985.1 Pholidichthys leucotaenia | reverse complement strand
AGTCACATCTGGAACACAATGCCAAATGAAATTAAAATAATAACGGACTTTAAAACATTCACTAAAAATGTTAAAAACTGGCTGAAAAATAAACAAGAATGTACTCATGTATGAATTATTTGTCTGCAAAGTGAGAGTGAATGAAGGGAAGGAATAAATGTGTTTGTTTATAGTGAGTGACGGAGGGAGGAAGGCCTGAAATAGGCAAATGTGAGTTATGTTATATGTGTTAAATGTGAGTCAGGCTGTTATATTTGTGTATTTATAATATTTATAATATTTATGTTAAATGTGAGTCAGGCTGTTATATTTGTGTATTTATAATATTTATAATATTTATAATTGTGTATTTATAATTTTTCTGCATTGATGTATGTGGTTATTGTGTATATTTTTTATCTTGATTCTTTTTTCTAAAGCCCATCCAGGGACAAGAGTTGCAAATTAGCTAATAGCTATACACTCTATGTGCAACACATCAGATTGATTGTCTTTGATTAATTGTCTATGTTTATTGCACTGTCCCTGTCAAATAAACTAATCTACTACTACTACAATGTGTTTGCTCATTGCAACAGAAGGCTAATGGATGATTAGAAAACCCTTGTGCAATCATGTTAGGTCTGCAATGCTGTAATTGCTGCAAATGGAGGATTCTTTGACGAAAGCAAAGTTTGAAGGAAAAAATTATTATTTCAAATACAAATCCTTATTTCTAACCTTGTCAATGTTTGACTATATTTTCTATTCATTTTACAACTCATGGTGGCAAATAAGTGTGACTTTTCATGGAAAACACAAAATAATTGTCTGGGTGACCCCAAACTTTTGAACGGTAGTGTACATATTTATTCCATCTAGCTACAATGCTCTGCACTGTGTGTTTATATATTCACATATTCATTCCATCTAGCTACAATACTCCGCACTGTGTGTTTATATACTCATATATTTATTCCATCCAGTTACAATGCTCTGCACTGTGTTTATATATTTATATATCTATCCCATCTAGCTACAATGCTCCGCACTGTGTGTGTCTCTCTCTCTCTATATATATATATATAGTGGGGCAAAAAAGTATTTAGTCAGCCACCAATTGTGCAAGTTCTCCCACTTAAAAGATGAGAGAGGTTTCCAATTTTCATCATAGGTATACCTCAACTATGAGAGACAAAATGAGAAAAAAAAATCCAGAAAATCACATTGTCTGATTTTTAAAGAATTTATTTGCAAATTATGGTGGAAAATAAGTATTTGGTCACCTACAAACAAGCAAGATTTCTGGCTCTCACAGACCTGTAACTTCTTCTTTAAGAGGCTCATCTGTCCTCCACTCGTTACCTGTATTAATGGCACCTGTTTGAACTCGTTATCAGTATAAAAGACACCTGTCCACAACCTCAAACAGTCAGACTCCAAACTCCACTATGGCCAAGACCAAAGAGCTGTCAAAGGACACCAGAAACAAAATTGTAGACCTGCACCAGGCTGGGAAGACTGAATCTGCAATAGGTAAGCAGCTTGGTGTGAAGAAATCAACTGTGGGAGCAATTATTAGAAAATGGAAGACATACAAGACCACTGATAATTTCCCTCGATCTGAGGCTCCACGCAAGATCTCACCCCGTGGGGTCAAAATGATAACGAGAACGGTGAGCAAAAATCCCAGAACCACACAGGGGGACCTAGTGAATGACCTGCAGAGAGCTGGGACCAAAGTAACAAAGGCTACATCAGAAACACACTACGCCGCCAGGGACTCAAATCCTGCAGTGCCAGACGTGTCCCCCTGCTTAAGCCAGTACATGTCCAGGCCCATCTGAAGTTTGCTAGAGAGCATTTGGATGATCCAGAAGAGGATTGGGAGAATGCCATATGGTCAGATGAAACCAAAATAGAACTTTTTGGTAAAAACTCAACTTGTCGTGTTTGGAGGAGAAAGAACACCATACCTACTGTGAAGCACGGGGGTGGAAACATCATACTTTGGGGCTGTTTTTCTGCAAAGGGACCAGGACGACTGATCCGTGTAAAGGAAAGAATGAATGGGGCCATGTATCGTGAGATTTTGAGTGAAAACCTCCTTCCACCAGCAAGGGCATTGGAGATGAAACGTGGCTGGGTCTTTCATCATGACAATGATCCCAAACACACCGCCCGGGCAATGAAGGAGTGGCTTTGTAAGAAGCATTTCAAGGTCTTAGAGTGGCCTAGCCAGTCTCCAGATCTCAACCCCATAGAAAATCTTTGGAGGGAGTTGAAAGTCTGTGTTGCCCAGCGACAGCCCCAAAACATCACTGCTCTAGAGGAGATCTGCATGGAGGAATGTGCCAAAATACCAGCAACAGTGTGCGAAAACCTTGTGAAAACTTACAGAAAACGTTTGACCTCTGTCATTGCCAACAAAGGGTATATAACAAAGTACTGAGATGAACTTTTGTTATTGACCAAATACTTATTTTACCGAGGAATTTACCAATTAATTCATTAAAAATCCTTCAATGTGATTTTCTGGATTTTTTTTTCTTATTTTGTCTCTCATAGTTGAAGTATACCTATGATGAAAATTGGAGACCTCTCTCATCTTTTAAGTGGGAGAACTTGCACAATTGGTGGCTGACTAAATACTTTTTTACCCCACTGTATATATATATATATATATATATATACTGTATATATATGTACATATATGTACATATTTATACTTGCTGCTCTTGTTTTTTCTTGCCTTCTGATTGTTGCTCTGAGCGTTGCTATCCCTATGCTGTTGCAATCCAGGAATTTCCCTATTGTGGGACTAATAAAGGCTTATCTTATCTTATAAAAATGAAATTTTCTGCACCATATTTTCACAAATGTGCAAGTGAACTCAAAATGAACTCCTCCTAGACCATTCATCCAAATTGCTTGAAATTAAGCAGAGATCATCTACAGACACTGATAATCAGAATCAGAATCAGAATCAGCTTTATTGGCCAAGTATGCACAACACATACAAGGAATTTGACTTTGGCTAAAAACTTGCTCTCGTTGTTCAGGTGGAGGATTTAAATAAGGATTCAATGACAACAGAGTATGTACAGTAAATTACAGTCTGTCCACGTTTCTATAAAAGGATGCAAATATATACAGGAATATATGCAGTTATTTACTCAGACTAACCACACTTTGCAGAAATATATGAAAAAATATACAGTCACACAGTATTTCAATGTGAACTCAGATTCAGTGATATAATGTGAATGAAGTAAAAAGCAGTGTGAGAGTTATGTGCAATGTAGTAATGGATGAAAAGTCATGAGTACAGCAACAGGTAGGACTAGGTGAATGTTAGGAGTTCATCAGAGTGATGGCTTGAGGAAAGAAACTGTTCCTGTGACGGGTGGTTTTGACCTTCAGTGATCTGTAACGACGACCAGAAGATAGAAGTTCAAACAGTTTGTGGCCGGGGTGTGATGGGTCAGCACAGATGTTTTCCACCCATTTCCTGGTTATGGACCGATATAAGTTCTCAATGGAGGGTAGGTCGGTACCAATGATCCTCTCTGCAGACTTAACGATCCGCTGCAGTCTGGTCTTGTCCTGTTTAGTGGCAGATCCAAACCAGACAGTGATGGAAAAGCAGAGGACAGATTGGATGATGGCGGTGTAGAAGACAACCAGCAGCTCCTGAGGCAAATCAAACTTCTTAAGTTGACGCAGAAAAAACAACCTCTGCTGGGCCTTTTTCCGGACAGTGTCTATATGGGAGGACCACTTCAGGTTCCGGGAGATTGTGGTACCCAGAAACTTGAAGGAGTCCACAGTGGACACTGTGCTGTTGAGGATGGTGAGTGGGGGGAATGAAGGGGGATGTCGCCTGAAATCCACAGTCATCTCCACCGTTTTGGCTGGGTTAAGTTCAAGATGGTGAACTTATAATTCAAGATAATGAAAAGTTGTTAAAAATGATCCAAAAATGTCAATCCATTCTGATTTTCTAAGCCAGTGAAGTTGTACAGTTTCTCTTTGGCGTGCAGTTTTGGGTTTAACTCCTGATATAGTGATTCAAATTTCATAAAACTTCACACTCACAGTCACAACAGTATTCTTCAGCTAACCACCAGATTTCATGCAATTTTATTAATGTTCAAAAAAATCATGTTTATGAAATGTCTGTCAGTCATTTTGTCTCATCAATAGAACATTTTGTTAGTGTGTGAAGAAGTCATTGTGTGACTCAAAGCAATAGTGTGGTGTAGCAATTAAGATGTTTGTCTGCCATAGGAAACCTGAGTTCTTAATCCTCCCAGTAATGTGTTGTTCTTCTGAAGTGCAACATACCTCTTCTGTGCTTTTGAAAATTATGTGTAGCGCACATTAAGTTTTAACTGCTGCTGGGAATCCTTTCAATTGAATATTTCATTCAAGAAAGTTAGAGTGCAAGCTTAAGTGTTGTGTGGTGTTGTGGTTAAGGTGAGTGCTTGGTATGTAGGAGGTTCCAGGTTTAAATCTTGCCAGGGAAGTCTTATTCTTCTTCAGTACACCATGCTTCTCCTGTACTTTCTAAAGATACACTATGCAAGATTTTCACCTCAAAATAATGTTTGCAAAATTATTCTGATGGTACCCCAACATTTGACCATGTTAATGTCACTTCCTCCATAGCCTGAGTGGGTCCACATTGCTTGCAACAGCTCTTTTTTTGGTGTAAGTACTTGGGGGGGGGGCAGCTGTAGCCTGGTTTGCAGCAGTGAGTCATAGGGCAAGGCTTTAGCCACCAATAACAAAACGCCCTGTGGTTGGCTTTTAGGACTGGGGTTGTGGTTGCCATGTTGGGTGTGCCATGGCTGCCATGGGGCCTTTTCAGTGTCCCTGAACAAGAAAGTTACATTGTGCTGCTTTAAAAAGTAATGTGTAGCAGACTGTAGACTTTATTGTCCCCAAGGGGAAATTCTTTTTCACAGATCTGTACATAAGGACTCCACATGATAGACAACATAATTAAACCTTAGGTTTGTGCTCTTCAGAATCACACCAAAATTTCATGCAGTTTTGTTTATGTGTCACAAATCATCTTTATGAAATGTCTATCAATCCTTATGTGTTGTCAATGGAACAGTTTGATTTGAGAAAGTCAGGCTGTGAATGAAAACAGTCCTGTGGTGTAGTGGTTAAGGCATTATTATGTCATGCTGTAGGTCTGGGGTTTGAGTATTTTTCTTCTGAAGTACAACATGCCTCTCCTGTGAATTTTTAAAACCTAATGAGTAGAACACCTTAGGTTTTAAAAGCTGTTGGTAAACAGTACTGAACCTTGGAGTCTACTGCTGCTTGGAGGCCAATGGCCTGATGATCACTGCTTGTGACTGTATATTGTTACTTCTGTAGAAGAGCTTGAAATAACGAGGCGATGTGATATATAAACCAAGGTTTATTATCAGCTCCTCTAACAAGTCTCATCCTAGTGCAGCAGCAGAAGAAGGAAAAAGAGACCGAACAACTTCGGCTCTATGAACTTATACTTGCACATAACAAAAGACATGCATATCAAAAGCTGACATCCCTCATTATCTTAATCCCCCCATTGTCTTCGTACTCCTCCTCATGGCCCTGGGGGGTGAGGGCAGCTCCTCTGGTCTCCACCGCAGTGTCTGGGAAGGTCTTTGTTCTTCACTGGCGGTTGAGAGTCTTTGTCCTGTTCTGAGGTGTGAAGTCGCCTTACATATGTAATCACCAAACATTCTCACATGCTTCAACATATGTAGGTTATGGAATATATGATTAATACAGACCACAGCCCCCCCCAAACGACTAAGAAAAGGACAATAGAAAAATTCACAGTTTAAGATAATTACTATGGCATACTAACTGCTACACCTCTTGCCACAGAAGAAACTTTCCAGCAGCCATGCTCCTAAGAGAGTTCAGTGGTAATCATAACAGCATAGTAATATCACAAGTCGGTCCTAAACTGTTACAGCACAATTAGTGAACAACTGTTGAGTAGTTTGCATCAGTCTCTGTGCCGTCTGGGTTTTAATCTTCTCCCGAATCTGCTGTGGGTCCGCTTGGGCGTCCTGCTGGGACCTTCCTGTAAGGAATCTGCAGCTTGGGGAGGAGAGTGATTATTTGTTCCCTGCAGGGGGGCTGAGTCTTTTCTCTTGGGGGGTCTACCCCGCCGAGGTGCTCTCGCCAACTGTGCAGGCTCATCTCTCAACAAGAAGGCAGGTTTAAGTCTGTCAATGCTGACTGTTTCTTTTCTATCCCCAAAATCAAGCACAAAATGCTTATCACCAGGTTCCAGCACTCTGAATGGCCCATCGTATGGTGGGCGGAAAGTTGGTTTTAAAGCTTCATGCCTAACAAAAACGAATTCAGCGTTTTTTAAAGCTTGGGGGACAAAAACCTGTGGAAAAGAGTGATGTGCCGGTCCGAGGAGAGAGTCCGGTCCATTGCTGCCTAAAAACCTCGGGCTGGAAAATGCCCTGGCTCTGGGTTCTTTGGTAAAAATTCACCTGGGAGCCTGAGAGGTTGTGCAAAAACTAATTCTGCTGGGGAGGCGTCTAAATCCTCTTTGGGCGCAGCACGCAACCCCAATAAAACCCAGGGAAGTTTATTTACCCAATTTGTATCCGTTAGTGAGGCTCTGAGGGCGGCCTTTAAAGATCTGTGAAAACGCTCGCATAACCCATTAGCCTGAGGGTGATAAGCGGTGGTGCGGTGAATTGTTGCCCCTAAGCTGCTGGACATGGCTGACCAAAGCTCCGAGACAAATTGAGGCCCCCTATCGGACGTGATGTCCGATGGGACGCCGAAACGTGCCACCCAGTTTGTCAAAAAAACGCGAGCGACTTCCTCCGCTGTGGTTGACGCTAGAGGGACTGCCTCTGGCCAGCGCGTGGTGCGGTCTATCATTGTTAGCAGGTGTGTGAAACCTTGGGAGGAAGGTAGTGGTCCACCGAGGTCGACATGAACGTGGTCGAACCTTCTAGCAGGGATTGGAAAAAGCTCCAGAGGGGCTTTTGTGTGTTTGTGTATTTTGGCTCGCTGACAGGAAATGCAAGTTTTTGCCCATTCTTTTACGTTTTTGCGCAGGCCAGGCCACACAAACTTTTCGGCGACCATTTTAACCAAGGCGCGCACACCTGGGTGCGCGAGGGAGTGAATTGAGTCGAAAATTCGGCGGCGCCATGTAGCTGGGACTAACGGGCGAGGTCGGCCGGTTGAGATATCGCATATTAGGGGGAGCACGCCGTCGCGCAAACCCCTTTCCTCCAGCCTTAACCCTGTTGGTCCAGACAAGAGTGTGCGCACATCCGCATCACTACTTTGTTCCTCTGCCATGGCTGCATAATCTATCCCTACTTGGATTGGGGCCGCGTATGTGTCCGCGTTGGTGAAGAGTTCCGCGGCTGAGGTAGTATAATCTGTCTCCTCGCGCTCTGACGATGTCACAGCGCGAGAGAGGCAGTCTGCTACCACGTTAAGTTTGCCTGCCACATGTCGAATGTCTGTGGTGAACTCTGAAATCGCAGCCAGCTGTCTTTGTTGCCTGCCTGACCACGGTTCGGAAATTTTAGCCATAGCAAAGGTGAACGGTTTGTGGTCTACAAAAGCCGTGAAACTCTGCCCTTCTAACCAGAACTGGAAGTGGCGGATGGATAAATGAAGTGCTAGCAGCTCCCTGTCAAAAGTGCTGTATTTACGCTCGGTTTGGTTTAGCGATTTGCTGAAGAATGCCAAAGGTTGCCAGATTCCGCTGACATGTTGTTCTACAACTGCCCCTATAGCTAGGTCCGAAGCGTCTGTGGTTAGCGCAATGCGGGTCGAGGGATCGGTGTGAACCAACAATGTGGCATTAGCTAGGGCGCTTTTAACTTCCGCGAAGGCGCGTTCGCGCTCCGGGGTCCATTCGACCGCGTTGGAAGCTTTTTGTTTTCTGAGCGCGTCATATAGGGGCTGCATGAGCTGAGCTGCGTGGGGGAGGAAACGGTTGTAAAAATTAACCATTCCTAAAAATTCTTGCAGCGATTTGACCGTTTGTGGCCGTGGGGAACTTTTTATCGCGTGAACTTTGTCTGGAAGTGGGACTGCCCCCTTCGGAGAAACTCTGTGTCCTAAAAAATCAATTTGTGACACGCCGAATTTGCATTTGGCTGGATTGATTATTAACCCGTGCTCTTCTAGCCTCTGAAAAACCATAGTGAGATGCTGCTCGTGTTCTTCCTCAGACGGGCTGGCTACCAGCATATCGTCGAGGTAGACGAAAACAAAAGGGAGGTCGCGTAATACTGCGTCCATCATCCGCTGAAAGGTTTGAGCCGCGCCTTTGAGGCCGAAAGGCATTCGCAAAAATTCAAAAAGGCCGAAAGTGTCACGCCGCGCCATTCATCAGCGGCGCCACCTGCTCACGCACCTGCCAATCATCAGTGGCGAGGGATAAAGGCCGTCTCGCCCGGAGGCTCGGCCTGAAGCCGTCAGACTTCGTCCCTCACCGTTGTGAGCATACTTCCCTTCAGCGTAACCATTTTGGTAAGAAGATCGCTTACCTTTTCTCTTCAGTCTTCTCCCCTGTGCACAGGTGGATTTCCCAGCGGCGGACATCTCCTCTCCATCGCCCAATCCTCGCTGCTGCACGGAGCTCTCCAGGTGGCTGTCTTCCGGGCTTCACCCCCTTGTTGTGCCAGCTGTCCTGACCCACCAAGTAAGTCCTTCTCTCGCCATAAATTCCTCCTGTGTTGGTGTATGCCCGTCACCCTCTCCCTGTGCTCTCTCCATAGGGTTGCTCGGCTGTACGGTCACCTGCCTCTGTGCCTGGAGCAGACACCATCACCAACACATTTACATCCCGCAGACACGCACTCATTCACTCCTGTTGTTAATAAACTCTTTGAACTACTCTAAGCCTGTGTGTGTGCGTCTCCTGAGCCGTGCGTTATGTCAGTACGGCTTCAGCAGAGCGGCTCGGCGGACGGCGGGCTCGCACACCGGTTTTCCACTCTCGAGGCTAGAGTGGATCAAATAGCTTATCAACAACAGGTGATCTTTAATCAATTATTGAATTTAACTAACCGGTTGGGCCGCTTGGATCCTCAACAGCCGTTCCCCCCGGCTCGCCAGGGTGGCGCGGCTCCTGCTGTTCCAGCGGCCGTCCAGCCGGCTCCAGTGGCACCGGTTCGGCTCACACCGATTCCGACCCCCGCCCGCTTTAGCGGTAAGCTCGGCGGAGCGCGGGGGTTCATTATGCAGTGTGAGTCCGTGTTCCACCGTGTGCCCGGAGATTTTCCCTCGGATCACAGTCGGATTGGTTACATAGGGAATCTTCTGGAGGGGCGTGCGTTAACTTGGACCTACGCCGTAATGGCGAGGCCCAGTTATGCCACCCTCACCTATGACCAGTTCGTGAGGCGCTTCCTGGAGGTCTTTGACCATTCTCAAACCGAGACGGTCCAGGTCGATCGGCTCCTCGCTCTCCAGCAGGGAGGCCGGTCGGCAGCGGACTACTCGGTCGACTTCCGGGTAGCGGCGGAGGAATTGGGCTGGGAGGATCGCTCCCTCTGTGGCCTGTTCCTCCGCAGCCTCAATAGTGATCTGAGGGATGAACTGGCTGGACGGGATATCCCTGGGACGCTAGCGGAGCTGACATCCTTAGCGATAAGTTTGGATAACAGGCTGCGCGAGCGCTCCTCGGGGCGGAAGTCTTCTTCTTCTCGCCCTCGTGGAGTCTCGCCGCACCTGTTCCAAGCTCGCCCCCTGGCGGCGCCGCCAGCATTGTGCCCCGAGGAGTCGGAGCCGATGGTGACGGGCTGGACCAAGCTTTCCCCTGCGGAGAAACAACGCCGCCGTGAGTTGGGCCTCTGCATGTATTGCGGAGGTGACCAACACACTGTGGAGCGTTGCCCGCGGAAAGCCAGTCGGCGGGGTCCGCGAATCGCTGTAGGGAGCCTCGCGGATCCCAACCGGTTAGACTCTCTCACCCAATTAAAGCTGCCCATCCGTTTTTGCCACAATCCCACTGGGCACCTCACCCACGCACTGGTGGATTCGGGCGCAGAGGGCAGCTTCATTTCACAAGGCCTGGCAACCCGATTGGGCATCCGCTGTCAGGCATTAAAACACCCCATCTCCCTGGTCCATCTCTCCCGTGCCTCCCTTGGGAGAGTTTCTCACCAGACCATGCCTGTCCCAGTCATCATCTCAGGGAACCACCGGGAGGAGATGGTATTTTACGTCCTGCCCAACTCTGTGTCGCCCGTCATCCTGGGGTATCCCTGGCTACGCCTCCACAACCCTGTCCTGGACTGGAGGTCCGCTGGGGTATCGGCATGGAGTACCTTCTGTATGGGCACCTGCCTTCAGTCCGCTGCCTGCTCCCCATCCGCGGCTCCCCCTGTGGCGGATACAGCACCTCCGGACCTGTCACTGGTGCCTCCAGAATTTCACGACCTGGGTATGGTATTTAGCAAATCGAAAGCTATGTCTCTTCCCCCGCATCGACCATATGACTGTGCCATCAACCTCCGCCAGGGGGCTCCCCTGCCATCTGGTCGGCTCTACAGCCTGTCGGCGCCGGAGAAGGAGACCATGAATACATACCTAAAGGAATCTCTGAGCGCTGGGATTATTCGCCCATCGTCGTCACCCGTGGGGGCAGGGTTTTTCTTTGTCGGGAAAAAGGACGGATCCCTCCGCCCCTGCATAGACTACCGAGCGCTGAATGACATCACTGAGAGGGACCGTTACACCCTGCCCCTCATGGACACTGCCTTTCACTCCCTCCAGGGGGCGACCTGGTTTACCAAGCTGGATTTACGCAGCGCTTACCACCTCGTCCGGATCCGGGAGGGAGATGAATGGAAGACAGCCTTCCGTACCCCGAACGGCCACTTTGAGTATCTCGTCATGCCGTTCGGGCTGACCAACGCTCCTGCCGTCTTTCAGCGCCTCATTAATGACGTCCTCCGGGATTTCATCGGCCTTTTTGTGTTCGTCTACCTGGATGACATCCTTATCTTCTCCAGGTCCAGGGACGAGCACCAGGTCCATGTGAGGCGGGTCCTCCAAAGACTGCTGGAGAATCGTCTGTACGTGAAGGCTGAGAAATGCGAATTCTACGCTAGGACCACATCCTTCCTGGGATTCATCATCGCTCAAGATCAGGTGCTCCCAGACCCAGAGAAGGTGAAGGCGGTGGTGGAGTGGCCTACTCCCGCATCCCGGAAGCAGGTGCAACAGTTTGTTGGCTTCGCCAATTTTTACCGCCGCTTTGTCCCAAATTTCAGCTCGATCGTCGGACCGCTGACCCGCCTCACGTCCCCGAAGGTCCCGTTCCGGTGGACTGAAGAGGTCGCTGCTGCCTTTAGGGCGCTGAAGGCGGAGTTCTCCTCCTCCCGGGTCCTTCGCCAGGTCGACCCCGCGCTGCAGTGCATTGTGGAGGTGGACGCATCGGACACGGGAGTGGGAGCAGTGTTATCCCAGCGGTCACCTGACGATGGCGCCAAGCGGCCGTGCGCCTTCTTCTCCCGGCGCCTGTCCCCGGCGGAGAGGAACTACGATGTGGGGGACAGAGAGCTCCTGGCCATTAAACTCGCCTTACAGGAGTGGCGCCACTGGCTAGAGGGGGCGGACCTGCCGTTTGTGGTCCTGACGGACCACAAGAACTTAGAATATTTACGATCTGCCAAGCGCCTGAATGCCCGCCAGGCGCGCTGGTCTTTGTTCTTCGCCAGGTTCCGCTTCTCGATCACCTTCAGGCCGGGCTCCAAAAACGGCCTGCCTGACGCCCTCTCTAGGCAGTTCACCCCCGTGGAGGCTGAGGAGACGCCCCACACTATCCTGCCCAGGTCGTGCGTCCTCGGTGCCATCTCTTGGGACATTGAAGACAAGATCCGGAAGGCGCAGGAGGTGGAACCTGATCCTGGCGGCGGACCGGAGGGAAGACTGTTCGTCCCATCTGCGGTCCGAGGAGAGGTCATCCACTGGCTCCACACCTCCCGGCTCACCTGTCATCCCGGCACCTCTCGGATGATCAGCCTCCTCCAGCGGTCCTTTTGGTGGCCAGGCCTGCGGAGGGATGCAGCCCGCTACGCCCGGGCTTGCCCAATCTGTGCCACCAGCAAGTCGGGAAATGCCCCCCCAGCGGGTCTGCTCCAGCCTCTGCCCGTCCCCGGCAGGCCCTGGTCGCACATCGCACTGGACTTCGTCACCGGACTCCCCGTTTCCAACTCCTTTGACACCGTCCTGACCATTGTGGACCGTTTCTCCAAGGCGGCGCACTTCATTCCCCTGCGGGGTCTCCCTACTGCCCTGGAGACGGCGGGCCTCCTCGTCCAACACGTGGTCAGGCTGCACGGGATTCCGGTGGACGTGGTCTCGGACCGGGGCCCCCAATTTTCGTCCGAGGTTTGGAGATCCTTCTGTAACGCCATCGGAGCCAAGGTGAGCCTCTCCTCCGGCCATCACCCCCAGTCTAACGGGCAGTGTGAGAGGACCAATCAGGAGCTGGAGGCTGCGCTCCGCTGTGTTACCAGATCCAAGCCGACGTCCTGGAGCAACCATCTCGCCTGGGTGGAGTATGCCCACAACACCGCCCGCTCTTCTGCAACGGGGATGTCCCCCTTCAAGGCGTCCCTGGGTTACGACCCCCCGCTGTTTCCAGCGCAGGAGAACGAGGTGACTGTCCCCTCCGTTAGGGCGCACCTTAGGCAGTTCCGCTCCACCTGGGCTGCCGCGCGTCATGCGCTTTTACGCACAGCGGAGCGCAACAGGACCGTGGCGGACCGGCACAGAAGACCTGCCCCGGCGTACAGAGTTGGGCAACTCGTGTATGTGTCTACCCAGGACGTCACATTAAAAGGCGAGAGGAGGAAGCTGGCACAGCGATTCATGGGTCCCTTTCCCGTCACCCGGATCATCAACCCGGTGGCTGTGCGCGTGGCTATCCCCCCCTCCCTCCGCATCCATCCCACTTTCCATGTGTCGAGGGTGAAACTGGCAGTCACTGACCCCCTTTGCCCTCCTCCTGCAGCGCAACCCGCGCCCCGGATGGTTGGTGGCCATCCGGCCTGGTCCGTCTCCTCCATCCTGGACTCCCGGCGCCGAGGCCGTGGGTTGCAATACCTGGTGGACTGGGAGGGCTATGGGCCCGAGCATCGGCAATGGGTGCCCCCGTCGTTTGTGTTGGACCCATCGCTCATCGCGGACTTCCACCGAGCGCACCCGGATAAGCCATCGCCAGGAGGCGCTGCTAGAGGGGGGAGTACTGTCACGCCGCGCCATTCATCAGCGGCGCCACCTGCTCACGCACCTGCCAATCATCAGCGGCGAGGGATAAAGGCCGTCTCGCCCGGAGGCTCGGCCTGAAGCCGTCAGACTTCGTCCCTCACCGTTGTGAGCATACTTCCCTTCAGCGTAACCATTTTGGTAAGAAGATCGCTTACCTTTTCTCTTCAGTCTTCTCCCCTGTGCACAGGTGGATTTCCCAGCGGCGGACATCTCCTCTCCATCGCCCAATCCTCGCTGCTGCACGGAGCTCTCCAGGTGGCTGTCTTCCGGGCTTCACCCCCTTGTTGTGCCAGCTGTCCTGACCCACCAAGTAAGTCCTTCTCTCGCCATAAATTCCTCCTGTGTTGGTGTATGCCCGTCACCCTCTCCCTGTGCTCTCTCCATAGGGTTGCTCGGCTGTACGGTCACCTGCCTCTGTGCCTGGAGCAGACACCATCACCAACACATTTACATCCCGCAGACACGCACTCATTCACTCCTGTTGTTAATAAACTCTTTGAACTACTCTAAGCCTGTGTGTGTGCGTCTCCTGAGCCGTGCGTTATGTCAGAAAGGGATTATTACAGCTGTTTTAGGAATGTCCTCTGCTCGAACTGGGACTTGATGATAACCGCGGACCAGGTCTATTTTTGAAAAAATGCGCGCACCCACCAGATGCAGTGAAAAATCCTGAATGTGAGGAATTGGGTAGTGGTCATGCGCTGTCGCATTGTTTAATCTGCGGTAATCGCCGCACGGTCTCCAAGAACCGTCGGATTTCGGAACCATGTGAAGTGGTGAGGCCCAGGGGCTTTTCGAGCGTCTAATAATGCCTAATTTTTCAAGGGTGGTAAACTCGTCCCAAGCTATGGCGAGCTTGGCTGCGTCTAAGCGCCGAGCTTTGGCGAATATGGGTGGGCCCATTGTGGGAATAAAATGTTCAACCCCGTGTTTAGCCACTGTGGCTGAGAATTTGGGAATTGTGAGTGCTGGAAATTGGGTGAGGAGTTGATCAAACTTACCTCCTGCTGTGGTGACGCTGGCCTGCACAGGTGGTGGAGAAAGCCGGGCCGAGCAGGGAATAGAAGCAAAGGACAGTGCATTAACCAAGCGCCTGTTCGCTAGATCAACTAATAACCCATGTGCACACAAAAAATCTGCGCCCAGCAAGTTAAAACTCACCGCCGCTACAACAAATGTCCATCTGTAGTTGCGGCTGTGGATGCAGAGGTGCAGGCTCTTTTCGCCAAAAGTGTCGATGGTGGAGCCGTTGGCTGCCACCGCTCCATTGCCCCGGGGGCCCATGGCCCGGTCTGCTTGGGAGGGCATGACAAAACTTAGTTGAGCTCCCGTGTCGATAAGGAACCGCTTGCCGGTGTGTCCGTCTGTCACATATAAAAGCTTGCTTTTTTCGCCGAGAACCGCCGCTATTAACGGCTCTCGGCTTCGGCGTTTTCCGGAAATTGTGAATTTGCAGGGGGGAACGCATTTGTAAGCCTTCTCAGCGAAGCGGTGGTGGTAATAACAAACGTCGCTCCGTCTGTTGCGTCCTGGCCGTGTCGCTGTCACCGCGGGCTGGTTCTGCTCAGTGATTTGTGGCTCCTCGTGGCTCCGGACATCTGCGGATGCTGCTGTGGGTGTCTGCTCCTTGCAGGCGTTGACGAGCCGTTGAGCTTCGTGAGCTAGCGTGCGGAAGTCTTGCTGGGTGCTGCATCGCATGTTGGCCAGCGTCCCTCTCATGTGTGGCGGCAGCGTACTGAGGAATATGAAATGGAAGAGGAAGTTGTCATTGTCCTCTTCTTTAAGTTGCAGCAAGTCCTCCATGAGGGCCTTGGGTCTGCATCCTCTGTGGCCGTAGACCGCCAGGATCCTCTCGGCCCTCTCCTCGGCTGAGGGGACGTAATTTGCCACGACGGTCGCTTTCAGTTCTTCATATTTGTCCTGGGCCGGCGGCCGCTGGATTATACTCCACACACATCTCGAAGTGGCGGTGTTGAGTTTGGCGACGATGTGATAGAACTTTGTATCGTCAGCCGTGATGCCCGCAAGTGCCAACTGGGCTTCAGCTTGCTGAAACCACGAGGCGGGGTCTTCCTGCCAGAAGTCCGGCAGGTTGACGGTGACGGCGTTTGTGTAGACCGTCACTGATGTGTCCGCAGGGTGAGAGTGCCTTGCTTCGGCTCTCTCCGCGGCGCTGGTGCTCGGTTGAGCCCTCTCTATCACTTCTGCCGTGGGGGAACGTCGTCCATCTGTTCCCCTGTCTGCATGGGCGCCGGCGTCTGCCTGGGCCGCCACAGATGAGTCGATCGCGGGGGAACGCCTCTGGTCCATCCTCGCGTCAGGGTCACCAGTGTAGAAGAGCTTGAAATAACGAGGCGATGTGATATATAAACCAAGGTTTATTATCAGCTCCTCTAACAAGTCTCATCCTAGTGCAGCAGCAGAAGAAGGAAAAAGAGACCGAACAACTTCGGCTCTATGAACTTATACTTGCACATAACAAAAGACATGCATATCAAAAGCTGACATCCCTCATTATCTTAATCCCCCCATTGTCTTCGTACTCCTCCTCATGGCCCTGGGGGGTGAGGGCAGCTCCTCCGGTCTCCACCGCAGTGTCTGAGAAGGTCTTTGTTCTTCACTGGCGGTTGAGAGTCTTTGTCCTGTTCTGAGGTGTGAAGTCGCCTTACATATGTAATCACCAAACATTCTCACATGCTTCAACATATGTAGGTTATGGAATATATGATTAATATAGACCACAACTTCACATCTTAAAAACTATACAATAGTGCTCAAAAGGGAATCACATAGACACTACAGGTTCAGGTTCAGGTTACTTTATTTGTACCCGTAGGTAGATTTGTTTTGCAATCAGGTGACATCCATATTTACAAACCACAATTACATTCAACATGAACACAAACACAGGCACACATGAAGCTGACTATAGACATGATAAAAGTACTCAAGGCTCCATCAATCATGACATAAGACAAAGAAATAAGAGAGAAGGGTCATATTAAAAAGTTAAAGACTAGTCAAAGAGGTTAAAAACTCAAAAGTCTAAAACCCAATAAAAGATTTAGAACCCAAATAAAAAACCTACAAAAATAAGTAAATATAAAATGAAATTAATAAATAGGTAACTAAATTATGTGCAATATATTGTTACAACTCTTTGACAGCAGCAGGAACAAAGCTGTTTTTGTAGCACTGGGTTTTACTTTTTGGGACAGCAAACCTCCGTCTGGAGGGCAGAAGCTGAAAGTTGCAGTGCAAAGGGTGGGAGTCATCATTTAAAATGGAGGTAGCCATCCTCTGTACCTGCCTGGTGTACAGGGATGTCAGGCTCAGCTGTGACTCACCAAGCAAACGACTGGACCATCTAACTACCTGATCCAAGGATTTCCTCTGTTTCAGTTTTATCTGACCAAACCATGACACTAAAGAAAAGGATAAAACAGATTCAATAAAAGCCCGATAAAACATTGTCATTATGGTTCGGTCAATTTGGAAGCGTGCAAGTTTCCTTAAACAATGCAAATGTTGCTGACCCTTTTTGCACACCCTTTCACAGTTCTCTTCAAAGTTTAAATTACTATCAATAATTGTCCCAAGATATTTGTAGGATTGTACACATTCGGTGGTCTGGCCTTTTAGTACAGTGACTTTGTGCCTGGGAGTTTTCCTCCTAAAGTCAATAATCATATCTTTAGTTTTTGTCATATTCAGCTGCAGGTAGGAATCCTCACACCAGTGAACAAAATCATCAACTACTGGGCCGTGGCCACTCTCACCATCCTGGAGGAGACTGACAACAACTGAATCATCAGCATACTTTATAATGTGCCTCTTGTCATGTCTGCTCCGACACATGTTTGTGTACAGGATGAAGAGTAGTGGTGACAACACACACCCCTGCGGAGAGCCAGTAGAAGAGCACTTTTGGTCAGACAATGTATCATTGACCCTTACTCTCTGTGTCCTGTTGGTTAAAAAATCCAGAATCCAACCCACCAGATTATTACTCAAATCAAATTGTTGCAGGAGCCTTTCAACTAAAATATGAGGTTGGATTGTATTAAAGGCGGAAGAAAAGTCCACAAATAAAAGCCTGGCATGTGTCCCATTAAAATCCAGATGTTTAAAAAGCATGTTAAACAGAGTGACAGTGGCATCCTCCACTCCTCTGTGAGGCCTATAGGCAAACTGCAAAGGATCCAATGCATGCTCAGTTTGCTTTAGGACCTCAAATCTGACCAGTTTTTCAAAAATTTTCATTAAAATTGAAGTCAAAGCAACTGGTCTAAAATCATTTACCATTTTAGGACAGCTGGATTTTGGAACAGGGACAACCACAGCATCTTTCCAGATCTTAGGCACATGTTGTGTCTGTAAGGACTTATTGAAAATGTAGTGAAATACAGGACTCAATTCATGTGCGCAAGACTTTACCAAGCGCCCACATATATTATCAGGGCCCTGACTTTTGTTCACTTTTACAGCGCAGAACTCCCTTTTAACATCCTGCACCTCAATATTAAAGTGCTGATTGTCTTTGAGTTTCTGTTTCAAATCTTGGGTTTCTGTGCTAAAATCAAAGGAATCAAAACGACCATAAAAACAATTAAGAGCATTAGCCAGCTCTGTGTCTGAATTAAAACCATCTAAAGACACACGATTACTGCGCTCTGTGCTCTGAAGGCCTGCAATAGTTTTCATACTGGCCCAGGCTGAACCAAGCTTCTTTGTTGCCATCTTGCTTTCCAATTCTGATTTATAATTCTGTTTTGCTCTTAAAATTTCGGCCTTCTGCTCTTTTGTGGCAACTTGGACAGTAGCTCCGAAACATCCCCCTGTTTAAAGGCAAGTGCTTTCCTCTGTAAGCAGGATTTAACTGATTTTGTAACCCATGGCTTGTTGTTGGGATATATTTTGACACGTTTACGTGGAACGATCATGTCTCTACAGAAAGCCATGTATGATCATGTGACGTCCACCAAAGAGTCCAAATCTTCTCCGCAGGCCAGTGTGAATACCTCCCAATCCGTACAGTTAAAGCATTCCTGGAGGCAGTGCACTACTTGGCATTTATCAAACCTATAAAGAAATAGTCTATTTTTGGACTTGTTTTACCATATAGTCTTACTAAACTAGTAATTTATATGTGACATCAGTACAAACTTCCTCTTTATATCTTAGTTATAACCTCAGGTGGTTGGCTCAGTCACACCAGACTTAAATCCTTGACCTTCTCTTTAGGAGCGTCACCAATCTGCTACCTTTGTAAATGTAAATACCTATGTTTACTAGATGTTGTTTTTTCTTGCCTTCTGATTGTTGCTCTGAGTGTTGTGTCCCTATGCTGTTGCAATCCTGGAATTTCCCCATTGTGGGACTAATAAAGGCTTATCTTATCTTATCTTATCTTATCTTATCTTAAATGCAGAAGAAAATACACTTTTAATCCAGTCCAGTGCTGACTGACTTCATTTTCAGTGCATACACACAACTGCCGAGTTTAGAAGTGCTTCAGGCCAAGGATAAATTACTCCTCACCTCTTAGTCTGCTGGACAGGGGGTCACGACCTCCTCTTCTCCACAAAGCCAAGAAATTAATTGGGAAACTCCATAAACCCGGACAGCCCCAAATTTCTCCTTGAACTTCCATTTCATAAATGTTCATCCTCTTCACCTTTACTGCAGCACTTTTGATAAGAAATGACATGATTGCTTAATGCACATCTTTGAAATGTGGCACATGAATTTCAAAAACATTATTTTAATAGTCAAATACTGTCATTTTCGTAGACTAATTGCTCAAAATGGCCATTTCAGTCCAGCTGTAAATGTTCATAAGATGTACCCTCAGTTTACTCAGGATGCTCTTGTTTTTCTTTGCAAGCCACCTGTGTAAATAGGAATGGATCTAAAGTATCCACCTTGTTAAATAAAAGATAAAACACGTTTACAGCTGTCCTTAGTATTAAAATCAGAAGATTGGTTAATCATATGAACTTCTTTGCTGCAACTGAGATGATTTTGCCTTGTCGAGCGTTTCTTATTTTCACAATTTTCTTTTGAAAAAATGAATTTAAGTGAAGAGACATACTGTAGCAAAGTGGAGACATACAGCCAAATACTGCCATGATTAAGTCTCAGAACTGGTGATCTACAAGACTGTTTTTCAACCTTTTTTGAGCCCTGACACATTATTTACTTTGAAAAAATACTGGGGCACACCACCAATCAAAAATGTTACAAAATGACACACATGGAATGAGACCAACTTGGCAACTTATTGTTTAATAGTTGTGGGGAGGAACGGATCGATTACACGGGGATAGATGCAGGGACTCTCTGTCCTGGGTGGGCCAAGTGTGTGTCCACTCTCCGACTATAGACGACCCAAACTGCCGGTCCTGTGTGGCTGCATGTGATGTATCTGGCCATTCCTCTCCACAGTCATGGCGGAATTAACTTTTACATTTTTAGGCATTATACAGCATAGTTTCACAAAAACACCAGGAAAACCACCACCGGGCACTCCATCTCCCATTGGCCATTTTTTAGTGAAGGAAAGTGGTACCAGTCAATGTTATGCACTGTGCCATTCCACAGTAATGCTCGTGCCCTCCCAAAGCTCACACTGCATGGCCACATTTGCTGGGTAATCCTTCAGGCCCTCCACAATTACAGCAGCATTATTGCCCATGCCACGAAAGATCCCCGGGGCCGACCCGGCCTGTATTCGGCCGGGGATACATCTGAGCTAAAGGTTATAGGAGCTAGCCAGCTAATGTTAGCAATACTGATGTACAGTGGATATAAAATGTCTACACATCCCGTTCAAATGCTAGGTTTTTGTGATGTAAAAAAAAAAGAGACCAACATAAATCATTTCAAAAACTTTTTCCACCATTAATGTGACCTATAACCTGTACAACCAAATTGAAAAACAAACTGAAATCTTTTAAGGAGAAAAATAAAAAACTTACAATAACCTGGTTGCATAAATATGCACACCCTTAAACTAATACTTTGTTGCAGCACCTTTGGCTTTTATTACAGCACTCATTCTTTTGGGGTAGGAGTCTATCAGCGTGGCACATCTTGATGTGGCAATATTTGCCCACTCTTCTTTGCAAAAATGCTCCAAATCTGTCAGATTGTGAGGGCATCTCCTGTACACAGCCCTCTTCAGATCACCCCACAGATGTTTGATGGAATTCAGGTTTGGATTCTATCTGGGCCATTCCAAAATCTTAATCTTCTTCTGGTGAAGCCATTCTTTTGTTGATTTGGATGTGTGCTTTGGGTCATTGTTGTGCTGAAAGATGAAGTTCCTCTTCATCTTCAGCTTTCTAACAGAAGCCTTAAAGTTTTATGCTAACACTGACTGGCATTTGGAACTGATCATAAATCCCTACACCTTGACTGAGGCCCCAGTTCCAGCTGAAGAAAAACAGCCCCAAAGCATGATGCTGTCACCACCATGCTTCACTGTAGGTATGGCATTCTTTTGGTGATAAGCAGTGCTGTATTTGTGCCAAATATACAGTGGTATGAAAAAGTGTTTGCCCCTTCCTGATTTCTCATTTTTTGTATGTTTGTCATACTTAAATGTTTCAGATCATATAACAAATTTAAATACAAAGATAACACAAGTAAACACAGAATGCAGTTTTTAAATGAAGGTGTTTATTATTAACGGAAGAAAAATCCAAACCTACATGGCCTTGTGTGAAAAAGTGATTGCCCCCTAAACTTAATAACTGGTTGGGCCACTCTTAGCAGCAACAACTGCAATCAAGCATTTGTGATAACTGGCAATAAGCACTGTGGAGGAATTTTGCCTTACTCATCTTTGCAGAATTGTTGTAATTCAGCCACATTGGAGGGTTTTTGAGCATGAACCACCTTTTTGAGGACATGCCACAGCATCTCAATCAGATTCAGGTCAGGACTTTGACTAGGCTGCTCCAAAGTCTTCATTTGTTTTTTTTAAGCCATTGAGAGGTGGACTTGCTGGTGTGTTTTGGATCATTGTCCTGCTGCAAAACCCAAGTGTGCTTCAGCTTGAGGTCACGAACAGATGGCCGGACATTCTCCTTCAGGATTTTTTGGTAGACAGCAGAATTCATGGTTCCATTTACCACAGCAAGTCTTTCAAGTCCTGAAGCAGCAAAACAGCCCCAGACCATCACACTATCACCACCATATTTTACTGTTGGTATGATGTACCTTTTCTGAAATGCTGTGTTACTTTTACGCTGGATGTAATAGGACACACACCTTCCAAAAAGTTCAACTTTTGTCTCATCAGTCCACAGAGTATTTTCCCAAAAGTCAAGGGGATCATCAAGATGTTTTCTGGCAAAACTGAGACGAGCCTTTATGTTCTTTTTGCTCAGTAGTGGTTTTCATCTTGGAACTCTGCCATGCAGGCCATTTTTGCCCAGTCTCTTTCTTATGGTGGAGTCGTGAACACAGACCTTAACTGAGGCAAGTGAGGCCTGCAGTTCTTTGGATGTTGTTGTGGGGTCTTTTGTGACCTCTTGGATGAGTTGTCACTGCGCTTTTGGGGTAATTTTGGTCGAATGGCCACTCCTAGGAAGGTTCACCACTGTTCCATGCTCAGGCTCCCCTGATGGCAATAGAGGGATATCAGATGTTTTATATTAACAGAACTCAAAAAAAGGGTGGTGGTGTTGCACTGTATATTGATGACCTGTACAGGTGTAAGCTTGTAAATGAAATGTCCTCAGCACTACCAGGGATTTTGGAATGTGTTACTGTTGAGATTGACCTAGACAAAACAAAAAATCTAATCATAAGCTGCCTATATAGAACGCCGGGAACTTGCATTGAGACATTCAGAGATAAATTAGTCGAGCTGTACAATAATATTACTAGTAAGAAAATGGTAGCAATTTGTGGAGATTTCAATATTGACTTACTGAATCCTCATCAACAAAATGTAGTTACAGAGTTCATGAACTCTATGTACAGCATGAGTCTATATCCCACAATAACACATCCCAGTAGAATCACAGTTCACTCTGCTACACTTATTGACAACCTGTTTGTCAATGTTTTCGATAAGAAAATAGAAAGTGGATTATTGATAAATAATATAAGTGACCACTTGCCAACCTTTGCACTTATCCATGGCCACACGGGGCCCAACGCAGAAAAAACTTCAAAATCGTTCAGACACAAATCACCAAATGCAATCAGTTCTCTTAAAGAGGACTTGCTGAAGCAAGACTGGACAGAAGTCTATGTATCAGATGTAAATGAAGCCTATGACACATTTATAAACATTGTAACCACTCTTTATGAAAAAACTGCCCATTAGTAATAAAAAAGCTTAAACACAAATTTGCTAATAAGCCATGGTTAACCAAAGGACTACAAAAGGCGTGTAAAAAGAAAAATTCATTATATAAAGCTTTCCTAAAGAAAAGAACAAAAGAAGCAGAGCAGCGGTATAAAACATACAAAAATAAGTTAACATATATAATAAGATGTAGTAAAAGAGACTATTACAGTAAAGAACTGGAGAAAAACAGAGACAATATTAAAAATACATGGACAATACTCAACAGTATCCTTGGAAATAAAAGCAGAAATACAAGCTACCCAACTAATATTCCAAAAAATAATAAAACGACTCAGAGTGTGAATATCGCTTCACCTGCAGATGAATTTAATAATTTTTTTGTTAACATTGGACCTAAACTGGCCCGAGAAATACCCACTACGGTGCCAACAGGTGATACAATATGCAATAACACTGCTGTAAAAGACTCCATCTTCATAAAGAACACAGACGAAAGAGAGGTCATTGAAATTGTTAAATCGTTCAAAAGTAAAACATCTACTGACTGTGATGGTATCGACATGCTACTAGTCAAAACTGTTATCGAATGCATAGTAAAACCACTGATGTATATCTGCAACCTGTCTCTCCAATCAGGTATATTTCCCAATGCAATGAAAATAGCTAAAGTAATTCCAATATACAAGACGGGCGATAGAGGGGAACTCTCAAACTATAGACCAATTTCACTATTACCACAATTTTCCAAGATACTTGAAAAAATATTCTATGAGAGAATTGACAACTTCATACTGAAGAATGATTTATTATGTGAGCAGCAATATGGGTTCAGACACAAGAGGACAACTGCATATGCCCTAATGGAATTTACAGAAAAAATATCAACAGCCATTGAAAATAAAGAGTATTCAGTTGGAGTATTCCTAGATCTTAAAAAAGCATTTGATACAGTAGATCATAATTTATTATTAAAGAAACTACAAAATTCTGGTATTAGAGGTGTAGCACTGTCCTGGTTAAGTAGTTACTTAAAGAATAGATATCAGTATGTATGTGTTAGCAACAAAAACTCAGAGTTGCTGAAGGTCACCTGTGGAGTCCCACAGGGTTCAGTTTTGGGACCATTATTATTCAATATGTATATAAACGATATATGTAAAGTCTCAGAAAAAATGGACTTAATATTGTTTGCCGATGACACTAATCTGCTATGCAGTGGAAACAATTTGGAACAACTTCTGGATACACTCGGGAAGGAATTAGGAAAGCTTAAACTGTGGTTTGATTCAAACAAATTAACGCTCAATTTAAGTAAGACAAAATTTATAGTCTTTAACAACCATCACAACAATCCAGTACCCAAACTCAGTGTAAATGGTGTAGAGATTGAAAGGGTATCTGAAACCAAATTCCTTGGAGTAATAATTGATAACAAACTGTGTTGGAAGTCACATATTAATTATATTAAAGGTAAAGTCTCCAAATCAATTGCAATATTACACAGAGTGAAATATTTGCTGAATCAACCCACACTATACACCTTGTATCATTCATTAATACTCCCATACATGACATATTGTAATGAAGTATGGGGAAATACATATAAAACAAACATATATCCAGTCTTTATGCTTCAAAAGAGAGCTATTAGAATAATAAACAAAGCAGCTTACAGGGAACCAACAAACCCACTTTTTCTTAAACAAAAAACTCTCAAGTTGAAAGATCTGGTTGACTTTAAAACCGCAATAATAATGTTCAAAGTGAAGAATTTATCACTGCCTGCAAATATCCAAAAGTTGTTCCAAACAAGGGAGAAACGATATCACTTCAGAGGAACATGTATATTTCAAAAGCCTACAGTGAGAACAACCACCAAGCAACACTGTATTTCAGTGCAAGGAGTCAGATTATGGAACGATTTTGGACCTGAATTAAAATCATGTACAACGCTTGGACAATTTAAACAAAAACTAAAGGAAGAAATACTCCAAACATATTTACAAGACGACATGTAAACTCACATAAGGATTGACATATCCAGCCTGTGTTGTGTTGTAGCTTAGTTTTTTTTTTTTTTTCTCTCTGTGACATTCTGTCTTAGATTTGTCTCGAATAGTAACTGCTTAACTTAGCTTAGCTTAGTTTTCTTTTTTTTTTTTTTTTTTTTTTCTCTCAGTCACACTTTGTCTTAGCTTTGTTCTAAATTGTAATCACTCTTGTCTTGTTTACTCTTTTTTCTTTGAATTCTTGGATGGAATATGGGTGGGCAATATAAGCTGCGGCTTCAGCCATCACCCATTTCGGATAACTCACGTGGAATTGTTTAGTAGAAGGAGTCTTTGTCTAATTTGACCTTGTTGTTATATTATACAGTTTCTTCAACCTGTACTGTATTATCCGAAATAAATTCATTCATTCATTCATTCATTCATTCATTGTTGAATTTTTTTTGGATCGCAGCATGATGTCTAGCTTTTGATGATCTTTTAGTCTACTTCACTTTGTCAGGCAGGGCCTATTTAAATGATTTCTTGATTGTGAACAGGTGTGGCAGTAATCAGGCCTGGGTGTGGCTAGACAAATTAAACTCAATTTTCCAAAGATGTGATAAACCACAGTTAATTTATGTTTTAATTGGGGGGGGGGGACTTTTTCACACAGGGCCATGTAGGTTTGGATTTTTTTTTTACCCTTCATAATAAACACCTTCATTTAAAAACTGCATTTTGTGTTTACTTGTGTTGTCTTTGTCTAACATTTAAATTTGTTTGAACTGAAACATTTAAGTGTGACAAACACACACACACAAAAAAAGAAATAGGGAAGGAGGCAAACACTTTTTCACACCACTGTACCTTTTGGAATTATGGCCAAAAAGTTCAACCTTGGTTTCATCGGACCATAACACATTTTCCCCCATGCATTTGGGAGATTTCAAATGTGTTTTTGCAAAATGTAGCTGGGCTTGGATGGTTTTGCCATAACATAAGGCTTCCGTCTTGCTACCCTAGACGGGAGATTGTTGTCACATGTACTAAACAGCCAGTACTTGCCAGAAATTCCTGCAGCCCCTTCAGTGTTGCTGTCGGCCTCTTGACACCCTCCCTGACCAGTTTTCTTCTCGTCTGTTCATCAATTTTGGAGGGACAGCCAGTTCTTGGTAATGTCACTGTTGTGCCATATTTTCTCCACTTGATGATGACTGTCTTCATTGTGTTCCATGGTATATTTAATGCCTTGGAAATTCTTTTGTACCCTTCTCCTGACTGATACCTTTGAACAATGAGATCCCTCTGATGCTTTGGAAGCTCTCTGCGGACCATGGCTTGTGCTGCAAGATGTGACTACAAAAATGTCAGGAAAATCCTACTAGAACAGCTGAACTTTAATTGGGGTTAATCACAGGCACTTTAAATGGTGGCAGGTGTGTGCTGACTCTCATTTAACATGCGTTTGAATGTGACTGGTTAATTCTGAACACAGCCACATCCCCACTTATAAGAGGGTGTGTGTATTTATGCAAACAGGTTATTGTAAGTTTTATTTTTCCCCTTAAAAGATTTCAGTTTGTTTTTCAATTGGGTTGTACAGGTTATAGGTCACATTAATGATGGAAAAAAGTTTTGAAATGATTTATCTTGGTCTCATTTTTTTTTTTTTTTTTACATTAAAAAGACCTGGCATTTGAACAGGGGTGTGTAGACTTTAGCGGATGGCAAGCAACTTATAGGTGCATTTCCACCACCTTCTGGACTGGAGTGTGGAACAGAACAGGCATGACACCACCAACTACTTTTTTACTAGCCCTGTTTGACCCAAAAATCTAAAGATGGCCTTAAAATCCACATCCCCTGAATTTTTCTGCAGTAAATCCCTAAAATTTAGTGTAGACTGATTTCTCTCCAGTGCTGTTTTGAGTATTTGTCTATGTTGTGTGTGGAGAGCAGAGTTGAATCCGGTCTTAAGATTTAAAGTGATATACACTCAAACAGGCCGTTCTCAGAAAGGCTGGAAAATAAAAAAACAAATTTCCTATAAATAATTAAAGAAAATCTGAACAAAATATGTCACAAACATTTCAATAAGACGTGTGAGCTGTTGAAATATAGAAAAAAGTGCAATCAATGACCCCTTTAAGTAAAATTAGACAATTTCACACAGCACATACGAAGATCTCTCACGGCACACTGGTGTGCTGCTACACACCATCACAGGACACCAACCACAACCTTTATTGGTAGAGAATTTCCAACATTTCTATGCACAAATAATGTGACTTACAGTGTGGAATATTCTGCTTATTGCCTATGCTTCATATTTGGTGAGATGAATTTCATGAATAATATGTATATATATATATATCGGAAGGTTTTTATCAACTGTCTGTGTAGTGTTCCCAAACAGTTTATTATTGCAATTTGCTCACTAAGTTTTGCACTACCTGGTTACTTAGGCACCACTTTTTTAAATTAAGATTGCCTTTTTCTTACTGCAGTATTCCAAGTTACAATATATCCATGAAGATAAAGTTAATACATCCACTTCTTTACGCCTATACGATGATAGCATTTGGAATCTGGGCAATGTTGTATGTCAGCAGGAGAAAACCGTGATCGTCAACTTCTCAACGTGGCTTGTGGTGGGAAAGGCATCAAACCTGTCTGTAGTGCAATGTGACATTGTCAAATGTTGCACAATTATGCGTAGAGAATGGTTCTTTTGGAATAAATAATAGAAAATATAAAAATCAAACAGCTTACACATAAATTATGAAAAGTAATTTTGCAGCTTTTTTTGGTAAATTTTCAACGTTTTCATCATAAATTTGCAATTTTTTCTCAAACTTACAATTTTTTTCTTGCAAATTGCTCTCATAAACTTGTGCCATTCTTTCTTGTAATTTTTCCAACTTTTTCTCAGAAGTTGGTGATTGTTATGCAAATTTTCATTTTTTCTTTTAAATTTTCAATTTTTTTGCATAAATTTGTGACTTTTACTTGTAAATCTATAACTTTTATGCTTGTAAAGATGCGACATTTTGCTTGTAGATTTATACATTTTTCCATCATCATAAATTTGTAACCTTATCTTAAATTTGCTAAATTTATTTTAATGCTGATTACATTTTTGGTGTATGTCATGGTTTATTTTTTTCAACTGTTCATCTGACCCAGTTGTACTTTTTTCCAAGTTTTTGCAGCTGCTAAAATGCCATTTTGTATTTATCAAAAACAGAGCAGGACAAAGCTTGACACAATGCCCGAATCAAGTTAACTTTATGTGGACAAAGTTCACACAGATTTCCACTAGAGGGCAGGATAAGCCCTTAAATTGAGTTGCAGACCCTCCACAGGGGTTTACCCGCTTCTGCTTCTCTGTTCTCAGACCACCATTAGGATGCACTCTTGGTCTGGATCCCTACCGAAACCCATTACCTTTCACCTATCATAACCACTGACTTTCAGCCCTGCAGACAGAACAAAACATCCGTGTGCCATACCCTGGACCGACACTACCACGCTGCTCCCCTCTGGTCTCTTCATCATCACCCCACCCTCCCATCCGTAAAACTTTACTCTTGCAGATCTGCAAAGAACCCAGAGATCTCTGACCCAATTAGCTGTCTTCATTAGATAACAGTCCACTGGCCCTAATTTAAACCACCAGCCGATCCTCACACCGGTCTCGACCTCTCTGTTTGTGTTGTTAAAAGTACAAAGTGATTACAGATTTAATTAGCCTTGGATCTCACCCCTTATAACCGCACTGATATTTGTGTTTAGAGATGAAAGCCTCGGCTGTGTGATGATAAAACAAAGGTTCAGAGAGCTTCTTTCATAACAAGTACCGCATCCCATCATCGTTCATCTACGAGGCATCAATTAAAAAGATCACCTAACCTCCCCCTTTTCTCTCAATAAGAAAACTGAAAGTGCTTATTTCAGTCAGAGGTGGGTACAGCAGCCAGAAATATCACTTGAGTAGCGTTACATTACGATATTTACTCAAGCATGAGTGGCAGCATTGATAGAGAAGATCAGAAGGAGTTGCACTGTGTCTTTGTGGAGCTAGAGAAAGCATATATAGTGTGCAAAGAAAGGACTGTGGTACCGTATGAGGAAACCAGGAGTGGCAGAGAAGTATGTGAGGGTGGTGCAGGTAGGGTTGCCAACCGTCCCGTTTTAGCTGGGACGTCCTGTTTATTGGGCTAAATATGTTTGTCCCACGTGGGACATGCGTTGTCCTGTTTATTTAAGGCCATCTTAATGAACGGGCTATGCTGGGCTGAAGCCCAGGGGCCTACTAAAGTCAAGGCCTATCATGAGCCACTGAAAAAGATCACATTGTTGTTAATTGGTCAGATTCTATGTACATCACTTGATATTCATGTGTGGTTGCTGATTGGTCTAATTTACAAGTGCCCCACTCACGTAACAATAGCCTATCAGAGGAATTGTTTTGACATGTGACTATGCAAGCGTCAGTGAGGGGTAAGAAGTAATTAGCTCGGTCAAAATGTCCAGAAGAAAGTTTGAAAGTGACACTCATAAAATTATTGAGAGGAAAAGAGCTTAGGGAAAATGAATTGCTCAAAAAATCCTGAAGCGTAAAGGATTTTTCTAAGCTGGAGCATCGAGTGGAGGAGGCTGCTAATTACTACACCGAGGAAACAGGTGGGCCATTAAAGCACTCACCTGGAGGAGAAGGGTGGAGGGAAAAGAAAGGCCATGATTGCTTACATCAGACAGCTGTGCGTGGGACAGTGGAGTCTGAACTTGGTGAAAAGTAGACTGGATCAAGCATGCATCCATAGAGTATGACGATGTTCGTGAGCTGGACTTAAAGGACATAATGAAGGATTTTTCTTTAAAGAAGGCCAGAAGAAAGCACTTCTAAAAAAGTAAGACATGCTATTTGCAATGCTTTCCAGCCACCTGTGTAGGTTTGTAATTGCTGCTGTTGTGCATTGTTTGAATCAGGAATACTTCACTGATGTAATTTTATGCCGAAGGCAGTATCTGTCACGCTGTAAAAAGGAAAATCTTAGTAAGATAAAATGTCCTAAATCAAGACTTTATGCTTGTTTTTCTCTCACAAGATAATTTTGACAAGAATCTCTTTTTGTTGTGCAGTTTTCTGTAAGCTTTTACTTCCATCCATCCATCCATCTTCTACCACTTTTCCAGAGGTACGGATCGCGGAGGCAGAAGTTCAAGCAGAGAAGTCCAGACTTCCCTCTCTCCAGCCACCTGCTCCACCTCTTCAGAGAGGATACCAAGGCATTCCCAGACCAACTGGGACATAGTCTCTCCAGCGAGTCCTGGGTCTGCCCCGGGGTCTCCTCCCAGAGGGATGTGCCTGAAACACCTCAAGTGGGAGGTGTCCAGGAGGCATCCTGATCAGATCCCCAAACCACCTCAACTGGCTCCTTTCAGTGTGGAGGAGCAGCAATTCTACTCTGAGCCTCTCACGGATGACTGAGTTCCTCACCCTGTCTCTAAGGGTGAGTCCAGCAATCCTACGAAAAAAGCTCATTTCAGCTGCTTGTATCTGCCATCTCATTCTTTCGGTCATTACCCAAAGCTCGTGACTATAGGTGAGGGTAGGAACGTATACTGACCGGTAAATCGACAGCTTTGCCTTAGAGCTTAGCTCCCTCTTGCTTCCTCCAGTTTTTACTTGCTTTACAGAAGTTTTTACTTATTTTAAGCAATTTAATCTTACTTTGTTGGCAGATATTTTTTTTTCTAATTTTAACTAGAATTATCTATTGCCAGAATTTTCTTTAAGTAAAATTATCTGCCAGCAGAACAAGAAAATTTGACTTATCAAATTGCGTAAAACAAGTTAAAACTATTGGAAAGCATGTCAAATTTTCTTACACATAAACTCCACAGCAAGAATATCTTGTCAGACAAAAAAACAAGCATATACAGCCTTAATTTATTTCATTTTACTTATATTTGACTTTTTGCAATGTAGTTGTGTTTTCTAGCTCAAAGTGTTATTATTTCTCAAAGAGAAACAAAAATGAGACCGTAGTGGTTCAGGAGGTAGAGCACGTCGACCAATAACTGGAAGATTGGTGGTTCGAATCCCACTCCCCCCACCTTGTTGTTGTGTCCTTAGGCAAGACACTTTACCCACCTTGCCTCTAGTGTGTTCATGGTTCATGACACTGATGTATGAATGTGAATAAATGTTTGGTGGTGGCCAAGGAGGCCATTGGCATATATTGGCAGCCATGTTTCCCTTAGTCTGCCCCAGGGCAGCTGTGGCTACAGAGGTAGCTTACCACTATCATTGTCTGTGGAGTGAATGAATAATGGACTCATAGTAAAGTGCCTTTGGGTGTCATGAAAAGTGCTATATAAATGCAATCCATTATTAAAAACATAGCTATTACACATTTTTAAACTGAGATTCTGTATTCTGTAAAATCTGCAATTTCTAGGTATACAGTGTAGTATTTTTTTCCATGTAGTATTGAACATGACATTGAATAGCAGTATTTTAAGGTATTATCAAGGTAAAAAATCCCACTATTATGACAACACTAATGTCCACAACACTGTGGCACCGAGCAGTAGTTAAAACCCTCTGTCCCTTATTTGGCTGTGAGAAAGTTGGCAGCCCTAGGTGCAGGACATGTATGCAGAGGAGGGATAATGGATATTGTGGTGTTTGGACGTGGTGGCTCGCCATAGGTGACATCATCACGTGGTGAACTGGCCGTGGCACTATACGGCATCACCCTTCTGTATACAGTAGAGTTGTGTAGTGAATAAAGGAGAGTTCAGTTCACTCCTGCTGTCCGCACCTCATTTCCAGACACAACAATGGCGACAAGAGTAAACACACCGATATTTCAACCTGTGCAACCGTTCCTCACTACCAGGTGAGCCACCAATCCCCTGGCCCCTCTAACACAAGCTATTTTAAGCTTTTATTGCTGCTGCTGGCTTAAACAATGCTAGCGATGAGAGGCTAATGGGGGCACTAATCCACAGTCTCGGTAGCAAGGGGCAGTGAGTGTTTCACTCTCTCGGCCCTGTGTGCACATATGAAGACTGTGTTGCTGTGATGGACAAACTTTTCAGCAACACAAGTAGTCTCCTGGCACGAAGAATCGTTTTTAACCAGCGCCACCAACGTGGGGGCAAGTCTGTCCATCAGTATGTCACTGAGTTCCGTATCCTGGCTAGCACGTGTGCCTTCGGCCACTTAGAGAAAGATTTGATGCTTGCCAGGCTGGTGGAGCATACTAGGAACAAGTGGCTGTGGGGGCACATAATACAGGCAGGGGACAACCTGACATTAGACGAGGCTGTGAGGATGGCGTCCCAGAATGGAAACGGCCACCCAGCTATCAATACAGCTAACGTTGCCTAGCCAACAAGCTCCTCGTCCGGTCCCATGAGCACAGGCCGTCACCGCCACCACCCAGCGCTCAGGCCCCGCATCTCCCTGCAACCGGAAGAAGAAGGGTAGGAAATGGGACAGCTCGGGTGAACGCCTGCCCTGCAATGACTGGTTCATCCAGACATCAGGCTCAATCACCCGCCTGCCCAGCCAGAGGGGTGTAATGCTACCACTATAAGAAGCCCAACCACTTTGCTAGAGTTTGCTGCTCAACCTTTGCAGATTCAACGGCCTGGCCATCGGCCCCAACCGCCATTCACGCAGTCAGCGCCAAAAGCTGGCCACTCAAATGGTACACAGTGGAGCTGGATGATGTTGACGTGTCACTGCTACTGGATACAGCAGCCTCGAGGTCTCTTCTGACCGTGGCTCAGACTTAAATAGACGAGGGGCAATCAAAACAACACAGAACAGGTGGGAACAATGACAGGCCATCAGAGACAGCAGGGAAGTGGCTATAGGTACAGGAAACTTGAGGGACTGAGACAAAAGGGTAACATGAACCAGAACCGAATATAACTGACAAGAACAAGAATACAACAGAGACCATGACAATGAAAACACATGCAGGACAAAGGACAAGGCAGAAATATTAAATGTAGAACATAACTAGAACCATGATAATAATACTAATAAACATAATGACCAAGCAATACTAAACTACGGCACGAATAAATACAAAACAAGAACACGATGACACTGATAATAACCAAAGAATCACAAAAAACAGACTCAAAACATGAGCATGGTTCTCAGACCATGCCCAGATCCAGACACATACAGGACAGAGATTCATGTTGCTCATTTAAAGGGGTCGTGGACTGAAAAAAATTGTTTTTCTAGGTTTTAACCTTCTGAAATGCAACTATTGGTCATGTGTTTATCGAAAAAATATCAAAACACTTCTCTTTAAAAAAAAAAAAAAAACAGCCTTTTTATCGTTTTTGTATCTGAGAAGCCGTTTTAACTTCTCTGGGTTTGCTACTGAATATCATAAACATGGTAAGCCCAGCGTTGATGCCGCCCACTACTTTATTATTATCTAGCCAAGGTGTCTGGAAGCGTAAGCAGGATGCTAGGGAGTTAGCTTACCAAGTATGGTTTATATTGTTACTTTCTTTTGATTTCAGTCACCCTAATAGCTACCCCTGTTTCCACCTGGTTTACTAATCCAGAGTCGATAACGTATCTCACATCATTCTGGCTTATTTTGTTATATGTTCGCTGTGATGCTACATCAAACTGTTAGCATTAGCTTGGCTAAGTGGTCAGAGGGGCTGCCTGGAAATAGCTAACCTGTTGTTAACATTAGCTTAACTGTTGATCTAGCTGATTTTGATAGCTATTTTCTATAAATTCTATTTACCGCTACTCAAATCCTTGTTCATCTATCAACACTTGACCAAATATGTCGCTTTTAGACGTTATTTTTAAGTGGCTAGCTCATCTCCCTCGGCAGTTACTCTACTCACAGTTATGCGAGGGCAAACGCAATCAGGGTAGACCAAGGCTCGGATTTAAAGACACTGTAAAAAGAAACTTGAAGAAGTTGGATATAGACAGGAGTTCCTGGCAGCAGAAGGCTAAGGACAGAGCTGTGTGGAGGAATCTGATCAGACCTAAATGAAACTGTCATTGTCACCCACGACAGACTGCTATGGTGATGATGATGATGAGCTGGTGCTAGCAGCTACCTAGCATGAGCTGGGCGCTTTAGGTCACCATTCACTCATTCAAGAATGATTCTGTGCTTATTGTACTCCAGGGACTGCTCACATCCTGTCGACCACTGAAACCACACATCCCTGTCCACCAGGGATGCTTTATTTCATTCATTCATTCAGACAAATTTATGTTAGCTGGCTCAGGCTCGGTATCCAAGCTAGGAGCTAGCCAGCTAAAATTACCAACAGTCATGTAAGAGGCAGGACAGCATTTACTGCGGTTTTGGGGGCATTTAAAGAGACATGCACTGAAACGAACTGTTCTGAGGAAGTCTGCAAATGGTGATTCATAATTATGCTGCAGTAATTTTTAAAAAATTAAGAAAATATGACCAAAATATGTCACAAACATTCCATTAAGACCCATCGGAGCTGTCAATATGTGGGGAAAGTGCAGTCAATGATCCCTTTAAACCTTTTTCTTTGCCTTTTTTGCTTTCCATCATGTGTTTAGCAATATTTCACATGTCTTATCCCCTGAACATGTTTGAGTGGGCATCTAAAAATCCTCCATTCTGCTCACCCACACTAAAGCAAGTCTGAGTTTTCAGATTCATCTCCTCTAGAGACCACTTTAAAAAAAAATATCAGCTTTTGAGCATGGATAAACAGACATGAACAAGGGATGCACACTAACACACTCTGTATAGTCGTGGGCAACACAAGGCTGTCTGCACCGAGGGCCTACAGATATCACATGTAAGCGTAATGTATAATTTAAGTTCTGAGTGGAAACGATCAAGAAGGAGACTTCCACCTAAAGTCTATTTTATGTGAACGTAGATGCTGCTAAACTGTAGTCCTGATGCAACAGAGGTGAGGCTTTCATAGTTTTAGTGGCTCTTTGAAGGGCAAAATCGCTGTTCCAGCTAATCAGCCCTGGAACTGCTGCACAGATCTGACAATTACCCATCTGTTTTGAGTCACATGCATTCGTAACATTTTCTAATCTGCATCAGTGATGTGCAGTTGGGGTAGGCACTGTCTGTCCGAGGCAGTTTGAGAAAAAAAAGATCCTGTTAGTATAAAGTGTATTTTTAAATACCTTGCAATGGGGTAAATGAGTAGTGAACATGCCAACATTTTTTCAGTGTGTTTACTGTTTTTCCAGTGAGGCTACCCACATGAAATTTTAACAGCTTCAGTTGACTGAGAGTTTCCTTTGTCCTGCTGGAAGATCCACCCGCTTCATCCTCATTATCCTGGTGGATTGCTGCAAATTATTTTCAAGAATACTCCAGTACTCGGCTCCATTCATTGTTCCTTTATTCATATGAAATCTGTCAGTAATGCTTCCACCTCCAAACTTAACTGTTAAGGCGCATTCATACCAAACATGAACGGGCAAATTTTTCATATGGTGCGATTACATTTTAACTCAATGTAAGCATGAAACTAGACATGAATTCACTGTATGAGTGAGTTGCAGACAGGCAAAGTTGTCTTTATAACTTCTGCAGCTGTGTTCAGCCTGCTTGGAAATTCCCAAAATACCATCATGCTTAGGTTTACATTATCCTACTTGGTCTCACCTGAAAAAATTGTCCCTGCCTCCAAAATTTCACCTGGATGATGGGTTGTTCACATTGCTAGCTTGTTAGCCTTGCTAGCATGTCCGTGGCAGGAGTCTGTGGGTAAAAAAACTCCGACACTCTGATTCAGCTGCAGAGCTCCCAGTCCATCTGCCTCCAGGTGAGTGTCAGTCTCATTTTCAAAATAGTTTACTCTCCAATGTTGACACTTTTACTTCGGTGACGACAGACTCTCGAGGCCATTACTAGCTAGCGCTATCCCTTGGACATGAATGCGCGAATGTGCGAGATTCACATGTGCTTGCCTCTTTCCACTAACTTTATATGCATTCGTTCTGCATGAAAAATTCGCTTTGCATTTGGTCTGAATGCACCTTTAGAATAGTGCTGTTTTTATGCCTCGGTGCAACAGAGGCATACGGTAATCACTCAATGTGTGTGTGTGTGTGGTTGTGTGTGTGCATCCGTCTGTCTGTTGCCAGCTTTTCAGCTCGCCTGGTCAAAATTAAGTGGAACTAAAGGCTTGTATCATTGTATCACCATATTTTCTCGACTTTTATTTTGCCAGAATTTCCAGATAAGGCTTTGTTTTCAAAATAAACACAAATTTGACTCATCATTTTTGTCAGTGCAACGACAAAAAATGTATTGTAATAACTATCCTGGGCCAGCAGAAGTTGGAGAGCCACTTTTTTACAGCCCCCCCATGCTACCATGTCACAAGCACTGAGGCACAGCACCTTGGTGCTGTCATGGTCTGAGCGCTGATTCTGTCTGTGCTCGGGCTGTCTGGCATTTTCCCCCTTCTTTTGTAATATGGCCTTCCAGGCTTTTATGGTGACAGCGTCACGACGGGACTTCCGGCTGTCAGAGCCGAGCTGCGCCGTGACAGCTGAATCACATTCCATTGATTACATTCTCATTTCCTGATTAATCGAAGTGCCTTATTTAAAGGCCAAATGTCACGTAACAGGGTACTTTAAATATCTTGAAACTAGATATAAAAGGGAACCGATCCGTTCGGGTCTTGGTGCATATGCTTCAGTAACAACGGAATATTCGTTAATTTAAAACTGCCGAGCTTGGCCTGACACGGCCCCTGGAATCGCCTGGGGAAGAAGGCGGAAGTGACGAAATCGATTGTACCCTAGTTTGATGCTTGGGGTATTTCAATTGATTGTTTATATGGAGACTGGAAGGTTGAAGTGAGCAACAAGAAAGAATAAATTGGATATTTCACCCATACCTTAAAACGGGACTATCAGGGACAGCTGGGTAATAAGGGACACTTCTCTGGGAAATGTTTTCATACCTGTCAAGTGAGACGTTTTCGCCGTACTTCAACACCGTAAAAAGCGGCTATAAGGAACGGCGGAGCAACAAGGGACACCTCTCTGGGAAATGCCCCAAATGCAACTCGTGTTGTTATTGTCAAATATTTTAAGGATTCATGGATATTTGACAATAACAACACAACTCAGCATCCGGCGCTAAATAAAAAAAAAACAAAACAGAATTCTGTATTTGTCAGGCGATCTCTGTCTGTTCCGCAACCGCTGCACAGCTGAACGTGTTAAACCATTGTCCTAATGACTTCTCATTGTAGTGAGAATAGCTCAAGCTGAGCGATCAGCCCGCCCAGACAATTAAACTAATGATTGACTCCACACTTTGAACAGTAATGATAATAGCTCACGCTGAGCGATCAGCCTGCCCAGACAATTAAACTAATGATTGACTCCACACTTCGAACAGTAGTGATAATAGCTCACGCTGAGCGATCTGCCAGCACGAGCTGTGGGTGATCACACACAGGAGTGCTCCTCAAGACACTCAATTTTTTTTTCCAGTATATTTTTCTTTTGGGCGTACAGAAATGGCAATATGCCCGTTTTTGCTAAAATTGCATTTTCCCCGTATTTTCCTTAAAATATTTGACAATAACAACACGAACTACATTTAAAACATTTCCCAGAAAAGTGTCCCCCACAGCCGCGCTTGGCACCAAAATACGGCGAAAACGTCTCACTTGACAGGTATGCGCCTCCATTTTCATATTGATCTGGTCAATTTCTTGACAGCAGCGGCTCTCCTCCACTGTAATAATAATGGCTTCTGAAAAATCAATATTTATGGGGCGCCCTCGACAGACCCCCTTCGGCTTCGCAATTCTGGAGGCGATTAATGTCCAGTTCAATGACATTTTCCACTGGTTCTGCTCTCTGGTCATCGTTGGAACTGTTGTCATCAGACAAAGCATCTGATTCCGTCTCGGACGGCTCGAACCGGTAAGGTTCTATGCCTCTGTCACTGTCTGAACCACTGACAAAAAAAAAAGAAAACAAAAAGACAAAACTAAACTAATTTGTTCACAATCGCTGTCACTTTCCATCATGATTGTCCAATGTTGATAAGTGTGAATGTGGATAGGCAGGGCAGCCAGGGTACAACTGGTGATGTCAAAAACATGGGCGTGGTCTGGACTGGCTGTCACAAGCCAGCAAGCAAGGTGGGGCCTTCACCTGGTGTATTTTGTGCAATTATGTAAATACAGGTGGGTGATATGGTCTCCGGTATGAATATTTGGTTTAAGCTATGTGTATTTTATCTAAATTCATTGTCATTTAGAAAAAAAAATTACGTGACATTTGGCCTTTAAGGAAGCAGCTGAGGTTACTCCGGGCTGCAACCTTGCATAATGTTGGATCCGTACAACGTTCGGCTGGAGTCCCTAACCCCGGCTCCAGTCACCCTTTGATTCTCTATGTTTCAGTAAGTGTATTTCCTAGCCTGTGTTTATCGATATTGTGTCTTTGCTGTAGCTAATGTTCGTGTTTTTGCCCCACATGGCTGTTTATTTTGTCATTTGTAGTTCTTGTTAATAAATATGCAAACTCATCGGCTGGCCTATAGCGTCTCATTAATGGCCCGCGAGGGCCATCCATGACAGTAGGCCTCAGCCAAAATGAGACGCTGGTCACCGTGAGTTTGTTTTTTTTGGCTTGAGTTTTTCCCCTCTCTGGGTGTCAGTATTTTTTGGTGAACTATGTCAGCATTTGAGTGTGGGTTTTGCCCCGAGTGGTTGTGGGAAGTGGATGATCACCTGTCCAATGCCCGTCTGCTTATGCCCACCCACTCTGCATATTGGCACCTGGATCTCACACAGAGGACGCTATTAAGCTATCATCTGACCTTCTTTCCAGAGGGGAAGGAGAGAGTGACTTCGATAGTGGTGCTACGGGAACAAATAGAGAGGGTGGCCGAGAAGCCTCCACTTCCTCTCCAGGACATGGTCGTCCCGACGAGAGGGAAGTCTCCTGTGCTGACCGCTCTTCCACAAAGTTCCCATCTGCAGCGGAGGAGGAGGACAGCCGGGACCCCCCGTGAAGAGACACAGTGGGTAGCTGAGCTCATCAGGGGCCGCTTGGCTGAAGCTCACTCTTCCTCCCATCCCAGTGACATCCAAAAGCATGTGGTGGCAGCAGCAAGACTGGTGAAGATCAATCCTGAGCTTCATTATTATCCTGAGTACGCCGAGCTGCTAGCGTCCGTTTCTGCGCAGCAGCGGCACTTTCCTGACCAGAACCTAGCCTCGCCCTCTGCCAGAAGATGTCGCCACCCTGCCTGCAGTCAGCCTCAGCAAGATCCCCGTCTGGATCCGGTTCTGGGTCGCCATCAGAACTCTGCATCCCAGTCAGCTGTTATCCCTGCGTCACTACGGAAGGGACAGACAGCAGCCTCAGCCTCCGGGTCTTCCGTTCCCACTGTCCTGTCAGCTCCTCATCCCCGGACTGCCTTGGCTGCTCCTCCCTCCTCCTTGTCGCTCTCTCCAGCTGCTGTGAGCTTCATGAGTCCTGCCCCGGCTGTGCCCGTCACCGATCTTGTGGGAGCGGCTCCTCTTCGTCTTCCTGGGGGGCCCTCTGTCACCATCTGTAGGGGAAAGGGAAGAACCAAGCCCGTTACAGCAGGCACCATCGACCCTCTGGAGAGCAGGCAAGTGCTGTGTCATTCTCTCACTCCACATAATGAATTGCCTTGTCTGACTTCTGGGGCTGGAGTTCGGGGTTCACAGTCCCCCGAGCTTCCTCCACCTGCTGTAACTATTAATTATGAACCTGCGTCCTCTGTGTCTCCTTCCCCTGAGCATCCCCCTGGTGCCAGAAATAGACCGCCAGATGAAGAAGGAGCCTGCGGCCCTGGAGAGCCTGGTACCAGCCCCGCAGCCGCGTCACGGGCAGAGGAGGAGGGTGGACTGCTGATTGGAGCCTGTGCCGATGATTAAGCGTCCCCGGGTTTTCGTGGAGGAGCGGTTTGACCCAGCAGGCCACGGATCCCCTGCCACCACGCCGTGCGGGCCTTCGGTGTGGACTTCAGCGCCAGGGAGTCCCCAGACTGTGAAGACCATCATGCTGGCTGTGGAGCCCACCGCAGTCGAGTGGGAACCAGGAATGGACCTCCAGACCATTGAGCCTGGATCGTCGGAGTCCTGGACAGCGGTGGAGCCCGAGATCAGGCAAGTGCTCTATTTTGTCTTTCTCTTCTCTATTCTGGAGCATTATTGCCTGTCTCTCGGGGAAACGAGCCGGGTACAGCCGATTGCTGCATCCGAGCTTGTCTTGCCGTGCTCTGCCGCTGCCGGTGATCCTGATCCCGGTTCTTTCTCTTCCTCTGAGCCTTCTCCCAGGGTCACCAGTGATGAGCCTGTTCTGGTCGTCGTCTTGGAGGTTCCAGGTTCGTGCTTGGAGGTCATCCCTGGTGCTGCCCGGTCGGGGTTTGTCGTGGGTGCTGCACAAGCCCAGTCGGAGTTCATCGTGGGTGCTGTTCCAACCCAGTTGGGGTCCGTCGTGGGTGCAGCGCTGGCCCGGTCGGGGTCCAGCAAGGGTGCAGCACCAGTTTGGTTCAAGTTCGGAGAAGGAGCTGCAGATCCTCCGCCGTCTGATGCCAGACTGGCCCCTTACCCTTCCCCCAATCCCTTTCTTCCTCCACCAGGTGCCGTTGGGGTTCCCCGGATTTGGCTCGGCTTTCCCTCACTATCCTGCTTGGTAGGGAGGCCGCCACTGAGTTCTTCCCTCCGGTCCTGGTGGCCTAAGGACATGGGTTGGCTGCCCGGGAGACTGCTTCTTCGGTTCGGTGTTCTGGGTTGGCCAACCGATGGACTGCCTTGTTTGTTCGGCGACCTAGTCTGGCCACCAGAGGTACTGTTTCTCCGGGCCTGGGACTGGGGTAGACCGCCCGAACTGCTTTTTTCACTTCCAGTCGTTTGGAATATGGACGCAGGCAGACCTCCCAAACTGTTTTTTTTCCCCCTCTCTCTGTGGTCTGCCTGCCAGCATCCCTGTACGTAGTGTTTTTCTCTTTCTCCTTCTTCCTCTGTAGTTTGAGAGATGCTCTTTTGTTTTTTGTCCTTGCCTGTGGGTAATATTGGACTGTATTTGAAGTGTGCTGCTCTACTGTGTAGCTTGTTGAGTTTTTTTTCCCCCTGGTGTTTATAGGGTACTGTATATTTTTGTTATGCACCTGTATTTTAGTTTTCTTGTTTCCTCTGTAGCTTGAGATATGTTCTTTTTGGGTTTTTTTCCTTTGCCTGTTTATATTATTGAACTGTATTTGTAGTGGGCTGCTGTGCTTGTAACTGTTTGAGTTTTTTTCCTGGTATTTTTGGGTACGGTGTATTGTTGTATGTAGCTGTATTTTGGTTTTCTTGTCTCCTTATCAGTCGGAAGGTCGTGTATAATCTTGTTGTATTTACTGTGCTCTAGGTTTGTGGCGTGTTTAGCATCATCATTTTGGTTATCTTTGTTGCCCTCTGTCGTGTTTTTTTTTTTTTCCCTTGATATAGTGTTCCCCTTTTCTTTTGGTGGTTCTCGCCCTCCCGAGGTCGGGCCTGGTATCCTTCTGGTTGGGGGGGGGGGGCTTGGATGTTATGGTTGTGCCTGGAATGCGCCTTTTGAGCGGGGAGTACTGTCATGGTCTGAGCGCTGATTCTGTCCGCCCTCGGGCTGTCTGGCATTTTCCCCGTTCTATTGTCATATGGCCTTCCAGGGCTTTTATGATGACAGCATCACGAAGGGACTTCTGGCTGTCAGAGCCGAGCTGCGCCGTGACAGCTGAATCACATTCCATTGATTATATTCTCATTTTCTGATTAATCGAAGTGCCTTATTTAAGGGAGCAGCTGAGGTTACTCCGGGCTGCGACCTCGCATAATGTTGGATCCATACAACGTTCAGCTGGAGTCCCTAACCCTGGCTCCAGTCACCCTTTGATTCTCTATGTTTCAGTAAGTGTATTTCCTAGCCTGTGTTTATCGATATTGTGTCTTCGCTGCAGCCAATGTTCGTGTTTTTGCCCCACATGGCTGTTTATTTTGTCATTTGTAGTTCTTGTTAATAAATTTGCAAACTCATCGGCTGGCCTGTAGCGTCTCATTAATGGCCCGCGAGGGCCATCCATGACAGGTGCTTTCATTGGAATATTTCATAGGCTTTTCAAATTGTTCTTGGTTCTTCTGTCACTCTTCTGGCTATCCTTCTCACTCCCTGGTAAGATATCTTGGGAGGATCTCCTGTGCATGGCTGGATGATAATAGAGTGATATTCCTTCCACTTGTGGATAATGGCCCCAATGGTGCTTACTGGAAGATTCAGAGGTTTTGATATCAATCAGTATCAGCAATAATCAGTTTGTGAAGATCTTGGGAGAACTCTTGGCTTTTACCCATCATGAGATGTTTCTTGTATGACACCTTGGTAACAAAAAGCCTTTCCATAGCCACTCATGAAGCACCTACCCAGCTGATATTCATTTGTACAAGCAGGAGGTAGAACTACTGTCTAACAGTTTATGGATTTCAGTTCATCCCTTGCCTAACCGTGCCTCGGGATACTGCTTTTTCCTAATGTTCCTTTTCCTAAATAAAGTTGGATTGGAATGTGTTTTTTTCCCTTTTCATTCCATTTTATTATACATAACTTTATTATGTCTAGGGGAAAATGGCGGCATACAGTAATCACACTGTAGCTGTGTGTGGCTCTGTCCGCAATGTGTCTGTCTGTGGTTCTGTCCACCTGTCTGTTTCAGCTCACCTGGTCAAAATTAAGTACAACTAAGGGCTTGTATCATTCTATCGCCATATTTTCTTGACTTTTAATTTGTCAGAATTCCGAGATAAGGCTTTGTTTTTGAAATAAACACAAATTTAACTCACCTGTACCGTCAATGGAGCTGGGAAAAACGGTATTGTATTAAGTCTGTGCAGATTAATGTTTTAAACATCCAGGTTGTAGACTTTTAAAAAGTATTTATTAAACTCAGTGGAATTAAAAAGACTTAAAACACAAGATGTTTCAATGTTCATCTAAACACCATCCTCAGTTGTAATGAATAACAGGTCTGTCCAGGGTGTACCCTGTCTCTCGCCCAAAGATGCTGGGATAGGCTCCAGCCCCGCCGCGACTCGAAAAGGATTAAGCAGAAGAAGATGGATGGAAGTAACTTTGGCAAGAAATGCAGAACCAGGTCACTTGACCTGTGATGTAACAATCACATGACTTCTAAGCTGTAGTGTTCTTGCAGAGGAGATGTTCCTCTCAGACACTTCAGGTGTAGCCCCCTTCCCCTCTGTGAGGAAGAAGCTCATTGGAACCTAATGAAACAATGGTTTCATATGATGTCACATCACTATTTACATGCGTTCTAACAGCACCAGCGATTGAGATTGTGAGGAGGAGATTGGAACAGGATCATGTGCTGAATGATAGAACCAAAATCAGTGCAGATCAGGTGTGCTTTCTGCTGGAACTGTCTAAATACTACATACTTCAAGTACCAGGGTGTGTTCTAGGTATAAACAAAACATGGCTGTGCTATGGTTGTGTATATACCTATGGGCCATTTTTTATTTTTATTTCAGTCATATGTTTAATCGTGTGTTCTGTAACTGTTTAATTCAAATTCTTCTCTCTTACTTTATTGCGCAGTAGCCTGGTGGAGCACCCACAATTTCGTTGTACTGTACAACTGTACAATGACAATAAAGCCTATTCTCTTCTGTTTTATCACCTGTGTTTCCTCTTATAGTCAACATTTACTTGGAGGAGGTGGAATGGAGAATTTTGGACAGTTACAAGGGGGAGTCTCCGAGCCACTGGCTCAGGTATGTAGATGACACCTGGATGAAAATCAAGACTCATGAAATCACCATGTTTAGACAGATAGATAGATAGATAGATAGATAGATAGATAGATAGATAGATAGATAGATAAAGTGGTGTGAAAAAGTGTTTGCCCCATCCTGATTTCTCATTTTTTTTGTATGTTTGTCCCACTTAAATGTTTCAGATCATCAAACAAATTTAAATATTAGACAAAGATCACACAAGTCAATACAAAATGCAGTTTTTAAATGAAGGTGTTTATTATTAAGAGTAAAAAAAACCCCCAAACCTACATAGCCCTGTGTGAAAAAGTGATACTGTGGTTTATCACATCTTTGGAAAGCTGAGTTCAATTTCTCTAGCCACACCCAGGCGTGATTACTGCCACACCTGTTCTCAATCAAGAAATCTCTTAAATAGGACCTGCCTGACAAAGTGAAGTAGACTAAAAGATCATCAGAAGCTAGACATCATTCTGCAATCCAAAGAGATTCAGAAACAAATGAGAAACAAAGTAAGTGAGATCTATCCGTCTGGAAAAGGTTATAAAGTCATTTCTAAAGCTTTGGGATGCCAGCAAACCACAGTGAGAGCCATTATCCACAAATGGCGAAAATATGGAACAGTGGTGAACCTTCCCAGGAGTGGCCGGCTGACCAAAATTACCCCAATAGCACAGCGACGACTCATCCAAGAGGTCACAAAAGACCTCACAACAACATCCAAAGAACTGCAGGCCTCACTTGCCTCAGTTAAGGTCAGTGTTCATGACTCCACCATAAGAAAAAGACTGGGCAAAAATGGCCTGCATGGCAGAGTTCCAAGACGAAAACCACTGCTGAGCAAAAAGAACATAAAGGTTCATCTCAGTTGTGCCAGAAAACATCTTGATGATCCCCAAGACTTTTGGGAAAATACTCTGTGAACTGACGAGACAGAAGTTGAACTTTTTGGAAGGTGTGTGTCTCATTACATCAGGCATAAAAGTAACACAGCATTTCAGAAGAGGAACATTATACCAACAGTAAAATATTGTGGTGGTAGTGGGATGGTCTGGGTCTGTTTTGCTGCTTCAGGACCTGGAAGAGTTGCTGTGGTAAATGGAACCATGAATTCTGCTGTCTACCAAAAAATCCTGAAGAAGAAAGTCCGGCCATCTGTTCGTGACCTCAAGCTGAAGCGCGCTTGGGTTCTGCAGCAGGACTGATCCAAAACACACCAGCAAGTCCACCTCTGAATGGCTTAAGAAAAACAAAATGAAGACTTTGGAGTGGCCTAGTCAAAGTCCTGACCTGAATCCGATTGAGATTGTAACCAATTTCAGGTCTAAATTATCCCAACAGACACTGGTTGGTACAGGAATGTATACAACTAAACATGTGGACCAGTACACCAGATAATCTAGATTCGCTCACTGGAGAAGGGGGGTAAGCAGTTAGCATTTGCGTTGAGTAGCAGGAGTCAAAGAAGACGCACAGACCATTAGGTAAAGTCAAATAACAGATGATTGTGTTAAATTTCTTTGTTTTGCAAAAACACAAGAGAAAACAACAACAAAAAAATCAATTACAACTGTAATAAAAGAAAAAACAAAACAAAATTTCAGCATCAGCCTTATAGTGGTTCTTTAAGCACGAAAACACATTAAGGATTTTCTTTTCTTCCCACAACGGTAATGAATTGGTCACCATTTGAATGCTAGGTTTGTCTCTCTCTTTTTTTCTTTTAACTCTGTCCTGTGTTTGGTGTTAATTTTAAGATTTTGCTATTTTGGTTATTCTACTTTAGTTGCCTTGTTTTGTTTTTTTTTCTAATTTGTCAGTAAGACTGTTTTCTGTTTCTTTCTTCTTTTACCTTTAGATTCAAAATTATGCAACAAAAATGTCCTTGGATACCACAGTACAGAACAACCTTTAAAATATATATGACATGTCAAATAGTACCAAAAATCACAGAAAACTTATAAAATACAGTTAACATCTATTTTGAAAACAATACTTCTTTCATTCTGTCCATTTCTCACTTCTGTGAGATGTATGAGAATGTTCCCTCTGGAAAAATATATTGGTGGAATGTGTCCTTTAAAGTTCGCACTTATATGGTCCTACCAGGAATGCAGGTGAAGCCCACTACACGCAAACTCTATAGTTCCTCACTGGGTTGACTCGCCACAACTGCTGAGCAACCACCACCGATGTAGCAGAAGGACCAGCAGTTGAACTCTTCACTTCAAAAGGCGGCGAACTCATCCCACACACACACAAAAAACCCAGCCGAAAAGGGCCGAAACAAAAATCAGTCACATTTGCAACCTCATGTAACCTTAAACTCAAATTGTTTCTATAGCAGTTAACCTTTTTCCTTCATTTGTTCATTCTTCAAATTTACCCCCCGCCCCCCAAAAAACAAAACAAAACAAAAAAACAATTCATGTTCCAGAAATAGCTATTTTAAAAAACAATTCACAGAATAAACAAATAAATCAGTCTGCTTATCTGCCGGCCTACCCTCTCCTTTAGCACCCACTGCTAACGTACTAGCAAAAATGCTTGCGCCAATTTAGAATACACGCTGTATTTAGTGCACACAGAATGCCACAATGAGCTAGAATATACGGTCAACTAATAAGCTACGCGGGCCGGCACCACAATTCACTCATCAGAAAGTTTCACTATTAATAATCTCTCCTAGTCTGTTGAAACCACGGCTTCCATCCGTCAGTTTTTTTTGTCCACTACACAGTCATGGCAGAGTCAGGTGACATGGGAATAGAATAAATAGCGGATTTTAGCATCTAAATTCAGCAATTCGACAACGTGTCGATATTATGCAGCTAGGAGCTGCTAACTACAAGGGTGTCAAACTCATTCCATGGAGGGCCAAGATCCTGCAGGTTTTACTTCCACCCAGTCTCTTCAGCAGGTGTTTTCACTGATCAGCAATCAGTAGGAAGAAATTCAGAGAAATCACCTGTTGAAGACACTGGTTGGAGGTAAAACCTGCAGGGTCTCGGCCCTCCATGGAATGAGTTTGACACCTGTGAACTAACATGATGGCTCAGAGTAGGTTAAGTCAACTTACATCTTCGTATTAAGATTCACAGCGAATGATGACTGCCCTTTCTTCCAGCCAACAGTCCACAAAATAGAGTAATATATCCACTTCTCAACAAAAACATGAACAGGCACATTAAGAGATGAAAAGAAGTTCTTTAGTCGAACATAGCTTGGAGCAGCTGTGGAATGCACCTTCCTCTCATCATGGTCACGGTGGAAAAAACAAAAGAGACCGGCAGCACAGCAACTCAACCTTGGCCGGGGGATCCTGGGTTCGATCCCAGCCCCCGACCAACAGTGATCTGTGTGGAGTTTGCATGTTCTCCCCGTGTCTGCGTGGGTTTACTCCGGGATTTCTCTGGTTTCCTCCCACATGCCAAAAGCATGCAAGTTAGGTTAATTGGCATCAAACTGGGGATTCTAAATTGTCCTTAGGTATGACTGTGAGCGTGAATGGTTGTCTGTCTGTCTGTGTGGGCCCTGCGATGGACTGGCGATCTGTCCAGGGTGTACCCTGCCTCTTGCCCAAAGATGCTGGGATAGGCTCCAGCCCCCCTTTCCCCCCGCGACCCGAAAAGGATTAAGCGGAAGAAGATGGATTGATGGATGGATAGACCTCCTGTAAGAGACATTGAGTAGGCCAACTCACATAGTGTAGCCAAACACTGATAGGATGACAGATCACGTGACTGCTGAGTATATTTCACTGAACTCATGGATTTCAGTTTCTTTTCCCAATGTCACCTGAAACTTGACAATTCCTACAAGAATTCTCACCTAAAACAAACATCTCGTTCAACTATGAAAATAATATATATTTTGTAAGCATATAATTTAGTGTTATTTTCATCTCTTTTATTTTAAAGTGACTATTCCTTTTGTTGAAAAAAAAAATTGATTTTAATTCAACTGTTATTTAGTGATTAGATCATTTATAATTTGTTCCGAAAATTCTGACTCAGTAACATGGGTTACAAGATGCTGTGGCATGACCTTCAAAAGGTGGTTCATGCTCAAAACCCCTCCAATGTGGTTGAATTACAACAATTACAACAATTCTGCAAAGATGAGGGGGGCCAAAATTCCTCCACAGCACTGAAAAAGACTCATTGCCAGTTATCGCAAACGCTTGATTGCAGTTGTTGCTGCTAAGTGTGGCCCAACCAGTTATTAGGTTTAGGGGGCAATCACTTTTTCACACAGAGCCATGTAGGTTTGGATTTTTTCCCCCTCATTTAAAAACTGCATTTTGTGTTTGCTTGTGTTGTCTTTGTCTAATATTTAAATTTGTTTGATGATCTGAAACATTTAAGTGTGACAAACATACAAAAAAATGAGAAATCAGGAAGGGGGCAAACACTTTTTCACACCACTGTAGATGGATGTACTTTATTAATCCCACACTGGGAAACTACAGCATGACAGCAGCAGCATGACAGTAGATGACCATAATAGACAAAGTTATTACCCAGGAAAGTTAAACTGCCTAGATAACTTTATATACATCGCAGGTGATGGCCCGTATAAATAGATACATCATACTCACTGTACAATACAGGACTATCAGACACAGGGTGCAATGTGAGGTACCAATTAGACTGCAAGGTGCAGTATGGCAGCATTGTGATGACCAGATTTCTACATTAGAGTGAGTTATTGTACAGTGAGATGGCATGTGGCAGGAATGATTTTCTGTACCTGACCGTTAGGCAGCGAAGCTGTAGCAGTCTACTGGAGAAAGTGCTCTGCTGTCTGTCCAGTGTGTGGTGGAGGGAGTGATCAGGGTTGTCCATGATGGATAACAGTTTGTTCAGTGTTCTCCCCTCCACCACATTCTCAAAGGTCTCCAGCCTGAGACCAATTACAGAGCCAGCGTTCTTGATAATCTTGTCAAGTCTGTTGGTGTCGCTGGCTCTGATACTGCTACCCCAACAGACAGCAGCAAAGAAAATGACGCTGGCAACAGCGGCCTGGGAGAAAAGCTCCAGCATCCTGTTGCACACATTGAAGGATCTCAGCTTCCTCAGAAAGTAGCGTCTGCTCATCCCCTTCTTGTACGCAGCATCAGTGTTAGATTTCCAGTCCAGTCCATTGCTGATCATGACACCCAGGTATTTGTAGTCCTCCACTACCTCCACATCCAACCCCCAATCCACAGTGGCTGTGAAGGCGTCCTCTTCTTCCTGAAGTCAATCACCATTCCTTTGGTCTTGCTGACATTCAGCCTCAGGTTATTCTGCTCGGTTCACTCCACAAATCTGTCTACCAGTGCCCTGTACTCCCCCTCCGCTCCACCTCTTATACACCCAACAACAGCCGAGTCATCAGAGAATTTCTGCAGGTGGCATGACTCGGTGTTGTACTGAAAGTCAGTGGTGTATAAGGTGAAGAGAAAAGGAGAAAGCACAGTCCCCTGTGGAGCTCTTGTATCACTAACCACCACATCAGACAAGACACTGCCCAGCTGGACAAACTGTGGCCTGCCTGTCAGGTAGTCAGTAAACCAGGAGATCACAGAGCTGTCGACCCCCATCACTCGCAGCTTCTCACCCAGCAGCAGTGGCTGGATAGTGTTAAATGCACTGGAGAAATCAAAGAATGTGATTCTCAGATTCTCCACCATCCAGGTGCAGATGGGCTCATTGCAGCAGGTAGATGACAGCGTCTCCAACTCTTAATTGGCGCTGATATGCAAACTGCAGAGGATCCAGCCATGTCTTCACCTGCGGCCTCAGGTGGGCTAAGACCAGTCTCTCCAGGACCTTTATCACATGAGATGTGAGGGTATCTACGTATATTTCCAAGGAATTAAAACGGTGCATAGTACAGAAAAAGATTGCCTTTAAGAATGGGGACATGTTAAGTATGAAAAATATACAGAAAGAAATTAACTATAAACTAAGAACAGCTAGAGATGAGACGAGGAAGAAATTTGAATCTGAATGCCTAGGAAAAAGTTCTAGGAAATTGTGGGACTCAGTTAAAGTAATGACAAAGATGACTCCATCCAAAAGCTGCATTAATGTAATGAATTAGGAAGAAAAGGCAAACGAGTTGAATAATTTCTTTTGCAGATTTGAGACTAGAGATTTTTCTCATGAACAAAAAGATGCTCTGGACACTATATCAGTTTCAGGCTCTGCAAAAATTATAGTTGACCAGCATGTTGTGGAAAGATTTTTCTCACGTATGTGCCCCAAGAAGGCATCTGGACCAGACGGGATCTCTGGGCACTTACTGAAGTCATGTAGTGAGGAGCTAGCAGAAGCCTGGAGTCCCATCTACCAGAAGTCTTTAGATATGTGTTCTGTCCCAGTAATTTGGAAAAGCTCTATTATAATTCCTGTACCAAAAAAAGCAAGCTGTAAAGACAATAATGACTGTCGTCCTGTTGCACTGACCTCACTGGTAATGAAGTGCCTCGAGAAGATTGTCATTGACATTCTGAAAACTGATTTTGCAGGACTTTTGGATCCTCTGCAGTTTGCTTATAAAAATAATAGAAGTACAGAGGATGCCATTTTAACTTTAACCCATTCTGTGTTTAAACATTTGGAGGAGACAACCTCATATGCACGTCTTTTATTGGTTGATTTTAGTTCAGCTTTTAACACACTGCAGCCACACCTTTTAATTAAGAGGTTAAATGATTTTAAAGTGCATCCTGTCATTAAATGGTACCACTCATTTTTAACTTATCGTAAACAGCAAGTTAGTGTAAATGGAACTTTATCTAAATTTAGAACCCTCACCACAGGAGCTCCCCAAGGCTGTGTTAGTTCACCATTTTTGTTCACCTTTTACACTGATGAGCGCAGAAGTGTCTATCCAGGCAATCAAATTATTAAATTTTCTGATGACACTGCTATTTTATCACTACTTCAAAAGACTCATGATCTGTCAAGCTATTTTATAGAAATTCAGAGGTTTGTCAATTGGTGTGATGACAGTCATCTCATTTTGAATACTGATAAAACAAAGGAGATGGTGTTTGACCCTCGGGGAGTTGGTGACCACAGGCCTGTGGTCATCCACAACCACACTATAACACAGGTTAGTTCCTATAAATATTTGGAAGTATTTATTGACAATTCATTAACCTGGAGCACACATATTGATTACCTCTGTAGTAGACTACAACAGTGGCTGCATTTCTTGTGTAGATTAAGAATACATGGCGTTGATAAAAGGATTATGTTGTGGAGAAGTGTGGAAGGACGAGGCTGAGTTTATTTCTCAAGTCCGGTTTTATTCACATTCTCCAACATCCAAAAACAGAAAGAGAAAGGAATCCCCCAACATCTGTCCCTTTAATACCCCAGGACATCAAAGCACACAGTCACATTGTCTTTTAATCCCAAATCACAATGCATCCCCCTCCAGGTCTTCTCGTCTCCACCTAAAGTCCTGGTGGTCAGGAAATCTCTCAAGGCCATCTCTCTGCATACAAAAGGCCAGACTTCACATCCTTCTGTTACCCCTAGGAGGTTCAGACCTTTTGTTCCTCTGAGACGTGAAGCATACAATAAGCATACAGTAATACACATGTGAAGCATATGAAACCCACATATGTGCACCACATGACCCCCCCCCCCCCCTCCAAAACGTCTAAGATGGAACAACATAACCACAGATTGCATGTCACCCTGAGATAAAAACACTTCTGAGAGAGAAGAAGAGGATCTTCAGGTCGGGGAACAGGGAGATGCTGAAGTCCGTACAGAGGGAGCTGAGGAGAAAGATCAGAGAAGGCAAGGACAGCTTCAGGAAGAAGATGGAGGACAAGCTGCAACAGAGCGACATCAGCGGGGTCTGGAGAAACCTCAAAACCATCTCGGGGCTCCAGAATACCTCCCCCCAGGCCATGGGGGGCAGGGAGTGGGCGAACAACCTGAATCTGTTTTTCAATAGATTTGACCAACCGCCCTCCCCCCTGTCTGCACAACAACCACTGCTGCCTCTAAGAAATCAAGTCCTGCTGCCCACTCCCCACTCCACCGACACCCCCCCCCACTCCCAACACACAGCCCCCCATCCTGACCCTGACCAAGACCCAGGTGAGGACGGAGCTGAGGAAGATCAAGGCGAGGAAGGCGTCGGGACCGGACGGCATCAGCGCAAAGCTCCTCAAGTCCTGTGCAGACCAGCTGTGTGGGATTGTGACGTATATCTTCAACATGAGCCTGAAACTGGGGAGGGTACCACAGCTGTGGAAAACATCTTGTGTGGTACCTGTACCAAAAACTTCCCACCCCAAAGACCTGAACAGCTACAGACCGGTGGCCTTGACGTCCCACTTGATGAAGACCCTGGAGAGACTGCTCCTTGCTCATCTCCGCCCCCTGGTGGAACCAGCGATGGATCCACTCCAGTTCGCCTACCAGCATGGCATTGGGGTGGAGGATGCGGTGATCTTCCTCCTTCACCGTTCTCTGTCCCACCTGGAGAAGCCCGGGAATATGGTGAGGATCATGTTCTTTGACTTCTCCAGTGCTTTCAACACCATCCAACCGATGATCCTGAAGGACAAGCTGCTGCGCGCAGGGGTGGACCAGCGCCTGTCATCATGGATCCTGGACTACCTCACGAACCGGCCTCAGTTTGTGAGAACCCGGGACTGTGTTTCCGACACGATCATCAGTAGCACGGGGGCCCCCCAGGGAACGGTGCTGGCTCCCTTCCTGTTCACTCTTTATACTGCGGACTTCTCACACAACACAACACATTGCCATCTACAGAAGTTCTCTGATGACTCTGCGATCGTTGGTCTCATCTCCAACGGAGATGAAGCTGAGTACAGAGGGCTTATCCAGGACTTTGTGGACTGGTGCCATCGGAACTGCCTCCAGATCAACGCGAGGAAAACTAAGGAGCTGGTGGTGGACTGCCGCAGGCATGGGCAGCCCCTCACAGCACCAGTAAATATACAGGGAACAGACATCGAGATGGTGACATCCTATAAGTACCTGGGTGTTCATCTGAACAATAAACTAGACTGGTCACACAATACTGACGCACTCTACAAGAAGGGACAGCGCAGGCTGTTCCTGCTGAGGAGACTCAGGTCTTTTGGTGTACAAGGGGCGCTGCTGAAGTCATTCTATGACACGGTGGTGGCATCAGCCATCACTTTTGGAGTGGTCTGCTGGGGCAGTGGCATTACTGCAGCCGATAGGAAGAGACTGAACAAACTGATTAAGAAAGCTAGCTCTGTCCTGGGGCAGTGCCTTGATCCGATGGAGGAGATAGGAGAGAGAAGGACGGTGGCTAAACTGTCATCTCTGCTGGAGTCCGAGTTCCACCCTATGCAGGACATACTGGATGCACTGAGGAGCTCATTTAGCAGCAGACTACATCATCCCAGGTGCACAACCGAGAGGTTTCGTAGGTCCTTCCTACCAACGGCTGTCAGACTGTACAACCTAAGCAGGGCTGCTCGCAGAGATAGCAAAAAGACGTAACAAACTAATAGTTTTTTGAATGCAAAAGATGCAATAGACTTACACAATGGTCCTCTCCGGCATACAACTAGGAACATACCGGTCGCTATGGAGGGTGAGAATATGTATGGGCACATAATCATACCATGTAGGATAACTAAGTAGACGGTTATGCTGTTTCATCCCATCTAGCAACAATGCTCTGCACTGTGTGTGTTTATATATTTACATATTTATTCCATCTAGCTACAATGCTCCGCACTGTGTTTTTATATATCTACATATTATTCCATCTAGCTACATTGCTCCGCACTGTGTGTGTTTATATACTTGCATATTTATTCCACCTAGCTGCAATGCTCCGTACTAAGATAAAATAAGATAAGATAAGATAAGCCTTTATTAGTCCCACAACGGGGAAATTCCAGGATTGCAACAGCACAGGGATAGCAACACTCAGAGCAACAATCAGAAGGCAAGAAAAAAAACAAGCAAGCAAGAGCAGCTAAAATACATATGTACATATTACTATAAAATATATATATACACACACACACACAGACACACAGTGCAGAGCATTGTAGCTGGATGGAATAAATATATGAATATATGAACACACAGTGCAGAGCATTGTAGCTAGATGGAATAAATATGTAAATATATAAACACCCACAGTACGGAGCATTGCAGCTAGGTGGAATAAATATGCAAGTATATAAACACACACAGTGCGGAGCAATGTAGCTAGATGGAATAATATGTAGATATATAACAACACAGTGCGGAGCATTGTAGCTAGATGGAATAAATATATAGATATATAAATATAAACACACCCAGTGCTGAGCATTGTAGCTAGATGGAATAAATATGTAAATATATAAACACACACAGTGCAGAGCATTGTTGCTAGGTGGGATGAAACAGCATAACCGTCTATTTAGTTATCCTACATGGTATGATTATGTGCCCATACATATTCTCACCCTCCATAGCGACCGGTATGTTCCTAGTTGTATGCCGGAGAGGACCATTGTGTAAGTCTATTGCATCTTTTGCATTCAAAAAAAACTATTAGTTTGTTACGTCTTTTTGCTATCTCTGCGAGCAGCCCTGCTTAGGTTGTACAGTCTGACAGCCGTTGGTAGGAAGGACCTACGAAACCTCTCGGTTGTGCACCTGGGATGATGTAGTCTGCTGCTAAATGAGCTCCTCAGTGCATCCAGTATGTCCTGCATAGGGTGGAACTCGGACTCCAGCAGAGATGACAGTTTAGCCACCGTCCTTCTCTCTCCTATCTCCTCCATCGGATCAAGGCGCTGCCCCAGGACAGAGCTAGCTTTCTTAATCAGTTTGTTCAGTCTCTTCCTATCGGCTGCAGTAATGCCACTGCCCCAGCAGACCACTCCAAAAGTGATGGCTGATGCCACCACCGTGTCATAGAATGACTTCAGCAGCGCCCCTTGTACACCAAAAGACCTGAGTCTCCTCAGCAGGAACAGCCTGCGCTGTCCCTTCTTGTAGAGTGCGTCAGTATTGTGTGACCAGTCTAGTTTATTGTTCAGATGAATACCCAGGTACTTATAGGATGTCACCATCTCGATGTCTGTTCCCTGTATATTTACTGGTGCTGTGAGGGGCTGCCCATGCCTGCGGCAGTCCACCACCAGCTCCTTAGTTTTCCTCGCGTTGATCTGGAGGCAGTTCCGATGGCACCAGTCCACAAAGTCCTGGATAAGCCCTCTGTACTCAGCTTCATCTCCGTTGGAGATGAGACCAACGATCGCAGAGTCATCAGAGAACTTCTGTAGATGGCAATGTGTTGTGTTGTGTGAGAAGTCCGCAGTATAAAGAGTGAACAGGAAGGGAGCCAGCACCGTTCCCTGGGGGGCCCCCGTGCTACTGATGATCGTGTCGGAAACACAGTCCCGGGTTCTCACAAACTGAGGCCGGTTCGTGAGGTAGTCCAGGATCCATGATGATAGGTGCTGGTCCACCCCTGCGCGCAGCAGCTTGTCCTTCAGGATCATCGGTTGGATGGTGTTGAAAGCACTGGAGAAGTCAAAGAACATGATCCTCACCATATTCCCGGGCTTCTCCAGGTGGGACAGAGAACGGTGAAGGAGGAAGATCACCGCATCCTCCACCCCAATGCCATGCTGGTAGGCGAACTGGAGTGGATCCATCGCTGGTTCCACCAGGGGGCGGAGATGAGCAAGGAGCAGTCTCTCCAGGGTCTTCATCAAGTGGGACGTCAAGGCCACCGGTCTGTAGCTGTTCAGGTCTTTGGGGTGGGAAGTTTTTGGTACAGGTACCACACAAGATGTTTTCCACAGCTGTGGTACCCTCCCCAGTTTCAGGCTCATGTTGAAGATATACGTCACAATCCCACACAGCTGGTCTGCACAGGACTTGAGGAGCTTTGCGCTGATGCCGTCCGGTCCCGACGCCTTCCTCGCCTTGATCTTCCTCAGCTCCGTCCTCACCTGGGTCTTGGTCAGGGTCAGGATGGGGGGCTGTGTGTTGGGAGTGGGGGGGGTGTCGGTGGAGTGGGGAGTGGGCAGCAGGACTTGATTTCTTAGAGGCAGCAGTGGTTGTTGTGCAGACAGGGGGGAGAGCGGTTGGTCAAATCTATTGAAAAACAGATTCAGGTTGTTCGCCCACTCCCTGCCCCCCGTGGCCTGGGGGGAGGTATTCTGGAGCCCCGAGATGGTTTTGAGGTTTCTCCAGACCCCGCTGATGTCGCTCTGTTGCAGCTTGTCCTCCATCTTCTTCCTGAAGCTGTCCTTGCCTTCTCTGATCTTTCTCCTCAGCTCCCTCTGTACGGACTTCAGCATCTCCCTGTTCCCCGACCTGAAGATCCTCTTCTTCTCTCTCAGAAGTGTTTTTATCTCAGGGTTGATCCAGGGTTTGTTGTTTGAGTGACGCCGTATGGTCTTGGTGGGAACGGATTTGTCCACACAGAAGCTGAGGTAGCCCGTGAAGGTGTGAATGAGGCCATCGATGTCCTCACCATGTGGATCGCAGAGCTGCTTCCAGGCAGTGGCTTCAAAACAGTCCTTTAGAGTGTCCATTGTCTCCTCAGACCATAACTCCACAGTGTGCATGGCCGGAGGTTGTCTGTGCACTAGGGGTTTGTACACCGGTCGGAGATGAACCAAGTTGTGATCCGATCTCCCAAGTGGGGGGAGTTGTGATGAGGTGTACGCCTCCTTAGTGTTTGCGTAGAACAAATCCAGTGTTTTATTGTCTCTAGTGTGGCATGTGACATACTGGGTGAAAGTGGGCAGAATGGGAGACAGTGAAACGTGGTTGAAATCGCCTGAGATGAGGAGAAGAGCATCTGGGTGTTCTGTCTGCAGCCTGCTGGTTACTGAATGGATGACGTCACGCGCTGTCCCAGCGTTCGCGGTCGGATTTGCATAAACAACAATGCAGATCACGTGTGAGTGTTCTCTCGGGAGATATGTAGGCCTCATGCTAACAGCTAGCAACTCAATGTCTTTGCTGCAGTGTCGTTGTTTAACAGTGATATGTCCCGGTCTGCACCCAGTACTGTGGGTGTTTATATATTTACATATTTATTCCATCTAGCTACAATGCTCTGCACTGTGTGTTCATATATTCATATATTTATTCCATCCAGCTACAATGCTCTGCACTGTGTGTGTGTGTGTATATATATATTTTATAGTAATATGTACATATGTATATTAGCTGCTCTTGCTTGCTTGTTTTTTTTCTTGCCTTCTGATTGTTGCTCTGAGTGTTGCTATCCCTGTGCTGTTGCAATCCTGGAATTTCCCCGTTGTGGGACTAATAAAGGCTTATCTTATCTTATAATAAAATCACTACATATCAGTCCACGTGCTGCTTGGGCCTCAGCCTTCTCCCGTATTTGCTGTAAGCAGGCTGTACCACTTCCACGGTGTCTTCCTGCTGTGGAGCTGCTGCCTGGGGATGAGAACTGTTAGTCAACCTCTGTGGGTGTTCTGGGGAATGCTCTCTAGGGGGTCTGCCGCGCCGAGGAGCCTTAGCCAATTGCACAACTTCGTCAGCTACCACAAAAGCGGGTTTGAGCCTGTTAATGCCAATCATTTCTTTTCTGCCCCCCAAATCTAGCAAAAAATGCTTATCCCCTGTTTCCAGCACTCTATATGGTCCATCATAAGGTGGGCGTAAAGGCGGACGATGGGCATCATGTCTAACAAAAACAAACTCCACATTTTTTTAAAGCCTTAGGCACAAAAACACGTGGAAAACTGTGGTGAACGGGGCCAGGTAGCGTGCTCGGGCCCGTGCTATTCTGTAACCACTGAGCCGGGGAGCACTCTGGGCGCTGGATTATCTGGGAGAAATTCCCCGGGCAGCCGAAGTGGCTGTGCGAAAACTAGCTCAGCTGGGGAGACTTCTAAATCCTCTTTAGGTGCAGAACGCAACCCCAATAAAACCCATGGTAGCTTGTCCACCCAATTTGCATCCGTAAGCGACGCTCTGAGAGCCGCCTTCAGTGACCTGTGAAAACGTTCGCATAACCCGTTAGCCTGCGGGTTGTACACGGTCGTGCGGTGGATCATTGCCCCCAGGCTGCGGGCCATCGCTGACCAAAGTTCGGAAACAAATTGAGGGCCTCTGTCAGACGTAATGTCCGACGGGACTCCGAAACGCACTACCCATGCCGTTAAAAACGCGAGCGCAACCTCCTCGGCTGTGGTTGACGACAGCGGAACCACTTCCGGCCAGCGCGTGGTGCGGTCAACCATTGTCAGAAGATGTGTGCACCCTTGTGAGGGCGGGAGGGGGCCTACGAGGTCCACGTGGACATGATCAAAACCTTTTAGCTGGGATGTGAAACGGCTCCAAGGGAGGTCTCGTGTGTCTATGAACCTTGGCCCGCTGACAAGCCATGCAGGCTGCCGCCCACTCTCTAACTTGTTTGCGCAGGCTCGGCCATACAAATTTCTCTCCTACCATTTTGACCGAAGCACGCACTCCCGGGTGTGCCAGAGAATGGATCGAGTCAAAAACGCGGCGGCGCCACGCGGCTGGAACCACAGGACGTGGCCGCCCAGTGGAGACATCGCAGATTAGGGGGGGCATACCGTCTTGCAGCACCCTGTTCTCCAGCCTTAACCCTGTTGGTCCAGACTGGAGCGCGCGCACATCCGCGTCGCTAACCTGCTCCGCGGCCATGGCTGCAGAATCTACCTCCTCGCGGGCTGGAGCCGCCACGGCGCGCGAGAGGCAGTCCGCCACTACATTAAGTTTACCCGCCACATGCTGGATATCGGTAGTAAACTCCGGTATTGCGGCCAGCTGTCTCTGCTGCTGGCCCGACCAAGGTTCTGAAATCTTGGCCATCGCTAAAGTCAGCGGCTTGTGGTCAACGAACGCTGTGAAACGGCGTCCTTCCAGCCAGAACTGGAAGTGGCGAATGGCCAAGTGGAGAGCTAACAACTCCCTGTCGAATGCGCTGTATTTTCGTTCACTGTCGCGCAGGGTCTTACTGAAAAAGGCGAGCGGTTGCCAGGCTCCGGCTACATACTGTTCCACGACCGCCCATATGGCCACATCTGACGCGTCAGTAGTGAGCGCCATGCGGACCGCTGGGACTGGATGTGCCAACAACGCAGCGTTTGCCAGGGCTGTTTTGACTTCAGAGAATGCGCGCTCTCGCTCTGGAGACCATTCAACTCTATTTGTGGGTTTTTGTTTTTTTAGTGCAGCATACAATGGTTGCATGAGCTGCACTGTGCGGGGGAGGAAACGGTTATAAAAATTCACCATTCCCAAAAACTCCTGTAACGCTTTGACCGTTTGTAGTTGGGGAAAATTTGTTACTGCGCGCACTTTGTCAGGCAGAGGGACCGCTCCTTCTGGGGAGACGCGATGCCCCAAAAAATCAATCTGTGTCACCCCGAACTGACACTTCGCTGGGTTAATTATTAACCCGTGCTCTGCCAACCTCCGGAAAACTGCCGTGAGGTGGTTTTCGTGTTCGTCTTCGGACGCGCTGGCTACCAATATGTCGTCCAGGTAGATGAACACGAAAGGGAGATCACGCAAAACCGCGTCCATCATGCGTTGGAACGTCTGCGCCGTGCCTTTAAGCCCAAACGGCATGCGCAAAAACTCGAAAAGCCCGCAAGGAGTTATTACCGCTGTTTTGGGTATGTCCTCAGCGCGCACTGGGACCTGGTGGTAACCGCGTACCAAGTCTATTTTAGAAAAAACACGCGCCCCCGCCAAATGAACTGAAAAATCTTGGATGTGCGGGATTGGGTAGCGGTCGTGCGCTGTAGCGTTGTTCAGCCTGTGGAAATCACCGCAAGGTCGCCACGAGCCATCAGCTTTCGGGACCATGTGAAGCAGTGAAGCCCGTGGGCTCTTCGAACGCCTGATGATGCCCAACCTTTCTAGGTTGGCGAACTCCTCGCGCGCTATGGTCAGTTTAGCTGAATCCAAGCGCCGAGCTTTTGCAAAAACGGGCGGTCCGGTGGTAGTAACAAAATGTTCCACCCCGTGTTTAGCCACGGTCGCCGAAAATGTTGGAACTGTGAGTGCTGGGAACTGAGTGAGGAGTGTGTGGAACTTACCACCTGCAGCTGTGAAGTTGGCTTGTGCTGTTGGCGGGGCCACTCGAGCTGTACAGGGAATAGAATAAAAAGAGAGTGCATTAATCAGGCGTCTGTTAGCAAGATCGACCAACAAACCATGTGAGCACAAAAAATCAGCCCCTAACATGTTGAAATTGACTGCCGCTATGACGAAAGTCCACTCGAATGTACGGCCGTGTAAAGACAGAAGCAGAGTCCACTCACCGAAGGTCTTAATTGCCGAGCCGTTCGCTGCTGACACCCGGGGACCACTGGAAGGCGCCAGCCGGTCAGCGTAGGAAGGTGTGATGAAACTCAGCTGGGAGCCCGTGTCCACGAGGAAATGCCTCCCCGAGTGCGCATCCCTCAAGTAGAGCAGCTTGTTCTCCTCTCCGAGGGCCGCAGCTGCTACCGACCCCCGGTCTTGGCGTTTCCCGAGCGCTTGAAATGGCACGGTGAAATGCACTTGCGTGCCCTCTCTGCGAAGCGGTGATGGTAGAAGCAAAGGACATCGTCTGCTCCGTGTTTCCTGGCCCCTGCCGCCGCCATCGTCGGTGAGTCTGGTGCTGCAGCCTCTGGCCCCCTGCCCTCTCTGGACATTGCGCCTGGCTCTGCTGCCGCAGCCGTAGCTGCGCGCCGTTTATTGGCGTCGACGAGTCGTTGCGCCTCCTGGCCCAGCTCTTGGTAGTCTCGTCGGGCCAACAGTGGTGAACTGGCCAGGGTCACTCTCACCGCTGACGGTAGGGTCCTGAGGAAAAGGTGGGTGAAGATGAAGTTATCATCTTCGGAGTCTCTCAAACTCAACATCTTCCCCATCAGGTCTGCAGGTCTGTCGCTCTCAAATTCAGTCAGCGCCAGGAGCCTCTCTGCTCGCTCCTCCACCGAGGGGGTGAAGTAACGGATGAGTGCAGCCTTCAACGTGCTGTACTTGTCGCTGTCCGGCGGGTGGTTGATCAGGCTCTCCACTCGCTGGGCTGTGTGGTTGTCCAGCTTTGCAACCACATGGTAGAACTTTGTGGTGTCTACCGAAATCCTCCGGAGGTGGAACTGTGCCTCGACTGCGTTAAACCAGGAGCACGGATTGTTCGGCCAGAAGTCCGGTAGCTGAACTGTGGCTGCATTCGTTTGGCTGGCTCCTGACGAGTCTGGCTCGGGAGATTCGTCTCCGCTCATGATACGTCTTAGGGTCACCAGTGTGGAGAAGTGTGGAAGGACGAGGCTGAGTTTATTTCTCAAGTCCGGTTTTATTCACATTCACATTCTCCAACATCCAAAAACAGAAAGAGAAAGGAATCCCCCAACATCTGTCCCTTTAATACCCCAGGACATCAAAGCACACAGTCACATTGTCTTTTAATCCCAAATCACAATGCATCCCCCTCCAGGTCTTCTCGTCTCCACCTAAAGTCCTGGTGGTCAGGAAATCTCTCAAGGCCATCTCTCTGCATACAAAAGGCCAGACTTCACATCCTCCTGTTACCCCTAGGAGGTTCAGACCTTTTGTTCCTCTGAGACGTCAAGCATACAATAAGCATACAGTAATACACATTTGAAGCATATGAAACCCACATATGTGCACCACAATGTTAATATTTTACCAGGCTGTGTTGGAGAGCTGTATTAGATACAGCATTACAGCTTGGTTTGGCAACCTCTCTGTGAAACTAAAGAACAGAGTGTTGCGTTTAATTCATACAGCATGGAAAATTATTGGAGTTAAAGAGTATTTACCCATGCTGATCTTACACGAACAGGCAGCCTGTAGACAAGCTCAAAAAATAATCAGTGACATGAGCCATGCACTAAACAATGAATATGTGCGGCTGTCCTCAGGGAGGAGATACAGACTCCCCAAGTGCAGGTTCAATAGATATAAGAACTCATTTATCCCGACGTCAGTAAAACTTTTAAACTCAGATAAATAGGTCAGGGACACTTATAATGCCTGTTCTTAATGACCACTGTTATATATTTATTTATGTATGTACTTGTATTATTCATTGGGTTTTACTTCATTTATTATGTACTACATCCATTGTGTATGTGTGAATTGTGTGGTTGCAGCACGGGTGACAAGTCCAAGACAAATTTCCCCTTGATGGACAATAAAGTTTATCTTATCTTATCATATAGTCATTCAGGTCAGATGGAGATGACTTCTTGTGGACAGGAACCAGGCAGGACATCTTCCACAGCAGCGGTACTCTCTCCAGACTCAGGCTTAGGTTGTACAGGTCATTCATTACTGGAGCTCGCTGGTTGGCACAGGTCCTCATGATCCTGGCGGAGATGTCATCAGGGCCTGCAGCCTTCTGCTGATTTAGTCTCTCCAGCTGTTTCTTAACCTGGTCTGTAGTCACAGTGATGTGGGGGTTGGTGCTGATCTCCTCAGAGGAGGGAGAGGGGGCTGAGAGGGGAGAAGGAGAGAGGTGCTGCACAGGAAGGTGGAGGGAGGGGTGTGGGGGGTCTGGCTGTATTGTCGGGGTCACAGATGGTGAGTTGAATCTATTAAAAAACAGATTCAGCTCATCAGCTCTGTCAACGCTCCCCGAAGTCTGTCTGTCCTTCCCCTTACACCCAGTGGTGTGTTTCATTCCCGTCTAGACATCCTTCACATTGCTTTGCTGGAATTTATTCTCCAGCTTCCACCTGTAATTGTCCTTACACATCCTCAGCATCTCTCTCAATTCATGCTGCACGCTTCTCAGTTCCCCCTTGTCTCCAGACCTAAAAGCCCTTTTCTTGTTAAAAAGTGCTTTCAGGTCACTGGTGATCCATGGTTTGTTGTTGGGGAAACAGCGCGCGGTCTGAACTGGCACGGCTGTGTTTTCACAGAATCTGATGTATTCTGTGATGCAGTTGGTCATATTGTCTATGTCCACCTCATGTGGTTCAAGCCATGTGGTTTAAGCCCCAGTCTGTTGTCTCGAAGCAGTCCAGTAGTGCATCAGCAGCCTCCTGTGTCCACCTCCTCACAGTCCGTGTGTAAGCAGGCTGCCTTTGCACAAGGGGAACATACTTGGATGATAACAGGACCATGATCTGATTTGCTGGTGGGGGGGGGGGGGGAGAGCTGTGGCACTGTATGCATCTCTGTGTAACCCAGCTGAGAAAATGACCCTTTTTCTCAGATTTCATTTGTATTAATACAATTGTGTGATTTTATTTTGAAAAACGATTATTTTGGGAAGAGGAAATGTGATCCTTGTTATCCAACTTTTAAATTCCCGTTTCATGGTCACGTTGGGCGATCTTGGTCTTTTCATTCGTTAAGAGCAATATTAGCCCCGCCTTCCGAGCAGAGTGCCGAGGCGCGCACCCGGGTTTTCGGTCTTTTGCGATCTGAGAGCGGACGAGAGAGGCTGTGGACGATCTGTGTGGAGGCCTGTTTGTCTTCTTGGTGAGTTACTACTGAAAAGTGCTATAAATGGATCTAAACACTGTCGAAACGCTAATTTGAAACCTTTATTATCCTAAGTTGACGGGAGCACGAGCTTGAGAGGCATGGTGGATGTGTCCTTTGCTGTGTTCATGCTGATACCTCATCTTGGTGAGTTGGAACCAAGTGTGTGATAAAGAAAAGCATGCTAGCGCCATGCTAATGTTAGCGTTATGCTAATGCTAATCGCGAGTGGATTTTTTCTGTTTAAAAGCAATGGAAAAGGCTATTTTTGTGTCAGTATAGTTTTCCTAAATGTGATTTCAGTTCACAACAGTATGCTGAAGTACTTTTAGTTCTTTTGCACCATTTCTGTCGAATGTAATGTGTAGCTGGATGCTAAAAGCACATTTTGTTGGTTCCTATGTAAATTCATAGGTTATGCTAAACCCAGTAGCTCAGACAGGGTTTTACTGATTTTAAAAGGGAATATTGGAAGTAATGGGACAGTATATTCCCTGGTTATGTGATAAATTAATTGTATTTCATTTCATGATTTACAAAGAGAAGGTTAAAAAGATTAATCATAATTTTATGGTTAAATGATGTAGAGATAAAAAGAGAAATTCATTTATTTGGTTACATGAGAAAAAAAAAAGTATTTCATGTACTACCAGAGAGATTTTGAGAAAAGAAAACATGCATGTAAGATGTGAAATGTAAGATATTACTATATTACTGGATTGTAACAATAGTAATATGAGAGAAGAATTTAAACACTAAGCTATGGTGTTATATGAGAAGAGATTGAAAAGTGAATTACTTTAGCTGTATACAATAATATTATTATTGTGCAGGCTAGGTTTTTTTTTGGTTGCCGATTAAGAACTTTCTGGATTCTGGATTCTCTCCGAATGGAGATGGCGAGCCTGACCCGAGACTGAACCGAGATCTGAACCGAGATCTCGATTGAAGAACATCCTTCCTCTCTCCAGTGCACAAAATTCAAAGTGGTAACAACTCAAGCCGCCGCTTTAAAAGAGGAAAAGAAACCTGAACTTGGAAACACAAGATATCTTGACTGGTCAAACGACTAAAACAAGAAGACAAACAAACACTGATCTCAGTAAGACATTTTTTGGGGTTTTATTTCATGCCGGCCGTTGTTATATTTGTATATTTGTAAATTGTTCGTATATTTTGTTCTTTATCTTTAACAATAACAGCCATGAATTGCTCATTTCTGACTCCAGTTATTTCATTCCACACTCATTTTAATTCCCTATTGTAATCCTTACGAACCTAGCAACTGGTCTACACTTAATAATTTCCCTTACTTAATTAACGTAAGGCAAGGGTTACATCTGACACTGTCATACAGTCGATCCAGTGCTTTGTTTTCTCTGGTGGGACAGTCAAACTGGTGGAGGTTTGGTAATGTTTTGCCCAGTGAGACATGGTTAAAATCACCCGTGATGACCATAAACCATAAATGTGTCAGGGTGCTGCTCCAGTAAAGTGTCAGTAGTGGAGCTGATGACATCACAGGCCACCGCTGCATCAGCTGATGGAGGGACGTAAACAGTAATCACAATGGCACACGTGAACTCTCGTGGCATATAGTGAGATTGCATACTCACAGCTAGCATACTTACAGATCACATTAACAAAATGGATGATTTTATCAAATTCACAAGAGAGGACATGCGTGGAAACCAACTGGCATTTTTGGACTGTGCTATCAGATTGGACAAAGAAAGAAACCTGCTAGCTAAGGTTTATAGGAAGCCCACCCACACAGACCAATACCTCATGTTTGACTCGCGTCATCCACTAGAACACAAACTAGGGGTGATCCATACTCTACTGCTTTAAGGCAATGTGGATATCCAGGGTGGGCTTTCATGAAAATACAGAGTAAGCAGATAAAGAAAGGTAACAAATCAAAGAAACAAGACAGCAGTGGGCGGAGACAGCATGTGGTAATTCCATATGTGGCTGGTGTCTCTGAAAAATAACAGAAGAGTTTTACCCCAATATAATATCCCAGTGTTTTTCAAACCAACAAACACACTGAGACAGTGTCTGGTCCACCGAAAAGATCGGATCCCAAAACATCTGAAGAGCAACCTTTTATATGTGGTCAAATGCAAGGAGTGCAATGACCTGTGTATACAGCATATGGGAGACAAAACAGCCACTCAAAAGACGCATGTCACAGCACAGGACAGCGAACTCTTCAGAACAGGACTTGGCAGTTTTCACACAATTACAGTAAAAACAACACACCTTCAGTGACAGTGATGTCCACAAGTTGGATAGAGAGGAGCACTGGTTTGAAAGAGGGGTCAAAGAAGCCATCTAAAAGTGGAGCAACCATCTTAAACAGAGGAGGTTTAAGACAGCACCTCAAACCAGCCTACACTGCCTTGTTGCCATTAGTACCTTGATGCTTTCAGAAGAATCCACCTGGCTCTTCCTCAGAGGGGAGGGGCTACACCTGAAGTGTCTGAGAGGAACGTCTCCTCTGGCAAGAAGAACACTACAGCTTAGAAGGCATGTGATTGTTACATCACAGGTCATGTGACTTGGTTCTGCATTTCTTGCCGGAGTTACTTCCTGTTACTCTTTACAACTGAAGATGGTGTTTGGATGAACACTGAAACATCTTGTTTTTACATCTTTTTTTTAATTCCAGTGAGTGTAATAAATATTTTTTAATGGTATTGTAATAACTACAGTATGTCTAACCCAGCCACAGGGGGTGCACAAGCCAGTGTACTCCTAGTGCCAGTCCCAAGCCCAGGTAAATGGGGAGGGTTGTGTCAGGAAGGGCATCTGATGTAAAACCTTTTCCAAATCAAACATGTGCATCATGACGAATGAGACTTTCATACCGGATCCGTCGAGGCCCAGGTTAACAACGCCTGCCACCAGTGCTGTTAACCGACAGGGTGCCGGTGGAAATTGAGCTACTGTTGGCTGAAGATCAAGGAGGAGGAGAGGGGGAAGGTGTGTTAGGAGGGAGGGAGAGAAAAGGAAAGGTAGAAGTGTGGAGGTGAGAGTAGGGACATTAACTGTAGGGACTATGACTGGTAAAGGCAGAGAGTTGGCTGATATGATGGAGAGAAGAAAGATAGATATACTGTGTGTTCAAGAAGCCAGATGGAAGGGAAGCAAGGCTAGGAGTATTTGGAGGGGGATTTAAACTGTTCTACCATGGTGTAGATAGGAAGAGAAATGGAGTAGGAGTAATCTTGAAGGAAGAGTATGTGAAGAGTGTTCAGGAGGTAAAGAGGGAGTCAGACAGAATCATGAGTTTGAAGCTAGAAGTCAAAGGTGTGATGTTGAATGTTGTCAGTGCATATGCCCCACAAGTTGGATGCCAGGTAGAGAGAAAGGGGAATTCTGGAGTAAGCTGGATGAAGTGGTAGAGAGTGTTCCCGGGGGAAGAGAATGGTGATTGGAGCAGTCTTTAATGAACATGTACGTGAAGGGAACAGAGGTGATGAGGAGGTCCTGGGTAGGTATGGTTTTAAGGAGAGAAATGTAGAAGGATAGAAATGGCTGTGGTGAACACATACTTCAAGAAGAGACAGGAACATAGAATGCAAGGTTTCCTCTGGTAACATTTCTGTGTGGCAGACCGCCATCCTTGGATTTATGTCACCATGCTAAGGAAATATGAATTTAAGAAAAAAAATATATGTAGGAATGACACTGCGCAAGCGCACACATGAACAGTGCGCATGACCGTCATCCATGCGGATTTTGGAAGCGCGCCGCCCACGACCGTTCCAGTCAGCAGACAGAGTGTCTCTCTAGCATCACTGTCCGAGAGCAGCTTGAACTTATTAAAGTACTTTAAACATGGAAAAAAATCAGAAGAGGTACTGTATGTAAGCACTGGAGGCATTTATGGTGGTTTTAACCTGCTGGTAATTGGAACAATAATGAAGAGTCGCTGAGCAAACAGGTGGTTAGGCTTCATATGCAGGGAAATGCAAGACTGACTGATGAAATGCTGAGGACTTCATCAGCCACTACAATATTAATTAACTAATTTATGTTCATTATTATGTACCTGTCATAAGCGCCTCTACGTGGTGCAGAGAGAGAAACAGACGAGCCCATGCGCTGGATGGAGTTTGCGTGTTTAATTGACTAAAGAACAGAAACAGTCCAAAGGTGCAAATGATACAAAAATGCCAAACAAGGATTAACTTACAGTGATTGCCTCAGAGCAAGGTGTGCTCTGAAGAAGTGGAAAGGCTTCAGAGGCTGGGGGGAGAACAGGAAAAAACTTCCATGCAGAGGAATAATGAAGCGGCGAGGACTGAATGAACAAACTAAGTATAAGTACAAAGTAAAATGACAACCTGAGTGAAAACAGGTGCGGGACCCAAAGCAGGAGAAGGAACAAAACTGGTGATTAGAATCAGCTGGGTGGTAATGACAGGTGAGGGAGGGACGGTAGACAGCCTAGCAGATGACGCCCCTAGCGGAGCGTAACCCCGGAAACACAACCAACAGCTGTCAACCCAGAGAAACACGTCATAGAACTCAAAACATAAAATAGAAACATAAAAAAGCAACAATGAAACTCAAAAGCAACAAACACAATAAATATAACATAAATGCAAAGGAAAAAATGCCACGAAGCTGAGTCTGGAGGAGGACCCAGACTCAGCACGTGACAGAGTCCCCCCCCCCGCAAGGGGTGGACCAGACACCCAACGTAACATCAAAAGAAAAAAACCTGCCCCCCTCCCCCCAGCAGGAACTACCACACTCTAACCAGGGCGGATGGTGTGGGGAAACAGGCCAGGAGGGAGCAAAAAGCAATCCTGCTCAGGACCCGCACCAGAACAAACAATTACACCCCCCCAAGTCCAGAAATTCGAAGGCTCGGGAGGCCGCTCAGAGTCCCATGCCCAGTGGATGGCAAACATCACCCGGTCAGGTGGCCTGCCAACGTTCCAGATCAGCCGGACGGCCAGGTAGAACGAATCAGGTGGCCTGCCAGGGAAATTCGGCCATCCAACCCAACGGCACAGTTTATCAGGCGGCCGGCCTTAGCCCTTCAGCCACCAGCTCAGGAGAGGTGGCCCAGGAGGTGGCCTCCCCACAGGGACACCCACAGCTGGAGAGGAGGGCCGAGGAAGGGAAGCCCTGACGGCGTCTGGCGGCACAGGAGAGGGAGCCACGACGGCGCCTGGCAGCAGAGGAGAAGGAACCACTATGGCGTCTGGCAGTGGAGGAGAAGGAACCATGATGGTGTCTGGCAGTGAAGGAAGAGAATGGACCCCGATGGTGTTTGGCGAAGAAGGAGGAGAGACGATGCCTTCGATGGTCTCGGGCAGGAGAATGGTTGCACCCGTGGGGGTCCCAGTCTTGGACATAGTTGCTCCCACGGTGGCTCCGACCTGGAGCTTAGTAGCACCTGCCGTGGCTCTGGGCTGGAGCTCTGCAGCACCTGCAGTGGCTCCGAGCTGGAACTCTGCAGCACCCGCGGTGGCTCCGGGCTGGAGCTCTGCAGCACCCGCGGTGGCTCCGAGCTGGGCCAACGCTGCACCCGCGGTGGACCCGGGCTGGGCCAACGCTGTACCCGCGGTGGACCCGGGCTGGGCCATGCCATACCCACAGAGGTCCCGGGCTGGGAGGGAACGCCCGTGACGACCTCAACAGGAGGAACTGGACCCGGGCCGACCTCCAGTGGTGATCCTGGATCAACGGAGGCCTCATGTGGTGTTGGATCCTCTCCAGCAATCCTGGGAGAGAGCTCAGCGACAGCACAGAGAGAAGAGGGGTCAGGGTCACCGGCAGCGGTGGAGCCCAGCAAGGCAAGCTCAGGTGCAACGGGTGGCTGCGCCCAGCTCTCCTCACCAAGAGCCAGGCAAGATCACTCAAAAACAGAGAGGAGAAAAACAAAAGCGAGCACTTGCCTGAGCTCGAGCTCCACCGCTGTCCAGGACTCCAAAAATCCAGGTGACAATGGTCCTGCGGGCTTGGGCCTCAGGAGGTTCAGCTCAGGTGTCAACTCTGCTGCAGCGACCCACGCAGCAGGCATGATGGTGGTGGTCCACGCAGGAGGCTCATCCAGCGTGGTGGCTGGGGTCCGGATCACCATAGGAGCTGGACTCGGTGTGGCAGGCTCGGGTTCAGCTCCTTCCCTCTGCCCAAAGGGGATCTGCGGGGCTGGGATGGTGTTCTCCAGCACCGCGGGCTCCTCCACCATCTGATGGTTGAGTTCCAGGGCCGATGGACACTCAGACGCGAGAGGAGGATATGGAGAGGGTAGGTGAAAATTTATTATCTGCAGCAGGCAAAGAGCACTCAGGGGACTGTATTATCTGACTCTCTTTACCAGGAGTCAGGCAAGACAATTCATCAACAGTTTGAATAGAATGACATTGAACTTGCCTTTTCTCCTGGTGTGCAGCATTGTCTGCTGTGTCTGGAGCACAAACAGCCCTCTCCGTGTCCATGGCAGGCCTGGGCTCCTCTATGGGTTGAGGAGAAGCCTCAGCAGGCATGGAGGCGGGCAGAGCCATGGGAGTGACAGCCCAACCCACATCAGCTGATGAATGTACGGAGTTGGAGGAGGTGGCTGCAGCAACGGAGGACGTGGATGTGGCGAGGCAGCTGGAGGGGAGAATGGCTCAGCTGCAGAATTCTCCTCCCTCTGTGAAGGAGCAGTTGCTGATGGAGATGTGGTGATGTTCTTCTGCTGGGGTCTCTGAGATCGGTGGTGATGAGAGGGTGCTGGAGGTGTGGACCCGTCGTGGGGATGCGGTGGCTCTGAGGTTTGGGAACGCTCGGTCATGGGTACGAACTTGGGCTCCCTCAGAGCAAACTCCTCCTAATCCATGGCCAGGTCCGGGAGGAGCCACGGCTTCACCTCCAGGAGGAGATCTGTCTCCGCCAGCAACACCCGTCTTCGCTCCTCCAGCTCCTTGGCTGATGGAGCAGGCCAGGCTAAGGAGGAGGAGGCGGAGCTGCCGCGGGAGAGGCTGAAGGCTTCTTGCGGCGGGAGCGTTTCCTCTTTGCTGGAGATGGCTCAGGTGTTGGAATCTCCTCCATTGGGTCATCACACAGCAGGGTGTAAATGGAAAGGAGAATTTCTGTGGCCTCCAGGTGGTTCCACAGGCTGGGACACATCTCCATGATTTGTGCTACGCCGTCCCAAGCCACTCGAACAATCTCGAGAGAACAGGGTTCCAGCGTCCATGAAAAAATGTCCTCCAGGACGCACAGCACACGCAAGTCCTTATCATCCAAGTAGGACATTGTGCTCCAGGATCAGGTGGATGGAAAAAAACACAAAAAGGGGTGAAAAAAAGAAACACAAAACTTCACAACTGGGCTCTTGAAAACCGTCCGCTTTGTATTGTCATAAGTGCCTCTATGAGGCGCAGAGACAGAAACGGACAAACCCACGCGCTGGATGGAGTTTGCGTGTTTGACAAAAGAACAGAAAGCAGTCCAAAGGTGCAAATGATACAAAGATACCAAACAAGGATTAACTTAGTGATTGTCAGAGCAAGGTATGTTCTGAAGAAGTGGAAAGGCTTCAGAGGCTGGGAGGAGAACAGGAAAAACTCCCATGCAGACGAATAACAAAGCGGCAAGGACTGAATGAACAAACTGAGTATAAGTACAAAGTAAAATGACAACCTGAGTGAAAACAGGTGCGGGACCCGGAGCAGGAGAAGGAACAAAACTGGTGATTAGAATCAGCTGGGTGGTAATGACAGATGAGGGAGGGACGGCAGACAGCCTGGCGGGTGACACCCCCAGCGGAGCATAACCCGGAAACACAACCAACAGCTGTCAACCCAGACAAACACATCATAGAACTCAAAACACAAAATAGAAACATAAAAAAGCAACAATGAAACTCAAAAGCAACAAATACATTAAATATGCATAAATGCAAAGGAAAAAAATGCCTCGAAGCTGAGTCTGGCAGAGGACCCAGACTCAGTACGTGACAGTACCTGGCAAGTTAAAATAACCAAAATTCACAGGAGAGTTCTAAAAACCTATAAATATATATAAATATTATAACAGAAATAACTGCATCTTTGGTCATTAAGTTAATTATTTCATTAAATACAATTTTATTAATATTTTTTTCTTTGAAATCAGAGTTAAACTATTGTTCTGTTCTGGCTCTGCAAAATTATGGTCAAAATGTAAATTGTTGTAAGAAAAAAGTAAAAAATTACCAGAGTTTCTTTCAAATTTATTTAAAAAAAGTAATTTTATTTTAAAAGATAAACAAAAATTAGCCATAAAATAATCTACAAATTTAAAATAAAGTGTCAAATGTACAACAAAAGTCAATTTTACAAGAGGAAATTACAAATTTGAGGAAAATGGTTTCAAATTTAGATAGCAGAAAACTATCAGAAAATTGTTATAAATTTTGGAGAAAAACGTCAAACCTCAAAGACTGAAATCATTACTCAAGTTTTTAAGTGGGTGCACTTAACCCAACTGGAAATCTTTGGTTGTTTACTTTTAATTATTAATTTCATAGCACTGCTTTTACACGAGTACAATTTCTGGCTCCTATACCCACCTCTGATCATATCATTTAAGTATGCATGAGTAAATTACTATTATGAATATTTTTTGCCTTCTCTTTCTCAATGGAAAAAAAAGAAACACTAGAATAAACATACAAGAAATACACATATTTTTGTCATTTATGTAAACCATGACAAAAAAATCCTGCAGGACAAAACATAACACTTGGGGGCAGATTTACTAAGGCAGTGCAAATTAGCGAGTGCACAATCTACACACAGAGCCAAAGGGAGTGGCCAATTTTTGCCAGTGATCTACTAACAGCACGCAAAATTATGAACACAGACGCAGTCACTTCATTTCAATAATGACCACCCATCTGCCAAGAGCACTGCAAAATTGTGCACAGGAACACCTGATGAGGAAGCAGGTCATTAACACAGACATAGCCAGTTTGGTGGAACATAATAGTTTTTTTAAAGCTTTTGCTTAAGCTTTTGTTTAAGTGCAAAACCCAATAAAATAGTTTATTTTTGTTCATCATATATCCGAGTTTTGATTTTCATTTCACATCGCAGACTCCTTTGTTTAATATGTATAAACAAAAGACTACTCATGAATAAATTGACTATTGAAAAACGTGTTTATTTTATTAACACAAGACCCGTCAAGATGGTCTGATGGAGACTCAGGTTTTATTATGTGAATAACAAAATCTACAGGTCTTCCAGTCCATGACTTTTCATAAATACTGTATGTGTGTTTTATCTATTCTGAAGTCTGGAACATAATAAAATTAAACACACACAATTTCACTTATTCCTTGGACAGCCACAGCAGAGACTGCTGTCATTGAGTTACTACGATGTTGCAATGTCGGGGAACGTTATGGATCTGTGATCCTTTTGTCCACTCCAGGTAGGAAGGGCTGTACTATTTTATGGATACAAATTCATTGTTTAGGAAAGCTTTTTCATTTTATTTATTTGACCTTTACTTAACCAGGTAAAATATTTGAGAGCAGTTCTCACCAGGGATGTCCTGGTGTGTCATCGTATGTACTTAATGTTTGCTTTTATTCTTGTTCTTAATTCTATTTGTGTAGAGATTTTGTAAAGTTATTATTATTATTATTATTATTATTATTATTATTATTATGCTATATATAAACAAATGAAATTTTAAAAAATCTTCTCCTGACTGATGTCCAGTTCAGCACAACACCGATCTCTGTGAGATCGTTTCTGTTCATATTAATCTGTTCTGCCATGCCAAATCAAGTCACGCACAGGGAGATGCTTCTACCTCTCCGGCCACGCACCCTCGGTTCTTGCTGTCATCAGGCGCAGATGAATTAAGACAAGCTTTTTTGGGCGTTAAATCCTGGTGCATTTAGCACTGACAATTGCAAACCTTTGTAAATCACCTTGCGCCAGTCATTCAAATACTCCCCTCCCTCATATTTGCATGTTGACATGACAACTCCCACAAATACATATGCAGTGAGGCCAGGTGCAAAATTAACATAGTCTATGCCTTTCTGCATCTAATTTTGCCCTGTGCCCTTTAGTAAATCTCAGCAGTAATTTTTCAATGTCAAAACAGGGTTTTGCAATGGCATAGCACATTAGTAAATCTGCCCCTTGATATTTTCTCACCTGTTTGTATGTATACCACCACAGACAGAAAAAGAGAACCTGAATTAGACAGGGCTCAGAGAAGGCAAGATGAGACAGAAGAGAGGAGCCAAGGAGAGGAAAATGTTCAGCCAGAAGGTCCAGGAGAGGTGAGAGCAGAGGAAGGAGAGAAGGATGACACCAGTAAAAAGTCCAAACACAGGATGTCTGGGTGGGACCCCAACTGTCCCAATATTCCAACATTCAAGCCTTGGTTGTACAGTACTTCAAATGGTAAGTTCCATATGCAAAGTTACTGTGCAAAATTTAAAAAAAAAAAAGAAATAAGTAGTTTAAAATTAACATATTCCAGTTACAGTAGTGTCATGTGTTTTTTGCCCCCCCCCGAAAAATATGTTGCCACCGCTCCAAGGTCTTTAAGCCAGAGGAAACACTGGGGTGACTTACAAGAGTGGAGGAAGGTGCACACAGGTGGACTACATCTTATGCAGAAGGAGAAATCTGAAAGAGATAGGAGACTGCAGGGTGGTGGCAGGGGACAATGTAGCTAGACAGCATCAGATGGTAGTCTGTAGGATGACTTTGGAAAGCAAGAAGAGGAAAACAGTGAAGGCAGAGCCAAAGATTAAGTGGGGGAAGTTAAAGAAGGAAGAAGGTTGCACATAGTTCAGGAAGGAGTTGATACAGGCTCTGGGTGGTAGGGAAGAATTACCAGATGACTGGGAAAGTACAGCAAAAGTATTGAGGGAAATGGACAGAAAGGTATGTGGTGTATCCAGTGGACAGAGGAAGGAGGACGAGGAGATTTTGTGATGGAATGAGGAGGTACAGGAAAATATCCAAAGGAAGAGGTTAGCAAAGAAAAAGTGGGATAGTCAGGGAGATGAAGAAAGTAGACAGGAGTATTTGGAATCTAGGCGTATGGCAAAGAGAGAGGTGGCAAAGGCAAAGTATAAGGCATATAGTGAGTTGTATGAGATGCTGGACACTAAGGAAGGAGAAAAGGACTTGTATCAACTGTCTAGACAGAGAGATCAAGTTGGAAAGGATTTACAGCAGGTTAGGTTGATTAAGGACAGAAATGCTAATGTACTAACAAATGACAAGAGTGTGTTGAGAAGGTGGAAGGAACACTTTGAAGACGTGATGAATAAAGGAAATGAGAGAGAGAGGAGGATGGATGAAGGAAAGATAGTGAACAAGGAAGTCCCCAGGATTAGCAAGGCGGAAGTGAGGGCAGTTTTGAAGAGGATGAAGAAAAGGCATTTGGTCCAGATGACATGCCTATGGAGGTATGGAGATGTTTTGGAGAGATGGCAGTGGACTTTTTAACCAGATTGTTTAACACAATCTTGGAGAGTGAGAGGATGCCGTAGGAGTGGAGAAGAAGTGTTTTGGTGCCAATTTTCAAGAACAAAGATGATGCTCAGAGCTGTAGTAACTACAGAGGCATAAAGTTGATCAGCCACACTATGAAGATTCAATTCAATTCAACTTTATTTATATAGCACCATTTCACAACAACAGTCATTTCACAGCACTTTCAACTATAGGGGAATCCCCCACAGTTGCAGAAAGACCCCAGTAATCAGGCAATCCCCTGTGAGCAAGCACTTGGCAACAGTGGAGAGGAAAAACTCCCTTTTAACAGAAAGAAACCTCCAGCAGAAACAGATTCAGGGAGGGGCAGTCATCTGCTGCGACTGGCTGGGGGGTGAGGGGATAGAGAAGAAGAAAAAAAGAACAGACATGTAGAGAGCAAACAGCACGATGGGGACTCAATCTATGGGAGAGAACAAACAGATGTTAATGACCAGCAAAAATATTTCATTGAGAGTGAAGAAAGGAGTGAAGCCCAGTGCATTGTTGGAGGTCCCCTGGCTGTCTCAACCTATTAGCAGAATAACCAAGGAAGGGTTCAGGGGCACTTGATCCCACCCTATTTATAGGCTATATCAAAAAGGAAGCTTTTAACCCTATTCTTAAAAACAGAGATCGAGTCTGACTCCCAAATCCAGATTGGCAGCTGGTTCCAAAGGAGAGGAGCTTGATAACTGAAGGCTCATCCTCCCATTGTACTTTCAGAGATTCTAGGTATTACAAGTAATCCTGCATTTTTCGAGCGTAGTGCTCTGTTAGGATGATAGGGAAGGATCAGATCTTTTAAATAAAAAGGGGCCTGATTATTTATGTGGTGATCCGCTCTGTGTGCCTGCTGCTCTAATTGTCTCCACAGCTGCACGCACACCTGCTCCCTCATTAGGCAGCCTTCTTAAGGAGCGCTGCCTATCATTCTGCACGGAGACGTCAACGCTCCATTTGGATGTAGAACTCTGTGCTAGAGTCTATTACTCCTCCTGCAAGGGAGTCTCGCCTCCCTCATCTTCCCTGCTATGCTGATCATCTGGGAGTTTCATCTTCCCAACGCAACGTAAGACTTTTCAAGGATTCATTCCTCTCCTCTTCTTCCCTCTATCTCCCCTGTGCACAGGTAGTTTCCCCTGGGCGGACTTCCTCCTCCTGGCGGTGGACTGGGACCCTCACCTACGCTCGGAGGAAACTCCGGATTCCACATATGAACAATTCTCCACTGCAGCACCTGTATTATCTACACCAGCACAAGCACGTGACGGACCAAGGCACAGGCATTCGGGGCAGGTTGGATGTTCTTCGGCACCTTAACTTCTCACCTGCACTGTAAGACTGTTTATCCACTCATTTGTGCTATCCATTTTCAGAGAGCTCATACTCTTGTCTCTCCTCTCTCCTAGGGTTGCCAGACGTGTCCTCACTCTGCTCGCGCTCCTGCACTCATTCTCATTCACACTCCCACACACACTCATTCACGCATCAAATAAAGATAATTGTGTTTATTTTGAGTCTGTGTCTGCATCTGGGTTTGTCCAAACATGTCAGTATGTCTCCGTCAGGGAAACCGAGCAGACAGTGCTCTCACACAAAGGATTAACATCATTGAGACTCGTTTAGACCAATTGTCAAATCAACAACAGGTCACGTTGACACAGCTGATGCAAATTAACACTCGCCTCGATCAGCTCACCCAGACAGCCTTTTCCACCTGCCTCCGGGGGGGCGGTCGGGCCAGCTAATTCCACTCCACTTCCCATCCAGCATTCTCGTTTAACCCCGGTTCCCACCCCCACCCGTTTTAGTGGCAAGTTAGGGGAAGCACAGGGCTTTTTGTTGCAGTGCAGTATTGTGTTTCAGCGGGTGCTAGGGGATTTCCCCACGAGTCACAGCCGTATTGGCTATGTAGTTAAGTTACTGGAGGGGCGGGCTTTAGCGTGGGCTTACACTGTCATGGCTCGGCCCGATTATTCTAATTACACCTATGATCGGTTTGTGACAGAGTTCAATGAGGTATTCAACCACTCCGACCGGGATAGTGTGTTCACCACTCGATTACTTAATCTTAATCAAGGGACTAAATCTGTTGCTGATTATTCAGTTGATTTCCGGGTGGTGGCAGCGGAGGTCGGGTAGGAAGATGCTTCCCTCTGCAGTATCTTTGTACGTAGCCTTAGCCCTAGTCTGCGGGATGAATTGGCCCGGATTGAAAAGCCCTCTAAGTTGAATGAGCTAATCTCCCTCGCCATTATTATTGACAACCGGCTGAGGGAATGAGCTAATGAGCGTTGACCTCCTGGTCACGCTGGTGCTCAGTTTCGCCGCTCCCCGTAGTCTCCTTCGCCGGCTCTCCCTCCCTTTGATTTCCCCGAGGCTGAGGAACCCATGGTAAGGGGTCAATCTAAGTTGCCACCGGCTGAGAGACAATGCCACCGTGACCTTGGCTTATGTTTATATTGTGCTAGCGAGGAACACGAACTTGCCTCATGCCCCAAGCTGCCTTAAAAGGGGGGTGCATGCGTCACAGTAGGGGGACTCACGGACATACCTAGAGCCAAATCCCTTACCAGGTTTATGCTGTTGATATACACAAGCACAATGAAATATCCACCCATGCTATCATTGATTCTGGGGCCGAGCAGAGCTTTATTTCAGAAAGTTTGGCAACCCGGCTGGGGCTTCCATGCTATCAGCTGAAGACCCCTTTGAGGTTGATTGCCCTGTCTAAATTGCCCCATGCCATTGTAGTTAAACAGACTGCCCCTGTCTCGGTTCTGGTGCCAGGTAACCACCGGGAGCAAATTAGTTTTTTTGTGCTTTCTGTATCTGCCTCCCCCGTCATTCTGAGTTATCCATGGCTCAGGCTGCACAACCCCGTAACTGACTGGCAGACAGGAAGCATTGTCTCTTGGAGTTCATTTTGTTTGAGTGCCTGTCTGCAGTCCGCTGCCTGTTCTCTATCTCTGCCCCTCTGCTCTCCGGATTCCCCTCCACCTGATCTCTCTTTGGTGCCTCCCGAATACCATGATCTGGGTCCTGTGTTCAGCAAGGCTAAAGCGCTATCCCCCCCCCCCCCCGCCCCTATGATTGTGCCATCAAGCTCCTGCCGGGGGTTCCATTACCATCCAGCCAGCTCTATAGTCTCTCTGCCCCTGAGTGAGAGGCGATGGATAAAAACATCAAGGAGTCTTTGAACTCTGGCATTATCAGGCCCTCTTCCTCAGCGGTGGGGGCGGGGTTCTTCTTTGTGAGTAAAAAGGATGGCTCACTCAGACCTTGCATTGACTTCAGGGAATTGAATAATATCTCGGTCAAGGACAAGTACACTCTCCCCTTTATTAACACTGCTTTTGATTCTCTCCAGGGTGCCACAGTGTTTACCAAGCTGGATCTCCGCAACGCCTATCACCTAGTTCGTATCAAAGAGGGGGATGAGTGGAAGACAGGGTTCCACACCCCTAGTGGTCACTTTGAGTACTTGGTAATGCCTTTTGGGTTAACCAACGCACCTGCGGTATTCCAAAGTCTCAGTAATGATGTATTGAGGAACTTTCTGGACTCATTTGTTTTTGTGTATCTCAATGACATCCTCATCTTTTCCCAGTCTCTGGAGGAACATTGGGTGCACGTCAGATGGGTCCTGCAGCACCTATTAGAGAACCAGTTATACGTCAAGGCAGAAAAGTGCGAGTTCCACACCGTTTCTACCACATTTCTGGGGTTTGTCATTTCCCATAAAAAGATCATAGCTGACCCGGAGAAGGTAAAGGCGGTGGTGGAGTGACCAATCCCATCCTCCCGCAAACAGTTACAGCAGTTTTTGGGCTTTGCCAATTTCTATCACCGTTTTGTCAAAAACTATAGCATTATTGCTTTACCTCTCAACTGCCTCACTTCTACCAAAGTGCCATTTCATTGGACTGAAGAGGTGGACGCGGCATTTGTTAAGCTGAAATCGGTGTTCTCCTCTCCCCCTGTTTTGGCTCAAGTGGACCCCTCCCTGCAATGCCTGGTGGAAGTGGACGCCTCGGACTTCGGGGTAGGAGCACTGTTGTCCCAGCGCTCTCCCGCCGATGACAAGATCCACCCCTGCGCCTTTTTTTCCCGCTGTCTGTCACCTGCAGAGAAGAATTATGACATAGGGGATAGGGAGCTGCTGGCAGTTAAACTAGCCTTGGAGGAGTGGCACCACTGGCTGGAGGGCGCGTCTCAGCCCTTTGCCGTTTGGACCGATCATAAAAACCTGGAATATCTTAGGACAGCCAAACAACTTAATTCTAGGCAAGCCCGCTGGTCCCTGTTCTTTGGCAGATTTAACTTTATCAACCTACCGCCCGGGGTCAAAGAACACCAAGCCTGACTCGCTCTCCAGGCAATTTTCTCCTGAAGCATCTGAGATGCCGCCGCATCCTATTGTTCCACCTTTGTGCATCGTTGGTGCCCTCTCTTGGGACATCAAAGAGGGTTGGGAGAGCGCAGGAAACCGAGGCCAACCCAGGCGGGGGGCCGGCGGGACAGATGTATGTGCCCTCTTCAGTCCGGGGTGAAGTCATCGGTTGGTTGCACTCCTCCAAGATGATGTGTCACCCTGGAGTAGCGCGTACTGTGGCCCAGCTACAGAGGACCTTCCGGTGGCCCTCATTGCGGAGGGACATCGGTGAGTTTATCCGAGCCTGTCATCAGTGTGTAACCTGCAAGTCATCCTCCTCTCCCCCTTCGGGCCTACTGCATCCTCTCCTCATCCCTAGCAGACCTTGGTCCCTTGTGGCACTGGACTTTGTGACCGGTCTCCCCCCCTCTGCAGGTCACACTGTCATCCTCACCATTGTGGATAGGTTTTTCAAAGCTGCTCACTTTATTCTCCTGCAGAAGCTCCCTGTGGCCAAGGAGACAGCGGACCTCCTCGCCCTGCATGTGGTGCGGCTTCATGACATTCCAGTGGACACTGTGTCAGACCATGGGCTCCAGTTCATCTCTCAAGTTTGGTGGGCCGTCTGCAAGGCTATTGAGGCCACAGTGAGCCTGTCTTCTGGTTACCATCCACAAAGCAACGGCCAGTGTGAACGCACCAACCAGGAATTGGAGGCGGCTCTGAGGTGCGTCACGGCCTCCAATCCGGCATCCTGGAGTTCCTATTTACCTTGGGTTGAGTATGTGCACAATTCCGCTGTTTCCTCTGCTCCTGGTCTCTCTCCTTTTGAAGCATCCCTAGGTTGCAACCCCCCACCCCCGTTTCCGGAGGAGGAGGAGGACGACATTGCTGTTCTGTAAATCCAGTGCCACATGAAGCACTGTCGCCGGCTGTGGAGGGCTACCAGGGCTGCTCTGCAACGTACAGCGAGATGCAACTCCGACATTGCCAACTGCCGCAGGACCCCCACTCCGCCTTACCGGGTTGGGCAGCAGGTATGATTGTTGACCAAGAATATCAACCTGAAGATGGAATCCAGGAAACTTTCACAGCACTTTATTGGTCCGTTTACTATCACTCACATTGTCAACCCAGTGGCTGTGCACCTGACTCTTCCCCCTTCCCTCCGCATTTGTCCCACCTTCCATGTCTCTCAGGTGAAGCCATTTGTTTCCAGCCCTTTGTACCCCCCTCCCAAGACTCTGCTCCCGCCGGTGATGGTTGATGGTGGCCCCGCATATCCCGTCAGCAGTATTCTGGATGTCCGATGCAGGGGTCATGGCCTACAATATCTGGTGGACTGGGAGGGATATGGTCCAGAGTGGAGGTCCTGGGTGCGTCCTTCCTTCGTGATGGATCCGCAGCTCATTAGGGACTTCCACCGGACACACCCTGGTAAGTTGGTTCGGCCGCCGAGAGGTGTCCCGTGGGTGTGGGGGGGTACTGTGGTGATCCGCTTTGTGTGCCTGCTGCTCTAATTGTCTCCACAGCTGCACGCACACCTGCTCCTTCATTAGGCAGCCTTCTTAAGGAGTGCTGCCTATCATTCTGCACCGAGACGTCAATGCTCCATTTGGATGTAGAACTCTGTGCTAGAGTTTCGTCTCCCCAACGCAACGTAAGCCTTTTCAGGGATTCATTCCTCTCTGCTCCTTCCCTCTATCTCCCCTGTGCACAGGTAGTTTCCCCTGGGCGGACTTCCTCCTCCTGGCGGTGGACCGGGACCCTCACCTACGCTCGGAGGAAACTCCGCATTTCACATATGAACAATTCTCCACTGCAGCACCTGTATTATCTACACCAGCACAAGCACGTGACGGACCAAGGCACAGGCATTCGGGGCAGCTTGGATGTTCTTCAGCGCCTTAACTTCTCACCTGCACTGTAAGACTGTTTATCCACTCGTTTATGCTATCCATTTTCAGAGAGCTCATACTCTTGTCTCTCCTCTCTCCTAGGGTTGCCAGACGTATCCTCACTCTGCTCGCGCTCCTGCACTCATTCTCATTCACACTCCCACACACACTCACTCACGCATCAAATAAAGATAATTGTGTTTATTCTGAGTGTGTCTGCATCTGGTTTTGTCCAAACATGTCAATTTAGAGCTTTGTAAGTGAGAAGAAGGATTTTAAACTTAATTCTAAATTCTATGGGAAGCCAATGATGGGAGGCCAGAACCGGAGAGATATTATCTTTCTTTCTAGTACCTGTTAAAACTCTTGCTCAGCATTTTGGATCGGCTGAAGACTTTTTAAAGATATTTTAGGACAGCCTGATAATAAAGAGTTACAATAATCTAGAGCTAACAAAAGCGTGGATTAGTTTCTCAGCATGACTCTGAGACAAGATGCTCCTAATCTTGGCAACATTATCCAAATGATAGAAGGCAGTCTTAGAAACAAGTTTAATATGTGAATTAAAGACAGATCTTGATCAAAAATAACTCAAAGGTTCCTCACAAACCTGTTAAGAGAAATAGTAACCGCATCCAAACTAAGAGTTTGATTTGGAAAGGTATTTCTCAGGTTTTTTGGGCCAACTACAATGACTTCAGTCTTATCTGAATTTAATAGCAAGAAACTACAAGTCATCCAAGCTTTGATTTCCTTAAGACAGGCCTCTAACTTGGCTAATTGATTACTATCATCTGGCTTCATTGACAAGTATAATTGTGTGTCATCTGCGTAACAATGAAAATGTATACAGTGCTTTCTAATCATGTTGCCTAGCGGAAGCATATTTTAACTAAAAAGAATAGGGCCTAGCACAGATCCCTGTAGAACTCCGTGACTGAGCTTTGAGTTGGAAGAAAACTCATTATTGACATGAACAAACTGGAACCTATCAGATAAATAAGACCTAAACCACTGCAACAAAGTTCCATTAAGTCCACCAAGGTGTTCTAGTCTGTGGTATATTGCATGTAATCAGAGTTACATGATTGACTCAGTATCAGCCAGTCCTGAAGGGGGCGCACTTGTACCATCTCTGAAGAACTCTCCACATGGCATGAGAGGAGCCATGAACCTTAACTGTACACTGAGCTGGTTAATTGTTGAATAAAAGTGTTAAGATACACTCGCTGTCCTTTCAATTATTAACCACAAGACATGACTTGGTACCAGGAGTGACAGAACTCGCCTTCCAGTCAGCAGTTCAAGCTTATGAACAAGCGTGACAGTGAAAGGAACCGACCTTGTAGTAAAGCTAACTGCTAGCACAACTATAAGATGGATCAATTAAGGCCTCCTTCTCCACTCAAGCTGACGGGTAATGTGGAAGACCAATGGAAGCAGTTTAAACAACGTTTCAGCCTGTACATTACAGCAATTGAAGCAGCTGGCAAGAGTGGTAAGCAGAAAGTTGTACTATTCCTGACAGTAGCTGGCTCAGATGCCATCGATGTTTTCAATAGCCTTCAGCTAACAGCAGACCAACAAGCTGACTATAATAAAGTACTGGAGGAGTTTGAGAAATTCTGCAGGCCAAAGAGAAATGAAACCTATGAACGATATATCTTTCACAGTAGATGCCAGGCTGAATCAGAGTCAATAGAAGAGTTTATAATGGACCTTAAACTCAAAAGTCAATCATGCAACTTCAGACAGTTGACAGATTCATTAATCAGAGACCGCATAATTATTGGACTTAGAGACAAGAGCCTTCGAGAGCAACTTCTGGGTGAAGGTGAATTAACACTGGAGAGAGCAATCCAGATATGTCAAGCTAAAGAGGTTACACAGAGTCGAATTAAAACGATGGACAGCGACAAAGCAAACAACAAAGACTACAGCGTGGAGGCAGCTGTGAGGGGAAAAGTGAACCCCAGTGCTGCTAAAACAGAGAGAGGAAGGCCAAGGCAAAGCAAAGGTGGCAGAAAGCCGCGCACCAGCAACAAGGAGCCACGCAGATGTGACAGCTGTGGAGGACAGCACCCACCACGCCAGTGTCCAGCTTATGGGAAAGAGTGTCGCGCCTGTGGACGAAGGTACCACTTTGCACCGGCATGCAAGCAAGCCAAGCAGAGAGGGGTGATCCACAGCATAGAGGATGACAGTTGTGGCAGCACCAAAACAGGAGATCTCTTTATAGGTACTGTGGGAGCTGAGACATGTGATGAAGACTGGACAGCAAGCTATGAGGTAAATGGTACACAGATCCAGTTCAAGCTTGACACGGGAGCACAAGTGAACATTATTCCAGAGACTGACTTACAGCGCCTTAAGGTAAAACCTGTGGTGAATTAGAAACAAATTATAAGACTGAAATCACAGCGGAGAACAGATTCCCACTATTGGCACATGTACATTGTCAGTGCATGTTAATGATGAATCACGAGATACCATTTGTGATTGTAAAAGGTAACAAAATACCGATTTTGGATCTGAAGACATGTAATATGTTAGGATTAGTTAAAAGAGTGCAGGTTGTCTGTGAAAAGAAGACAGAGCCTCAGATTGAAAAAGAGTATCCAGATGTGTTTCAAGGCATTGGTAAGCTAAATGTAAAACACAAAATAACATTGGAGGAGCCAAATCATCCAGTTATTCATGCTCCAAGACCTGTACCATTGGCACTCAGAGACAAATTAAAAGCAGAGCTACAGAGACTAGAAGCTCTAGACATATTCTGTAAAGTAGAATAACCTACTAAATGGGTGCACTCACTAGTCATAGTGGAAAAAAAGAATGGGTCTCTTATGCATTGACCCAAAGCAGCTGAACCAGTATGTGAAAAGAGAACATTTTCAGCTACCAACGAGAAATGAGTTACTCAGTGACATAGCAGGAGCCAAGTATTTCTCCAAACTTGATGCGTCAGTGGGATTTTGGCAGATACCCCTAGACGAAGAGAGTACTGCACTTTGCACTTTTAACACACCTTTTGGCGGGTACTCCTTTAAAAGGCTACGTTTTGGGTTAACATCAGCACCAGAAATATTTCATCGAACAGTACAGCAGATTTTTGACAAAGTGCCAGGCACAAAAGTGTACATTGACGACATATTAGTTTGGGGCAAAACTGTTGAAGAGCACAACACTAGGTTAAAACAAGCTCTTGAGGCAGCCAGAGTGAACGGACTGAAGCTAAATGCAGACAAATGTGAATTCAGTAAAACAGAAATAACTTTTCTAGGAGAGAAACTGTCCTGCACTGGTGTAGAGATTGATCAGAGCAAAGTAGCTGCTATCAATAACATGCCACCACCAACTGATAAAAAGGGAGTTCAAAGATTTCTTGGCATGGTTAACTATGTAGGCAAGTTTGTACCTAACCTGGCAACACACACTACTCAGCTTAGGAGCCTACTTTGTGACACAACTGAATGGAGCTGGGATGCTAACCATCAAAAGGAATTTGATGATCTCAAAACACTGATCACGCAAGCTCCAGTCTTGAGATTCTATGATGACAAGAGAAAAACAAAAATTTCAGCAGATGCTTCTAAAGCAGGCATAGGAGCAGTATTGTTGCAGCAATATGGCAGCAGATTGAGACCAGTTGCTTATGCATCACGGCACTAACAACATCAGAGTGTAATTATGCTCAGATCGAAAAGGAAGCATTAGTACTATCCTATACATGTGAAAAGTTTCACTATCTGATTTATGGCAGAACATTGTGGGCAGAGACTGACTACACACCTTTGGTGACTATTGCAAAAAAGGGCTTAGCCAACACACCACCAAGAGTGCAGAGAATTTTTCTCAAATTACAGAAATATGATTTGCACCTTGAATATAGACCTGGTAAAGAACTTCTTGTTGCAGATACACTTTCCAGAGCTGTAGACAGCACTGAGAACTCGCAAGAGCGTGAGCACGATGATATGATTCATGTGAACCTGATCAGAAAATCATGTCCAGTGTCAGATGAAATGTGGACATCATAGGAAGAGCAACAGCTAAAGATGAAACACTGACTGAAGTAATCAGAGCCATCTCCAAAGGATACGACTCATGGTCTATTCCTTCTCCTTATGGACACTTTAGAGATGAGCTATCAGTTGTTGATGAAGTACTGTTTAAGGGCTCAAGAATCGTAGTACCTCAAATATTACGGGAAAACATGCTGATGAAGATACATGAAGGTCATTTAGGCATGGAGAAATGTAAAAGGAGGGCAAAAGCAGTCCTTTATTGGCCTAACATGAATGCCGACATTGAAAGAAAGGTCAGGGCCTGTGAAACGTGTCAAAAATACCAGATGAAACAGATTAAAGAGCCAGTGTGGGTGGATGAGACAGATGCAGCAAATCCATGGCAGAAAGTTGGCATTGATCTATTCACATTGGGGGACAAGAACTATGTTCTCATAGTGGATTATTATTCACACTATCCTGAAATGGCTTTACTGAAGGACACTACAGCTGAAACTGTGATCACTCACATCAAGTCAATTTTTGCACGACATGGCATACCTGATGTGGTGAGATCTGATAATGGTCCCACAGTTCAGTAGTGCTGAATTCAGTGGATTCTCAAAACACAATGGGTTCAGACACATCACCTCAAGCCCTGTGTATCCACAATCTAATGGACTGGTGGAAAATGGTGTAAAAATTGTCAAGCGTCTTGTTAAAAAGGCAATTGACTCACAAACTGATCCCTATTTGGCATTGCTGAACTGCAGAGCCACACCTTTGAAAAATGGGCTATCACCTTCAGAGTTGCTGTTTAATAGAAAACTCAGAACGAGGCTACCATCACTGTTAGAAATGGAAAAGACAGCAGACTCATTCAGACAAAAGGAAGGGAGAAACAGGTGCAGAAAAGGTACTATGACAGAGGCTCAAGACAGCTATCTACGCTTAAATGCCATGATAGAGTGACATAATGCACGGCCCAGGAGACACACACGCAGGCTCAGGATAGATTTAACAGCTTTATTAGCAACAAGGAAGTGTATGGCTGCGTGTCTGTGGAATAAGAAAGTATTGGTGGTGGCGTCTGCGTCAGGCACGGGGGCAGGAGGCCGTACAGCCGGACAACCCTGTGGGAGAGAGCAGAGGGAGAAGGGTAACGGGCACCACACCAATACAGGGAATAATGATGGTAGCTGGCTTACTTGGTTGTGACAGGTGGCTGGCGTCGACAAGGGCGGAGCCCGGGAGACAGCGACCTGCGGTACCTGTGGCAGCAGCGTAGAGCCAACGGCGAGGTGATGAAGTCCGCCGCCGGGGATGTCCACCTGTGCACAGGGGAAAGCTTGAGGAGAGAGGTAAGGGGAGCTTACCCAGGGTATCTTCGCTAGTCGGTTTGAGATCCGTAGTAGCAAAGGGGCCGAAGTAGAGAGACGGCTTCAGGCTGAAGCCCAGGGCAGAGTGGATTAAATACCTCGCCGCTGACGAGGAGCAGGTGTGCGTGCGGCTGGCGCCGCTGATGAGCGGCGAGTCATAACAGTACTCCCCCCTCTAGCAGCGCCTCCTGGCGATGGTTTTTCCGGGTGCGCTCGATGAAACTCAGAGATGAGTGACCGGTCCAACACCAGCGAGGAAGGCACCCACTGTCTCCACTCGGGCCCATAGCCCTCTCAATCCACCAGGTACTGCAATCCGCGACCCCGGCGTTGGGCGTCCAAGATGTCAGCGACGGTCCAGGCCGGATGGCCACCAATCATCCGGGGAGCGGGGTGCGCCGCAGGTGGAGGGCAGAGGGGGTCAGAGACCACCGGTTTAATTTTGGAGACGTGGAAGGTGGGATGGATGTGGAGGGAGGAGGGAATAGCCACACGCACAGCCACCGGGTTGATGATTCTGGTTATGGGATAAGGGTGATGAACCGTTGGGCCAGCTTTCTCCTCTCACCCTTTAGGTTTACGTCCTGTGTGGATACCCAAACTTGCTGTCCCACCTGGTAGGCAGGTGCAGGTCTCCTATGTCGGTCCGCCGTAGACTTATTGCGCTCCGCCGTGCGTAAAAGCGCATTACGCGCCGTGGACCAAAGGGAACGGCACCGCCTCAGATGTGCCTGGACAGAGGGAACAGCCAACTCGCCCTCCTGCGCGGGGAACAGGGGTGGATCATAGCCCAAGGATGCTTTAAAGGGCGACATCCCGATGGCCGTAGAACGAGAGGTGTTGTGGGCGTACTCCACCCAGGCGAGGTGAGAACTCCAGGACGTGGGTTTGGATGACGTAACGCAGCGGAGCGTAGCCTCGAGCTCCTGGTTAGTCCGCTCACACTGCCCGTTAGACTGGGGGTGATGGCCGGAGGAGAGGCTTACCTTGGCTCCCAGGGCGTTGCAAAATGACCTCCAGACGTCCGAAGAAAACTGGGGGCCGCGGTCAGAGACCACGTCGACCGGGATTCCATGCAGTCTGACCACGTGCTGGATGAGGAGAACCGCCGTCTCCAAGGCTGAGGGAAGTCCACGTAGGGGCACAAAGTGGGCAGCCTTAGAAAAACGGTCTACAATGGTCAGAACTGTGTCAAAGTTGTTGGAGACAGGGAGCCCGGTGACGAAGTCCAGAGCGATGTGCGACCAGGGCCTGCCAGGGACGGGCAGGGGCTGGAGCAGACCCGCAGGGGGAGCATTACCTGACTTATTGGCAGCACAGACGGGGCAGGCCCGGGCGTAACGGGCGGCATCCTTCCGCAGGCCTGGCCACCAAAAGGATCGCTGGAGAAGGTCAATCATCCGCGAAGCTCCAGGATGGCAAGTGAGCTTGGAGGTATGGAGCCAGTGTATAACGTCCCCCCGGACGGCAGATGGCACGAAGAGCCTCCCCTCCGGTCTGCCGCCAGGGTCCGGTTCCGACTCCTGCGCCCTCCGGATCTTGTCTTCTATGTCCCATGTAACAGCCCCCACGACGCACGACCTGGGCAAGATGGTGTGAGCAACGTCTTCTGCGGCCTCCGGGGCAAATTGCCTGGAGAGGGCGTCGGGCAGGCCGTTCTTGGAGCCAGTCCTATATGTGATGCTGAACTTAAACCTTGCAAAGAACAGGGACCAACGCGCCTGGCGGGCGTTCAGACGCTTGGCAGATCTCAAGTACTCCAGGTTCTTGTGGTCAGTGAGGACCACAAAAGGCAAGGCTGCCCCCTCCAGCCAGTGACGCCATCCTTGAAGGGCAAGCTTGATGGCAAGAAGCTCTCTGTCCCTCACGTCGTAATTTCGTTCCGCCGGGGACAGGCGCCGAGAGAAGGCGGCGCAGGGTCGCTTGACTCCATTGGCTGGGGACTGCTGGGACAACACCGCCCCCACCCCCGTGTCCGAAGCGTCCACCTCCACAATGCACTGCAGCGCGGGATCGACCTGGCTGAGGACCCGGGAGGAGGAGAACTCCGTCTTCAGCGCCTGGAAGGCCAAAGCGGCCTCTTCAGTCCACCGGAACGGGGTCTTAGGAGAGGTGAGGCGGGTCAGGGGCCCGACGATGGCTCCAAAGTTCGGGACAAAGCGGCGGTAGAAATTGGCGAACCCGATGAACTGCTGAACTTGCTTTCGAGAAGTTGGTGTGGGCCAATCCACCACTGCTTTGATCTTCGCTGGGTCCGGAAGCACCTGGTCATGGGAGATGACGAACCCCAGGAAGGAAGTTGTTTTGGCGTAGAATTCACATTTTTCCGCCTTGACGTACAGACGGTTCTCCAGCAGTCTCTGCAGGACCCGCCTCACGTGGACCCGGTGTTCATCCCTGGACCTGGAGAAGATGAGAATGTCGTCCAGGTAGACGAATACGAACAGGCCGATGAAGTCCCGGAGGACGTCATTGATGAGGCGCTGAAAGACGGCTGGAGCGTTGGTCAACCCAAACGGCATCACGAGATATTCAAAATGCCCGTTTGGGGTTCGGAAGGCGGTTTTCCACTCATCTCCCTCCCGGATCCGGACGAGGTGGTAAGCGCTGCGGAGATCCAGCTTAGTAAACCAGGTCGCCCCCTGGAGGGAGTGGAAGGCAGTGTCCATAAGGGGCAGGGTGTACCGGTCATTCTCCATGATATCGTTGAGAGCTCGATAGTCGATACAAGGACAAAGAGATCCGTCCTTCTTTCCAACGAAGAAGAACCCTGCACCTACTGGAGAGGAGGACGGTCAGATGATCCCAGCACTGAGCGACTCCTTCAGGTAGCTGTTCATTGCCTCCTTCTCCGGCGCTGACAGACTGTAGAGGCGTCCTGAGGGTAAGGGTGCCCCCTGGCGGATGTTAATGGCGCAGTCGTAGGGCCGGTGAGGAGGCAGAGACATCGCCTTGGACTTACTGAAAACGGCACCCAGGTCGTGGAACTCTGAGGGCACCAGGGTGAGATCCGGGGGCGCGGTGTCCTGAGCTGTGGGAGGCGAGGTCGGGGCGCAGGCCGCGGATTGGAGGCAGGTACCCATGCAGAAAGTGCTCCACGCTGAAACCTTCCCAGTCTTCCAGTCCAAGGCGGGGTTGTGGAGGCGGAGCCAGGGATAACCGAGGATGACAGATGTTACTGAGGTGGGCAGGACGTAAAAGGAGATAGCCTCCCGATGGTTTCCAGAGATGATCACCAGGACAGGGGATGTTTGGTGAGTTACCTTTCCCAGGGAGATTCGGGAGAGATTAACCAGGGCGAGAGGAGTATCGAGGGGGTGACAGTGGATGCCCAGTCGGGTTGCCAGGCTTTGTGAAATAAAGCTACCCTCCGCGCCTGAATCCACCAGTGCATGTGTGAGGTGCCCAGTGAGGTTGTGACAGAAGCGGATGGGCAGCGTCAAATGTGTGAGGGGACTTAACCGATTAGCGTCCGCGAGGCCCCCTACAGTGACTCGCGGACCACCTCGTTTGGCTTCTCCGAACAATGCTTCACCGTGTGCTGGCTACCTCCGCAATACATGCAGAGGCCCAGGTCACGACGGCGCTGTTTCTGCGCCAGGGGGAGCTTTGTCCGGCCCGTCACCATTGGTTCCGACTCCTCGGAGACCTCCGGCGGCGGCAACGCCAGGGGGCGAGCTTGGGGCAGACATGCAGAGGCGCTCCGCGAGTGAGAAGACTGCTTCCGCTCGGAGGCGCGCTCGCGCAGCCTGTTATCCAAAATGATGGTGAGAGAAATCAGCTCCGCTAGCGTCTCCGGGGTATCCCGTCCAGCCAACTCATCCCTCAGACCGGAATTTAGCCTGCAGAGGAAGATGCCGCAGAGCGCACGCTCTTCCCAGCCAACCTCCTCCGCGGTAACCCGGAAGTCGATTGCGTAGTCGGCCGCCGATCGGCTCCCCTGTTGGAGTCCGAGAAGGCGGTCGACCTGGACACTGTCCAAACGCGAATGATCGAACACTTCCAGGAATTGTCGCACGAACTGGCCATAGGTGAGGGTGGCGTAGCTGGGCTTCACCATAATGGCGTAAGCCCAGGTAAGCGTACGACCCTCAAGGAGATTACCTATATAGCCAATTTTGCTATGGTCTGAGGGAAAATCTCCAGGAACGCGAAGAAACACGGACTCACACTGCATAATAAAACCCCGAGCTCCACCCAGCGTACCGCTGAAGCGAGCAGGAGTGGGGATTGGTGTGAGCCGTGTTGGCGCACCCAGAGCAGGCTGGACGGCCACCGGAGCCGCAGGAGCCACGCCACCCGGACGAGCCGAGGGAAACGGCTGCTGGGGGTCCAAGCGGTCTAATCGGTTAGTAATGATAATTAATTGATTCAATATCACCTGTTGCTGATGAGCTATCAAATCCACCCGAGCCTCGAGGGTGGAAAGACGGCGTGCGAGCCCGCTGTCTGCCGAGCCGCTCTGCTGAAGATGTACTGACATAATGCACGGCCCAGGAGACACACACGCAGGCTCAAGATAGATTTAACAGCTTTATTAGCAACAAAGAAGTGTATGGCTGCGTGTCTGTGGAATAAGAATGTATTGGTGGTGGCGTCTGCGTCAGGCACGGGGGCAGGAGGCCGTACAGCCGGACAACCCTGTGGGAGAGAGCAGAGGGAGAAGGGTAACTGGCACCACACCAATACAGGGAATAATGATGGTAGCTGGCTTTCGTGGTTGTGACAGGTGGCTGGCGTCGACAAGGGCGGAGCCTGGGAGACAGCGACCTGCGGTACCTGTGGCAGCAGCGTAGAGCCAACGGCGAGGTGATGAAGTCCGCCGCCGGGGATGTCCACCTGTGCACAGGGGAAAGCTTGAGGAGAGAGGTAAGGGGAGCTTACCCAGGGTATCTTCGCTAGTCGGTTTGAGATCCGTAGTAGCAAAGGGGCCGAAGTAGAGAGACAGCTTCAGGCCGAAGCCCAGGGCAGAGTGGATTAAATACCTCGCCGCTGACGAGGAGCAGGTGTGCGCGCGGCTGGCGCCGCTGATGAGCGGCAAGTCATAACATAGAGTAAAGATGCATGATGGTAAATATTGGAACATAGAGGCAAGAGTCCTGAAAACTGTAGTGCCAAGATCTTATGAGGTACAGACATCTGAGGGAGTGACTTATCGCAGAAACAGGAGACACTTACTCCATGTACCTGAACCTGAGAAAAACAGTCAGGACAAAGACAACTCAGATTCTACTCCTTGTCAGAATGATGAGCAGCTTGTAAGTGCTCAAAATAATCCACAAGGAACAGTTCATTAGAAGGTCTAACAGAGCTATCAAACCACCACAAAGGTTAATAGAGGAAATATAAAAATCAAGGGTGTTAATGTAAAGAACCACTTGAGTTTGTCAGAAATGATGTTTATTAGACATCACACAGTTCTGAATAATAGTGAAGTTATTGATTCTGAAATGTATTTGAATTGTTGCTGGTTGTTATACAGCAAGGATGAAAGAAAAAGAAACAAGCTTGTGTACAAGTGTGGAAAAATCCTGAACATACTGTATTTTTTTTTTTTTTTTTTTTTTTTTTTTTGTTACTTATTTGTACCCGTAGGTAGACATGGTTTGCAGTCTGGTGACAAGCCACCGGCTGCTGGTCGCTGCGTGCGCGAGCGCCCTAAACCTACATGTTTTGGTATGCGGGAGGAAACCGGAGAAATCCCGGAGTAAACCCGCGCAACACGGGGAGAACATGCAAACTCCACACAGCTCACTGTTGGTCGGGGGCTGGGATCGAACCCACGATCTCATGATCCCCGTGGTCCCCCGGCCGAGGGTAAAACTGTGCTGCCACAGTGCTAAACCACTGCGCCACCGTGCAGCCCATATGATGTGATGCAAGTGAGTTTATGGAACCTACATCTTGAGAAGGGGGATGTGGTATATTGCATGTAATCAGAGTTACATGATTGATTCAATATCAGCCAGTCCTGAAGGGGGCACACTTGTACCATCTCTGAAGAACTCTCCACATGGCATAAGAGGAGCCATGAGCCTTTGCTGTACACTGAGCTGGTTAATTGTTGAATAAAAGTGTTAAGATACACTCGCTGTTCTTTCTATTATTAACCACAAGACATGACATAGTCTATCAAGTAAAATATTATGATCGATAGTATCAAAAGCTGCACTAAGGTCCAAAAGGAGAAGTACAGAAACAAGTCCATAATCAGATGTGATAAGGAGGTCATTAGTGACCTTCACTAAAGCTGTTTCAGTACTATGATGGATTCTAAACCCAGATTGAAACTCTTCAAATAAACAATTTCCCTGCAAGTGGTCAAACAATTGCATAGCAACAACTCTAAGATTTTTGAAATGAAAGGCAGATTAGAGATTGGTCTATAGTTAGCTAAAACTCCTGAATCCAGCGTTGGCTTTTTAAGTAAGGGTTTAATTACAGCAGTTTTAAAAGCCTGCGGTACATGGCCTAATGTTAATGAAGAATTGATTATTTGAAGAATAGAGCTACCAGTAAATGGGAAAACTTCTTTAAATAACCTGGTAGGAATAGGGTCTAAAAGACAAGTTGAAGGCTTGGATGAGGAAATTATTTTATCTAACTCTAAAAGTTCAATTGGAGTAAACTCATCCAAACATATCAATTGAAGGAGTTGTAGTAGTTACTGCATTTAAATTAACGGTGGAAAGAATCTGACTGATTTTATTTCTGATAGATGAAATTTTATTATTGAAGAAGTTCATGAAGTCCTGACTAGTAAGCTCTAAGGGAATGCTCGATTTGACAGAGTCCTGACTCTATGTCAGCCTGGCTACAGTGCTGAAAAGAAACCTGGGATTATTCTTGTTCTCTTCTGTTAATGCAGAATAATAACTTGTTCTAGCTTTCCAAAGAGATTTTTTATAAATTAGAAGATGATTTCTTCAGCCTAAATAGATTTCATTTAATTTCGTGGAGCGCCATTTTCTTTCTAAATGACGAGTCTTCTGTTTAAAGCTACGAGTTTCTGTGTTGAACCAAGGAATTAAAAATCTCTGATTAGACTTTTTCTTTTTCAAAGGGGCCACCATGTCTAGAGTCCGATGCAGAGAAGCTATCACACTATCTACCATGCTATTAATTGCAGAAGGAGCAAGCTTTCCATAGCTTATCTCCATTGCGTTGACACATGGCATAGAGGAAACAGTCTCCTTAAATATGGTAACAGCATTTACCTTTTGTTCTTATTAAAGACAAAAATAGAAAGGAGATGTCTTTACCTTCTTAACATGTTTCGACTTTTCACTGCAGCCTTTGTCAGGAGAGTCAGCTAATTGCTGCCAGGTGACATTTATCAGCTGACTTTTGTAGGCGGGGCCAGTTCAGCAGACCTGTCAGGTCCACCGAGCCGGCCCCACCTTCCGCTGTCAGATGGTCTCTGGAGAATGTGATTCCAGGTGTGGGAAAGCATAAAGGCCCCCTCATCTCAGTTCATGGTGTCTTTTCCCCGCTTCCTGATTTCTATGGCCTCCTTGATCCAGCGTTTGTGTCTGTTGCTCTCTGATCCAATAATTTTTGCGTTGTCCCAGTCCATGATGTGATTATTTCTTTTGCAGTGATCTGATATTGCTGATTTTAATGTTTCTTGTTCTGCCTTTTCTTTTTGTGATCTTGTGAGTCGTCCTTGTGTTTCCTTCTCACATTCCTTCTGGTGTTCTTTTCTTGTGGTGAATGATCTTCCAGTTTCTCCAATGTAGGTTTTGTTGCATGATCTACATCAGGGGTGTCAAACTCATTCCATGGAGGGCCAAGACCCTGCAGGTTTTACTTCCACCCAGTCTCTTCAGCAGGTGTTTTCACTGATCAGCAATCAGTAGGACGAAATTCAGAGAAATCACCTGTTGAAGACACTGGGTGGAGGTAAAACCTGCAGGGCCTTGGCCCTCCATGGAATGAGTTTGACACCTGTGATCTACATGATATTTCATATATTACATTGCATTTTTTGTCTTGTTCTATTCTGTCCTTGGGGTGTACTAATAACTGTCTTAATTTTTTGTGTGGTTTTACTGCTGTGTTCATTTTGTATTTTTTCATGATCCTTTGAATTGGTTTGGTGATCCCTCGGATGTATGGTATAGTTATGGTGTCCTTGTTTTTGATTTCAGCTTTTGTTTTGTGTCTTATTTCCTGTTTGTTTTCTTTGTTTTTGACTTGCTATTTCCCTTTGTTTATGGCCCATACTGGATATTGGCAGCATATAAGTGCATGTTTTATGTGGTTATCCTCCTCCTGTCTGTCTTCTTGGTCTGTGATGATGGTGGCCCATTCATATAACGTCCTGACAACTGATAGTTTGTGTGCTGTGGGGTGTTCTGATGTCCATAGTAGGCATTGATCTGTGTGGGTTGGTCTCCTGTAGACTGTGATTATTATGCTGCCGTCATCGTTGTGGTGGATTTTTATGTCCAGAAAGGCTATGGTGCCATTTTCCTCCTCTTCGTGTGTGAATTTTATATTCCCAGTGCTGTCCGTACTGTTCAGATGGTCAGTGAGTTCTTGTGTGTGTCCTTTCCTTATTTTCTCCAGAATGTCATCCACGTATCTCTTCCAAAGGGTGGGTTTGCATTGTGTAGGTGCTGTGTGGATGGCTTTGTTTTCCAGATCCTCCATGAAAAAGCTGCTCATAATGGCTGATAGTGGGTCTTCCATAGCAAATCCTTCTTTTTGTCTGTAGATTTTTCCTCTGTATTGAAAATAGGTGGATTTTGCAACAAATTGTAATAGTTCGGATATGTCGTGAACTGTGAGATTGGTGCGTCTTTTAAGGGTACTGTCATTACTGAGGTGTTCTTGCACTATGTGTAGTGTGACATCAACAGGTGTCTTTGTGAATAATAAAATGACATCATGTGAAATGAGGATCTCGTCTGATTCTATTTTCATACTTTTGAGGTGGCGCCGGCTTGGTGCATCTGACAGGTCTGCTGAACTGGCCCCGCCTACGAAAGTCAGCTGATAATTGTCACCTGGCAGCAATCAGCTGACTCTTCTGACGAAGGCTGCAGTGAACAGTCGAAACATGTTAAGAAGGTAAAGACATCTCCTTTCTATTTTTGTCTTTAATAAGAACAAAAGGTAAATAATTAAAAAGAAGACATAATGAACCTACTTGAGCTATTACGTGGATGTTATGGACAAAATTGTATCAAAGACTTCCGCCGGCTGGAGAAATTGGAGAAAACACGGGCACGCTACAGAAACCACCTGAGATTTAACCTCCGTTGCAGAGATGAGGATGTCACACCAGCAAGCCTCAACATAAGAAATCCAATTCCAACCAAAAACACAGAGAAAATTATCAATAAAGCACGGAAAGACCTGATCAAAGAATGTATAAGAATGACGGCAAATAAAGTGGACAGAATCAACAACCAGATCAAAGAGGAAATGGACATTTTCAAGAAACACTACCCGACCGACCAGGAGACACAGGAACAGATAAAAGCACAATTAAAACGCACACAAACAAGAATTCATTATAATGAAAAACCGCCAATTAAAAAAACTAAAAAAACTTACAGAAAGGAAAAACGAACGAAGACAAACACACACGGAAACGAACGCTAAGTGGGTCAAAAACTTGTCAAAACTCACGGACACGGAGAAAACAGTGCTGAGCAGAGGACTGAATTTTGCCATCACACCAGCCAGAATACGTCATGAAGAATACATCCTCACAACAGAACTGGCATGTGAAAAAATCCAGGACCAAGGGGAAAAAGCATCACTCCGGAACGCAGTCACAGGAATCCTCAAAACGGCCAAACTACCACAAAGCAACGTTTCAAAAGAAGAAGAAAAAGCATTAAACTCACTCAAGACAGATAAAACAATCACAATCCTCCCATCAGATAAAGGCAGAACAACAGTAATATTGGACACGGAAACATATGAAAAACAGATGGAAACCATGTTGCCAGATGAAAGCACACAGGAAATCATTAAAACAAACCCCACAGAAGAAAAGAAAAAAATGCTAAAAGCCCTTCTCAAACCCCTATTAGAAAGTAAAAAAACCACAAAGGACGCATATGATCACCTGATACCCACAGCCAGTATCACCCCCCTGATCTATGGAACTCCAAAAATACACAAAAAGGATATCCCACTGCGGCCAATAATAGATAGTATTGGATCAGTCACGTACAACTTATCAAAAGCCCTGGTTGAAATCATCAAACCCCTCCTTGGACTATCAGATTTCCACTGCAAAAACTCAAAAGATCTGGCACAAGAACTCAAAAATATGAAAATAGAATCAGACGAGATCCTCATTTCACATGTCATTTCATTATTCACAAAGACACCTGTTGATGTCATACTACACATAGTCCAAGAACGCCTCAGTAATGACAGTACCCTTAAAAGATGCACCAATCTCTCAGTTCACGACATATCCGAACTATTACAGTTTGTTGCAAAATCCACCTATTTTCAATACAAAGGAAAAATCTACAGACAAAAAGAAGGATTTGCTATGGGAGACCCACTATCAGCCATTATGAGCAGCTTTTTCATGGAGGATCTGGAAAACAAAGCCATCCACACAGCACCTACACAATGCAAACCCACCCTTTGGAAGAGATACGTGGATGACATTCTGGAGAAAATAAGGAAAGGACACACACAAGAACTCACTGACCATCTGAACAGTATAGACAGCACTGGGAATATAAAATTCACACACGAAGACGCGGAAAATGGCACCATAGCCTTTCTGGACATGAAAATCCACCACAACGATGACGGCAGCATAAAAATCACAGTCTATGGGAAACCAACCCACACAGATCAGTACCTACTATGGACATCAGAACACCCCACAGCACACAAACTATCAGTTGTCAGGACGTTATATGAACGGGCCACCATAATCACAGACCAAGAAGACAGACAGGAGGAGGATAACCACATAAAACATGCACTTATACGCAGCCAATATCCAGTATGGGCCATAAATAAAGGGAAACAGCAAGTCAAAAACAAAGAAAACAAACAGGAAATAAGACACAGAACAAAAGCCGAAATCAAAAACAAGGACACCATAACTATACCATACATCCGAGGGATCACCAAACCAATTCAAAGGATCATGAAAAAATACAAAATAAACACAGCAGTAAAACCACACAAAAAATGAAGACAGTTATTAGTACACCCCAAGGACAGAATAGAACAAGACAAAAAATGCAATGTAATATATGAAATATCATGTAGATCATGCAACAAAACCTACATTGGAGAAACTGGAAGATCATTCACCACAAGAAAAAAAGAACACCAGAAGGAATGTGAGAAGGAAACACAAGGACGACTCACAAGATCACAAAAAGAAAAGGCAGAACAAGAAACATTAAAATCAGCAATATCAGATCACTGCAAAAGAAATAATCACATCATGGACTGGGACAATGCAAAAATTATTGGATCAGAGAGCAACAGACACAAACGCTGGATCAAGGAGGCCATAGAAATCAGGAAGTGGGGAAAAGACACCATGAACAGAAATGAGGGGGCCTTTATGCTTTTCCACACCTGGGATCACATTCTCCAGAGACCATCTGACAGCGGAAGGCGGGGCCAGCTCGTGGATCTGACAGGTCTGCTGAACTGGCCCCGCCTACAAAAGTCAGCTGATAAATGTCACCTGGCAGCAATCAGCTGACTTTTCTGATGAAGGCTGCAGTGAACAGTCGAAACATGTTAAGAAGGTAAAGACATCTCCTTTCTACTTTTGTCTTTAATAAGAACAAAAGGTAAATAATTAAAAGAAGACATAATGAACCTACTTGAGCTATATGGTAACAGCATCATCTGAGAGGCATCTACTGTAGTAATATTTTTCTTTAGGAGTCAAATAGTCAGAAATAGTAAAATCAAAGGTTAACAGATAATGGTCTGACAGTACAGGGTTATGAGGAGACACTGTCAGATTTTCTGTTTCTATGCCATATGTCAGAACAAGGTCCAACGTGTGGTAGAGATAATGGGTAGAATTTCCTACTATCTGAAAAAAAACCCATCGAGTCTAATATTGAATTAAATGCCATATTAAGGCAATCACTATCTACATCTACATGTAAATTAAAGCCCCCTACTATGATTATTCTATCTGATTTCAGCACTAAATCCACTAAGAATTCGGCAAATTCAGATAAAAACTCTAAGTAGGCTGAGGCAATAAACTATGGCAAATAAAACTGGGTTTAACCTAAAATTACTCACATGCCCAATACTGAGGACCAGGCCCTCAAAGGAATTATAACATGTTTTTTGCTTTACATTAACTTGTTGAACTCTGGTCAATTTCCCTAAAAACGCCTAAAAATAACATGCCCAAAGTAAATCAAAAAGCTGTTCTTCAGCCCTTTGCAGCATCTTCATGGGGTTGGTCTCATTAAAAGAAAACACTCTGAATGTTTTGGCAAAACAGTCATAATCTCTCTAAGTGATCCTGCCACTGAGTAACAATCATCTAAACATACTGAATTTGAAGAAAATAAAGTTTGCCTGGGTGGGGTTTTTTTTAGATACAAATGTTTGCAAATAACATACAGCTGTGTGAAACTTGCTAGAAAACAACAGAAATGTAGAACCAAGTGTTTTCAAGCTCAGGTCAAAATTTTGTAACAATACCACAAAAAATGAATATATTACACAGCTTTTTTCTCAGGTTGTAACAAGGCGTTCTTGAACTGTGCCAAACTGTGCCAAATGGCACAGTTTGGAAAGCTATGTTCCAGAGTTCACTAGCTCAGCAGTTTGCACAGTAAATCCAAGGGGTAACAACCCAGACATACACAGCACAGTTCCTGTTGTTTTTTTTTTCAGGCAAAAATAGCCTACAGTGTAAGAAAAATTATGCGAAAAATTAATAAATTTCACTAAAGTATACACAAAAACAACCCTCTCCCCCCTCCAATTTTTCCAGAGTTCACTATCTTACCAGTTTACACAGATGCAGGTCAACTGGACCCCTGACCAAGTGCGGACCCCTGACCAAGAGCGGACCCCTGACCAAGTGTGCACCCCAAGTGGACCACGGAATCCAATCTGTACATGTACAGGTGCATTCTCCATCCAGTGATTTATAAATGCTGCCCCAGATGAAAACCAGTCTGTGGGACTATAATGTTCTGAATGAGGCTTTAGAAAGTTATGAATCACTTTGTAAATCACTGGATTGAAAATGTACAGATTGAATACCGGTGTCCACGTGGGGTGCTCACAATAGTGTGCTCACATGGTCAAGGCTCCATTTCACCAGATCACGTTTACACAGTAAAACAAAGGCATAATAACCCAGACATACACAGCACAGTTCCTTTTTTTTTACAGGAAAAAATAGCCTACAGTGAAATAAAAATTATACTAAAAAATTATTAAATTTTTCTGCAATATACACAGTAACAAATACCCCCCCCCCCCCCAACGACGCACACAAAAACGTCGCCATGCGGGACGCTTGTAACTACTGCGATTGGTCAAAAGTTATTTTTATTACTATTTTTATCGATAAAGAATAATTTAGATTATAAGACTTACCTGTCCACAACCGCACTGTCGCTGGTATTGTCCACTGGCGTGTGACGATCGTCAGCTATTCCATTGATCAACGGAAACCTCCGTTATTTACGTCATCCAGGTCACCCGACCCGGTCAAGCCATCGACGTTTTCATGCACGCCCTTTCGGTTTATTTTGTGAACCATTTCTCAAAACAAGTAAAATAATGGCTAATCTTACCCTGACCCTTCTGCACAGTATCACAAAGGACTGCGTGTCACACAGCGGCGGAGTCAAAAAAGATTTTACGCACGAGAACGCATGGTATTTTACTGGAAATATAAACACTGAACTAGACATGTAGGATGTCATTGAAGTCAGAAATTGATTGGCTAAATGACACGTTCATCGTCAGATTACTCGGCTTCAATTGGCTCGTTGTATTCGCGGTCGTTGATGGGCAGATACTTCTTGCTAGGTTTACGATCATTGGTTATTCAAGGTTTAAAAACCCAAATCAAGGCTCTTGTTGGTCGAATGAGATGTCAGTCTCTTTCTAAACCAATCAAACACTCCTTTGGCTTTCTGTTTACAGCTGTGTCTGTACTGGAAGACCGGAAATACAGCTTTTTTTTTTCAGTGCGCGCTGAGACGCACTAAGACGCACTAAGACGCACAGACATGACCGCCCGCGGAATCTCCCGAGTTCAACCGGTCGCACAGACGTGACCGCCCGCGGAATCTCCCGAGTTCAACCGGTTAACTAGTAATTTAGAATGGTAAATTGCTGTGACTCCTCCTCCATGACCAGAATTTCTGGGATTTTGACAGTTTAAGTAACCAGAGGGAGTTGATTCATTTAAACCAACATAATCATCTTGCCCTAACCAAGTCTCCGTAAGGGATATTAAATCAATCTGATGATCAATTAACAGATCATGGACTAGCAGAGACTTGGGAGTTAGAGACTTAATATTTAACAAACTGCATTTAATTTTTAAATTATGAGGAAGAATAGAGGCCAAGTCATTAAATTTAGAGGGTTCATATTTAATTTGAGTTTTACCAGCTTTTTGTTTAATCACTTTGGGATGCTTATACATTATATTTTTATTTACTTTGGAGGGAGCAGACAATGTAGTCGTTCAGTTGAAAGCGAGAAATATACCCAGAAATAAATTCCCGTTCCAGTAAAACCGGTCTAAATGATCTTCACACAGTAATGTTGTAAAAAATAAATTGAAGAACAATTCACATAGTTCAACTCGAAAAATATGCACAAAAACGAAATCTAACTCGAGAAAAAATTTAACATTTACAATTTTTTCAACGCGAAGATGATCGCCACGTGATCCGTCTGGACCAATCACTGATCAGCTTTCCTCTCCAAGCAACGAGTAAACATGGCGTCCCCTGCTGCGGAAACCAGCAAGGCAGATAGCTGCACGGTGGCGCAGTGGTTAGCACTGCGGCAGCACAGTTTACCCTTGGCCGGGGGATTGTGGGGATCGTGGGATCGTGGGTTCGATCCCAGCCCCCGACCAACAGTGATCTGTGTGGAGTTTGCATGTTCTCCCCGTGTTGCGTGGGTTTACTCCGGGATTTCTCCGGTTTCCTCCCACATGCCAAAAACATGCATGTTAGGTTAATTGGCTGTTCTAAATTGTCCCTAGATATCTGTTTCCTATAGGCCCTTAGAAGAGAGGGTTAGTATTAATGAAAGCGCTTTGAGTGGTCTTTGTGACTAGAAAAGCGCTATATAAGTGTAGGTTAGTTAGTTAGTTAGATAGTGACGGGCAAATAAAATGCTTATTCCACCTCGATTCCGTGAAAAATGAGAAAGCTGCTCCCATGACAGCAGTGAGGTGGATTAAGGTTGTTGAATGTTGTAAATCGTGGCGAAATTTGGACGGACGGAGTCAAGAAATCGTTATATTTTACATATTGTGTATTTTCCTTGTACATGTACATACATTTGCATTTTTATTCCACGGGCCAAAATGACATGGCTAGAATTTTTTTTTTTTCAACTAGCTTATCATGAATTGTTCAATGGAGGTAGTTTGTTTTTAGTTGATCTCTAATGAACTACATGAATCATTGCAAGCACATGTACATGTAATTTGAAATCATTTTGGGAGATCACTTTGCTGTAGGGAGACAACATGGAGACAGTTATTGATTTAATAGTGTCTGCCCCTTAAATACAAAAAGCATGGAAAGCTCGATGGTGATGATGAAGATAAACAGTGAGGAAATATTTAAAAATGAACATTCATATTATTTATTCGGTTGCTTTGGTGTCTGGGTAAAAAATAAAAATCAAGAAATTTTAATGCCATTACATGTAACATGTTGATATTGAAGGGGAAAGGAATGTTTTCATAAACCAAGTCAACTGGAAAGCACAAATTCAGCGATAGCTACCGGTCCCTATATTCCTTTAGAGAGCGGCAACCAGTCTATGTTGAGTCCTTAGGACACGGAGCCAGTCTATCTATGCTAATGCCACACACAGAGTTGACTCGGGGCGGCGATTCGTATGCGGCAGACCTAGACCGATTTCACTGGAACGGGAATTTATTTCTGGGTATATTTCTCGCGTTCAACTGAACGACTACCTTAATCCACCTCACTGCTGTCATGGGAGCAGCTTTCTCATTTTTCACGGAATCGAGGTGGAAAAAGCATTTTATTTTCCCGTCACTATCTGCCTTGCTGGTTTCCGCAGCGGGGACGCCATGTTTACTAGTTGCTTGGAGAGGAAAGCTGATCAGTGATTGGTCCAGACGGATCACGTGGCGATCATCTTCGCGTTGAAAAAATTGTAAATGTTAAATTTTTTTCTCGAGTTAGATTTCGTTTTTGTGCATATTTTTTGAGTTGAACTATGTGAATTGTTCTTCAATATATTTTTTACAACATTACTGTGTGAAGATCATTTAGACCGGTTTTACTGGAACGGAACTGAAAGATTTTTCATCCGAGTGACTAATGATTCTCTGATGGGGATGACAGGGGCTAAGTTGAGGGGTGGCGGATGAAGAGGAGCTGCAGAGAGGCGTGTAAGACTGCGACTCTGCTTCCTGGTCCCAACTCTGAGTTGTCAAGGTTTTGGAAATTTGGATGAAAACAATGCAAGATTGTTAGATAAAAGAGACGCACTATCCAAAGTGGGATGGACGCCGTCTCATCTAATAAGACCAGGTTTTCCCCAAAATGAGTTCCAATTGTCAATGTAGCCCACATTGTTTGCAGGACACCACACAGACAGACAGCGGTTGAAGGATGACATGTGGCTAAACATGTCATCACTGGTCAGATTGGGGAGGGGCCCAGAGAATACTACAGAGGCAGACATCATTTTTGCAAAGTTACACACCGATTCCACACCAAGTTTTGTAACTTCCAACTGCCGGAATTGGATGTTGTTCACGCTGGTGTGGATAACAATTGTGGAGTATTTACAGTTACTTTTAATCAGCATTTTCAAATTTGACTCAATGTCGCCTGCTGTGGCTCCGGGAATGTATTTAACTATGGCCACTGCAGTCTCTAGGTTCACGTTTCTGACTATAGAGTCACCAATGATCAGAGTTTTTTCCTCAGTGGGTGTGTCGCTGAGTGGGAAACGGCAATTAGAAACATGAACAGGTTGGTGGTGAACCAGGGGCTTGCGACTATGCTTCCTTCCCACCCGTTCTCTCCTGGCTGCTCAGGAGAGGTGGATGCCGGGGGACAACTAGCAGGCTCTATACTACGGTGCTCTGCTGCAGCTAAGGGGAGTCCGTTGTTATTAACTGGCACTCATAGTGTTTCAATGCAGTGGATTCGGGATTCCAATTCACACAGCCTCGCCTCGAGCGCCTCAAAAAGACAACATTTATTACATTTACCATTTTCACTAAAAGAGACAGAGGTGTAGCTAAACATCTGACAGAGAGCACGCCAGAGGAATCAGAATCAGAATCAGAATCAGAATCAGGTTTATTGCCATTGTTCATGTAGTACACAAACTAGGAATTTGTCTCGGTACAATGCTGCAACATTAAACATGATAAGATAAGAGAAATAAACTATACATGTAATAAAGTGTAGGATAAGATTAAGTGATACTGGTCAACAGTTAAAATATATATTAGCCAGCAGCAGATACTGTGGAGAACTATATAGTGCAGTCGGTAATGCAGGAAGAAAACAGTGATGATTGACATGAGTCTGGTTGAGCTGCTGTACATGGTGCACGAGAGTCAATAAGTCACTTAGTGTTCAGCAGTCTAATGGCAGAGGGGAAGAAGCTGTTCATGTGACGGGAGGTTTTAGTCTGGATGGACCGAAGTCTTCTACCAGAGGGGAGGGGGGCAAACAGTACGTGACCAGGGTGTGAGGGATCGGCTATGATCCGGCCAGCACGCCTCCGGGTCCTGGAGATGTACAGATCCTGGAGAGATGGGAGCTTGCAGCCGATCACCTTCTCAGCAGTGCGCACGACGCGCTGCAGCCTTAGTCTGTCCCTGGCAGTGGCTCCTGCGTACCACGCGGTTATGGAGGTGGTGAGGATGGACTCGATGATGGCTGTGTAGAACTGCACTAACATCTTGGTGGGTAGCTTGAGCTTCCTCAGCTGCCGCAGGAAGAACATCCTCTGCTGGGCTTTTTTGATGAGTGAGCTGATGGTCAGCTCCCATTTGAGGTCCCTGGTGATGGTAGTGCCTAGGAAGCGGAAGGAATCAGCAGTGGTGATGGGAGAGCCTGAGAGGGTGAGGGGGGGCAGAGGAGTAGTGACTTTCCTGAAGTCTACAATCATCTCCACTGTCTTCAGAGCGTTCAGCTGCAGGTTGTTATTGCTGCACCAGGACGCCAGCTGGGCCACCTCTCTCCTGTAGGCGGACTCGTCGCCGTTGGAGATGAGCCCGATGAGGGTGGTGTCGTCCGCAAACTTGATCAACTTGACAGACTGGTGGCTGGAGGTGCAGGAGTTGGTGTAAAGGGAGAAGAGTAGGGGGGAAAGTACACAGCCCTGGGGTGATCCGGTGCTGATGCTAGTATAGTCTGAGACAGTCTTTCCCAGCCGCACATGCTGCCTCCGGTCCGTCAGGAAGTCGATGATCCACCTGCAGAGGGAGTCAGGCACGTTGAGCAGGGACAGCTTGTCCCGGAGCAGAGCGGGGCGGATGGTGTTGAATGCGGAGCTGAAGTCCACAAACAGGATCCTGGCATAGGTTCCCGGGGAGTCCAGGTGCAGAGGAGAGGGGGAAGGAGAGCTAGTAGCCATAGCTAGTGGCTAACCCGAAGCTAACCCAAACACCGATGAAAGGTGAACAGAAGACTAAAGAGGGTTATTAGGTGACACTGAGTGTGCACACAGGTGCAAGAGGCTTGTTAAACAGAAGTGAGAGGTGATGGTAGATGGGAAAAAAAGTGATTAAAGTGATTATTATACAGTTAAAGGCAATAATCCTCAGGAGAGTGAGGCGAGATAAGCACAGAGCAAATCACTCCAACAGCCAACAACACAGGAAGTGACGATACGTTACCACAGGAAGCCACCAGACATTATGGAAGATGTGGGAAAGAGTTGTTGAAGCCACTGTAGGAATTTATTGTTATTGGGTTTTATAGGCATTTTATTGTTGGTACAAGTATTAATGTAAATATGAATGTGACTAGTAATGGAGATTGCTTTTCATTACCAACACACATAAGCTCGTTGGGGCACCAGTCCAAAAGAATGGACAATTTTATTAATAATTCTGTATTTGTACCAATAATGAATCAGTCTAAAAAAAAAAAAAAAAAACCGTGGGAGTTCTTGTCTGCTTTTAATCAAGAAGATGGACATGAAATCAAACAATAACTCCCATATCTCTTTTCAGTAGTTTAATAAGAAATTTCAGAATCGATTAACACGTTTGGATGACTTTAAGACAGGGAATTCAACATGTATCATGAGCACCATAGACTGTTATTGAATTACTGAGCATAACATGTGGATCAAACATTTGTGGAACCAAAGAAACCATAGTTTAAATTGGCAATGTAATGGAAAATGGGAAACCATAAAATAGCATTGGTTAAGAAAAGTGGATGTGATTTTATGAAGAAAATGATGATTAAATTATTTTATAGAAAGGAAAATTGGTGTTTCTCTGAAAAGGAACAGAGGTTAATGAAAAGCCAAATGCATTTGAAGTTCTGAAAGGAGTTTGAGCTGTTAGGTTTATAGAACTTATACCAGGAATATTCTGAAGAATTAAATCTAATTCAGACAACAGACCTTTAGCACAGCAGAGTCAGACTGCATCCCCTATGGTAGCAGGCAGTCCATTTGGATCTTGTTCCATCTGGATGGGCGTAGATTCTGTTGAAAGAACTGACAGAAAGATTCTGTTCCACGGTTCGGGCATGCTCCAGAGATCACAAACGTGAGCTGGGTGTTAAGCAAGCTGGACAAGGTCTTCTTTATGCGCTGAAAAAGGAATTTGGCCAGGTTGCCAAATTCCTGATAATATTTGCTTATCATTAAAAGTCCAATCAGAAAATTAAACTGCAAAACAAAACAAATCACAACTCTGTTTCTTCCTTTGTATTGTGGACAGAAAAGTTGACTTAAGCTTAGTAAAAATCAAACAAAATCTACTTAACACGGTAATTTAAGGAAAAGGGGTAAAATAAGAAAAAATGAATTTTAAAGAAAAGAAAAAGAATTTACACAGAGCATGAAAGTTCTCTGGGCCTTCTTTAGAAAGGACGAGAAAATGGGGGCAGAGCAGAGAATCTGCTCCTTTCAAGGGTCACCCCTGCTGCAACTCAACTGCAACACCCCAGCTGAAGAAAAAGGAAAGTTTTTCTCAGGGTGTGGCAGGATCTCACTAAATTTCATGACAACTGAGCTTGACCAATTACTTTGAGTTTCCTTGTTTGGCAGAGGTCATAAACTGACTAAAAAAGGCAATGCAGGTAGACTTGGAAACTGATTGGTCAGTTCAAAGGTCTGAGGTGGATGTCTCCCAGAGAAAGAGGAGAGAGAGAAATTTGATATAAAAAGTGAAATCTTCCTAAAACATGTATATGCTGCCCATTAAGCATAAATTCTTTAAAGCTTCAGTGACTAAGATATTCTACTTAATAATAAAGGAACAATGTGTCTACATTGTAAATGTGATTAATTTCTTTATGGGGCACATGCAAAAATTAATTTCTTCCTGAAAATAAAGCAACACATATCAAATCATATCAATAAAAGCATTTCAAACCACAATTGTCCATCACAGAGTCCGGTCATGTTTTCAATAGTGTCCTGAGAAGTATCTTCTGAAAAATTAGAGTCTTGAGAGAAGAATATTTAATTCATTGTTCACAATTCATAATTTAACTTCAGAGAAAAATATTCCTGTGTTAGCCATTGGGGGCAATGTTGGACTGTTTGAGTTTTAATGAGGAATCTTGCCTTTCAAGTACCTGTGAAACATCAGCCATAAACCTGTCATTTGGCAAATGGATTTGAGGGGGAAATGACTCCAGGTCCTGAAGCAGGGATTAACTTCCACTTTTATGGCCGATGGGTAGTGTTTTACAGCTCTTGTCTTGAGTGAGAAAAGCAATTCATGACCAGATTTTCGGGGTGAAACAATTTCTCCTCAGCAAAGAATGATTTTATAAATTGAAACCCAGGGGTTAATGCTACACCAGGTTAAGAGGAGAGGTGACAGTCAGTGAGCAGCAGTACAGTTAAATGCCAAGAAAGAGTACTACAAATGCAATGTTTGCTCGAAGAGTGCTGATGGAGAAGTATAGAGAAGGTCAGAAGGAGTTGCACTGTGTCTTTGTGGATCTAAAGAAAGCATATGATAGGGTGCCAAGAGAGGAAGTGTGGTACTGTATGAGAAAGTCAGGAGTGGCAGAGAAGTACGTGAGGGTGGTGCAGGACATGTATGAGGACAGCGAGACGGTGGTGATGTGCGCTGTACAAGTGACGGATGGATTCAAGGTGGGGGTGGAATTACATTAGGGATCGGTTCCGAGCACCTTCTTGTTTGCCATGGTGATGGACAGGATAACAGACAAGATCAGGCAGGAGTCTCTGTGGACCATGATGTTGCAGACAACATTGTGATCCGCAGTAAGATTAGGAGCAGGTGGAAGAGAACCTGGAGAGGTGGCGTATGCGCTGGAGAGAAGAGGAATGAAAGTCAGTAGAAGCAAGAAAGAATACATGAGTGTGAATGAGATGGAGGCAGGTGCAACAGTGAAGATGGAAGGAGTAGCGGTAGTGAAAGTAGATGAGTTTAAATACCTGGGGTCAACCATCCAAAGCAATGGAAAATGCACAAGAGCGGTGAAGAAGAGAGTGCAGGCAGGGTGGAGTGGCTGGAGACGAGTGTCAGGGATGATTTGTGACAGAAAGGTAGCAGCAAGAGTGAAAGGAAAGATTTACAAGACCATAGTGAGACCTGCTATGATGTATGGTTTGTAGATGGTGGTGCTGACATAAAAGACAGAGTGGAGGTGGCAGAGTTGAAAATGCTAATATTTTCATTGGGAGTGACTAGAAGGGATAAGATTAGAAATGAATATATCAGAGGGACAGCTCAGGTTGAGCGGTTTAGAGACAAAATAAGAGAGGCAAGGCTGAGATGGTTTGGACATGTGCAGAGGAGGCATAGTGGATATATTGGACAAAGGATGTTGAAGATGGAGCTGCCAGGCAGGAGGAAAAGAGGAAGACCACAGAGAAGATTCATGGATGTAGAGAAGGAGGACATGGAGAGGGTTGGTATTACAGAGGAAGATACAAGGGATAAAGTGAGATGGAAACCGATGATCTGCTGTGGCAATCCCTAAAGGGAGCGGCCAAAAAAAGAAGATTGTAATAACTGTCGGGCCACTAGAGGTGGCAGTGTGAGTTTTTTACAGCACAACACAACACATTTTTTTTACAGCACGTGGAACTGAACTGTTATAAAATACCGGTTACTGAAAAAAAACCCCACATTCAGCATTTTACACCATTTATTCATCACATTGATTGTTTTCACACTAGTTTTGCTATTTAGTTTTGCAGAAGAAGGATGAGGTAAAACTTGTTAAAAACTCGCTAAAAACTACAAGTCCCAACATTCCTCACCCGCAAAAGGTTGCAATGAACTGTGCGTGCGCACAGAAACTCCTGCCAGAGGGAAGTACTGAGCAATTCGTCAATACTGGGTGAACAAATGTCCATTTTTTTGCCTGTCTGTTTTCTTCCTCTGCTACTAAACAGCAAAAGCTCCTGTTCGTCTTGATTGCCACTGTATTTACGTACCTCCATCGCTTCCACTATTTAATGGAAATGGCCCCACCTTAAACCTTGGAATGTAAAATTCAAAATTCGCTTTGTGTTTGAGGGGCCCACACACAGTGCTGCCTCCAGGGTCCAAAATTTGGTGCTACACCCCTGAATGACTGTTCCTTACTTTGTTCCCAGGTAGTCACAGGTGGAGAGAATCCAGAGACAACAAGTAACAGGTAAGCGATGAGGAGAGGTACAGAGGAGATCCAAGCAGGTAACATTGATTTTTGAAGGCTTATGTGGGAATTTGGGGGGTAAGAACTTCCAGAAGGTTAGAGCACAGAGGCTGAGGCACACACGAGATCGAGTAGCAGGAGAAACAACAGAGCTGCTGAGCTGAGTCAGTCCCACACTGGGTTGTGAGAAGCTGGAGCCTTTTATGCCCCAGCTGTAATCAGGGCAAGTACGCTAACGAGGAGCAGTTGCAGGCAATGAGAGGTAATCAGGAAATGCTATGAGTGTGAAATGAGCTCTCACCTCAGCTCATAACACTATGGTTCGGGGGAGATTTAACACCTAGAATTTTAGTGCTAACCAAACTGAAAATTCCCAGTGTCCGGACCAAATGGGTTACGTGTGAAAGCACCTGACCTTGGCCAGCTATCCAAAGTGCTAGCCGACTGATGTGTTGTGCTATTATGTCCAAAATATAACAAAGTAAACCAGAATGACCCAAGATATTTGATCGACCGAGGATTAATGAATTAGGTGGGAATAGGGATGTGTAGTGGGGTTACTAAAATTCTAAGAAAATAGCGATATAAACTGGTCACCATGCTGACACCATAGCAGGCTAGCAGCCATAGTAGCCCCATCAGTTTTTGGTTGGACATTAACGGTTCTCACGTCACAACCAGAGCAAAATCAAAAATGTTAATTTAGAGAGACGTACTGAGACAAAAGCTGACCCCGACAAAGTGACAGGGTTGTGTCTTTTCCAGATACCTAAACAGATGCACAAAAACACAAAAAAGGTGATTTTTTTTTCTCCATAAGACCCCTTTAACACATAAATCCCATCAGCTTTTATTTGGTACCATATTTACTTACACTTTTTTGTTGGTATAAATAAAGGACCCCGACTGACTTGATTTGGAGAGGAAATAAAGGTAGGCATGTGCAATAAAAGCAGATTTAACAAGGTTATCTCCTCAGTCTAGATTCAGAGTAAAGTTGTCACTGGTCGTATGCATTAAACTTTGCTTTTTATTTGTATTTCTCCTTTGCAGGATTTTCAAAAGAGCCAGGCACTTCCAAAAAGGCCTGTGAAGAGGTGGAGTTGTGTAAAAAAAAGAAGAAAAAAAGAAGTGACCTTTTCCAGAGACACATTTATTGCTAAGTGACAACCACATTGTTTTTTTTTTCCTGTCTCGTTTCTTTCTTGAATTAATCTTGAGTGAACAGGTCTCTGCTCCTACGATGACTAAGGGATGAGGAGCATCTGAAGGCGATCTATTAAAGAGCGTCATGTTGACGTTAAACCTTGAAACAACATAATCTGACAGAGAAGTGGCCAATTTTCCCCGTTTTTGTTGCATAAACATCTCGGCACAGGCGAGGTCACGCTTCACACCTGTCCACAGCTGCCATTTACGCCAGGCTCACCTTTCACCTGCTCCAGCCTGTCCTCCTCCATGACCTTAGGAGAGCTCTCATTCAAATATGAATGAAAACAGCCCATGGCCATCCCTGGAGATGTGGATGACCTTTCTCACACATTTCACAGCCTCTATTTATCGAGGGAAAGTTCCCTCCCCCCCACAGCTCCACAAGACCTGCACTTATACAAAATTCATACCTGAGAGATGTCCAGTGCAGTACTTTTTCCTTCATTTTATGGTTACTGTTGGGTGTAAAGGTCTTCTTCAGATTATTTTGAATTATTTGTTGCAGGTTTTGTTGGTTATTCACAGAGGAGGGCAGAGTAGCCAGAAATTGACTCAAGTATCCAAATGAAATTAATTACTCAAGAGTGGTTATTAAAAAAAGAGAATTTTCTGGAGTACTGATGATGCCTTTTTTCCATGTAAATTTGTAATTTTTTGCATATATTTACAAGCTTTCATATAAAACTTAACTTTTTTCATAAATTTGTTTTCCTTGTGACTTACTTGAGACTTAATTCATATAATTTTTTTTCTCATAAACTTTCAACTTTTCCCATGCACTTTTACAGCTTTTTACTCATAAAATAGCTTGTTTTGGACTAAATTAGTGTTTTTTAAACCTAATTTCTGACATTTTTCTTGTACATTTGAGACTATACTCAGTAGTTTTCTCTTTTCAAGTAATTTACTTTCCATGTACTAAATGTTATGGCTTATTTATGATAATCAATTTGGAACTTTTTCCCCATTCAAATTTCCACCTTGTTTCTTGCAAATATGTGACTTTCACTAATTCGGGATTTTTTTCTTCTCAGATGTGTTACTCTGATAAAATTAAATATAAACAATTAGGATGCGTTCAAGTTATTTACTCTAAATCCAAATGAATATCTGAAAACTGGTACGTAACCATCCCCGTGAAGACACTAGTCACTGTGGAAGAGATACTAAATTGTAATCTTGATAAATGTGAGAAATGGTGCATGTGCAGTGCTTTGAAAAAGTATTTGCCCCTTTCTTAATTTCTTATGTTTTTGCATATTTGTCTCACTTAAATGTTTCAGATCATCAAACACATTTTAATATTAGACAAAGGTAACCCAAGTAAATACAAATTGCAGTTTTTAAATGATGATTTCATTTATTAAGGCGTAAAAACTATCCAAACCTACCTCGTTCTGTGTGAAAAAGTAATTGCCCCCAAACCTAATAACTGATTGTGCCACCCGTGGTGGCAACAACTGCAATCAAGCATTTGCAATAATTGGTGATGAGTCTTTTACATCATTGTTGAGGAATTTTGGCCCACTCTTCTTTGCAGAATTGTTTGCTTGAGCTTGAGGTCATGAACTGATGGCCGGACATTCTCCTTCAGGATTTTCTGGTCGAGAGCAGAATTCATGGTTCCATCAATTACTGCAAGTCGTCCAGGTCCTGAAGCAGCAAAGCAGCCCCAGACCATTACACTAACACCATCATGTTTGACCGTATGATATTCTTTTTATAAAGTGCTGTTGTAGGAAACTCGAAATGAAGAGACAATGATTTTTCAGTATAGGTTTATTCCATCTCAAGTCCTACAGCTCCTCTCTCAGTCAGGGAATGAAGAGAGCGAGCTGAGCTAAACCACATACCTTCTTTATACTGTTACAACAGACACAAATCACATTCACATCAAACACCGAATTCCATTCATAACTAATCCTCCCATTGTCCTCTCGGCTTCTCTGTCTGACCCTAGGAGTCAGACAGTCTCTTCAGGTTCACTCTCAGATCTTCTCACTTCTCCTCTAGTCCGCAGGGGGTCCAGACTCCATGTCCATCTGGGGCGTGATGTCAATACACACTGTGAGCTCAAAGTTCCTTCATGTCTGGGTCTCTGCCAAGGAATATGTGAGCTACATAATGTTACGCCACATCACTCCCCCTGAAACGCCCAAGAACGGACATACACCAACCTTAAGTCAGTAATGGGCAGTCATACACACTATGTCAAGAAAGGACACACTCACACCGCCCTCATGTCCATAATGGGCAGTCATACACATTACACCCTTACAGCCCCCCCCCCCTTTGCAGGATCTACAGCACAATTTACACGGGTTGATCAAAATACACATCACTCTGCCCGTTGCTTAGGCTTCAATCTCCTCCCGAATCTGCTGAATGCAGGCTTCGCAGCCTGTGTTGTGCCGTCCTGCGGCGCGCCTGTGGAATGAAGGGGAGAAGGGTTATTTGCCCCCTGCTGGGGAACTAGGGGCTGTCCCTTGGGAGGCCTGCCGCGTCGAGGCGCCCCCGCCGGCCGTACAGGTTCGTCACGTAACACAAAAGCAGGCTTTAATCTGTCAACACTGATTGTCTCTTTCCTGCCCCCCAAGTCCAGTACAAAATATTTCTCCCCGGTTTCCAGCACTCGGAACGGACCATCGTAAGGTGGGCGGAGACTGTGACGCTGGGCGTCGTGCCTGACAAAAACAAACTCTGCATTTTGCAAAGCCTTGGGAACAAAAACCCGCGGAAACGTGTGATGAGCGGGGCCCGGGAGCATTTCTGCCCCCGTGCCACTTAGAGGTCCCCACACCGGGGGGCGCTCAGGTGCTGCATGGGCTGGCAGGAACTCTCCTGGCAGCCTGAGAGGTTGAGTAAACACTAATTCAGCAGGTGAGGCATCTAAATCCTCCTTGGGTGCCGAACGCAACCCCAATAAAACCCATGGTAGTTTGTTTACCCAATTTGTATCCGTGAGCGACGCTCTGAGGGCTGCCTTCAACGACCTGTGAAAACGCTCCCATAAACCATTGGCCTGTGGGTGATAAGCGGTGGTACGATGAGCTGTTGCCCCTAAGCTGCTGGCCATGGCTGACCATAGCTCTGAAACGAACTGCGGACCCCTATCGGACGTAATGTCCGATGGGACTCCGAACCGCGCTACCCAGGCTGTTAAAAAAAACACGAGTTACCTCTGCCGCTGTGGTAGACTGCAATGGGACCACTTCCGGCCAACGCGTGGTCCGGTCCACCATTGTCAGGAGATGTGTGAACCCCTGCGAGGGCGGCAGGGGTCCCACTAGATCTACGTGCACATGATCAAACCTCTTAGCCGGGATGTGGAAAGGTTCTAAAGGAGCTTTTGTGTGTCTGTGAACTTTGGCCCGCTGGCAAGACATGCAGGCTCTAGCCCACTCCTTCACGTGCTTGCGCAGGCTCGGCCAAACAAACTTCTCTGCTACCATTTTCACCGAAGCGCGTACTCCCGGGTATGCCAGGGAGTGCACTGTGTCAAAAACACGACGGCGCCATGTGGCCGGCACCACTGGGCGAGGTCGCCCGGTGGATACATCGCAAATAAGCGGGGGTGAACCGGTTTGTAAACTTACGTTCTCCAGCCTTAACGCTGTTGGTCCAGACAGGAGCGCGCGCACGTCTGTGTCCTCGCCCTGTTCTGCTGCCATGGCCGCGTAATCTATCCCTACGTGCACCGGAGCCGCGTGCGCATCCGCGCTGTTACCGCGCTCCGCATCTGCGGCGCTACAGCCCCCATCCGCGCGGACAGGTGCTGTCACCGCTTGCGAGAGGCAGTCCGCCACCACATTAAATTTACCGGCTACGTGCTGTATATCGGTGGTGAATTCTGAAATTGCGGCCAGCTGCCTCTGCTGTCGGCCTGACCATGGTTCAGAGACTTTGGACATTGCAAAAGTTAACGGTTTGTGGAAGACAAAAGCGGTGAAACACCGCCCTTCCAACCAGAACTGGAAATGGCTAATGGCCAGGTGGAGCGCTAGCAGTTCCCTGTCAAACGCGCTATATTTTCGCTCCGCATCGCGTAGGGACCTGCTAAAAAAAACGAGTGGTTGCCAAGCCCCGGCAACTTGCTGTTCTACCACGGCTCCTATGGCCACATCTGACGCGTCTGTGGTTAGCGCTATTCGGGCTGCTGGGTCTGGGTGAGCCAGCAGTGCTGCGTTCGCTAGTGCTTTCTTAACCTCAGTGAATGCGCGCTCCCGCTCCGGGGACCACTCAATCGCATTGGAGGGCTTTTGTTTTTTTAGCGCGACATACAACGGTTGCATGAGCTGCGCCGCGTGAGGTATGAAACGGTTGTAAAAGTTTACCATGCCTAAAAATTCCTGCAACGCTTTTACCGTTTGTGGCTGGGGAAACTCAGCCACCGCGCGTACTTTGGAGGGCAGCGGAACTGCACCCTCTGGGGAGACGCGGTGCCCCAAAAAATCGATCTGTGCTGCACCGAAATGGCACTTGGCTGGGTTGATTATCAACCCGTGCGCTCCCAACCGCTGAAAAACAGTTCTGAGGTGACTCTCGTGTTCCTCCTCAGAGGCGCTGGCGACTAAAATATCATCTAAGTAGACAAAAACAAAAGGGAGGTCGCGCAAAACGGCATCCATCATGCGTTGGAAGGTTTGCGCAGCGCCTTTAAGGCCAAAAGGCATGCGTAAAAATTCAAAAAGCCCGAAAGGGGTTATTACAGCTGTCTTGGGAATGTCCTCTGATCGGACCGGGACCTGGTGATAACCACGGACCAGGTCTATTTTAGAAAAAATTCGTGCCTTGGCCAAATGCACCGAAAAATCTTGGATATGCGGAATTGGGTAGCGGTCCTGCACTGTGGCATTGTTTAACCTGCGATAATCGCCGCACGGTCTCCACGAGCCGTCCGCCTTCGGGACCATGTGGAGGGGGGAAGCCCAAGTGGACTTCGAGCGGCGAATTATGCCCAACCTTTCCAGGTTGGCGAACTCCTCACGCGCAACAGAGAGCTTAGCTGCATCCAGGCGCCGAGACTTCGCAAAAACCGGTGGACCACTTGTGGTTATAAAGTGCTCCACCCCGTGCTTCGCCACCTTAGCTGAAAACGTGGGAACTGTGAGTGCTGGGAACTGGTTTAGGAGAGTGTGGAACTTACCTCCTGCTGCGGCGGCGTTGGCCTGTACTGATGGCGGGGACACTCGCGCTGCACAGGGAATAGAACAAAAAGAGAGTGCATTAACCAAGCGTCTATTAGCCAGATCTACCAGCAAGCCATGTGAACACAAAAAGTCGGCGCCCAACATGTTAAAACTGGCGCATGCGCACGCAGCGACCAGCAGCTTGGTGATATAGTGCGTGTGTGCGTGTGTGTGTTTTTTGTACTTTTTTACGTTTTTAGAAAATCCTCTGTGTCGTTTCTGCCCTGGAGCGTTGGTGGAATATATGGCGAACAGCTCCCTGGTATCTGCAACATGGATTTCCTGTCATATCTCGCACTGCTGCTATCTGTGCTGTGGCTCTTTGTCTCTGAGGTAAACGCGTTCGGCTCCATGACGAGCAGAATAGCGGGCAGAATACAATATTCCAGGGACGTGTTGCTGCGCTTTAACACAGCTGGTGCAGAGTCTCTGATTGCGCCCAGATTTCAGCTGCCGGACTTTATTTTGAGAGACGGACACAGCGGTGAAAAAAGAAGCGGCAGGAGGAAGCGTGGAAGACGTGGAGGTGTGAAATTGCGCCTTAGGAGACGTCAGTTTGGTAACATTCCTCTTCCTTCGATCATTTTTGGGAATGCACAGTCTGTGAGAAACAAGGTGGAGGAAATTCAAGGCAACGTACGTTACCAGAAGGATTTTAAGAACTGCTGCGTCATGGCTTTCACTGAATCTTGGCTTACTGTGCATGATCGAGACGCAGACCTGTGGATTGACGGCTTTGGAGCTCCGCTGCGCTCGGATCGGCAGGAAGAGGTAACGGGGAAACGTCAGGGGGGCGGAGTATGTTTATACATTAATAAGCAGTACTGCACATCTGTCACGGTCAGAGAGCGCATCTGTACACCCCATGTGGAGCTGCTGTCTGTGTCGCTTCGCCCCTTTTATTTGCCTCGAGAGTTTCCCCAACTTTTCATCACAACTGTGTACATTCATCCGAGGGCAGACGCTGACTCCGCCTCCAGCACCATCTCTGATGTGATCCAGCGGCTGCAGTCAATTTCTCCAGAGGCGCCAAACTTCATTCTTGGGGATTTTAACCATGTTTCTTTAAAGAAGACACTTAAAAACTTTCATCAGTATGTCTCCTGCCCAACCAGGCGAAAAAAGACATTGGACCTGTGCTATGGATCCATAGAGAGGGCCTATAAATCACTCCCCCTTCCTCCTTTAGGATCATCAGATCACAACTGTGTTCATTTGCTGCCCACATATAAAACTGCTCTCAGAAGAGGCAAGGTGGAGATGAGAGACATTGATGTGTGGACAGAAGATTCAGAGCATAGCCTCCAGGAATGCTTTGACTGTACAGACTGGAAGATGTTCATAATGGCCTGCGGGGATGATTTGGACTCTCTGGCTGAGCTCACATGCTCATACATGGCTTACTGTCAAAATAAGTTTGTTCCACGTAAACGTGTCAAAATATATCCCAACAACAAACCATGGGTTACTAAATCAGTTAAATCCTGCTTACAGAGGAAAGCACTTGCCTTTAAACAGGGGTCTGTTTCTGCGCTACAGGTTGCCACTAAGGAGCTAAAGGCCGAAATTTTAAGAGCAAAACAGAATTATAAATCAGAATTGGAAAGCAAGATGGCAGCAAATAAACTTGGTTCGGCCTGGGCCAGTATGAAAAAAATTGCAGGCCTTCAGAGCACAGAGCACAGTAACCGTGTGTTTTTAGATGGTTTTAGTTCAGACACAGAGCTGGCTAATGCTCTTAATTGTTTTTATGGTCGTTTTGACTCCTTTGATTTTAGCACAGAAATCCAAGATTTGAAACAGAAACTCAAAGACAATCAGCACTTTAATATTGAGATGCAGGATGTTGAAAGGGAGTTCCGCGCTGTAAAAGTGAACAAAAGTCAGGGCCCTGATAATATATGTGGACGCCTGGTAAAGTCCTGTGCACATGAACTGAGTCCTATATTTCACTACATTTTCAATAAGTCCTTACAGACACAACATGTGCCTAAGATCTGGAAAGATGCCGTGGTTGTTCCCGTTCCAAAATCCAGCTGTCCTAAAACGGTAAATGACTTTAGACCAGTTGCTTTGACTTCAATTTTAATGAAAATTTTTGAAAAACTGGTCAGATGTGAGGTCCTAAAGCAGACTGAACATGCATTGGATCCTCTGCAGTTTGCCTATAGGCCTCACAGAGGAGTGGAGGATGCCACTGTCACTCTGTTTAACATGCTTTTTAAACATCTGGATTTTAATGGGACACACGCCAGGCTTTTATTTGTGGACTTTTCTTCTGCCTTTAATACAATCCAACCTCATATTTTAGTTGAAAGGCTCCTGCAACAATTTGATTTAAGCAATAATCTGGTGGGTTGGATTCTGGATTTCTTAACCAACAGGACGCAGAGAGTAAGGGTCAATGGCACATTGTCTGACCTAAAGTGCTCTTCTACTGGCTCTCCTCAGGGGTGTGTGTTGTCACCACTACTCTTCATCCTGTACACAAACATGTGTCGGAGCAGACATGACAACAGACACATTATAAAGTATGCTGATGACTCAGTCATTGTCAGTCTCCTCCAGGATGGTGAGAGTGGCCACGGCCCAGTAGTTGATGACTTTGTTCACTGGTGTGAGGATTCCTACCTGCAGCTGAATACAACAAAAACGAAAGATATGATTATTGACTTTAGGAGGAAAACTCCCAGGCACAAAGTCACCATACTAAAAGGCCAGACCACCGAATGTGTACAATTGTACAAATATCTTGGGACGATTATTGATAGTGGATTGAACTTTGAGGTGAACTGTGAAAGGGTGTGCAAAAAGGGTCAGCAAAATTTGCATTGTTTGAGGAAACTTGCACGCTTCCAAATTGACCGAACCATAATGACTATGTTCTATCGGGCTTTTATTGAATCTGTTTTATCCTTTTCTTTAATGTCATGGTTTGGTCAGATAAAACTGAAACAGAGGAAATCCTTGGATCAGGTAGTCAGATGGTCCAGTCGTTTGCTTGGTGAGTCACAGCTGAGCCTGACATCCCTGTACACCAGACAAGTACAGAGGATGGCCGACTCGATTTTAAATGATGACTCCCACCCTTTGCACTGCAACTTTCAGCTTCTTCCCTCCAGACGGAGGTTTGCTGTCCCAAAAAGTAGAACCCAGCGCTACAAAAACAGCTTTGTCCCTGCTGCTGTCAAAGAGTTGAACAAGCTATAAAAATTATATTGTACATATTTTATATTTACCTATTTTGTAAGATGTGTGCCTGTGTTTGTGTCTATGTTGAATGTAATTGTGGCTTGTAAATATGGATGTCACCAACTGCAAAACAAATCTACCTACGGGTACAAATAAAGTAACCTGAACCTGAACCTGAACTCACCGCCGCTACTATGAAGGTCCATTCATAGTTGCGGCCGTGCAAGGACAGGCGCAGAGTTCTTTCGCCAAACGTCTTGATCGACGAGCCGTTTGCGGCTGTTGCTCCATCTCCGCGGGGGCCGGCCGCCCGGTCCGCGTAGGTCGAGGTGATGAAACTCCTCTGTGCTCCGGTGTCAACGAGGAACCGCCGTCCAGAGCTCGCGTCCGTCAGGTAGAGCAGCTTGTTCCGTTCGCCGAGGGTCGAAGCTGCCAGCGACCTCCGGCACTTTGCGCTTCCCTGCTTCCTGAAGTTGCATGGCGGGACGCACCTGTGCACCTTGTGCGCGAAACGTCGATGGTAGAAGCACATCTCGTTCTCTCCTCTGCTCCGGGATCGCGCTGCCGCTGTTGTCGCTGGGGTCGGCTCTGCTGCCACCGGTTCTCCGTCGCCCTGGGCTGCCGTGCCGAGGTCCGCTGCTGCCGCTGCCGTCTCCTGCTCGCCGCATGCGTCCAGGAGTCGCTCTGCTTCCAAAGCCAGCGCGCGGAAGTCCTGCTGGTCCACACACCTCATGCTGGACAGGGAGCCTCTCATGTGCGCTGGAAGGGTCCTCAAAAAGATGTGTTTAAATAAAAACGCATCGTTGCCTGCCCCGATCATCTGCAGCATGTCCTTCATGAGGACGGTCGGCCTGCGTCCTCCTCTGTCGCGCAGGTCCAGGAGTGTTCTGGCCCTCACCTTGGCCGATGGCACAAAGCTCCGAATGAGGGCGGCTTTCAGGGCGTCGTATTTGCCAGCAGCGGGCGGCTGCTGCACCAGGCTCCGCACACATCGGGCTGTGCAGCTGTCGAGTCTTGCGATGACATTGTGGAACTTAATGTCATCCTCTGATACTCCGTTAAGCACGAACCGTGATTCCACGTGTTGGAACCATGAGTGCGGGTCCTCTTGCCAGAACTCGGGGAGTCTAATGGAGTTTACGCCGGTGTTGGCGGTCTCCGGTGAGTCAGGTTCGGAGTCGGAGAGACGACCTCCAAGTCTTTCCATTTTTCTCACGTGTGGGTCACCAATGTAGGAAACTCAAAATGAAGAGACTGAATGATTTTTCAGTATAGGTTTATTCCATCTCAAGTCCTACAGCTCCTCTCTCAGTCAGGGAATGAAGAGAGCGAGCTGAGCTAAACCACATACCTTTATACTGTTACAACAGACACAAATCACATTCACATCAAACACCGAATTCCATTCATAACTAATCCTCCCATTGTCCTCTCGGCTTCTCTGTCTGACCCTAGGAGTCAGGCAGTCTCTTCAGGTTCACTCTCAGATCTTCTCACTTCTCCTCTAGTCCGCAGGGGGTCCAGACTCCATGTCCATCTGGGGCGTGATGTCAATACACACTGTGAGCTCAAAGTTCCTTCATGTCTGGGTCTCTGCCAAGGAATATGTGAGCTACATAATGTTACGCCACACTGTGTTAGTTTTACGCCAGATGTAACAGAACATATGCCTTCCAGAAAGTTCAACTTTTGTCTCATCAGTCCACAGAATATTTTTCCAAAAGTCTTGGGGATCAAGAATCCTGCAGGAACTGCAAGCATGCGTCACTGGTAAAAACCTCACAAACCAAAACAGAGACTGAGGTTGAGAAGCTTATTGACAAGCTAGCAAATGTAGAGGCATGGATAATGGACTTGGAAGTGGAGAATGCATTACTTGATAAAGAAGCAAATAGCACGATAATATGAGGAGCTTCAGAGAGAGGTGCAGGACATGGTAAACAGGGACAGGGTTCTCAATCTCCACCTAGTCAGCGTGAAACAATGCTCAGAAAACCACAAACAAGGTAATTTCCAACCAGTATTCTCTCTTTGTAGCATTTTCATGAATAACCATGTTGTGTGCTGAGTCTTCAAATAATTTCAAAACACTCTTACAAAAGATTATAGAGCACAATACATAAAAGACAAAAAAAAAAATCTCTTTAAAGCCTGCAGGGGAAAGGAGAGAGGAGACTGTGGGTAACTGGAGCACAGTAATGAGAAGTATAATTGTTTACAGGTTGCTGACTTGGATGTAGGCTGGTCAGGGTTCCAGGTAGGGGAATCACGAGTCAGAGAGGTATAGTGAACAGAAGGGGATGTCCACATGATCCAGGTTAGTATGAGCAGTTTACAAGATTTCAAGATCCAGAGTTTATCCAGGGAGTGAGCAGAGGGGACCCTCCCAGTGCAATTTGGTTGAAAAAACATTGAAAAGATGGCTTTGCCAACCATCTAAAAAAACCCTCCAGATTTCATTGAAAAGTGAAAGATGAAAAGCCGTCTTTTTAAGGTCGATGAAAAGACGTCTTCATATCGACATCTCTGCATGGTCTAAATTTGGTTGAAAAATGAGGATGAAAAAGCTGTATTAAGGTAGCTGAAAAGACATCTTTGTATCAGCGTCTCTATTGCTTAAATTTGGTTGAAAAGTGAAAGATGAAAACGCCCCTTTTTAAGGTCATTAAATAACACCATTAAGCAGTAACCAACATTTATCTGATCCTTTTGGGTTGTGTGTGTGTGGTGCAAGTATACAAGCATCATCAAGCACAAACACCTGGTATGCCCTGGCAGTCTACCATCTGAGTACTAACCAAGGGAAACCCTGCTGAGCTTTCAATATCAGACAGATCTGGGCTGTCTGGGGAGACCTGGAGCCCAAGGTGGGACCATCAATAAAAGGACAACAGAAACATTTGAAAAACATACTTTTATTATTCCAGACTGTTTCAAATGTGACACTTTTAGGTAATGGACCCAAAAGCAGACACTGATAAGTTTTGATGGTGATCCACCAATGTTTATTTACAAGGTGAGAGTGATGTGATCTGAGAGGAACTGACAACCCCTGTAGAGATAGGAGAGAAGAGGAAAATGGTGGCTGTACAGATGAACAACTGCAGGTAATATTAGGACTGCTTCTCTTACAGGTAGAACTGAAGACCACACGGTAGGAATCTTTGCAGATTGTTACTCTTCCTCCTCTCAGGTTGTGCAGAGTTGGATAAGGTAGGGAAGGTGATCTGGACAAGGTTGGAGTTTGCCCCAGCAGGGGACTTGGGGGAGAGTTAGAGTTAAATATGGCTCAAAACTTACTTTAAGGTCAGAATGATCCAAGTTTAGTGAACAGATTGGCCCACCACCAACTGAATTCAGTGGAAGGTCCTGGGGAGAAGATAGGTATTTAAGGAGAGGATTAAGTTGAGATGAAATGTTTTCCTTACACAGGTCCAGCATTGGAGAAGTGGAGTAGAAGGCACAGGAGAGATCACTAGTGATGACACGGCCTACTCGACCCTGATTCGAGCAATTTGAAGTGGAACTGTCATGAGCTGTGTATTGAGTGCTGCTTCAGCACGTCCACAGTCACGTGACCATAGCAAGCGAGGCCTCGTTATGTCACATCACGTGACTTGAGGCCTGGTGGGAAGTTTGAGAGGGTTGGGTGTTTCAATACGTCAAGAATTTAAAGGGGTCTGATTCACCGCTCAAACTGTGGGTTTTTTAAGAGGAGCAGATTTGTTGTCATTGTTGCATTGGCTATTTGAATATAAGTCAGGGAGAGTATTGCGCAAGTTAGAGTTAGGTTTAGGTTCAGTAACATAAAAAAACACATTACATTTACTAAATATTACAGAGATACACACACACACACACACACACACATTCACACAAATGCACAAGAAGATAGATAGATAGATAAGAGAGTTGTTTGTGTGGTTGAGAGAATGTCTTTTTTTGAGAGTATACGGAGTGAGTGAGTGAGTGAGTGAGTGAGTGAGTGAGTGAGTGAGTGAGTGAGTGAGTGAGTGTAAGTGTAGTAAGGGAGTGACATGGAGGAGCAACCTCACTTTTGGATCCCCAATTTAAAACATTAGGTTTTGGCAATGAAACATGTGCACAAGAGGCCATGTCAAAATTGACTGCTGAATGCGCTGCAACCATGAGGATGGAGAGGACAGCACCATCAACATAACAGGTAACCATTTATTATTCCATATTATTATTGTGTTTTCCAAACTGCTTTAGCAGCGTGTATTAAAATGTTATCGACTCCATCAGTCAGCAGCAGAGGAAGAACCTGGGCCTTCAGCAGAAGACAACTTGTGGGACCTTTTGGATAGCAGAGTTGGTTTGTATTTACTGTATGTCATTACTATAGTTTGTGGTAGTGTGTAGTGTGTAGTGTGAGATGGACGGACCTTCAACACGTGAGTGTGTTTGTCTATTTTTGATTTGATTTCGGTGTTTTTACCGTGTAAATAATAGTTCAGGATAGTAAATACTGTAGTAGTTTTAGTAGTGACTGTGAGATTTTTGGAGTGTTTTTAGTTTTATTCGCCTCAAGAACGGAGGCGAAAGGAGCAGCGAGTTTGTGTATATTTGCTCCTGATTTCGGCGTTTTTACCGTGTAAATAGTAGTTCAGCCCTCGGCTCTGACTCTGTAACGTTTCTAACATTTTCACACGATTTCAGACCTTCTGTACTTAAACGGGTCGTTTTTCTTTCTGGCGATTTTGTGCCATTTTCATGCAACTTTTTTTGTTAGTTTGCAGCCCTTTGCACAAGCAGTACAATCTGTGTTTTTCCACTTTTCCTCTGGTGCACTCCTGGTGCACAATTTGGGCTTCTCATGTCTCATCCTTTCATTCCTTCACAATATATACATATATATTGTAACACCTCTGGAGAATCTACTGGATATTTTGGACAGTGTTTACGTTTTTCCTCCGTACTTCAAATTGAATATCTTCATTTGTAAAGGACATTCCAAGGCAAGACAGCTGCGTTTTATATTAAACTATTTTCCTTCTTGCAATACTCTTAACTTTAATGTTATGTGTGTTTTAAACCTGCTTGTTTGCAATAACTCGCTGCCATCTGTTTCAAAGTGAAATGCCGGTTCCACGTTGTCGACGCCATGAAGGGCTTAAATGACATTAACAGCCGGTTTAACCTCTGGATTATCTTAGTGACTTTGAGCCTTTTGTGGTATACTGACTTGGCCATTTTATACAAAGCTGGACTCTTCAACACTTGAGACTTTTAACTGGAACAGCAACCCCTTAAAGACGAAGCCAAAGTAAAATTTTTAACATTTTGTATGGAATCTGGTCTGTCTCATGAGTGGTACTTGGAATGTTTGAGTGCAGGTGATTTGCAGGCAGAACTTCATTAAGGAATCCAAAGATTTTTATTCTTAAACGCTCCCAGTTGTATTCAGATTGATTGCCTTAATTAAGTTGGTTGCAAATACTCTGCTTGTTTGAATTAAGAACTAAATGTGATCAAATGAAATTGTATGTTAAATGACGTATTGTATGATATAGTGTAGTTAGAAATGTACTTTAAGTCAGTTAACATTATTCTTAAAATGATGTTTTAAAAACTCAGAGCAATCAGAAAGTGGCCATAAGGACTGGAAGAGAAGCGGAAAAAAAAAAAAAAAAAAGAAAGAAAAATCAGCAAAATTTAAAACAATGTGTCATGGGTTTAGGTTTCCCCTGAAGTTTGTTTCCTGAAATTGTGACTTAGATTAACCACTATAATTCAATAAGTGACTCCGTGAAACACTCATGGCTGCTCTGTTCATTCACAGACCTGAAAATTCATGCTGTTATCCTGTTAAATCAAAGGGAATCTTCATTCTTTTGCATGTCATTTTGTTGTTAAAATTGTGTTAACAGGCTTGAGGAGTTGTTAGTTCCTGTCCAGCAGGTCAGTTGGTGGGGGGGGGGGGGGGGGATCAGTGCTGCTGATAAAGCCACGTTGTAGATAATGTGAAAATGACGAGGCAGAGTTCATCTCATGAGTCAGGTTTATTCACATCATCCAACATCATCAAAAGCAGAAAGAGGAAGAAACCCAGACATTTGTCCTTTAAATACCTCAGGACTTCAAAGCACACAGTCATATTGTATTTAATCCCAAATAACAATACATCTTCCTTCAGATCTTAACACCTCCACCCCCAGCCTCTGGCGGCCAGGAAAATCCCCCCAGGCCGTCTCTCTGCATACCAAAGACTAGACTTTCATATCCTCCTGTTATCTACAGAGAGGCTCAGTCCTTTGTTCAATCTAAGATGTGAAGCCTAAAGTGGTATACATATGAAGCATGAAGTGATATACATAAGTGCACATATATGTGTCCCACATGACTCCCCCCCAAACGTCTAAGATGGAACAACGGAATAACAGTCTGCATGTCATGATAAACCATTACACATAAGTCCACATGCTGCTTGGGCCTCAGTCTCCTCCCGTATCTGCTGTAAGCGGGCTTTACCACTTCCGCGGCGCCATCCTGCTGAGGAGCTGCTGCCTGAGGGTGAGAACTGTTAGTCAATCCCTGTGGGTGTTCTGGGGAATGTCCCCTAGGGGGTCTGCCATGCAGAGGAGCCCTGGCGCACAGCACATCCTCGTCTGCCACAACAAAGGCGGGTTTGAGCCTGTTTATGCAAATCTTTTCTTTCCTGCCCCCCAGGTCTAGCAAAAAATGCTTATCCCCTGTTTCCAGCACTCTAAATGGTTCATCATAAGGTGGTCGCAACGGTGGGCGATGGGCATCGTGTCTGACAAAAACAAACTCCGCGTTTCTTAAGGCCTTAGGCACAAAAACACGCGGAAAACTGTGGTGAACGGGGCCAGGCAGCGTGCCCGATTCCGTGCCACTCTGTAACCGCTGAGCCGGGGAGTATTCTGGTGCAGGATTATCTGGGAGAAATTCCCCGGGCAGCCGAAGTGGCTGCGCAAAAACCAGCTCAGCCGGGGAGGCTTCTAAATCCTCTTTAGGTGCAGAACGCAAACCCAATAAAACCCACGGTAGCCTGTCTATCCAATTTGCATCCGTAAGCGACGCTCTGAGAGCAGCTTTCAATGACCTATGAAAACGTTCGCATAACCCATTAGCCTGCGGATTGTACGCGGTTGTGTGGTGGATCGTTACCCCCAGGCTGCGGGCCATTGCTGACCAAAGTTCGGAAACAAATTGAGGACCCCTATCGGACGTAATGTCCGATGGGACTCCAAAGCGCGCTACCCATGCTGTTAAAAACGCGCGTGCCACCTCCTCGGCTGTGGTTGACGACAGTGGGACCACTTCCGGCCAGCGCGTGGTGCGGTCTACCATTGTCAGAAGGTGTGTGCACCCCTGTGACGGCGGTAGGGGGCCTACGAGGTCCACGTGAACATGATCGAACCTCTTAGCCGGTGTCTCGTGTGTCTGTGTACCTTGGCTCGTTGACAAGCCATGCAGGCTGCTGCCCACTCTCTAACTTGTTTGCGCAGGCTCGGCCAAACAAATTTCTCTCCTACCATTTTGACCGACGCGCGCACTCCCGGGTGCGCCAGAGAATGAATCGAGTCAAAAACGCGGCGGCGCCACGCGGCCGGTACCACAGGACGCGATCGCCCATTGGAGACATTGCAGATTACGGGGGGCATACCGTCTTGCAGCACCCTGTTCTCCAGCCTTGACCCTGTTGGTCCAGACTGGAGCACGCGCACGTCCGCGTCGCTAACCTGATCCGCGGCCATGGCTGCATAATCTATCCCTACGCGGACTGGGGCCGCCACGGCGCGTGAGAGACAGTCTGCCACTACATTCAGTTTACCCGCCACATGCTGAATATCGGTAGTAAACTCTGAGATAGTGGCCAGCTGTCTTTGCTGCCGGCCTGACCACGGTTCTGAAACCTTGGCCATCGCGAATGTCAGCGGCTTGTGGTCAACGAATGCGGTGAAACGGCGTCCCTCCAGCCAGAACTGGAAGTGGCGAATGGCCAAGTGGAGAGCTAACAACTCCCTGTCGAATGCGCTGTATTTTCGTTCGCTATCGCGCAAAGTCCTGCTGAAAAATGCGAGCGGCTGCCAAGCCCCGGCTACATGCTGCTCCACGACCGCCCCTATGGCCACATCTGACGCGTCAGTATTGAGCGCTATGCGGGCCATTGGGTCTGGATGTGCTAACAATGCAGCGTTTGCCAGGGCTGTTTTGACCTCCGAGAATGCTCGCTCTCGCTCCGGAGACCATTCGATCTTATTTGTGGGTTTTTGTTTTTTTAGTGCGGCATACAATGGTTGCATGAGCTGTGCTGCGCGGGGGAGGAAACAGTAATAAAAATTCACCATTCCCAAAAACTCCTGTAACGCCTTGACTGTTTGTGGCTGGGGAAAATTTGTTACCGCGTGTACTTTGTCAGGCAGCGGAACCGCTCCTTCTGGGGAGACGCGATGCCCCAAAAAATCAATCTGCGTCACCCCGAACTGACACTTCGCTGGGTTGATTATTAACCCGTGCTCTCCCAACCTCCGGAAAACTGCTGTGAGGTGGTTTTCGTGTTCGTCTTCGGACGCGCTGGCTACTAAGATGTCGTCCAGGTAGACGAATACGAAGGGGAGATCGCGCAACACCGCGTCCATCATGTGTTGGAACGTCTGTGCAGCGGCCTTAAGCCCAAACGGCATGCGCAAAAACTCGAATAGGCCAAACGGAGTTATTACCGCTGTTTTGGGTATGTCCTCAGCGCGCACTGGGACTTGATGGTAACCGCGGACCAAGTCTATCTTAGAAAAAAAGCGCGCCCCCGCCAAATGAACGGAAAAATCTTGGATATGGGGATTGGGTAGTGGTTGTGCGCTGTGGCGTTGTTCAACCTGCGGAAATCTCTGCAAGGTCGCCACGAGCCATCAGCTTTCGGGACCATGTGCAGCGGGGAAGCCCATGGGCTTTTCGAACGCCTGATGATGCCCAACTTTTCCAGGTTGGCGAACTCCTCGCGCGCTATGGTCAGTTTAGCTGAATCCAAGCGCCGAGCTTTTGCAAAAACGGGCGGTCCGGTGGTAGTAATAAAATGTTCCACTCCGTGTTTAGCGACGGCTGCTGAAAATGTGGGAACCGTGAGTGCTGGGAACTGAGTGAGCAGTGTGTGGAACTTACCGCTTGCCGTTGCGACGTTGGCTTGTGCTGTGGGCGGGGTCACTTGGGCTGCACAGGGAATAGAATAAAAGGAAAGTGCATTAACCAGGCGCCTGTTAGCAAGATCAACCAACAAACCATGTGAGCACAGAAAATCAGCCCCCAACATATTGAAACTCACTGCAGCTATAACAAAAGTCCACTCAAATGTACGGCCGTGTAGGGACAGAAGCAGGTTCCTCTCACTAAAGGTCTTAAACTCCGAGCCATTCGCTGCTGACGCCCCACGACCTCCGGGACCCGCCAGCCGGTCAGCGGAGGTAGGCATGATGAAACTCACTTGGGAGCCTGTGTCCACGAGGAATTGCCTCCCCGAACGCGCATCCGTCAAGTAGAGCAGCTTGTTCTCTTCACCGAGGGCCGCAGCTGCTACCGACCCCCGGTCTTGGCATTTCCCGAGCGCTTGACCTGGCACGGTGGTATACATTTGCGTGCCTTCTCTGCAAAGTGGCGATGGTAGAAACAGAGGGTGTCTCCTCCGCGATCCTTGGCCCTCGCCGCCGCCGTCGTCGGTGGGTTTGCTACCGCCGTCTCTGGCCCCTCGCCATCTCCGGCCGACGCGCTGAACTCCGTGGCTGCCGCGGTGGCCGCGCGCTGTTTGCTGGCGTTGAGAATCCAGTGCGCCTCCTGGGCCAGCGCGCGGAAGTCCCGCTGGGCCAACAACGGCGAACTGGCCAGGGTCGCTCTCGTGACCGAAGGTAGGGTTCTCAGGAAAATGTGGGTGAAGATGAAGTCGTCGCCGTCTGAGCCCCTCAAGCTCAGCATGTTCTCCATCAGGTCAACGGGCGTGCCATCTCCCAAGTCGTTCAGAGCCAGGAGCCTCTCCGCTCTCTCCTGGACTGAGAGAGTGAAGCGTTGGATGAGCGCAGCCTTCAACCCGCCGTATTTGTCGTCGGCCGGTGGCTGCTCCACTAGGCTTTGCACATGCCGAGCCATGCGGTTGTCGAGCTTGGCAATCACATGGTAGAACTTCGTGTCATCTACCGTTATCCCCCGGAGGGCGAACTGTGCTTCGACCAAGTGGAACCAGGAGCGCGGGTTGTCTCGCCAAAAGTCCGGTAGCTGGACAGTAGCGGCATACGCTTGGCTGGGAGCTTCTGACCCGGCTGGCTCGGGGGAATTTCTTTCACTCATGATATGTCTTAGGGTCACCAGTGTAGATAATGTGAAAATGATGAGGCAGAGTTCATCTCACGAGCCAGGTTTATTCACATCATCCAACATCATCAAAAGCAGAAAAAGGAAGAAACCCAGACATTCGTCCTTTAAATACCTCAGGACTTCAAAGCACACAGTCATATTGTATTTAATCCCAAATAACAATACATCTTCCTTCAGATCTAAACACCTCCACCCCCAGCCTCTGGCGGCCAGGAAAATCCCCCCAGGCCGTCTCTCTGCATACCAAAGACTAGACTTTCACATCCTCCTGTTATCTCCAGAGAGGCTCAGTCCTTTGTTCAATCTAAGATGTGAAGCCTAAAGTGGTATACATATGAAGCATGAAGTGATATACATAAGTGCACATATATGTGTCCCACAACGTCATCCTTTAACCCTTTGGTTTTCATCTCAGCAGCAGCTCTGTTTGAATTGTCCTCAGAAGGGAACATGTAAATCGACAGAGGTGTGAAGTTTGGCCCAGCTGTTCCCACTGATGTCGTGGGGGGGGGGGGGTGATCTGTTGGGTGTCATGTGTTTACTCTTCCTGGGTTAACTGGATTATTTCTGCTGCTAGGGATCACCGATTCCTCTTCTTCTCCTTTTCCCTGCTGATTAATGCAGATTTGCAGAATTTAACACCTCCGAACACAACCGCTTAGTTCCTCCTCACGGCTGTCTTAAAAAAAAATGGCCAACACACGCCAATTTATCACATCCTTTTTCATGTAAATTAGAAACATTCCTTTGTAAATGTGAGGATTTTTCTTATAAATTTGCAGGATTTTTCTGCAGTTACAGCCAATTTACTCAGAAATGTGGAGTTTCTTACTTGAAAATTTACAGCTTTTTATTATTCATAATTTTGCAGCTTTTTCCTCATGAATTTAGAACTTTTCTTACTCTTGAATTTGCAGTTTAAAAAAAAGCTTAAAGTTGCAGCATTTTACTCAAATCTTAGATCTGCAGAGTTTTTAGGTTGTAAACAGTTGGAAATTTGCACCTTTTTTTGTCTTTTTGCTAAAGTTGCAGCTTTTTACCCATAAAATTGCACTTTTTTGGTCAGAAATTGGCAGCTTTAAACTGAGACTTACATTCCCCCCCCCCTTTTTTTTTTTTTTTTGTCAGGTCAGGCATTGGCTTGCTTGCTACCAGATAACCATGAAAACCGGTACTACCTGTCTCATGGGTCGGGCTGTCAGCAACTCAACCGGTATCTCCGCCCTTCCGAGGGCTTGGAGGGTGAAACAGGGCATCCTGGCAGAACTAAAAACAATATCTGTCACAGGTCTGTGGTGGACCACTCCCAGTTACACAGGGTGAGGCTGGACATCCTGGCAGATAACCACATCTGTCACAAGGTCTGTGGTGAACTGTACCAGTTGGTGCATTGTGACATGCACTACACAAAGAGCAGAGATAAACAAACCTATCATCTGATCAGTCACTGCAACAGATACTGGAGTCAGTTTGTCTTGGCTTGTCCTTGCCACTGATATTACCTTTATCTGCTAAGAATGTGCTGCTGGTCCAGCAAAAGCTAGCAGTACTCAAATACTTTGCAAGCAGTTTCATGAAATGGTCATACCGGCTTGGATGCCGCCCGGGCTTACAAGGTCCGCGCTGATCTGTTCACACTCCGACAGGCAGCGAAAAGTAAGCTAGGAGCAGGAAGACAAAAGAAGAGGAAAACAGCAACCTTGTGTGTAGCAGAATGGAATGTACGCACTCTGTTGGACAGAACAACATCACGGCGCGCAGAAAGACAGACCGCACTTGTGGCCCTGGAAATGAACAGGTACAATGTAGACAGAGCTGCACTTAGTGAAACAAGATTGCCTGGATATGACAGCTCGGAATACCATGGGTACATCTTCTTTTGGAGTGGGAGATCAACTCAAGAAAGGAGAGAAGCAGGAGTGGGCTTTGCAGTTTGAAAGGAGATAGCAGCAATGCTTGATGAGGAACCGGTGCCAATCAACGACAGGATAATGACTATGAGACTCCAATTACAGCGGAAGATGTATGCCACACTCATCAGTGTATATGCCCCAACAATGACCAACACAGAGGAGGTGAAGGAAGAGTTCTACAGTGATTTACGTGAGACTATCAGGCGTGTACCGACTGATGACAGGCTGATACTCGTTGGAGATTTTAATGCCACAGTTGGTTCGGACACCGAGAAATGGAAAGGAGTGCTAGGCAGTCATGGAGTAGGCAAGTGCAATGCTAATGGAGAACTTCTACTTGCACTATGTTCAGAGTCCAACCTTGTGATAACCAACACTCTATTTAAGCACAAGGACACACACAAGAAGACATGGATGCACCCAAGATCCAAGCACTGGCACTTATTAGACTACATCATAGTCAGGCAGAGAGACAGAAGGGATGTATTGAACACCAGAGCAATGAGAGGCACGGACTGTGGCACTGATCATGTTATGCTGAGATCTAGATTAAGGATTTGCAGATGAAAACAGCACTGCAGGATGGGTGCGAAGCCACCACGGAAGCTAAACACTAGTGCACTGAAAGGCCAAAAGAAGCAGGAAGAACTTACACAGGAAATGGATGAAAACTTGAAAGACTGGGACAGCAACAACTCAGAGAATGACAGAAGAGAAATGGGCAACACTGAAGGATACGGTGTATCAGACTGTGAGTGATGTATTAGGCTACCCTGAGAGGAAACATCAAGATTGGTTTGATGAGCATGATAAACACCTGAAGAAACTACTAGAAGCAAGGAATACAGCTAGGCAGGAAAACCTACAGTGTAACACAAGGTCGAAGAAGAAGAAATACTCAAAGGCTCAGAATGAGCTACAGAAGTACACCAGAGAGATGAAGTCCAACTGGTGGGATGAAAAAGCGGAGAAACGTCAAACTGCAGCAGACAGAAAGGACATGAAAACATTCTTCACAGGTTTGAGAGAAATCTACAGCCCTAAACCAAGAGGATTGATCCAACTAAAGGCTATGGATGGTGAAACGGTTTTGCAGGAGAAAGACAAGATCCTGGACAGATTTGCAGACCACTTTGGCCAACTACTAAACAACCCTGGAGATCTCACTGAAGAGGCTAAAGAAGCTCTAGTGCAGCGACCAGCTGTATCAAGTCTGGATGAACCACCAAATTTTGATGAACTAATGGCAGCTATCAGGACAACACAGGATGGTAAAGCTCCAGGAAGGGATGGAATTCCAGCAGAAGTGTGGAAATTTGGTGGTGTTCAGCTGACCAACTGCCTTCACAAGCTCATCCAAGAGATATGGGATGCCCAGAAAGTACCTCAAGACTGGAAGGATGCAAGTATTGCGCCTTTGTTCAAGAAAGGTGACAGGAAGGACTGTGGAAATTACCGAGGTATATCACTACTAGCCACTGTTGGTAAGATTCTCTCACGTGTACTACTTAACAGACTCAGTGAACACATCTCACAGAATGTACTACCGGAAACCCAGTGCGGCTTTAGAAGTGGAAGAGGCACAATGGACATGATTTTCTGCTTGAAACAGGTTCAAGAAAAGTGTATCAAACAGAACATGCCACTTTATGTAGTCTTCATAGACTTCAGTAAAGCTTTCGATATTGTTTCGCGACAAGGACTTTGGCAGGTACTCAAGAAATAAGGTTGTACAGAGAAGTTTGTCAGCCTGATCGAGGTACTCCATGCAAGCAAATGTGGCAATGAGTGGTTCAGTATCTAAAGACTTTTCAGTAAGCAACGGGGTGAAACAAGGGTGTATGCTGGCACCTACACTCTTCTCGCTATATGTGGCAGCCATGCTTGAGGTGGCCTTCAAAGACACTTCAGAAGGAGTATACATTCAAACAAGGAAAGAAGCAGACTTGTTCAATGTGGCACAGTTTAAAGCCAAGAGTAAGACATCGATAAAGATAGTAAGAGAAATGCTCTTTGCCGACGACAGTGCTCTAGTTGCACACAGCGTGGAAGATATGCAATCTTTAGTGGAGAAATTTGCAAGAGCAGCTAGACAATTCAGCCTCCAAATCAACATCAAGAAGACGGAGTGCCTTTATCAACCACCAAAGTTCCAATTTTCAACATCACTACCAGAAGAGATCAGCATTGGTACAGAGCCACTATTCAAGTGCAAGACTTTCAAGTACCTAGGGAGTACTGTTTCAGAGAATGCTAGGCTGGAGGATGAACTATCTCTCAGAATGGGAAGAGCGAGCGCTGTGTTTGGAAACTTGAGGGAGAGACTGTGGAACAATCGGCATGTGTCAATCTGTGTGAAATGCAAAGTGTACAGAGCAACAGTACTGGCTACTCTATTGTATGGTGCTGAAACTTGGACTGTCTACAGAGTGTAGGTGAAGAAACTCCACGCATACATGATGAGACACCTTCGAGCCATAATGAACATCTCATGGAAAGACAAGATAACCAACATAGAAGTGTTGAAACGAGCTGGTCTACCATCAATGGAGGACATGCTAATACAGATGAACCTGAGATGGCTCGGACATGTTGAGAGGATGGACCACCAGCGTCTCCCTCGGCAGTTACTCTACTCACAGTTATGCAAGGGCAAACGCAATCAGGGTAGACCAAGGCTCAGATTTAAAGACACTGTAAAAAGAAACTTGAAGAAGTTGGACATAGACAGGAATTCCTGGCAGCAGAAGGCTAAGGACAGAGCTGTGTGGAGGAATCTGATCAGACCGAAATGAAACAGTCATTGTCGCCCACGATAGACTGCTATGATGATGATGATGATGATGATGTCATTACTTTAAGCATCATTTTCTTATTGTAAAAGATTGCTAATTACATTTGTTTTTTTTGTTTTTGTTTAAGTGAAGCACAGCACTCTCAAAGTGCAACAGCAGATGCCACAGTGGAAGTTCAGAGTTATTTGTCTGAGCCCTACCTCTGTCATAAATCACCCCTCAGGGCAGGGTGAAGACCCAGATGCTGGACTGTGAGTTGCTAGCGTTTAATCAAAAACACAAAATACAGACACGAACAAAAACACTTACAGGCCAGGATACGTGGAACACAAGTTGGATAAATGAAGCTGAAGTGTGGAACGCACGCCGGTAAGACCAAATAGCCCAGATGAAAAGAATGGCATAAAGCTAAGCCGTGGGACACACGTTAGGTAGACTGAGTGAATAAGATGCAAAACTACGTCTGGATACTGACAAGGACGCTGCACGGAATAACAGTGCAGCCATCCTTAAATAGGACAAAAGGGATTAACAATAAATGATAACAGGTGTGGGTAACAGGAGTGAGGATAATTGACTTAAATACAGATAACTGTGACAGCCCGCGAACTAGAGCTAAAGGGGAAGTAAATAAAGAGCGCTGTCAAAATAAAAGCACAGGAGAATAGCAAAAAGATAACTGACTATAGATATGAAATGATTATGAAATGAGAACAGACCAGATGATACAACAAGGGAAAAATAACCACCAAGGCGAGGATAAGATAAATACAAAACAAGAGATGCAATTACAGAAATACTACATTGCAAAAGAGAACTACAGGAAAAGGTGAGGGTAGGCTCATGTCAGAATGGCTCATGTCAGAACGGGAAATATTATAATACAACACTAGATGGTCATAAACATATAATATAAATAACCAAGGCTATAAAGGCAAAACCAAGATTATAATAACAGGAACTCATATACAAAATCAGAGACAAATGGCAACTAATAAACATAATACATCCAAGACCAACTCAAATACAAAATAAAACAGAGATGAGGAAAATACAGAAAAATAATCTACAATAACTGAAAGCATGAGCACGGTGCTCCCACCGTGCTCCGCACCGTGACAACCTCTCCAGAGGAGAAGACCCACTCTGTTACTGGGCAACATGCAAAACCATATACCCAAACCTTTACAAGATGGCAAAAAAGTATCTCCACATGCCAGCAACATCAGTGAGCAGGTCTTGTGCTGGACCATGTCAGTGGGTCTTCTTCAAAGCTGGACAGGTAGTAAGCCACAAGAGGAGCAGACTGAAACCAATGTTGAAATGCTTCTTTTTTTAAAAGTAAAAATCTTTAAACACTCCTCATTTAATAGCATTCCCCAGTTGCAGACGCACCAGCATGTTCCCTGATGTTCCACAACATAGATTTTCCCATCCCCCTCTCTCTCTATCTCTAGCTCAGAGGTTTCATTCACTGAAAATTGTCCTTTGACAGAATTTTTCCAGAAATGACTAAAAATTCTTAAAGCTGCCCATCATTTGACAGATTGCACGTAGGGTGATCTAATTAAAGTGAATTAAAATGATAGATAACAGATTATTACAGAATTTTTGCAAGCCTGTTTGAGAAAATGATAGATAACAAAAAAGTGTAGCGCAGCCTCTGATATAGAGTATTGAGGCTTTTTCAGATCTTTTTTCAGGTCCTGTGACTGAGACAGGGTTAGGTGATGTTTTGATTGATCAGCTGGGCTTACTTGTTTCCCAGAACGAGATCGGGACCAGGCAGGATTTCCAAGACCAGGAGGCCAAGGATTTGTTTGCTGGCTAGCATGCATAAACCAAGGAGGGGGGCGTTGACAGACTGGCAGGCCAGAAGGCTTTCCTGAGAGCAAAGGAGCAGAAAGGTTGGTCAGCAGGAGTCATGACCAAACAAAGAGAGGCTACATCACAGGCTTCTCTTCAGAGACCTTTTATTTTTTTTCCCACAAAAACAAAGTAGCTTCATCTCTTCCTCGGCTCAGGAGTGAATACTCAGCTCTCTGCAATAGGTCACGTTGACTGATGGCTCGTCTCAGCTAGGTAGGGTCAGTTTGTGTATTCATTTATTTGCGCTAAAAATATCTATCCATATTAATAAAACGAGTAATGAATAACACATCTGATCAAATTACAGTAGCTGTTAACGCATTACTGGGCGCGAAATTGGGCACATGCGCACGCAGCGACCGGCAGCTGTTGAAAAATTCCGTTGTCTGTGTGTGTGTTTTTATGTATTTTTTTTTAGATTTAGTATACTTTATTGATCCCCAGAGGGGAAATTGAGGGTCATCCACCACCTGGATGGATGAAGCAGCCACGATACGGCGCTATCCCTTAACCATTCACACACACATTCACACCTAGGGCCACTTTAGAGTCTCCAATTAACCTAACCTGCATGTTTTTGGCATGTGGGAGGAAACCGGAGAAATCCCGGGGTAAACCCACGCATACACGGGGAGAACATGCAAACTCCACACAGATCACTGTTGGTCGGGGCCTGGGATCGATCCCACGATCCCCACGATCCCCCGGCCAAGGGTAAACTGTGCTGCCGTAGTGCTAACCACTGCGCCACCGTGCAACCCGGTGTACTTTTATGTACTTTTATATGTTTTTATGAAATCCTCTGTGTCGTTTCTGCCCTGGAGTGTTTGTGGACTGTATGGCGAAGCGCTCCCTGGTTCCTACAACATGGACTTCCTCCCCTCTCTTGCATTGCTGCTACTTTTCCTCCGGCTCTTTGTCTATGAGGTAAATGCGTTTGGCACCATGGCGGGCAGAATACATTATTCCAGGGACATGTTGCTGCATTTAAACACGGTTGATGCAGCAGCTGTGATTGAGCCTAAGCCGCAACTGCCGGACTTTATTTTGAGAGACGGACATAGCGGTGAAAAGAGAGACGACAGAAGGAAGCACGGAAGACGTGGAGGTGTGAAATTGCGCCTGAGGAGACGTCAGTTTGGTAACATTCCTCTTCCTTCGATGATTTTTGGGAATGTACAGTCACTGAGAAACAAGGTGAATGAAATTCAAGGGAATGTACGCTACCAGAAGGATTTTAAGAACTGCTGCGTCATGGCCTTCACCGAATCTTGGCTTACTGCGCATGACCGAGATGCAGACCTGTGGATTGACGGCTTTGGAGCCCCGCTGCGCTCGGATTGGCAGGAAGAGGTAACGGGGAAGCGTCAGGGGGGCGGCGTATGTTTATACATTAATAAGCAGTACTGCACATCTGTCATGGTCAGAGAGCGCATCTGTACACCCGATGTGGAGCTGCTGTCTGTGTCACTACGCCCCTTTTATTTGCCTCGCGAGTTCCCCCAACTTTTCATCACAATTGTGTACATTCACCCGAGGGCAGACGCTGACTCCGCCTGCAGCACAATCTTTGATGTGATCCAGCAGCTGCAATCAATTTCTCCAGAGGCACCAAACTTCATTCTTGGGGATTTCAACCATGTTTCTTTAAAGAAGACACTTAAAAACTTTTATCAGTATGTCTCCTGCCCAACCAGGCGAAAAAAGACATTGGACCTGTGCTATGGATCCATAGAGAGGGCCTAAATATCACTCCCCCTTCCTCCTGTAGGATCCTCAGATCACAACTGTGTACATTTGCTGCCCACATATAAAACTGCTTTCAGAAGAGGCAAGGTGGAGACGAGAGACATTGATGTGTGGACAGACAATTCAGTGCACAGCCTCCAGGAATGCTTTGACTGTACAGACTGGGAGATGTTCACACTGTCCTGTGAGGATGATTTGGACTCTTTGGTGGACGTCACATGCTCATACATGGCTTTCTGTAAAAATAAGATCGTTCCATGTAAACGTGTCAAAATATATCCCAACAACAAACCATGGGTTACAAAATCAGTTAAATCCTGCTTACAGAGGAAAGCACTTGCCTTTAAACAGGGGTCTGTTTCTGAGCTACAGGTAGCCACAAAGGAGCTGAAGGCCGAAATTTTAAGAGCAAAACAGAATTATAAATCAGAGCTGGAAAGCAAGATGGCAGCAAAGAAACTTGGTTCAGCCTGGGCCAATATGAAAACTATTGCAGGCCTTCAGAGCACAGAGCGCAGTAATCGTGTGTTTTTAGATGGTTTTAATTCAGACACAGAGCTGGCTAATGCCCTTAATTGTTTTTATGGTTGTTTTGACTCCTTTGATTTTAGCACTGAAACCCAAGATTTGAAACAGAAACTCAAAGACAATCAGCACTTTAATATTGAGGTGCAGGATGTTAAAAGGGAGTTCCGCGCTGTAAAAGTGAACAAGAGTCAGGGCCCTGATAATATATGTGGGCGTTTGGTAAAGTCCTGTGCACATGAACTGAGTCCTATATTTCATTACATTTTCAATAAGTCCTTACAGACACAACATGTGCCTAAGATCTGGAAAGAAGCCGTGGTTGTTCCCGTTCCAAAATCCAGCTGTCCTAAAACGGTAAACGACTTTAGACCAGTTGCTTTGACTTCAATTTTAATGAAAATTTTTGAAAAATTGGTCAGATGTGAGGTCCTAAAGCAGACTGAGCATGCATTGGATCCTCTGCAGTTTGCCTACAGGCCTCACAGAGGAGTGGAGGATGCCACTGTCACTCTGTTTAACATGCTTTTTAAACATCTGGATTTTAATGGGACACACGCCAGACTTTTATTTGTGGACTTTTCCTCCACCTTCAATACAATCCAACCTCATATCTTAGTTGAAAGGCTCTTGCAGCAATTTGATTTGAGCAATAATCTGGTGGGTTGGATTCTGGATTTCTTAACCAACAGGACGCAGAGAGTAAGGGTCAATGGTACATTGTCTGACCTAAAGTGCTCTTCTACTGGCTCTCCGCAGGGGTGTGTGTTGTCACCACTACTCTTCATCCTGTACACAAACATGTGTCGGAGCAGACATGACAACAGACACATTATAAAGTATGCTGATGACTCAGTTATTGCCAGTCTCCTCCAGGATGGTGAGAGTAGCTACGGCCCAGTAGTTGATGATTTTGTTCACTGGTGTGAGGATTCCTACCTACAGCTGAATACGACAAAAACTAAAGACATGATTATTGACTTTAGGAGGAAAAATTCCAGGCACAAATTCACCGTACTAAAAGGCCAGACCACCGAATGTGTACAATCCTACAAATATCTTGGGACGATTATTGATAGTAATTTAAACTTTGAAGAGAACTGTGAAAGGGTGTGCAAAAAGGGTCAGCAACATTTGCATTGCTTGAGAAAACTTGCACGCTTCCAAATTGACCGAACCATAATGATAATGTTTTATCAGGCTTTTATTGAATCTGTTTTATCCTTTTCTTTAGTGTCATGGTTTGGTCAGATAAAACTGAAACAGAGGAAATCCTTGGATCAGGTAGTTAGATGGTCCAGTCGTTTGCTTGGTGCGCCACAGCTGAGCATGACATCCCTGTACACCAGACAAGTACAGAGGATGGCTACCTCCATTTTAAATGATGACTCCCACCCTTTGCACTGCAACTTTCAGCTTCTTCCCTCAAGACGGAGGTTTGCTGTCCCAAAAAGTAGAACCCAGTGCTACAAAAACAGCTTTGTCCCTGCTGCTGTCAAAGAGTTGAACAAGCTGTAAAAATATATTGCACATAATTTAGGTACCTATTTATTAACTCCATTTTATATTTACTTATTTTTGTAGGATGTCACTTGGGTTCTAAATATTTTATTGGGTTTTAGACCTCTGAGTTTTTAACCTCTTTGACTAGTTTTTAACTTTTAATATGACCCTTCTCTCTTACCTCTGGTTTTTTCTCTCATCTCTTTGTCTTTATACCCTGATTGATGGAGCCTTGAGTATTTTTATCATGTTTATAGTCAGCTTCATGTGTGCCTGTGTTTGTGTCTATGTTGAATGTAATTTGTGGCTTGTATATATGGATGTCACCAGACTGCAAAATAAATCTACCTACAGGTACAAATAAAGTAACCTGATCCTGAACCTGAACTGAGTTTTTAGACAGTAATTTTGTTACACAGCACATTACTACAAAAGTAGTGGCATTACAATAATGTGTTACTTTGTAACGAGTTACTCCCAGCACTGCAAATAGACTATGCCAATAAACCCCATAGACCTACTTATCAGCAAGTCTTTGGAGAGAGTATGGTGGAAAAACCCTATTAACAAAACCTGTAGAACGGTTGAGCATGCAAACAAAACCCAACAATATCTTTAAATTTTCTGACATTCCCATCAAACTCAGCTGAACATTCAGTTATTAACGCACACTAACTCAACGCTGCCTTCCAAGAATCACCATTGTACCGTTGGCATTTTGAGCATGTTATTATGCTACTGCTGTTAGCAGTTTGCTCAAAGCACTGCTGCACTTAAATACAGCCTTGCAGCACCTTAAAGCATAGCTGCCGGCAATTCCCTTCCTTTCTCTGCCTTGTTGATTGACATTTTAATAGTTACTTTTAGTATTCACCCTGGCAACCTTCCGCTCGCAAGTCACTGTCACCTGCATCTTCTCTTCTCAGCAGTAACTTATGTTGAGAAGGGTCTGATGCATTGCGCTCGCCATTCTTTTTTTTTTTTTCCCTTTTCTTCAATATAGGTTCAGCACAACAAAGGGAACCTGCCATACACGCAAACTTGAAAACAACTGACTCCGTGCAACCTTTTAATCCTCCGCCCCTTACCCCTGGAGGGTTTTATAAAAAGCCTCCCATTCCCCAGATTGTCTGCGGTGGTGCTGATAAACTGTGGTACATGTGACCCTCTTCACATGTGAATCAATAATGCTCTGTGATATCTTCTTCTTTAATCTCCCCCAGTCAATTACATTATACCTGACAGCCTAATCTAAAAAGAAGGCATTACTGTTTGGCAAAGGTTATCACTCCGCACACAAGATGCTTGTACAAATTAGAGATCAGAAAACAGAATGGCTTCAAATCAAATTTGAGAGATGTGGGAGAAATAATTCAGCGTTCATATGAAAATCAATATGAGACCCTGTTCACAAACCTCCCAGCTCAATCTCCGCTTCATCATGAGATGTTGATCTGTGGGGCTGACTCGTCCACAAACTTTTCTGAGAAGAGCAATTGATCACTTTTCAGCTATATGTCAGAATCCAAAATGACAGAGAGCGTGTTCCCACGATAAAGTGCAGGAGTATGACTTCACCTCATACATAGAGATCCAAAAATAAATAGGTTTTCTGTGTAAATCTAGACCATTTTTATTAAATAATTCTTTAATTTTCTTGTTTATGAAAGAAACAAAACCTTGTTTGTGAGCGCTTCCTCTCCTATCTTGGGAATTTCAGATTAATATATTAACCCTTCCCAGTCAAAATCTTCCCTCTAGTTCAAAACAAAAATCAATGTGAAAAAGATGTTCAAAGAAGCCTGGTCCCAAGGGTGTGGTGGTGGGGGCTATGAGTATTCTGGCATATTCCATCTTCTAGTGTGTGCTACTTTGATAGAACTGCCTTTGGAAAACAGTTTTCATCAGATCACTTTAAGCTGAAGCGTGTTTGTCAGTATTAGATTATAATTTGTAATAGTTCCAGCTCTGTATGCATGATAACACACTGTAAAAGTGTGAGTGGAAATATTAATAGTGTTGTAGATACTAAGTGAATAAAGAGTTCATATCTCTTGGCAGTGGCTGTGGAACATATAGAAAGGATAAAGTGAAAAAGATTTGAGGGCATTAAAGAAGGAAGAGATGACAGCAAAAACAAATGAAACAATTGCTATTGGCTAGCAGCTGTCTACTTACTTATTATTTTAAAACTTATATTGGTATTAGCTCAAAATTTCTGAATCAGTAGTAACCTAACAGAACTCGGCAGAGCTCAGTAATTAAGCAGTATTACACAAGGGGAGCGTGGTGTCAATGAACATATTAACTGCGGTGATATATTCACAATACCGCACGACCTCAAGTGTTAATATTGCTTTTATACAACAGTTCCACAAGCACAGTTTATTAACTGATAGCAATACAGGACAAAATATTGTGATTTTTGTTTGATTAAGTGACATAATTGACAGACCCAGGGAACAGACACAGGCTCAAGAATGGATTCAATTATCTTTATTGTAAAAGTGAGTGTGTGTGAGTGCGTATGTGTGTGTGAAGTGTAAGTGAATGTAGGTGCGTGGTTCAGGAGACTTGTAGCGGGGAGTGAGCAGAGCGCCGTTCAATCTGGCAACCCGTTTCCAGGTGAGATAGTGAACGCCAGTTGGCCCGGAGGCTAACGCCAGGAAGACAGCGCCTGCTGTCACTATGCCGATGGAGCGGGATGAGAGCGGAGAGGAGGAAGGCTGAGACCGCCGCCGGGAGGGACGAATCCGCCGCCTGGGAACTCCGCCTGTGCACAGGGGATAAGGACGAACAGGTGAGTAGAAAGAGGGCTTACTTGGTTGAGAGGGAATTCCTTCCAAGGGATGACGCCGAGGTGGCAAGGATGACGAAGGCTGCAAGGTTGGCTGGGAAGACGAGCGTAGCGCTTCATGTAGCCAGGGAGACAGACGGCTCCGTGCCGGTCTGAGGGCCGAGTGAGTTATATAGCCCGGGAGTGATGGGAAGCCGGTGTGCGCGCAGCTGTGGGCAATAATGGCACAGAGCGAGTCATCACAGTACTCCCCCACCCCCCGAGAGGTGCCTCCTGGCACCTGATCCAGCCTACCTGGATGCGTCTGGTGGAAGTCCCTGAGGAGTTGTTTATCCAACACGAAGGAAGGACGCACCCAGGACCGCCACTCGGGACTATACCCCTCCCAGTCCACCAGATACTGCAAGCTGCGACCCCAGCGGCGGACGTCCAGGATGGCGTTGACCCTCCATGCCTGGTCGGCGTCGACCACCACCAGTGGAGGTGGAGACTTGGGAGGGGGACAGAAAGGGCTGGAAAAGAATAGCTTAATCTGAGACACATGAAATGTGGGACAGATGCGGAGGGAGGGGGGGAAAGCCAGGCGCACAGCCACGGGATTAATAATCCGCACAATGGGGAATGGACTGATGAAGTGCTGCGACAACTTCCTGTTCTCGGCCTTGAGGTTAATGTTCTGTGTGGAGAGCCAAACCTGCTGACCCACCTGGTAGGGTGGGGCTAGTCTCCTGCGGCGATTAGCGATCCTGGAGTTGTGCTCCACAGTGCATCGAAGTGCCGTCTGGACCGTCCTCCATATCCGCTGACAGCGTTTCAGATGGGCCCGGACAGATGGTACGGCGATGTCCCCCTCCTCCTCGGGGAAAAGCGGGGGGTTGTAACCCAGGGAAGCCTCGAAAGGGGACATGCCGATGACTGAAGACACCGTGGAGTTGTGGGTGTACTCTATCCACGGGAGGTGGGCACTCCAGGACGCAGGGTTGGAGGAGATGACACAAAGCAGCACCGCCTCCATCTCCTGGTTAGCTCTCTCACATTGACCATTGCTCTGCGGGTGGTAGCCGGAGGACAGGTTCACCGTGGTCCCCAGAGCATTACAGAAGGGTTTCCATACCTGAGACACGAATTGAGGACCCCGGTCGGAGACGATGTCCACGGGTATGCCATGTAGTCTCACAACGTGCTGCACCAATAGGTCCGCAGTCTCTCTCACCATGGGGAGCCCCTGCAGGGGGATGAAGTGGGCGGCCTTGGAAAAGCTGTCCACAATTGTGAGGACGACGGTGTGCTGATCAGACGGGGGAAGCCCGGTAACGAAATCCAGGGCGATGTGGGACCAAGGTCTGCCGGGGGTAGGGAGAGGGTGGAGCAGCCCCGCAGGGGGAGAGGATGGCGTCTTGCCGGTGGCGCAATGAGGGCAGGCGCGGATGCAGTCGGTGACGTTCCTCCGAAGCGATGGCCACCAGAACGTCCTCTGGAGAATCCTGACCCTGTGGGACCCCCCGGGTGGCATGCCAGTCTGGAGGAGTGTGCCCAGTGGATCACCTCGCCCCGAACCGCCAAAGGAACGAACAGTTGACTTGCTGGCCCCCCGCCTGGGTCCGGTTCCGCCTCCTGCACCTTCAGGACCCTGTCCTTGATCTCCCACGAGAGGGCGCCCACGATGCATGATGATGGAAGGATAGGGAGAACGGGTGCCTCCGTCGCGTCAGGAGAGAACTGTCTGGAGAGGGCATCTGGTTTAGTGTTCTTGGCCCCGGGACGGTAGGTGATGGTGAAGTTGAAGGGGCCAAAGAACAAGGACCAGCGGGCCTGGCAAGCGTTCAGGCGTTTGGCCGTCCTCAGGTACTCCAAGTTCTTATGGTCCGTCCAGACCACGAAGGGTTGGACGGCCCCCTCCAACCAGTGTGACGCCACTCCTCCAGCGCGAGCTTGACTGCCAGGAGCTCCCTGTCACCAATGTCATAGTTCTTTTCCACCGGGGACAGACGGTGGGAAAAAACACACAAGGCTGGACCTCCCCATCCACCAGCGAGTGCTGGACAACACGGCTCCCACTCCCGAGTCCGAGGCGTCCACCTTGACCAGGCACTCCAAAGCGGGATCCACCTGTGTCAGGATGGGGGAGGAAGAAAAGCGGTCCTTGAATTTGGCGAATGCCACTGCAGCCTCCTCCGTCCACTGGAATGGCACCTTTGGGGAAGTGAGGCGGGTCAGGGGAAGAGCAATGATGCTGTACTTGTTAATAAAACGACGGTAGAAGTTGGCATACCCCAGGAACTGTTGGAGCTGCTTCCTGGGGGGGGGGGGGGAATCCACTACTGCCTTTTCCTTACTGGGATCCGGGAGGACTTGGTTGTGGGAAATGATGAAGCAGAAAAATGACGTCTTAGAAGCGTGAAACTCACATTTCTCAGCCTTCACATAAAGTTTGTTCTCCAAGAGCCGTTGTAAGACCCGCCTCACGTGAACGCAATGTTTGTCCAGGGATCGGGAGAAGATCAGGATGTCGTCGAGGTAGATGAAGACGAATGACCCCAGGAAGTCACGAAGCACATCGTTGATCAGCCGTTGGATGACGGCCGGAGCGTTGGTTAACCCAAACGGCATCACTAAGTATTCAAAGTGTCTGCTTGGGGTCCGGAAACCAGTCTTCCATTCATCCCCCTCCCTGATCTGCACCAAATGGTATGCGTTCCGAAGGTCCAATTTAGTGAAGACAGAGGGCCCCTGGAGGGAATCAAAGGCCGTGTCCATCAGAGGAACAGTATACCTGTCCTTGATGGTGATGTCATTGAGGGCACGGAAATCGATGCATGGCCTCAGGGAGCCGTCTTTCTTTCCAATGAAGAAGAACCCCGCCCCCACCGCCGCCGCCGATGGGCGGACGATGCCCGAGCTGAGGGACTCCTTAATATACGCCTCCATCACTTCCCGCTTCGGAGCAGACAGGCTGTAGAAACGGCTCAACGGCAGCGGGGCCCCAGCCTGGAGGTTGATGGTGCAGTCATAGGGCTGGTGGGGGGGGGGGGAGATAACGCCCGAGACTAACTGAATACTGCCACCAGGTCATGATACTCAGGGGGGGCCCCAGACAGATTGGGTGGAGGAGTGATGGGAGCAACCAACGGCATAGAAGGAGAACATGCAGCGGACTGCAGACATGCGCTGAGGCAGAAGGAGCTCCAGGAGACCACACCTCCTGTGCGCCAGTCGAAGGAGGGGTTGTGGAGCCGCAGCCAGGGGTAGCCCAAGATGACCGGGGAGGCCGTGACTGGCAGGACGAACAGGCTCAGGTCCTCCCGATGGTTCCAGAGATGATGACTGAGACTGGGGCAGTTCATTTAGACACCACTTCCAATGGTGCTTTGGATAGAGCAATGAGCCTAAGGGGGGTCTCCAGAGAATGCAGGGAAGCCCCAATTGGGTTGCCAGTTCCCCAAAGATGAAGCTCTGCTCAGCTCCCGAGTCAACCAAGGCGTGCGTGCAATATTCAGTTTTATTGTGGATGAACCTGATGGGTAGAAGACACTTGGAGAGGGGATTTGGCCGAGGTGAGTTCCCCTACTGCGATGCATGGACCCCCTCTTTTGGCCAAACGGGGCAGGACTCTACCTCATGCTCTTCACTACCACAATACATGCATAGGCCTAGCTCCCTGCGGCGCTGCCTTTCAGCCAAAGAAAGCTTCGTCCGCCCCATTACCATAGACTCTGGCGCATCTGTGGACTCAAGTGAAGGCAAGGCCAGTAAAGGAGACTGAGAGGAGCGATGAAACTGGGCGCCCGAGATACCGAAAGTCTTCCGCTCGGCTGCCCGCTCCCTCAGTCTGTTATCTAAGTTGATCGCTAGGGAAATTAGCATCGTTAGCTTCTCTGGCTTATCTAGGCGGGCCAGCTCGTCCCGCAGACTAGGGCTCAGGCTTCTGATTAAGATACTGCATAACGAGGCATCTTCCCACTCCATCTCCGCCGCTACCACCCGGAAATCGACAGCATAGTCCGCTACGGACCTGCCCCCCTGTCAAAGATTTAACAGCCAGGTGGTGAGCACGTTATCGCGGTTGGAGTGGTCGAAAACCTTGTTAAACTCGCTAACAAACTGGCTGTAGGTTAAGCTACTGTAGCTCGGCTTAGCCAACACAGCGTATGTCCAGTCTAGAGCTCGCCCCTCCAATAAGTTAGCAACATAGCCTATGTGACTGTGGTCAGTTGGAAAATCCCCCGGGACCCACTGAAAGACTATCTCACATTGGAGTAGGAACCCACGAGCCTCCCCTAGTTTACTGCTGAAACGAGAGGGCGTGGGAACTGGTGTGAGTCGGGCCGGTGGGGCCTGGCTAGCCTGGCTAGGAGGTGAGCTAACGGGAGCCGACATACTACCAGAGGCCGGAGGAAATGCCTGCTGTCCCGTCAGATGATCCAACCGACTGTTAATTTGAACCAGCTGATTTAAGATAACCTGCTGCTGGTAAGCAATCTGATCCACTTGAGCCTCTAAGTTGTTGACCTGGCGCGCTAGCGCGCTGTTCGCTGGGTCATTCTGACGGAGCCGTACTGACATAATTGGCAGACCCAGAGAACATACACAGGCTCAAGAATGGATTCACTTATCTTTATTGTAAAAGTGAGTGTGTGTGAGTGCGTATGTGTGTGTGAAGTGTAAGTGAATGTAGGTGCGTGGTTCAGGAGACTCGTAGCGGGGAGTGAGCAGAGCGTCGTTTGATCTGGCAACCCATTTCCAGGTGAGATGATGAACACCAGTTGGCCTGGAGGCTAACGCCAGGAAGACAGCGCCTGCTGTCACTACGCCAATGGAGCAGGATGAGAGCAGAGAGGAGGAAGGCTGAGACCGCCGCCGGGAGAGACAAATCCGCTGCCTGGGAACTCCGCCTGTGCACAGGGGATAAGGACGAACAGGTGAGTAGAAAGAGGGCTTACTTGGTTGAGAGGGAATTCCTTCCAAGGGATGATGCCGAAGGTGGCAAGGATGACGAAGGCTGCGAGGTTGGCTCTCAAGACGAGTGTAGCGCTTCATGTAGCCAGGGAGACAAACAGCTCCGTGCCGGTCTGAGGGCCGAGTGAGTTATATAGCCCGGGAGTGATGGGAAGCCGGTGTGCGCGCAGCTGTGGGCAATAATGGCACAGAGCGAGTCATCACATTAAGTGGTTATTTGGCTCCGCTGAGAAAAAATGTCCCTTCTACGAGGGTGGGCTGGAAAGTTCATAGGCTGACTAAGAAGGAGTTGTATGACAGCAACGAAACTAGTCATGCATTAAATTCTGTCAAGGATGGCCCTCGTGGGCCATTAATGAGACACATTAGGCAGCTGATGAGTTTGCATATTTATTAATGAAAGATAAAGGATTACAAAATAATGAGCCACGTGGGGAAAAAACACAAACAAGAGTTATGACTAAGGCACAGTTCAATGAGCTGAAGGTCCACTTCTGGTTCCCACTTGACTGTGGCGGGCTCCGCAGCCGGCATGATGGTCTCCACGGTTTGGGAATTCTCTGGTGCTGACGTCCACGCCGAAGGCCCGCACAGACCGTTCCTCCGTGAAGACCCGGGGACGCTTGATTGTCGGTGCAGGCTTCAATCGGCAGTCCGCCCTCCTCCTCTGCCCGTGACGTGGCTGCGGGGCTGGAACTAGCCTCTCCAGGGCCGCAGGCTCCTTCCTCGTCTGGCGGTGTAGTCCTGGCACCGGGGAACGCTCAGGGGAAGGAGACACAGAGGTTGCAGGTTCACAATTAATAACTGCAGCAGGTGGAGGGAGCTCGGGGGACTGTGAACCCCAAACTCCACCCCCAGGGATCAGACAAGGCAATTCACCCAGTGAAGGAAAAGAATGAAAAGACACTTGCCTGTTCTGCTGAGGACTGATGGAAACTGCTGGAGTGGGCTTGGTTTTCTCCTCTCCCCTTTGAATGGTGATGGAGGGCACCCCGGGAGGTGAAGAGGAGCCGCTCCCACAGGATCAGGAATAGGGACAGCCGGAGTCGGACTCATGGAGCTCACAGCAGCTGGGAAGAGCGTCGAGGAGGAGGGAGGAGCAGCCGAGGCGGTCCGGGGACGAGGAGCTGACGGAACAGCAGGAACATACAACCAGGAGGAGGCTGCTGTCTTACCCCTCTGATGTGATGCAGAGGCAACAGCTGGCTGGGAGACAGAGTTCATGCGGCTACCTGGAACTGGAACTGGAAGGGGATCTCGCTGAGGCTTGTTTCGAGCATGGCGACGACGTTTACTGGCAGAGGGCGAGGCAAAGGTGAGGTCTGGAAACCGCCGCTGCTGCGCGGACACAGAGGCTAACAGTTCAGCGTACTCGGGATAGTCATAGAGTTCGGGACTCATCTCCACTAGTCTGACTGCCGCCGTCACAAGCTTTATAATCTGGGTAGGATGGGAGGTAGAACGAGCCGCAGCCACACGGTCCTGGATGATCACCGCTGTCCACTGCGTCTCCTCCGAGGGAATCCCGGCTGACATCCTCCTCCGCTGTCAACAGGAACGACACTTGGGCGACGTGAACTCCTGGGCTGGATGGGCCACAGGAACTGGATCCTGAGGTGAGGAACAGGGTTGCCTCACCTTCGGCTTCCTGCCGGAGTTTCCCTGCAGCCCACGGATCTTCTCCCAAAGTGCCGAGATCTCCGCCATCCTCGTCGTGATTTCGCTGTGGTTAGAGTAGCGAGGATGGTGGTTAATAACTACCTCTGCGAGGTCTAAGTACCAGTGTAAGCCACTGGGAGTGATGCTATTGCAAGCGCTGGAGAGGATACCATCCATCTCGATGAGGGCCATCACTAGCTCGTAGCCCAAGCTCATGGCATAGCCCTGGGATGGCGACACCATCTCCCAGCACACTGGTACGCGAAAAAAGGAAAAACTACAAGCCCAAATAAAGCAAACTCACGGTCATCGGTGTCTCGTTTGGGCTGCGACCTACTGTCAAGGATGGCCCTCATGAGCCATCAATAAGACGTCGAAAACCAGCCGATGAGTTTGCATATTTTATTAACAAAAAGACAAGATTGACAAAATAACAGCCACGTGGGGCAAAAACATAAACAAGAGTTACAACTAAGGCACAGTAATGAAATACTCAGACTATGGAATAAACTTACAAGAACACGGAGAATCACAGGGTGACTGAAGCTGGGAGTAGGGACTCCAGCCGAACGCTGTATGGATGCAACGTTCTGCGTGTGAGGTCGCAGCCCCGAGTAACCTCGGCTGCTCCCTTAAATAGGGCTTAGAGGATTAAACAGATAATGAAAACTAATTAATGGAATGTAATCCAGCTGTCACTGCGCAGCTCGGCTCTGACAGCCGGAAGCCCTGCAGAGACGCTGTCAAAATAAGATCCCGGAATGCCATAAGGAAACTAACACAGAACGGGAGGAAAATACTGCATGACCCGAGCGTGGACAATATCAGCGCTCAGACCATGACAAATTCAGCCTTTTCTGATACTAATTGCATTGTTTCTTTTCACATACACTGACATTGTAGACTATGTTGAAAAATGGTAAATGGTGTTCACTTACTGTATATAGCGCTTTTTCTCATCTCTAGATGATCAAAGCGCTTTACCGATCCTGCTATCCACTCATTCACACACACATTCACACACTGATACACAGGCGCTGGCCTGAGCCACCAGGAGAAACTGGGGGTTCAGTGTCTTGCTCAAGGGCACTTTGATATGCAGACTGCAGACAGAGCCGAAATCAAACCCCTGACCCTCCGATCAGTAGTCGGCCACACTACAGCTGCGCCACAGCCGCCCCCTAGGCAATGGTCAACCTATGAACTTTTCAGCCCCCCTAAATGTATCCAGTTAGCTGATGCTAAGTACATCAATGAGCATAATATAGAAAGAATAGGCCTATTGTCATTTCACACACATGTAACCAAATTAAATATTGTCCAGTGCAGAAGTCAGTGTTTATGATGCATACCAGTCGCCTGTTGAGTGGGTCACCGGCTAGTTAGCATGCTAGTGATTTAGCTTCAGCAAAGTTTGCTTCCTTTTCTTGGCATTTTCAGATTAAATAAAGAGTTCATCACCACAAAAGTAGTTCGGTCGGCTAATCAAGACAATAAATCCAACTCTTCTGGGTCAGAAAGGTCTGTCTCTTCTCAAATAGTGCCTCACTGTGGAAATTAAAGTATCCAGTAAAGTATAATGATTTTTACATACAGTATTATAAGAAGCCATTGATTGAGCTGAGAGAGTTGACAGTAAATAATAGTAATTAATGGTTACTAGAACATCTGTGAAGCAGAGTGATATATATCCAGTGAAACGTCGGAGTGCAATTATCAAGAATTTTAGAAACTCCTGGAATCCCTATTGCCAGTGTAGTGATTCATCTGTTCATCTACAATTTATGAGAATAGTTTTTCTTGGCAATTGCTGGGTGCTCATCAGCTCACACATAATGATTCTCAGGTGGTCTTCATTCAAGCTGTGCACAAAGTCCAGGCAAAATAGGGTAAACAATGTTAACCTACCTCTTCCAACTTCCAACTGTTTATCTTCAAGCCAATCCAAACACTCAAAGAAGGTGGGCTGTCAGACCGTTGGCTCTGCGTATGCTCAGTCTGCAGCTGCTTTCTCCTCTTCATAGCTGTTTCATGGCGGCTTGAGTATCATTACTGTTGTGGAGCGTGTAAATAATGAGGCTGATTTGGTTCAGGTGGTTTATTACACGACTCACAAGGAGCATAGACAGAATGGCATACAAGTAGGAACTCTTCCCTTAAATAACATGACATCCTTCTAGACTCTTCTCACACACAAAAGATAATCCCCGTCTAGACTCTTCTCACACACAAAAGATAATCCCCCGTCCGACTGCAGTCAGTCCATTCATCCTTGACACCTCCCTGTTATCTTACTAGGGCATCTAGAAACTTCTCACACACAAAATGTTAACTTTGCATCCTTTGTTCCTGTCTAAGGTGGTAAACCATTATGCACTCCCCAGGTTGCCCCCCCCCCAGCAACTTAGATAGGACAAGAGAGTAACAGTCCACATGCTGTGATAAAACCTTTAACATCAGTCCACATGCTGTAGAACAATCAACATCAGTCCGCATGCTGCTCGGGTTTCAGTCTTCTGCCGTATCTGCTGTAGCCAGGATTCGCTGCCTCCGTGGCGCTGCCATGCTGGGGGGCTGATGTAGGGGGTGAAAACTTTTTGACTGTCCGTGTGGGTGCTCTGGAGAATCTTTTCTCTGGGAAGCGCCCCGTGGGGGTCTTCCACACCGAGGGGCCCTCGCCAACAGCACTTGCTCGTCAGCCACAACGAAAGCAGGTTTGAGTCTGTCTATGCCAATTTTCTCCCTCCTACCCCCCAAATCTAGCAAAAAATGCTTATCCCCTGTTTCCAGCACTCTAAACGGTCCATCATAAGGTGGGCGCAGTGGGGGGCGGTGGGCGTTGTGTCTGACAAACACGAACTCTGCGTTTTTCAAAGCTTTAGGCACAAAAACGCGCGGAAAACTGTGGTGGGCAGCACCCGGCAGTGGGATTGAGTCTATGCAACGCTGCAGCAGCTGAGACGGGGAGCTGCCCGGCGCAGGATTATCTGGTAGAAACTCCCCAGGCAGCCGGAGTGGTTGTGCAAAAACGAGTTCTGCCGGGGAAGCTTCTAGATCCTCTTTAGGCGCAGAACGTAACCCCAATAAAACCCATGGTAGCCTGTCTACCCAATTTGCATCCGTCAGTGAAGCCCTCAGAGCCGCTTTTAACGACCTATGAAAATGTTCGCATAACCCATTAGCTTGCGGGTTGTACGCGGTTGTGCGGTGAATTGAGACACCTAGGCTGCGGGCCATGGTTGACTAGAGTTCAGAAACAAATTGAGAGCCTCTGTCGGACGTAATGTCCGACGGAACTCCAAAACGCGCCACCCATGCTGTTAAAAACGCGCGCGCCACCTCCTCGGCCGTGGTTGCCGCCAGCGGAACTGCTTCTGGCCAGCGCGTGGTGCGGTCCACCATTGTCAGGAGATGCGTGTACCCCTGTGATGGCGGAAGGGGGCCTACGAGGTCCACGTGGACATGGTCGAACCTCTTAGCCGGGATGCGAAACGGCTCTAAAGGAGCCTTTGTGTGTCTGTGAACCTTGGCTCGTTGGCACGCCACGCAGGCTGCCGCCCACTGTTTCACGTGTTTGTGAAGGCCCGGCCACACATATTTCTCTCCTACCATTTTGACCGACGCGCGCACCCCTGGGTGTGCCAAAGAGTGAACCGACTCAAACACGCGGCAGCGCCACGTGGCCGGAACCACAGGCCGTGGGCGACCCGTGGAGACGTCGCAGATTAAGGGGGGAATACTGTTAAGCAGCGTCCTCTTCTCCAGCCTTAACCCTGTTGGTCCAGACTGGAGCGCGCGCACGTCCACGTCACTAGCCTGCTCCGAGGCCATGGCTGCGTAATCCAACCCTACACAGACCAGGGCCACAACAGCGTGCGAGAGGCAGTCTGCCACTACATTCAGTTTGCCCGACACATGCTGAATATCGGTAGTAAACTCTGAGATCGCGGCCAGCTGCCTCTGCTGCCGGCCCGACCAAGGTTCTGAAACTTTGGCCATCGCGAATGTTAGTGGCTTATGGTCAACGAACGCAGTAAAATTGCGCCCTTCCAGCCAGAACTGGAAATGGCGAATGGCCAGGTGGAGAGCCAGCAACTCTCTGTCGAACGCACTGTATTTACGCTCATTGTCGCACAAGGTTCTGCTGAAAAAGGCAAGCGGCTGCCAAGCCCCGGCAACGTGCTGCTCCACGACAGCCCCTATGGCCACATCTGAGGCGTCAGTGGTGAGGGCTATGCGGACCGTTGGATCTGGATGTGCCAACAATACGGCGTTTGCCAGGGCTGCTTTAACTTCCGAGAACGCCTGCTCTCGTTCCGGGGTCCATTCGACCCTATTCGCGGGTTTATGTTTTTTGAGCGCAGCGTACAATGGCTGCATGAGCTGCGCTGCGCGGGGAAGGAAACGGTTATAAAAGTTCACCATTCCCAAAAATTCTTGTAGCATCCTGACTGTTTGTGGTCGGGGAAAATCTGTCACTGCGCGCCCTTTGTCAGGCAGCGGAACCGCTCCTTCGGGAGAGACGCGGTGCCCTAAAAAATCAATCCCCGTCACCCCGAACTGACATTTCTCTGGGTTGATTATTAAACCGTGCTCTTCCAACCTACGGAAAACCGTCGTGAGGTGGGTTTCGTGTTCGTCTTCAGACGCGCTGGCTACCAAGATATCATCCAGGTAGACGAACACGAAAGGGAGATCGCGCAGCACTGCATCCATCATGCGTTGGAACATCTGTGCTGCCCCTTTAAGCCCAAACGGCATGTGCAAGAACTCAAATAAACCAAACGGAGTTATTACCGCTGTTTTGGGTATGTCCTCAGCACGCACTGGGACTTGGTGGTAACCACGGACCAAATCTATCTTAGAAAAAATGCGCGCTCCTGCGAGGTGAGTGGAAAAATCCTGAATGTGGGGAATTGGGTAGCGGTCATGCGCTGTAGCGTTGTTTAACCTGCGGAAATCGCCGCAAGGTCGCCACGAACCTTCAGCTTTAGGGACCATGTGTAGCGAGGAACCCCATGGGCTGTTTGAGCGCCTGATGATGCCTAACCTCTCTAGGTTAGCGAACTCCTCGTGCGCTATGGCCAGTTTAGCTGCGTCCAAGCGCCGAGGTCTTGCAAAAACGGGCGCCCCGGTGGTGGTGATAAAATGCTCCACCCCATGTTTAGCGATAGCTGCTGAAAATGTTGGGACTGTGAGTGCTGGGAACTGAGCGAGCAGTGTGTGGAACTTACCGCATGCTGCTGTGACGTTGGCTTGTGCTGTTGGCCGGGTCACTCGAGCTATACAGGGGAGACAGTCAAAAGACAGTGCATTAACCAGGCGCCTGTTAGCGATATCTACCAACAACCCATGTGCACATAAAAAATCAGCCCCCAGTATATGGTAATCCAGTGCTGCTACAACAAAAGTCCATTCATATGTATGACCATGTAGAGACAAGAGCAGAGTCCTCTCATCAAAGGTCTTAATGTCTGAGCCGTTTGCTGCTGCCATCTCAGGGCCGCTGGTTCCTGCCAGCCGGTCAGCGTAGGTCGGCCGGATGAAACTCCTCTGTGCGCCGGTGTCCACGAGGAAATGCCTCCCTGAGCGTGCGTCCGTCAAATAGAGCAGCTTGTTCTCCTCCCCAAGGGTCGCGGCTGCTACCGACCCCCGGTCTTGGCGTTTCCCGAGCGCTTGAACTGGTACGGTGGTATACATTTGTGTGCCCTCTCCACAAAGCGGCGATGGTAGAAGCAAAACGTGTCACCTCCACGTTCCTTGGCCCCAGCTGCTGCTGCCATCGGTGGTTCTGCTGCTGCCGTCGGTGGCTCCTCGCCTCCTCGTGTCAACGTGCCGGGCTCCACCGCTGCCGCAATGGTCACGAAAGCCTTGGTGGCGACAATGATCCGGTCTGCCTCTCGGGCTAGCGCACGATAGTCCCGTTTGGCCAGCAACGACGAATTGGCCAGGGCCGCTCTCGCCGCTGTCGGGAGGTTCCTGAGGAAAATGTGGGTGATGATGAAGTGGTTGTTGTCCGTGCCCTTTAACCTCAGCATCTTCTCCATCACGTCCACGGCTGAACCGTCTCCCAACTCGGTCCGCGTCAGAAGCCTCTCTGCTCTCTCACCATCCGAGAGCGTGTAGTGCTGGATGAGGGCAGCCTTCAGTGCGTCATATTTGCCGTTGGCTGGTGGCTGATCGAGCAGGCTCTCGATGTGCTGAGCCGTGCTGGCATCGAGCGCTGCGACCACATAGTAGAATTTAGTATCATCCGCCGATATCCCTCGGAGGGCGAACTGCGCCTCGGTTAGGTGGAACCAGGAGCGCGGGTTGTGCTGCCAAAAATCAGGTAGTTTGATCGCTACAGCGCATGCGAAGCTGGGGGTTCCAGTCGAGGTTGGCTCGGGGATCTTCCGTCGTATTCCATGATTCGTCTTTGGTCGCCAGTGTGGAGCGTGTAAATAATGAGGCTGATTTGGTTCAGGCGGTTTATTACACGACTCACAAGGAGCATAGACAGAATGGCATACAAGTAGGAACTCTTCCCTTAAATAACATGACATCCTTCTAGACCACAGGTGTCAAACTCATTCCATGGAGGGCCAAGACCCTGCAGGTTTTACCTCCACCCAGTGGCTTCAACAGGTGTTTTCTCTGAATTTCTTCCCACTGATTGCTGATCAGTGAAAACACCTGCTGAAGAGACTGGGTGGAAGTAAAACCTGCAGGGTCTTGGCCCTCCATGGAATGAGTTTGACACCCCTGTTCTAGACTCTTCTCACACACAAAAGATAATCCCCGTCTAGACTCTTCTCACACACAAAAGATAATTCCCCATCCGACTGCAGTCAGTCCATTCATCCTTGACACCTCCCTGTTATCTTACTAGGGCATCTAGAAACTTCTCACACACAAAAGGTTAACTTTGCATCCTTTGTTCCTGTCTAAGGTGGTAAACCATTATGCGCTCCCCAAGTTGCCACACTGTCACCATTTGGATGTGAGTGGTATGTTTAGTCTTGTTGACTTAACTTAAAAGGTTTGTGATTGAACAATACATTATTATTATGTATAGTTAGGATCAGACATAATTGCATTAATTTTATTAGAAAAATACATTTTAAGTCAAAAACATGTATATTTTAGGTCAAATTAAATAGAATGTAAAGTGAACAATAACCCTAGTTAATTTTTTTGAGTGTATGATCTAGTGGTCTGCAGCGTGGTGCATACCACTTAAAAGCATGCTGCTCATGCAGGCAGTGTGGGTTTGAGGCCTGGCCTGGGCAACTTTCCTACATGTCTCTCTCCCCTGCTGTCTCCCCAGTTACCTGTCTGACAAATAAAGACTACCCCCCCCCCCAAAAAAAAAATAAATAAAATGATATATCATGCTGGAATGAACCATCTCATCATCAACAATCTGGTATATCTTATATTGAAGGTTCACCACAGATTGTATATAGTTTCTTTCATTTCCCAGCTTATGTTTGAAAAGTGGCTCTGGAGCAGCACACAAGGCCACTCAGCTACAGTACACCATCTGGTCCTTTGTGGTAATGTTGCACAAGATACGATCCGAACATTAATGGGTGACCTAGCATGAGAGAGTAAAGGCATCAGAAAGTAATTCCTCAATGAAAATGGACGACACCACAAGGAAGAGAGTGGTCCTGCTGTCTAATTAAAAAAAACAAAAAAAAAACACTGTCTGGCCGGGTAGTCTCCCTCTCATTAATGCCTTCAGCCCTGCCTGGCTCCAAGAAATGTTGTGTTCCTTTAATGGCTGCGCCATCAAGAGGAGGAACAGTCGGAGGGTACAACTAAGAAAAAGCAGGGCGGCTTTGTGGAGGATGACATCCAAACCCAAATTAAGTTAATTTGAGGTTCTGCAGTGAGCCTGTCAAGTCCTCACAACGTCAGGACTCCAGCAGACATGCGGCTAATAGGCAATAGAGCTCCGTGGATGAAATATTGTGAGCTGTGCAGAGTTAGTGTCAGACTTTATCTGTGCCTCAGCCCTCTCTTGCCCTTCAGTGACAGTGAACCTTTGTGACATTTTCAGGAAGGAAATTAGGGTTCATTTGTGTGAGGTGTATCTGGACTGCATTTTCAAGGGTTTCTAGTAATGCCTTAAATGACAAATAGTGGCAGTTGTCGGTTGGGTGTTGTTATCTCAGCTACCTTTCTGTGTTCTCATTAGGAAAGGAAATTGACTTTGTGAATTTGAGTCAGACGATCGCTGAGGTACAATGATGAAGCATAAGAGCCCAACATTAACATGCCTTCGGATGATTTATATTCAAATGAGCTGTGCGGAAGAAATTTAATTTGATGTCTTCTCCCAAAGGATTCCTAATGTTCCAACTCACAAATTAGAGGTGATTTCTCATTTTGCAGCGCTATTTGAGAACATTGCATGAACAGTGGAGAGCAAGAAGATATTGACATTGACTCCACCTTCAAAGTGGAAAAACGCTTTTCCATTTTTGTTTGTTTTTCAGAATTAATGAAATCCTGCCCAATGTGGTCCAGATGAAGACTGTGAAGTGTTGTTTTCTTTTTCTAATGAAATGTTGAAATCCCTGTGGGCAAGAGGAATGGCGGAGCAAACCCCAGAAATGTACTTCAGATTGTACTTTTAGTTACTGCTGTCATACTTACTTTTTTGGAGACTCACTTCCATTTTTACACTTAACATCTTTTATATTCTTTGTTTGATAGGAGAATATAAAAGATGTTGGCTGTAAAACTCGAAAGGAGCCAGTTGAGGTGGTTTGGGCATCTGATCAGGATGCCTCCTGGACGCCTTCGACTTGAGGTGTTTCGGGCACGTCCCATTGGAAGGAGACCGTGAAGGAGAACCAGGACATGCTGAAGAAGACTACGTCTCCCAGCTGGCCTGGGAACACCTTGGGGTCCCCACTGAAAAGCTGGAGCAGGTTGCTGGGGAGAGGGAGTCCTGGGCGTCTCTGCTTGGGCTGCTACCTCCACGACCTGGACCTCTGGAAAAGTGGTAGAAAATGGATGGATTTTTTATATTATAAATATATATTAGGTGATTAAGGCTAGGGTAATAGAGGTAGGAACTAAAATATTTAGGTTAAGCGGTTAAGAAAACAGATGGATGGAAGTTTAGTCTAATATAGTTTGATAGTTTATTTTTTTTTATTTTGATACTTCTTTTGGGCAGGAGTCTGAATTTGTATATTAGCTAAATAGTTTAAACATTTAGCATTTAGATTTAACATTTAGATTTAGATTTAACATTTAGTGTTTAGATTTAATATTTAGATTTAACAACAGGCATTCAGATTTATATTTAGCAACAGCTGAATACCAAATGGCCATCATGACCAAGAATCACGCAAATGTCTGACCTGAACAAAATCCAGACTTGCGCGTGTGTTTGTGTGTATGTATGCATTCACTGTGTGTGTGGTTGCAGTGTGTCAAGTTGCCCATGCTTCTCATTTGAATAAAGCTGCAATTTTTTTAACTATGCAAATGAGATCTGGCACCCAACGTTTTTTGACTTTTGTCAAATAACAACAGATTCATTAATTGCACCTACTATTTCTCTCATGAAGTGATGTTAGAAACATTTTTCACTGGTTTGTTTTAAAGATATGAGACTCGCAGTCCCCCATGTTGTCTGGGAGTTTCAGTCCGTGGAAGACCACCCACGGCCGAATCCGTCAACCAGTCATGTGCAGACAGTGTGTTCTCAGCACAAGGACCAATGAGAATCTTTCACCCAGGACAGAGCTCTTTGACTATTGGTTTTCCATAATGTCAGTTAGGGATATTTGGCTTACGGGTGAAATTTATGGAAAATGTAAAAAGTTCACGTACAGTGATATTATATCATGAAAGCAGGGCATTTAAGTAGAAGCATGCAATGGTGATTTCCTCACCTCAAACAATTTATTGAAACAAAAGCCAACAACAGTGGTGGGTATACCACAACAAAAAATGTCAATGTCTCAGTAACTTGTCATGTGCCCCTGAGGATCAGTTACAGCTTGACAACAATGTCTCATGCTGTTCACAAGTCAACTTTATGTCTACTGAGGCATAGCATTCCATTCTTCTTGAAGGGCGGCCTTCAGGTCATTGAGGCTGTGGGGTGCAGGGTTACAAGCTTCTACACGGCAACTCAGATGATCCCATAGGTTTTTTGTGGGATTCAGGTCTGGAGAAAGTGTAGACCACTCCATTTGAGGTACCCCAGCCTTCAGCAGCCGTTCCCTAATGATGCGACCTTGACGAGCTGGAGCATTTTAAAAGTTTGTGTTAGCAGACATTACAAGAAACAAAAACTTACAGCGCACTGAAAAAAAAAAAATTCCTAGAAAGCCCAAGGACAGCGTTTTTAATTTGTGATTCAGAACAGCGAGGAAGTGCTCAAGGAGAATCTTTGATTTCTTCTTCTTTAATGACTATAAATAGGTCAACATGCAGCTGTTTCCCATCCAGCGGCATGCTGTTTTCCTTTTTTCCCATGTATACACAAAGCAAGTGCTGGCAAACATTTCTACGCCTTGACTCCCATTCTCTCTATGTTCGGTCCTCACAGAGTAAAGTCACACCCGAGTGGCTTGTACATGGGCGTAATTAAGATGCCAGGTCGTGATAAGAAATCTCTGAGAAAGTTGACAAAATGAGGCAACACGAAGCTGTATGTTTAATTTATGTCGGTGCCTTTCAACATTTAATGATGTCCTCAGATGTTCTTTAGGGAGAAAACACACACATATTTCCATGCAAATGAGAGGAGAACACAAACAAATATGCTAGTCTCCTGGATCAGCACATATCACACAGAACCAGACGCTCCGATTATGCCAGCGTCTGAACAAATATACCCTTCTCTTCTTTATTCATGGCATTTTTGTTTAGTCTGTTGCCTTGTTTGTTTGTGCAAAGAGAATTATTCTGCTCCACCAGTTATCCCACCCATATTGTCAGATATCGGCCAGTTTGCCGCTTGCACGCAACCAGTCTGCTGTGGAGGATTAGAAAAGATGCACTTTAATTCAAATAAAATGAGACTAAATGTGCAATTAATCTCCTACAACAACAAGGGAAATTAAATGTTTTTATTTACCCCGAAAAGGTGTGATGGGAGAAAAGATTAGCTTAACTGGTTCAATGACACACTGCTCGCCGCAGGGGAGTCGCCGTTGTTGGATCTTGGCGCCGACTGGATGCGATTAGGTGATGTCTGATAAGCAACTGCTGATGAGTTTTTGCGTTCATTAATGGGATCACTGCAGAACTTTGATCAGTGTCGGTGAAGTTGGCTCAGCCACTTTTCTTGAAAGAGTGGAAAAAGAGAAAAAACAGGACTATTAGTGCTGATTTGTGTTGAAAAAAAAAATGTGTGCTGTCTTAGGTTTTTGTGATATCAACAGTTGTAATGAAGGTCATAAAGGGCAGTGGTTCCTGAATTGTTTTCTCCATGGAGTCCACCCTTCACCCTTAACGATGAGCCAGACACCCCCCCCCCCTGCCCACACACATACACATACCTGTACACACTGTAAAAGAATGCATGTGTTCATAACAAATCTGAATATGCAAAAACAAACAAATCACGTGTTTGAAGTCGGGCTGTACCCGATGTACAGTGGCGTGAAAAAGTGTTTGCTGCAGCGGCATGATAAAATAAAGGCATTGGTGCCAGCGGCTCTCGGCAGAGGGACACAATGTGTGTGTGTCCTGCAGCAGCAGTTGCAGAGTGAGAGAGAGAGAAAGTTTGAGTTACAGAGTTGCAGCATATATAACCAACTACAACAATACATCAAAGAGCATTCCCCAGCAGTTGGTATGATTAAAGAGATTGCAGAACAGGCATGAGACATTTGCATTTGAGAGACATACATCGCAATAGGCAGATTTGCTAGACTCTGCTCCAGCTGCAGAACAAAGAGGTTACAAGGCACATCTACATATTGATCTCAGTCTCTAGGTCACAGTAAGGACAGGACGCATGAACACAATGCATGAAAGGTGACATTAACATCACAGTAGAGAGCCAGAAGAAGCGGGGCTGCCTGTAGACATTAATACACACATTTCACTGTTCTGTTAATTGCTCTAGCCGAGCGCTGTGTCTGTCCAGTCTGTTTGTGGCAGTGGTTAGCACTGCGGCAGCACAGTTTACCCTTGGCCGGGGGATTGTGGGGATCGTGGGATCGTGGGTTCGATCCCAGCCCCCGACCAACAGTGATCTGTGTGGAGTTTGCATGTTCTCCCCGTGTTGCGTGGGTTTACTCCGGGATTTCTCCGGTTTCCTCCCACATGCCAAAGACATGCATGTTAGGTTAATTGGCTGTTCTAAATTGTCCCTAGATATCTGTTTCCTATAGGCCCTTAGAATAGAGGGTTAGTATTAATGAAAAGCGCTTTGAGTGGTCTTTGTGACTAGAAAAGCGCTATATAAGTGCAGGTTAGTTTACACCAAACCGCCACACGCTCCCCCCCAGAGGGCATGGCAGGGGGCCGAGACCTCGATAATCCATCTATGGGAGCGAGCTGTGGGAGAAGCTCACTGCAGGCGGAGAGGGAGGGAGGAGGGGCGTAGTAAGTGCCGGCAGGGGATGGTGAAATCGTCCGAGCCGCGCAAAAATTGCTTGCTGCTCCGCGACGTCGAGGGGCTGTCCCGTTGCGCGTGCGGAGATCACAAGAAGAAAAATTAGTCTCTGACTCCTCTCGTGGCCATGAAGAAAAGCAGGAGCGGCGGTAAGAAAAAAATAAAAGCAGAGGGACTGGCGTGTTGACTTTAGGGCAGGCGCAACCCTAAAGCCTCGGGAACCGCAGACGGCTGAATTCCCCTTGTGTGCCGTGGCTAAGACCATAAAATCCAGTGAGCAAGCTGCGGGCCTCAGGTGTACAAGCAAGCCTGAAGGGCCAGTGTGCAGCAGAAGGAAGGCGGTCAGAAGAGCCGTATTTATCCCGTGCGTGGTGCGCCGTCCTCGTAACTCCCCGGTGCGTGCGCCGGGGCTCGTGCGTGGGTGGGCCAGCTGGAGAGGCGAGTCAGGGTGCAGAATCTTGGTGGAGATCAGCGCAAACGGCGCCGTTAAACATCTATGATGGGCTGTGGCTGCAGATTAGTCATGGTGCGTTGGAGCGTTGAGGGGAGATAGATGATCTTTGTTCCTCAGGCTCGGGTAGATGAGTAGGATCGCTGAGAGGGAGGAGTAGCGGTGAGAGGGAGAAAACGTTCTGTGTCCCTCGGCCGGTCCAGCGTGGACGTCCCGATCTCAGGCGAGGGTCGCGCCATGACATTTTCTGCAGTTTTCCCGGTCATGGGTGATGCCGGGAGAGTAGCTCGCCTGTGTTGGCTCCGCGTCGAGGTCTCCCTGAAGCAGAAGGGAGGGCGGATCGTTTGCATCAGGCTGCTGTGTTCGCTGGCAGCGTGTTTTTTTCGGCGTCGAGTCGCCAGCGTGGTCGTCCGGACCAGAAGGTTGCGTCGCACAAAGCATGTGCGTCTGCGGGGTCACCAGTGCAGCTGTCCAGATCAGAAGGTTGCTTTGCACAAAACGTGTGCATGTTCGGGGTCACCAGTGAAGCGTTCACTGGCAGCGTGTTCTTTTCTGCCTTCAGGTCATGGTGCGTTGGAGCGGCGAGAGGGAGGAGACGTCTTGTGTCCCTCGGCTGGTTCAGCGTGGATGTCCAGACCAGAAGATTGCGTCGCACAAAGCGTGTGCGTCTTCGGGGTCACCAGTGCAGCGGCATGATAAAATAAAGGCGTTGGTGTAGGTTTTAAGCAGGTTTATTAAATCATACCGCCGTCATGAGCTCCGCTCCCGGCGCCGTGCATGCGCGCCGGGAGCGAGCCAGCAGCTCTCGGCAGAGGGACACAATGTGTGTGTGTCCTGCAGCAGCAGTTGCAGAGTGAGAGTGAGAGAAAGTTTGAGTTACAGAGTTGCAGCATATATACCCAACTACAACAATACATCAAAGAGCATTCCCCAGCAGTTGGTATGATTAAAGAGATTGCAGAACAGGCATGAGACATACATCACAATAGGCAGATTTGCTAGACTCTGCTCCAGCTGCAGAACAAAGAGGTTACAAGGCACATCTACAGTGATCCCTCACTTATCGCGGTTAATGGGTTCCAGAACCGACCGCGAAAAGTGAAAAACCGCGAAGTAGCGTCACCCCTAATGACGTCATCCATAAATAATACGTACGTTCATTCTCTCACTCTCTCTCTCTCATATGATACGTGTGTGTGTGTGTGTGTGTGTACGTGTACATACATACGTAGATGTAAATAAAGTGTACATAAATATGTTTTTAGAACTCTTTTATTCTTATAACAAGATACGTAACTCAAGATGAAAATGATTTACTGCACAGGTTAATGAGAGCTTTACTGCTCCTCAGGTGACGCCTCATCGTCAGGTGCTAGAAGCGCAGGATCGTCGAGGGCAGCTTCCGATAGAGCTGGAGAAGCTGCAGGAGGCGGCGTAGTGGCTCGACGGGAAGACTATTTCGCACAAAATGGCACAAGAGAACAGCAAAAAGTTCCACGCGGCGAGACTAAAAGTAACACGAGCGATAAAGAGCAATGAATGCGGTCTTCCTTCCCTTCATGGGCGCTCGGCAGGGAGAGGAGGTGGGTGAAACGTCTCGGCCAATCAGCTTGCGGGGTGAAACGTCTCGGCCAATCAGCTTGCGAGATTTCTGAGCCGAGCCAACACGAGAACAGCGAACAGAGAGGTGGATTTTTTGAGTTGTGCGGCTCTCCGTGTTGATACCTGATGGTCTAATGTAGTCTCCCTGCCTTCTGCTAGCGCCCACCCATTATTTCTCAATTTTGAATTTTTGATGAATATTTTTGAAAAATCCGCAATGCACTGAGGGCGCGAAAGGTGAAGCGCGAAGTAGCGAGGGATCACTGTACATATTGATCTCAGTCTCTAGGTCACAGTAAGGACAGGACCCATGAACACAATGCATGAAAGGTGACATTAACATCACAGTAGAGAGCCAGAAGAAGCGGGGCTGCCTGTAGACATTAATACACACATTTCACTGTTCTGTTAATTGCTCTAGCCGAGCGCTGTGTCTGTCCAGTCTGTTTGTGGGGGTTTACACCAAACCGCCACATTTGCCCCTTCCTGATTTCTAAATTTTTTGTATGTTTGTCACACTTGAATGTTTCAAATCATCAAACAAATTTAAATATTAGACAAAGATAACACAAGTAAACACAAAATGCAGTAAAAAAAATCCAAACTGACATGGCCCTGTGTGAAAAAGTGACCCCCCCCCCGTTATAACATAAATTAACTGTGGTTTATCACATCTTTGGAAAGCTGAGTTCAATTTCTCCTGCCACACCTGTTCTCAGTCAACAAATCACTTAAATAGGACCTGCCTGACAAAGTGAAGTAGACTAAACGATCCTCAAAAGCGAGACATCATGCTGCAATGCAAAGAAATTCAGAAACAAATGAGAAACAAAGTATTTGAGATCTATCAGTCTGGAAAGGGTTATAAAGCCATTTCTAAAGGTTTGGGACTCCAGCAAACTACAGTGAGTCATTATCCACAAATGGTTAAAACATGGAACAGTGGTGAACCTTCCCAGGAATGGCTGGCCAACCAAAATTACCCCAAGAGCGCAGTGACGACTCATCCGAGAGGTCACAAAAGACCCCACAACAACTTCCAAAGAACTGGAGGCCTCTCTTGCCTCTGTTAAGGTCAGTGTTCATAACGCCACCATAAGAAAGAAACTGGGCAAAAATGGCCTGCATGGCAGAGTTCCAAGACGAAAACTACTGCTGAGCAAAAAGAACATAAAGGCTTGTCTCAGTTTTGCCAGAAAACATCTTGATGATTCCCAAGACTTTTGGGAAAATACTATGTAGACTAACAAGACAAAAGTTGAACTTTTTGGAAGGTGTGTCCTATTACATCCAGCGTAAAAGTAACACAGCATTTCAGAAAAGCAACATCATACCAACAGTAAATATGGTGGTGGTAGTGTGATGGTCTGGGGCTGTTCTGCTGCTTCAGGACCTGGAAGACTTGCTGTGGTAAATGGAACCATGAATTCTGCTGTCTACCAAAAAGTCCTGAAGGAGAATATCTGGCCATCTGTTCGTGACCTCAAGCTGAAGTGCACTTTGGTTCTGCAGTAGGACAATGATCCAAAACACACCAGCAAGTTCACGTCTGAATGGCTTGAGAAAAACAAAATGAAGACTTTGGAGTAGCCTAGTCAAAGTCCTGACCCGAATCCGATTGAGATGCTGTGGCATGACCTTAAAAAGGCGGTTCCCACTCGAAAACCCTCCAATATGGCTGAATTACAACAATTCTGCAAAGATAAGTGTTAGATCAAAAATGAATTGACTGAGACTGAATCAATAATCAATAGACGGTTTTCCAAGTTCTGAGCCATTTATTCTCTTTCTGATTAGAAAGGAGGTAATTGGTCACAGCAAAACTTGCCTTAGAGCTCGCTAACACCAACTCCCTAACATGTGTTCAAGGATGTTGCTACTTATACCTCAGACAGGATCCCTGACTTTATCTAAGCTAGACTGGCTGGAGCCATCTCTCCAAGAGACTGCTTCTAATCTATGGACAGCACTGAACATTCTGCTATGATCTTTACATGACCTGGTCAAGCTAAGTCATCCTAACTTCAGGCATACAATCTTGCTCAACCTATTCTTACAGACATTCTTTTCAAGCTCTGAGACAATGGAAAAACAGTGAATCAAACATTGGCTCATTATATGCACCAGATACATTTATACAGTAATAAAAAAAATAGGATAATACAGCATTAAAATCATATAGAATAATCACTGAAACCTGAAAATATCCTATCAATAAGTGAGCCAAAATTCCTCCACAGTGCTGTAAAAGACTCATTGACAGTTATCGCAAACTCTTGATTGCAGTTGTTGCTGCTAAGGGTGGCCCAATCAGTTATTCGGTTTAGGGGGCAATCATTTTTTCACACAGGGCCATGTAGGTTTGGATTTTTTCCCCCTTAATAATAAAAAACACCTTCATTTAAAAACTACATTTAGTGTTTACATGTGTTATCTTTGTCTAATATTTAAATTTGTTTGATGATCTGAAGCATATAAGTGTGACAAACACACAAAAAAATGAGAAATAAGGAAGGGGGTAAACACTTTTTCATACCACTGTACATAGGCATAAATTAAGGGGTTGCTATGATCCGGACATTCTGTCCTCCCCTTCTGTTATTTTTGAAAAGTTTGCACAATTTTGTTATCACTAGTTTGTTGGGTTATCCTCAGTTCTTAGTTCAGTTGTTTTTTTTCCAGATTTGGTTTATTTATGATTATTGTTTTCATTATTAGCCCTCTGCGTTCTCCAGTGTCCTCTCTCTGCACAGCCCCGCCAATCCTGTTTGTAGCTGCTTCTGTTACTTCTGAATTAGCCTCAGCTGTGTCATATTAGTTTAATTATCCTGCTCCCTATATATTTGTCAGCCTGAGTTTGTGCTATTGTGGCATCATTGTCGGTTACCTTCTTCATAGTCATGTCGTCATCTTCATTGTCCTCTGAATGCTTTTTTTTGACAGCTCATGTGCTGCCTTTTGTTTGATCATTTTCATTTCTGTTAATAAATCATCATTGAACCGGGTCCTGCCTGCACTCTTGGGTCCCACTTTGAAAACTACATCTGCCTTCCAAGCAGATATCTGACAGAATGACGCCACCAACAAGGCACCCAGCAGGCATGGATTCAGTGAGTGAGCCCGGCAGGAGAAGGGGGAAGTGGAGCTGCAACAAGCGAGAGGGCAGTTGAGGATCTGGCTGCCGCTGCTCGAAGCCGCTCTTCTTCGGAGGATGCTTGGAATTGCTGGGGGGTGGGTGAGTAGTGAACTTGATGACAGCTAGACTGAGTTTGCACTCCCACCCTCGGATTCAGAGACTGGCGCTCCCTCCGCTCCCCCTGTTACCAGCCTTGCAGCCCGCTCTCCCCGACCCACCATCTGCTGCCGTCCCCTCCGTCCTTGTGGAGTACAATGGGACCTGCAGGGCGTGCGATGGTCCAGGCTGTAAAGGAGGCTCTGGGAGACATCGCTCCTTCTGCCATTCCACTGCTGTCCACCAGCTGAGCCTCCAACGCCCACAGCTCCAATGCCAGCTCCTCACTGCTACCCAGCTGCTCTCCAACAGATGAACTCTGCTGCCACATGGAGCATTTCATCTGGTTTTCCCGTGGCAGTCCCAGCGGCAGTGGCAACCTTAGCAGCAGCAGAGCGGGAATGCAGCTCCGTCGGTGCCCGCTGCTGAGCTTTCAACCGCTTCATCTCTGGTTTTGCCCATCATCACGCCTGCAGTGCCGTCTTCCACATCTGTTGCGTGGCTGCCCGTGCCCGCTGCTCCATCAGCTCCAGTACCTGCTCCAAGGTGCCTCCCGGCCCCAGTGCCGGCTCCTCATCGCTCCTTAGCTCCAGTACCAGCTCCACCGGCCATTTCTCCGGTAGAACATCCTGAGGTCTTCACCCTGGCAGCAGGAAACCAGAAGTTAAGGCAAGTACCTTTTCATTTATGTTTTACCACTATTTTTGAAAAGACTTGCCTTGCTTTGGTGGAGGGAACCAAGCACACTCCCCACTAGTCTCTGCTTGCTTATGACTGTGGCATAGCCTCACAGACCTCCTGTTTTCCTCCATCGTCTGAGGTGGCCGTGCCAAGAATGGAGCTGCAGGAGGACCACGCTTCATCATCTTCATTGTCAGAGTATGCCGCTCCATCATCACTGTCATCAGAGCAGTCCGTTTCCCCCTTCATCCAGGGGGTTGAGCCGTCTGCTTCACTCTTCATCCAAGAGGTCAGGAGACCTCCGCACTTTGTCCAAGAGGTCAGGAGACCTCCACCCTTTATCCAGGAGGTCAGGGGACCTCCACCGGTTGTCCAGGTGGCCATGAGACCTCCACCTGTTGCCCAAGGCACTGAGCAGTTCGCTCCATCTGGTCCGTCAGAGCAGTCCACTCCACCTTCACTGCCTGGGGTTGCCGCTCCTCGGCTGCTGTTGGCCCCTGTGCTGAAGGCCCCTCAGGTACTATCCTCTGAATTAAAAACTCCTGTGTTGTTGACCCCTGAGTGGACAGCTCCTATATTGGTACCTCTTGAGCTAGAATTTCCTATATCGGTGCCTCCAGAACTAAAAATTCCTATGTTGGAGTCCCTGGGTTTAAGAGTTCCTGTATCATTATCTTCAGAGCCAAAAGTTCCTTTGTTATCTTCAGAGCAGAAGGCTCCCATGTTATCTTAATCTTCAGAGCAGAAAGCTCTCATGTTGCTATCTTCAAGGCAGAAACCTCTCGTGTTGTTATGTTCAGAGCAAAAGGCTCCTATGTTGTCATGTTCAGAGCAAAAGGCTCCTGTGTTGTCATGTTCAGAACAAAGAGCTCCCATATTATTATCTTCAAAACAAAAGGCTCCCATATTGTTACCTTCATAGCAAAAAGCTCCCATATTGTTATCTTCTTCTTCTTCTTTTAGATTTGAATGGTGATTGGCAACCAGCCTACAGGTGCATTACCACCACTGACATGACCATCATCGCTCTATATCTTTGCACAAGGAGTTCCCATAAGGAGTTCCGAACAACTCCTTATGTGTGAAAAAATTATCCGTCCTTGGACTGTGTCCTCGACGGCATCAGAGCAAAAGCCTCCTACATTGTTACCTTCAGAGCAAAAGCCTCCCATATTGTTTCCTTCAGAGTAAAAGCTCCCATATTGTTACCTTCAGAGCAAAAGCTGACATAATGCACAGCTCAGGAGACACACACGCAGGCTCAGGATAGATTTAACAGCTTTAATAACAACAGGGAAGTGTATGGCTGCGTGTCTGTGGAATAAGAATGTATTGGTGGTGGCGTCTACGTCAGGCACGGGGGCAGGAGGCCGTACAGCCGGACAACCCTATGGGAGAGAGCAGAGGGAGAAGGGTAACGGGCACCACACCAATACAGGGAATAATGATGGTAGCTGGCTTACTTTGTTATGACAGGTGGCTGGCGTCAACAAGGGCGAGGCCCGGGAGACAGCAACCTGCAGTACCTGTGGCAGCAGCGTAGAGCCAGCGGCGAGATGAGGAAGTCCGCCGTCGGGAAAGTCCACCTGTGCACAGGGGAAGGCTAAAGGAGAGAGGTAAGGGGAGCTTACCCAGATAATCTTCGCTAGTAGGTTTGAGATCCGTAGTAGCAAAGGGGCCGAAGTTGAGAGACGGCTTCAGGCCGAAGCCCAGGGCAGAGTGGATTAAATACCTCGCCGCTGATGAGGAGCAGGTGTGCGCGCGGCTGGCGCCGCTGATGAGTGGCAAGTCATGACAGTACTCCCCCCTCTAGCAGCGCCTCCTGGTGATGGTTTTTCCGGGTGCGCTCGATGAAACTCAGAGATGAGTGACCGGTCCAACACCAGCGAGGAAGGCACCCACTGTCTCCACTCGGGTCCATAGCCCTCCCAATCCACCAAGTACTGCAATCCGCGTCCCCGGCGTCGGGCGTCCAAGATCTCAGTGACGGTCCAGGCCAGGTGGCCACCAATCATCCGGGGAGCGGGGTGCGCCGCAGGTGGAGGGCAGAGGGGGTCAGAGACCACCGGTTTGATTTTGGAGATGTGGAAGGTGGGATGGATGCGGAGGGAGGAGGGAATAGCCACACGCACAGCCACCGGGTTGATGATCCTGGTTATGGGATAAGGGCCGATGAACCGTTGGGCCAGCTTTCTCCTCTCACCCTTTAGGTTAACGTCCTGTGTGGATACCCAAACTTGTTGTCCCACCTGGTAGGCAGGTGCAGGTCTCCTGTGTCGGTCCGCCGTGGACTTATTGCGCTCCACCGTGCGTAAAAGCGCATTACGCGCCGTGGACCAAAGGGATCGACACCGCCTGAGGTGTGCCTGGACAGAGGGAACAGCCAACTCGCCCTCCTGCGCGGGGAATAGAGGTGGATCATAACCCAAGGATGCTTTAAAGGGCGACATCCCGATGGCAGAGGAGCGAGAGGTGTTGTGGGCGTACTCCACCCAGGCGAGGTGAGAACTCCAGGACGTGGGTTTGGATGAAGTGACGCAGCGGAGCGTAGCCTCCAGCTCCTGGTTAGTCCGCTCACACTGCCCGTTAGACTGGGGGTGATGGCCGGAGGTGAGGCTTACTTTGGCTCCCAGGGCGTTGCAAAAGGACCTCCAGACGTCCGAAGAGAACTGGGGGCCACGGTCGGAGACCACGTCGACCGGGATTCCATGCAGTCTGACCACGTGTTGGATGAGGAGGTCCGCCGTCTCCAAGGCTGAGGGAAGTCCACATAGGGGCACAAAGTGGGCGGCCTTGGAAAAACGGTCAACAATGGTCAGAACTGTGTCAAAGTTGTTGGAGACAGGGAGCCCGGTGACGAAGTCTAGGGCGATGTGTGACCAGGGCCTGCCAGGGACGGGCAGGGGCTGGAGCAGACCCACAGGAGGAGCGTTACCTGACTTACTGGTGGCACAGACAGGGCAGGCCCGGGCGTAACGGGCGGCATCCTTCCACAGGCCTGGCCACCAAAAGGATCGCTGGAGGAGGTCTATCATCCGTGAAGCTCCAGGATGGCAGGTGAGCTTAGAGGTGTGGAGCCAGTGTATAACGTCCCCCCGGACGGCAGATGGCACGAAGAGCCTCCCCTCCGGTCCGCCGCCAGGGTCCGGTTCCGACTCCTGCGCCCTCCGGATTTTGTCTTCTATGTCCCACGAAACAGCCCCCACGACGCACGACCTGGGCAGGATGGTGTGAACAGCGTCTTCTGTGGCCTCCGGGGCAAACTGCCTGGAGAGGGCGTTGGGTAGGCCGTTCTTGGAGCCAGGCCTATAAGTGATGCTGAATTTAAACCTTGCAAAGAACAGGGACCAGCGCGCCTGGTGGGCATTCAGACGCTTGGCAGATCTTAGATACTCCAGGTTCTTGTGGTCAGTAAGGACCACAAAAGGCAAGGCTGCCCCCTCCAGCCAGTGACGCCATTCTTGAAGGGCAAGCTTGATGGCAAGAAGCTCTCTGTCCCCCACGTCATAATTACGCTCCGCCGGGGACAGGCGCCGAGAGAAGAAGGCGCAGGGTCGCTTGACTCCGTTGGCTGGGGACCGCTGGGACAACACCGCCCCCACCCCCGTGTCCGAAGTGTCCACCTCCACAATACACTGCAGCGCAGGATCGACCTGGCTGAGGACCCGGGAGGAGGAAAACTCCGTCTTCAGTGCCTGGAAGGCCGTAGCGGCCTCTTCAGTCCACCGGAACGGGGTCTTAGGAGAGGTGAGGCGGGTCAAGGGTCCGACGATGGCTCCAAAGTTCGGGACAAAGCGGCGGTAGAAATTGGCGAACCCGATGAATTGCTGAACCTGTTTCCTAGAGGTAGGTGTGGGCCAATCCACCACCGCTTTGATCTTCTCTGGGTCCGGAAGCACCTGGTCATGGGAGATGACGAACCCCAGGAAGGAAGTCGTTTTGGCGTAGAATTCACATTTTTCTGCCTTGACATACAGACGGTTCTCCAGCAGTCTCTGCAGGACCCGCCTCACGTGGACCCGGTGTTTGTCCCTGGACCTGGAGAAGATGAGGATGTCGTCCAGGTAGATGAATACAAACAGGCCGATGAAATCCCGGAGGACGTCATTGATGAGGCGCTGAAAGACGGCTGGAGCGTTGGTCAACCCAAACGGCATCACAAGGTATTCAAAATGACCGTTAGGGGTGCGGAAAGCTGTCTTCCACTCATCTCCCTCCCGGATCCGGACGAGGTGGTAAGCGTTGCGGAGATCCAGCTTAGTAAACCAGGTCGCCCCCTGGAGGGAGTGGAAGGCGGTATCCATAAGGGGCAGGGTGTACCGGTCCTTCTCCGTGATGTCGTTGAGCGCTCGATAGTCGATGCAAGGACAAAGGGAACCGTCCTTCTTTCCCACGAAGAAGAACCCTGCGCCTACTGGAGAAGAAGATGGTCGGATGATCCCAGCACTGAGCGACTCCTTCAAGTAGCTGTTCATGGCCTCCTTCTCCGGCGCTGACAGGCTATAGAGGCGTCCTGAAGGTAGGGGCGCCCCCTGGCCGATGTTAATGGCGCAGTCGTAGGGCCGGTGAGGAGGCAGAGACATCGCCTTGGACTTGCTGAAAACAGCACCCAGGTCGTGGAATTCTGAGGGCACGAGGGTGAGATCCGGGGGCGCAGTGTCCTGGGCTGTGGGAGGCGAGGACGGGGCGCAGGCAGCGGATTGGAGACAGGTGCCCATACAGAAAGTACTCCACGCTGACACCTTCCCAGTCTTCCAGTCCAAGGCGGGGTTGTGGAGGCGGAGCCAGGGATATCCGAGGATGACAGGAGTTACCGAGGTGGGCAGGACGTAGAAAGAGATATCCTCCCGGTGGTTTCCAGAGACGATCACCGGAACAGGAGATGTTCGGTGAGTTACTTTGCCCAGGGAAACTCGGGAGAGATTAACCAGGGCGAGAGGAGTGTCGAGGGGGTGACAATGGATGCCCAGTCGGGTTGCCAGGCTCTGTGAAATAAAGCTACCCTCCGCGCCTGAATCCACCAGTGCATGTGTGAGGTGCCCAGTGAGGTTGTGACAGAAGCGGATGGGCAGCGTCAAATATGTGAGGGGATTTAACCGATTAGCGTCCGCGAGGCCCTCTACAGGGACTCGCGGACCTCCTCGTTTGGCTTCTCCGGACAATGCTGCACCGTGTGCTGGCTACCCCCGCAATACATGCAGAGGCCCAGGTCACGGCGGCGCTGTTTCTCCGCCAGGGGGAGCTTTGTCCGGCCCGTCACCATCGGCTCCGACTCCTTGGAGACCTCCGGCGGCGGCAACGCCAGGTGGCAAACTTGGGGCAGGCGTGCAGAGGCGCCCCGCGAGCGAGAAGACTGCTTCCGCTCAGAGGCGCGCTCGCGCAGCCTGTTATCCAAACTGATGGTAAGAGAAATCAGCTCCGCCAGCGTCTCCGGGATATCCCGGCCGGCCAGCTCATCCCTCAGGCCAGAATTTAGGCTGCGGAGGAAGATGCCGCAGAGCGCACGCTCTTCCCAGCCAACCTCCTCCGCGGTAACCCGGAAGTCGATCGCGTAGTCGGCCGCCGATCGGCTCCCCTGTTGGAGTCCGAGAAGGCGGTCGACGTGGACACTGTCCAAACGCGAATGATCGAACACTTCCAGAAATTGTCGCACAAATTGGCCATAGGTGAGGGTGGCGTAGCTGGGCTTCACCATAATGGCGTAAGCCCAGGTAAGCGCATGACCCTCTAGGAGATTACCAATGTAGCCAATTCTGCTATGGTCTGAGGGAAAGTCTCCGGGAACGCGAAGAAACACGGACTCACACTGCATAATAAAACCCTGAGCTCCACCCAGCTTACCGCTAAAACGAGCAGGAGTGGGGATTGGTGTGAGCCGTGTTGGCGCACCCGGAGCGAGCTGGACAGTCGCCGTAGCCGCAGGAGCTGAGCCACCCGGACGAGCCGAGGGGAACGGCTGCTGGGGGTCCAAGCGGTCTAACCGGTTAGTAATAACAATTAACTGATTTAATATCACCTGTTGCTAATGGGCTATTAAATCCACCCGAGCCTCGAGGGTGGAAAGACGGCGTGCGAGCCCGCTGTCTGCCAAGCCGCTCTGCTGAAGCCGTACTGACATAATGTACAGCTCAGGAGACACACACGCAGGCTCAGGATAGATTTAACAGCTTTATTAACAACAGGGAAGTGTATGGCTGTGTGTCTGTGGAATAAGAATGTATTGGTGGTGGCGTCTGCGTCAGGCACGGGGGCAGGAGGCCGTACAGCCGGACAACCCTATGGGAGAGAGCAGAGGGAGAAGGGTAACGGGCACCACACCAATACAGGGAATAATGATGGTAGCTGGCTTACTTGGTTATGACAGGTGGCTGGCGTCGACAAGGGCGAGGCCCGGGAGACAGCGACCTGCAGTACCTGTGGCAGCAGCGTAGAGCCAGCGGCGAGATGAGGAAGTCCGCCGTCGGGAAAGTCCACCTGTGCACAGGGGAAGGCTAGAGGAGAGAGGTAAGGGGAGCTTACCCAGATAATCTTCGCTAGTAGGTTTGAGATCCGTAGTAGCAAAGGGGCCGAAGTTGAGAGACGGCTTCAGGCCGAAGCCCAGGGCAGAGTGGATTAAATACCTCGCCGCTGACGAGGAGCAGGTGTGCGCACGGCTGGCGCCGCTGATGAGCGGCGAGTCATGACAAAAGCCTCCTTTGTTGTGGTTTTCAGAGCAATCAGTTCCTACATGGTTATTTTCAGATCAAAAAGATCCTACGTCATTATTTTCAGAGCAGACAATTCTTTTGTGGTCTCCAGGTCAAAAGGCTCCTTTGTGGTCTCCAGAGCAAAGAGCCCCAATGTCATCTCTTGAGGTTAAAACATCCACGTTATTTTCTTTTGAGATAGAGGTACCTATGTTTAAAACTTCTATGTTATCTCTAGCCCAAGGAAATCTCATGTTGTCATTCTATCCTGAGATTCAAGTTCCTGTATTGTCATTATATCCTTAGTTTAAGGTGCCCATTCGGTCACCTCATGACTTTGTAGTTCCTATGTGTCACCATGGGGTGAGACGCCGGCTCGGCGCTCAGCCCATGCTCCTTTTATCCCTGCCTCTCATTGGGCAGTGCCTCAGCTGGTTCCCAGCTGTCAGTGTCACGGGACAGCTGGGGCCAATTAATCCTCATCAGCTGGGGCGCTGTTAATGAGTATAAAGAGGAGCAGCTTCGATCATTCGAGGCTGCGACATAAGCACTGCTAGGCTGAAGCCCCTTCGTCTGGTGTCAGCCTCAACTCCCCTTGCAGCATTCCGGTGTTTGTATCCCGCTGTGAGTATGCACGTCTTGTTACCCCCATGTCCGGTACGAGCTACCTACCCCTGCGCTGTGCAGCCTGAGAATGTACGTCTGTATGAGTGTCTGTGCTCTCCTCATCCCTTATCCCTTACCCAGAATAAAACATCTCGACTCACTGGCTTGTCCCTGGCTCTGATTGCCCGGCTCCCTAGAGCCGGATATGACAGTATGTCGCAGCCAGAAGAGTTGCCGGCGGCCGTGAGTCGCTGTGGAAATGTACCTTTCTCTCCGGGTGTCAGCGCTGCTAGCATGCCGTTTCCCAGGAGTCACTTCCGGCGCCAGGGCGACGAGCTGAGGTCCATCTCGGAGGCTGTCGACGGGACATTCTTCACCCTGCACGACGCCTCCAACGCGAGACGCTGGCATCCGGGCCGTGCTGAGGAACTCCTGGACTGTCACCCTCACTCTCTGTACCATCTGGAGGACAGTGCCAGGATAGACGCTGCAGGTACACAGCGAGAGAAGCTCCACGGGGTGGATGGAAATCCCGGCAGGGAGTCGAAGTGGGCGACGTCTTTCCCCGCTTCGGAGTCCCGTTCCTGCCGCTATTCCAGTCCGGGAGTTCGCGCCAACCAGAGGACTTCCCCCGACCTGCGCCACGTCACTCGGGATTCCCTTCGAGGAGCCGCAGCTGACAGCAGTTATGTCCGGGGTCGAGTGGCTGTCGCGAGCTCTACTGTGTTTCCTGTCACCACCTTCAGGCATGTGGCGGCGGCAGTGAGATTGATGGTGAGGACTTCAGGGCTACGAAGCCTTCCCGTGCTCGACGCCTTCCTCGTCTCGATCTCCGATCTGGAGCGGCGAATCCTGGGTTTCCCCCTCGCTTCGTCCCCTGGGAGTAGTCGTCGTCACATCGCCGAGTCACCTCTGCACGAACCTCGTCCGGATCCAGTTCTGGGTCATCGTCAGGACCGTTCCTCCCACGCAGCTGTCATCCCTTCGCCTCGTCAGTGTGGAGATTCTACAGCCTCGTCCCCTGAGCCTCGTTCCCCCGCTGTCATTCCTGGACATTCGGGCTGGCTCACCCCGGCTGTTTCCCCCTCCTCCTCGACGCGCTTCCTGACCGCTGTGTGTGCCTGGAATCCCGGCCTGGTGAGCTCTCTGCTGGAGACAACGCGAGCGATCCTCAGACGAATTCCCGGGGGGTCCTCCGTTATCGCCGGGCGGGGAGAAGAAGAAGCAGAATCCACTACAGCAGGCGATACTCAACCTCCAGGGGGCAGGCAAGTCATTGTTTTTTCACACCTGCTTAATGATTTGCTCTGTCACATCCCTGGAGGAGAAGTTCAGGGTTCGCAGCTCCCTGAACTCTCCCCACCTGCTGTAACCTGTATGCCTAATCCCGCATCCTCTGTGTCTCTCTCCGCCGAGCGGTCCCCGGCTCCGGGTCAACGTGGTGGGATATGGAGAGGGCCTGTGGTTCCGCAGCTACATTGCGGACGGAGGAGGGGGACTGACTGCTGCGTGGAGTCTACGCTGACGACTGAGCGTCCCTGGGTCTCCACGGAGGAGCGGTTCGGTCCAGCGGGACGAGATTCTTCTGGCTTCACGCCGAGTGGGTCGTCGGCGGGGTTACCTGAGCTGGAGGAATCTCAAGCTGCGCTGACCATCGTGCTGGCTGCGGGGCCCGACGCGGCTAGATGGGAGCCTGACAACAACCTCCTGACGACGGATCCTGGATCTTCGCAGTCCTGGACGGCGTCAGAACCCGAGATCAGGCGAGTGCTCTCCTTTCTTTTCTTTCTTTTTATCTTTGAGCACTTCAGCCTATCTCCAGGGGAGACGAGCAGGGTGCAGCCGCCCGCTGCGTCTGAGCTCGTCTCGCCGGGTTCTGGCGCTGCCGGTGATCCTGATCCCGGTTCTGTTTTCTCTTCTGAGCCTTCTTCCAGGGTCACCGGCGAGGAGTTGCTGTTCCTCGTGGTGCTGGAGGGTCCGGGTTCAACGTTGGAGGTCGGTTCTGGTGCAGTGTCCAACGTGGGTTCGCCCGAGACCCAATCGGGGTCCAACGTGGGTTCGCCTGAGGCCCGATCGGGGTCCGACGTGGGTGCTGCCCCAGTGTTGTCCAGGTCCGGTGAGGAGGTGGCCGTTTCCCTGAGGCCCGCCGCCCTCGTCATCGGCTCTCCCCTGAGCCTCTTCCACCGGGATCCGCTCTGACCCTTCGTCCGTCTCAACGGTCCTGGTGGTTGAGTGATGCGGGTCGACGACCCGACCCGCAAAACTTTCGGTTCGGCGATCTGGTTTCCCCCCACTGGTCTGTTTGCCTTTGGGCGGCCTGGTTCGGCAGCCGTTGGACTGGATTCCTGGGATCTGGGCCCAGAGTTCGCCGTCCGAACATTTCTCTTCCCCGGGTTGCCAACTGGACAATGGGCGGGGAGATTACCAGAACAATTCCGGCCGTTTTGGACTCTGCCTGCCGTCTCCTCGGGTGTCCTTTACTTCTTTTATTATTATTGAGGTCACTCGGGTGTAGTTTTTGTCCATTAGGGGAATATATGTTTTTGTGCTGTGTGTTGTTTTTTTTTTAACCATACTCAGCATTTTTATCGTATTGTTATCCTGTTACCCTGTCACCTTTTTTTCCTCTTGGTGACTCACCTTGTGTATCGCGCTGTGTATTGCATTTTCTTATCTTTACTCAGCGTTTTCATTCATCCTTACCTTAGCCTTGGCCTCGTCGGTGCATCATGGAGTATGCGTGTGGTTTCCTGTTCAACCCTACTCTGTGATCACCCCATTCTGTCTTATTATCCTCGTGGGGGGCCTTCCCTAGCCCCGACTTTAACATTGACTGTGTTTGTTATTGTTTGAAGTAATGTGTTTCATTCCCACTTAACCGTACTTCATTATTACCCATTTGTCCTTGTCACCTCTGTTTCTTTAGGTGATCTTTTATATATTCAGTGCTGTGTGTTTTGTTTTCTTTAGTATCCATGCACAGCGTTTTTCATCATTTTTTGTCCTGACCTTTGTCTTGTTGGTGCATTATGGAGTAGTGTGTTTTGTTCCCCTTAACTATACTCTGTGATTGCTTTATTCATTCCTGCCACCTTTTTGGTGGGTTTTTGGTTTTCTTTTTTTTGCCCCGATCTATACGTTATTTGTATGCTGTCTGTAGTCATATTTGGTATTTTCCCTACCTGTGTCCTAACTCAGTTTTCTCCCTAACTGTGCTCTGGGTTAATCCTTTTCCCTGTGTTGTAGGGTATTGTATTTGGGTTTTTTTTTCTCTGCCCTGCTGCCCTACATTGGTCTATTGTTTTTTTTTTTGTCCTTCCCTTTGCATCTTCCCCTCCGGTCCTGCCTCCCTTCCGCCCACCCTAGGTGGGGAGGGGGGGGGCTGGGATGTTCCTGGTCGTTCGGGAGCCCGACCGTGAGGGGGAGGCTCTGTCACCATGGGGTGAGACGCCGGCTCGGCGCTCAGCCCATGCTCCTTTTATCCCTGCCTCTCATTGGGCAGTGCCTCAGCTGGTTCCCAGCTGTCAGTGTCACGGGACAGCTGGGGCCAATTAATCCTCATCAGCTGGGGCGCTGTTAATGAGTATAAAGAGGAGCAGCTTCGATCATTCGAGGCTGCGACATAAGCACTGCTAGGCTGAAGCCCCTTCGTCTGGTGTCAGCCTCAACTCCCCTTGCAGCATTCCGGTGTTTGTATCCCGCTGTGAGTATGCACGTCTTGTTACCCCCATGTCCGGTACGAGCTACCTACCCCTGCGCTGTGCAGCCTGAGAATGTACGTCTGTATGAGTGTCTGTGCTCTCCTCATCCCTTATCCCTTACCCAGAATAAAACATCTCGACTCACTGGCTTGTCCCTGGCTCTGATTGCCCGGCTCCCTAGAGCCGGATATGACACTATGTTGCTATCTCCAGAGTGTAAGGTTTCCATGTTTTGATTATCTTCTGAGTTCAAAGTGTCCATATCATCACCTCTTGAGGTTGCAGGTTCCATGTTTTCCCCTGAAGTTAAAAGTTTCATGTCATCACCTCATCACCTCATGAGGTTATAGGTTCCATGTTATCTCCCATGGTTAAAAGTTCCATGTTGTCATCCTCTCAGTGTAGGGGTTCTGTGTCTTCTCTTGAATGCAAGCTTTCCACGTTGTCTTCTCTTGAGGTTAAACTTTAAGAGGGTAAGGTTTTTATGCCATTATCTCCTGAATTCAAAGCCTCTGTGTTGTTCTCTGTGCAAAAGGTTCCTGTGTCATTTTCAGAGCAAATGGCTCCTGTGTTATTTTCAGACCAAAATGCTCCCATGATGTTCTCTCTGCAAAGTGCTCCGGTGTTTTCTCCTGTCTGGTGGCTCATGGACTTTGGTAGGCCACTCGACGCATCATATTCATCCGTCAAGTGGTTTTTTGGACTTGGGTAGGCCCCCTGATCCACTGGGTTCATCCATCTGGTGGCTTTTGGACTTTGGTAGGCCACTTGACGTACCATGCTTCTCTGTCTGGTGGTCCATGGACTTGGGTAGGCCATCTGATGTGCCACATTCCGCCTGGTGATGGTCTTGGGACTTTGGCTGATCACCTGATGAACATTCTTCTGTTGTTTCTGTCCTTGTTTTTGCCCTACTGTACCTTTCCCACCCCTCCTCCTGTCCGATTGGGGTGTTCTTTATTTTGTTTTTGGGCATCTGGAATCCACCCTTAAGGTGGGGACACTGTTATGATCTGAACATTCTATCTTTGCCTTCTGTTATTTTTGAAAAGTTTGCACAATTCTGTTATCACTAGTTTGTTGGGTTGTCCTCAGTTCTTAGTTCAGTTATATTTTTCCCTGATTTGGTTTATTTATGATTATTGTTGGCATTATTTGCCCTTTGTGTTCTCCAATGTCCTCTCTCTGCACAGTCCCACCCATTCTGTTTGTAGCTGCTTCTGTTACTTCTTAACTATCCCCAGTGTAGTGATCTGCTCTGCCTGCCTGTTGCCCTAATTACCTCCACAGCTGCGCGCACACCTGCTCTCCTCATTAGCCTTCCTATTTAAGCCATGCTGCCCTTGGGTCTGCACAGAGACGTCAAGCTCCCTGGTCTGGCAAGACCTCTTCGCCTTCATGATCTGGAGTTCCATCTCCTTTGATCCTTCCAGCCTCGTCATCCTCCTGGGAGTCCTAGCTCCCCAACAACAAGTAAGCCCTCATCATTCCTTCATCTCCACGCTTCGCTCTGCTTCCCTGTGCACAGATGGAAATCCATTGGCGGCGGACCTCCTCTTCTTGGTGGTGAACCTCCTCCTCCTGGTAGCGGACGGAGCTCAACCTGCACCTCACCAGCTCACTGCACATTTCTTCACCCTCTCACCTCCTCAGCAGCCAGAGCTGAAGACACTGTCCCACTGGCTGGAGTCTCCGGGATCTCACCTGTGCTACACACCAACTCGTCAACAGTAAGACTGAACATTCTCTGAATCATTCCTCCTGATCCCAGTCACTAACCCACCTGTCTCTGCTCTTCCATGGGGTTGCCAGTCTGAACAGTGCTCTGCTCACCCTGGCTGTTACATTCCTGCACTCACGCACACATCCACACTCACACTGCATAATAAAAAGATAATTGAGTTTATTCTGGAGTCTGTGTCTGCCTTCTGGGTCATAAATCATGTCACCCAGCTGTCTTATATGAGTTTAATTATCCTGCTCCCTATATATTTGTCAGCCTGAGTTTGTGTTATTGTGGCGTCATTGTCGGTTACCTTCTTCATAATCATGTCATAGTCATGTCAAGTCTTCATCGTCCTCTGGATGCTTTTGTTTGACAGCCCCTGTGCTGCCTTTTGATTGTTCATTTTCATTTCTGTTAATTGCACCGAGTCTTGCCTGTGCTCTTGGGTCCCACTTTGAAAATTACATCTGCCTTCCAAGCAGATATTTGACAGGGGTGGTGGGACCCCCCAGTGTCATCATAAACCTTTCTATCATGTTACATAACTGAATAAAAATGCATGCATTTATAAATGAATGTACAGTTAGGCCCAGAAATATTTGGACAGTGACACAATCTCCATTATTCTGTCCTCTATCGGTCTCGTGCCCCGGCCGAGCCGGAGCCGGTCGTGACGCACCGCCGCGGAGGAAATGCGCCCGGCGTGGGCCGGCGTGCGCCGGGGGGAGGTCCCGCGGACGGGATCCTCCCGCACCGGGCGGCCGCCCCGCGCACGCCGAGTTGAATCCCCCGGGCGGACCGTGCGGACCCCACCCGTTTACCTCTTAACGGTTTCACGCCCTGTTGAACTCTGTCCGCGGCCCCGGCGAGCAGCGAAGTCCGGGCGGGGGGGGCGCTGTAAAGCTCGGGGCCGGAGCCGCGAGCCACCTTCGCCCCCGGGCCCTTCCCGGCCGAGCCGGAGCCGGTCGCGACGCACCGCCGTGGAGGAAATGCGCCCGGCGTGGGCCGGCGCGCACCGGGGGGAGGTCCCGCGGACGGGATCCTCCCGCACCCTCCGACTTGCGCGTGCGTTAGACTCCTTGGTCCGTGACGGTATGGGAGCGCTTGGAGGAAACTTATGGAAGCCCAGAGGTGATTGAAAGTGCCCTAATGAAAAAATTGGACGCCTTCCCAGTCATCTCTAACAAAGAGATATACAAGCTCAGAGAGTTAGGAGACTTGTTAAAAGAGCTACAAGCTGCTAAGTCAGAGGGATTCTTACCTGGGCTCATGTATCTTGATACAGCTCGAGGGGTAAATCCAATTGTGGAGAAGCTTCCATTCTCACTTCATGAACGCTGGATGACACAGGGATCCAGGTACAAGGAAGTTTATCATGTGCCTTTCCCACCATTCAGCTACTTTGTGGAATTTGTATGTTCTCAAGCTAAGACTCGCAACGACCCCAGTTTCGCATTCAACCTTTCCTCTACTCCCAATCAGTCAAAAGGTGAGAAAGACCAAAAACACATCTACAAATCCGCTGTAACAGTGAGGAAAACTGATGTCACAGCCGCAGGTGGTGCATCTCAGGACAGCACATCTGTGAAGAAAACTGAACCGGACAAAGAATGTCCAATCCACAACAAACCACATCCGCTCACAAAATGCCGTGGGTTCCGAGGAAAGCACCTGGATGAGAGGAAAGCGTACTTAAAGGAGAACTCGATCTGCTTTAGATGTTGTGCCAGCACCAAGCACATTGCCAAAGATTGTAAGACCGCACTCAAATGCAGAGAGTGTGAGAGTGACAAGCACACTTCAGCGATGCATCCTGGTCCAGCACCATGGTCGCCTCATGGGCAGGCTGGGCACTCACCTGGGAATGACCAGAGCGGGGAGCAAGGAAGGGAGCAAAGCGGGGAGAGTGAAGTTGCAGCAACTCCTGTTGTCACTTCTAAGTGCACAGAGATATGTGGCGATGCACCCCAGCCTAGATCCTGTTCTAAAATCTGCTTGGTCAAGGTTTCCCATGCTGATAATCCAAGCAAGTCTCACATAGTATATGCTGTACTTGATGACCAAAGCAATAGGTCTTTAGCGAAATCTGAGTTCTTCAGTCTGTTGGGTATTAACAGCAGGGCATCCCCCTACATGCTAAAAACATGCTCAGGCAGAGTGGAGCCTGCAGGAAGGAAAGCAACCAACATCATTGTGGAATCTCTCGATGGGAAGACCAAGGTCACACTGCCCACATTGCTGGAATGTGAATACTTACCTGGTGACCGGTCAGAGATCCCGACCCCTGAGTGCGCACAATATTTCCCTCACCTCAGACCAGTGGCTGACAAAATCCTGGCACTTGACAACAGTGCACCCATTTTTCTGCTACTAGGCCGAGATGTTTTGAGCTTGCACAAGGTGCGAGAGCAGCGCAACGGACCACACAACTCGCCATACGCTCAGCGCCTTGATCTCGGCTGGGTCATAGTGGGAGAGCTGTGTCTGGGTGGCGCTCACAAGACTCAGGAAGTCAATGCTTATAAAACCCATGTCCTCCAAAATGGACGCCCTTCCTTCTTTAAGCCCTGCACTAACAGCATTCACATCAAGGAGAGACCCAGTGAACCGATTCAGTGCAGCCTTCAGTTCCCAACTCGCAGTGAGTAAGCCATTCCAGAGACATGTAGGGATGGTCTTGGTGAAAGTGTGTTCCAGATAACACCAGCCGACAACAAACCAGCCATGTCAGTAGATGACAGTGAGTTTCTGAGAATAATGGAAGACGAGGTGTATATGGACAATGAAAACCACTGGGTGGCGCCACTACCCTTTCATACTCCTCGTAAGCGTCTTCCGTGCAACAGAGAGCAGGCTGCTCAAAGACTCCAATCCCTCCAACGCTCATTCAGGAAGAAACCTGACATGAAACAGCACTTCTTTGATTTTATGCAAAAGGTCATTGACAACCAACAGGCCGAGCCAGCTCCTCCACTACAGCTCGGGCAGGAGTGCTGGTATCTGCCGACATTTGGCGTATACCACCCCCAGAAGCCGGGGAAAATAAGAGTTGTATTTGACTCCAGCGCGGAGTACAAGGGGACATCATTGAATGATGTGCTTCTCAGTGGACCCAACCTGAACAACACACTAATAGGAGTCCTATTACGGTTCAGAAGAGAACAAATTGCTGCTACCGCTGACATAGAGCAAATGTTCTATGGGTTCAAGGTCAGAGAGGACCACCGCCACTTCCTCAGGTTTCTCTGGCACAAAGACAATGATCCAGACAAGGACATCATTGACTACTGGATGACTGTGCATGTATTCGGCAACAGCCCGTCTCCAGCAGTTGCGACTTATGGGCTGAGGAGAGCTGCAGAGCAAGAAGAAGCTGAGCATGGTAGTGATGCAAAGGAGTTCATCTTCAGGAACTTTTACGTCGACGATGGGCTCATGTCATTGACCAAGGAGCATAAGGTGATCGATCTCCTGCAGCGAACCAAGGCTCTGCTAGCTGAGAGCAACTTAAAACTCCACAAGATCGCCTCAAACAGTCCGAGGGTCATGGAGGCTTTCCCAGTGGAGGAACGAGCAAGTGACCTGAAAGATCTCGATCTGGGAGCAGACCCATTGCCCCTTCAAAGGAGCTTAGGCCTGAACTGGGTGCTCCAGACTGACTCCATCCGTGGACCTGTCAAGCACTTAAGGTCGGATAGAGGCACTAATTTCATTGGTGCATGCCGCGAGCTTCAAATCAACACTGACGATCCTGAGATCAAGAACTATCTGCAAGAGCAGGGATGTACATGGACCTTCAATGCTCCCCATTCTTCACACATGGGTGGAGCCTGGGAGAGGTTAATTGGAGTGGCAAGACGCATACTGGATGGACTGCTTGCGAAGGATGGTGCTACCCGACTGTCTCATGAAGTTCTTACAACCTTGATGGCTGAGGTTATGGCTATCATGAATGCACGCCCGCTAGTCCCAGTCTCCAACGATGCAGAGGTACCTGAAATCCTCTCACCTGCCACTCTGCTCACCCAGAAGGCGAGTGTCAGTCCTGCACCCCTGGGAGACTTCGACCTGGATCACCTCAGCCAGGTCCAGTGGCGCCAGGTCCAGAGCTTGGCGGACTCCTTCTGGAAGAGGTGGCGGTCGGAGTACCTGGCCACACTTCAACCACGGAGGAAGTGGACCTCCGAGAAGTCCAGTCTCCAGGAAGGTGACATTGTTTTGATAAAGGACAATCAAGCAAAGCGCAACATGTGGCCTCTAGGGCGAATAGTTAAGGCCATTCCTAGTTCAGACAACAAGGTCCGTAAGGTCACAGTTAAGACCTCTAGCCAAGGGGTAGTTAAAGAGTACCTTAGACCCATCTCTGATGTTGTGCTATTGATGTCACTAGAGAAGGATAAATAGTGGTATACATGTATACCAAGCGGGGAGTGTGCTGACCTGTCAGATATTGGGTGGGGTTATGTTCCCTCTAGTGGTGGTTTGCGTTACTGCACCTTTAATTGTAGCTACTTCCTGTTTCCTATATAAACCCTTTTTCTGTTCAATCTGCCATGATGAAAGCAATGTGAAAATGTGCTCGCCAGAAATTTGGTTGTACTAACCTAGGAGTGGAACCAACAGTAAGTTAATGCTGAAAATTGTTGTAATACTTGTTTAAGATGACCATAGTTTGGAATATGATGTTAAAAACGCTAAATTTAAGCTATAAAAAGATCGCGATTAAAAAGTGTTAATGGCTAATCCTTGCAATGGTACTTAGCTAACTGCTGAGTCATTTAGCCCTTGTTAGCCCAAGTTATATTGTGTTGTAATGGTGCTTTGTGTGAAAGCTAGTTAGCTATTCATTTGGCTATGCTTACCTGCTTACTTAGCTGTGTAGCTGTCCTCTGTAAAATAAAAATGTATTAGTATAATTTCGTAATACTTACCTGATTTAACTTACCTTAACTTTGAAGCCTGTAAAAGAAATACTACTTACCTTAGTTTGAATCTGTAAAGCAAATTACTTACCTGAGTTAAGTGCCTGTAATAAGAGAAACTGTTTATATACAGAGTGTTGTATTATTATTTCTTATGTAACATTCTGTACTATGTATATTTCATTGTGTTTCAGTTTTACAAAAAAGACAACAAGACAAAAACGATTTCAGTAAATCAGCCAACCTGGAATCAGCCTGCTGTCTTTATTGTTCGTTATCTGTCTACAATACCCAGCCGTATTATCAGGACAGAATATCCATGATTTGGGCTCTGCATGCCACCACATTGGATTTGAAATGAAACAACTACAACGGAATTGAAGTGCAGACTTCAAGGTTTAATTCAAGGGGTTGAACAAAAATATATGATTAAACATGTAGGAATTGTAGCTATTTTTATACAAACGCTCCACATTTCAGGGGCTCAAAAGTAATTGGACAAATAAACATAACCCTAAGTAAAATGTTACTTTTCAATATTTTGTTGAGAATCCTTTGCAGGCAATGACTGCCTGAAGTCTGGAACCCATGGACATCACCAAATGCTGGGTTTCCTCCTTTGTGATGCTTTGCCAGGCCTTTACTGCAGCTGTCTTCAGTTGTTGCTTGTTTGTGGGTCTTTCTGCCTTAAGTTTTGTCTTGAGCAAGTGAAATGCATGCTCGATTGGGTTGAGATCTGGTGACTGACTCGGCCATTGCAGAATATTCCACTTCGTTGCTTTAAAAAACTCCTGGGTTGCTTCTGCAGTATGTTTTGGATCATTGGTGAAGCGCCGTCCAATCAACTTTGCTACATTTGGCTGAATCTGAGCAGAAAGTGTATCTCTATACACTTCAGAATTCATCTGGCTGCTTCTGTCTTTCGTCACGTCATCAATAAACACCAGTGACCCAGTGCCATTGGAAGCCATGCATGCCCACGCCATCACACTGCCTCCACCATGTTTTACAGAAGATGTAGTGCTTTGGATCATGAGCTGTTCCAATTCTTCTCCAAACTTTCTTCTTCCCATCATTCTGGTACAGGTTGATCTTAGTCTCATCTGTCCAAAGAATGCTGTTCCAGAACTGGGCTGGCTTCTTCAGGTGTTTTTTTGGCAAAGTCAATTCTGGCCTTTCTATTTTTGAGGCTGATTCATGGTTTGGACCTTGTGGTGAATCCTTTGTATTTACTCTCATGAAGTCTTCTCTTTATAGTAGACTTAGATGCTGATACACCTACTTCCTGGAGAGTGTTCTTCACTTGAGTGGATGTTGTGAAGGGGTTGTTCTTCACCATGGAAAGGATTCTGTGATCATCCACCACTGTTGTCTTCCGTGGACGTCCAGGCCTTTTTGAGTTCCCAAGCTCACCAGTGCACTCTTTTTTTTTCTCAGAATGTACCAAACTGTTGATTTGGCCACTCCTAACATTTCTGCTACCTCTCTGATGGATTTCTTCTTTTTTTTCAGCCTCAGGATGGTCTGTTTCACCTCCATTGAGAGCTCCTTTGACCGCATGTTGTGTGTTCACAGCAACAGCTTCCAAATGCAAACGCCACACCTGGAATCAACTCCAGATCTCCAGATCTGGTAAAATTTTTATTCTGTGTAATGGTTTATTTTTTCAGTTCCTTTAGACAATGACTTTATTTTTGTAAATTCATTATTTTTTCTCCTAAATTTGCAGCTTTTTCTCTTGTAAATTTGAATTTTCTTCTAATAAGATAAGATAAACTTTTATTAGTCCCACAGTGGGGAAATTCCAGGATTACAGCAGCAAAGGGATAGCAGCACTCAGAGAAATAGTAAATAAGATAATAAGATAAGAACTGGTTAGTCAAGTTAGTTAGTTAGTTAATCCCTTCACACCTGAAGGTGTATATGGGCGGTGCCTATCTCCGTTTCTCTGACCCTAGGCCACACAGCTACTGTAAGTAGTGAAAGCTACAGCGGGGGGGTCAGTCCTCTGGTAGCTCTGTGTGTAACTTTACTTTCCCCATTCCATTATGCGGAGCACCACGCTAGAAGGCAGAAAGCACCATTCTTATATGGTCTTTGGTATGACCCGGCCGGGATTTGAACCCCTGCCTCCCGGGTGTGGGGCGGATGCTCTACCAACTGAGCCACCACTCCGGTACTGGTTAGTCAAAGCAGTAAATAAATATATTGTACATATGTGTACACAGTTATATACACAGTGCAGGAGTATTGCATCTAGATGGTATCAACAGCATTACGGTTAGTTAAATCCCATTTATTACGAGAAAATTTAAAATTTGTGACAGAAAAAGCTGCAAACTTATGAGAAAAAAATGATTTTCAGCTCTTTTCCTCATAATCTTGCATTCTTTTTCTCATAAATTCGCAACCTTTTCTTTCATATATTTCCAACTTATTGTCATAATTTGCAACTTTGTCTTAAAAAACTGCAATATTTTTCTACTACTTTTTTCTTTTTAAGTGGCAGCTTTTTCTCAAATATTTGCAATGTTTTTGTAGTAAATTTGCAACTTTTTTTCCTCATAAATTTGGTACTTTTTTGTAAATTGGCAGTGATTTTCTTGTAAATTTGGGACTTTTGCAAGTTTTCAGCTTTTTTCTTGGAAATTTGCAACATTCATATACGTAGATGCTGGATGCATTTTTTCTCTATGTACTCTAATCGTTTATTTTCTCCGTTCATTGAGACAATGACAGTTTTTGTTGTAAATTTCATAATTTTCTCTCATAAATTTGCAATTTTCTTTCAATACATTTTCAACTTTTTCTCATAAACTTGTGATCTTTTCTCAATAATTTTCATTTTTTTCTCTTGTAAATTTACAATGTTTTCTCATAAACTTGCTACTTTTTCTTGTTAATTTGCAACTTTTGGAAAATTTGAAGTTTTATCTCATAAATTTGATACTTCTTTCGTGGAAATTTGCAATGATTTTCTCATAAATTTGGGACCTTTTGTAAGCTTTCAGCTTTTTTCTTGTAAATTTGTAGTTAATATATAGATGCTAGTTACATTTTTATTCTATTTAATGTTTTATTTTTTGTGTTCATCTAGACAATGAACATTTTTCTTGTAAATTTAAAATTTTTTTCCTCAGAAATTTTCAGCTTTTTCTGTCAAATTTGAAATTTTCTTCTAATAAATTTTCATTTTATTTAACTTGCAATCTTTTGCTCATTAATTTGCAACTTTATCTCAAAAACCTGCAGTGTTTTTTGACTGCTGTTTTTCTTTTAAACTGGCATCTTTTTTTTTCTCAAATATTTGCAATGTTTTCTAGTAAATTTGATATTTTTTTGGACGTTTTCAGCTTTTTTCTTGGAAATTTTCAGTGTTCATGTAGATGCTGGTTAATTTTTATTCTATATATTTTTAACTTTTTTCTCATTAATTTGCAACTTTTTCTCTTGTAAATTTGCGATGCTTCTCATAAGCTTGCTACTTTTTCTTGTGAATTTGCAACTTGGTCTGGAAAACTTGCAGGTTTTTTCTCATATATTTGATACTTTTTTCTTGGAAATCTTCAATGGTTTTCTCATAAATTTGGGACCTTTTGTAGGCTTTCAACTTTTTTCTTGTAAATTTGCAACGTTAGATGCTGGTTACATTTTTATTGTATTTAATGTTTTACTTTTTCTGTTCCTCTAGACAGTGAATTTCTTGTAAAATTAATCATTTTTTCTCATAAATTTGCAGCTTTTCCTGTCATAAATTTTAAACTTTCTTCTAATAAAATTTAAACTTTTTATCTCATAAACTTGTGATCTCTTTCTCCTAAATTTGCAACCTCTTTTCTCATATATGTAAACTTTTTTTTCTCATTAATCTGCAAGTTTTTCTCTTGTAAATTTGCAAAAAATATTCTGACAAATTGTGGACTTTTTCCTCATAAAAAGTGATTTTTTTTCTTATAAATTTGTACAAGTTTTCTTGTGAATTTGCTATTTTTTTCATATACTTGTGAGTTTTTTTCTGGTAGATTTGAAACTTTTTAGCAAATTTCTGACTTTCATCTTCTTTTCTCATAAATTTAAGAGTTTTTCTTTGTAAATTTGCAGCTTTTTTTCACAAATTAGGTATTTTTTTCATCACAATCTTTTTCTTGTAAATTTTCAATGTTCCTTTGTGTGCAATGGTTTTTTTCCCCCTGGGGTGAGGTTTTTTTTGCCCATTTTAAAGGCTCTGAACTCCAAAAATAGCCCCCTGTCCCCTTGCAATCTAATCTCGCATAGCCCCCCCCCCAAAAAAACCCCCAAAAACAAACCCAAAACAAAACACAGAAACAGGCCTGGTTGTTATGATTTTTAATGTAACATGCACAAATATAGTTTTGACAACCCAGGAGCTGACAAAGCCTTAGCTGCAGCTGATAGGTTTTACACTGAATGTCCACATGTAAACAAATTACTATCCAATATCAACAACATAGACCAATGGCAGTGCTGTCGCGATGTTCACCTCCAGACAGAATAACAAACAAACAAACATCTTTGTGTGTTTTCAATTGTTTGTTTGGGCACGAATCCCTTCAACTGCACACCTGCAAACCTGACAGAACAATGGGAGCTGACATCATGGATCCTTGTGGGAGTCAGAGGAATGAAGTGTTGACTACTGTAGATCATCACTGACGAGCCCACCAAGGGCTTGTTATGTCTGTGTTGTATAAATAAAAGTTTCAGTCGTGCGACCTGTTTGGTTCAGTCATTATTTTCTGCCACTCAGAGCACAGGAACACTTAATTGCAGCAGAGGTTGCAATTCCAGTTTTTGGCACTCTGGCAATCAATCGGTGAGAGAAACAGCAGCATTAAAAGTAAACAACAGGGGAGTTTCAATGTGTCCTCACAGAATGTCAAGATTTGAATTATTATAGCTTATTTACTAGAATAAATAGAGACTTTAAGCAGTGCTAATCAGTATTTCATGTTATTAATGGATGCACATGTGAAAGGTGTCACTCAAACTGACTGACTTGCAGTCAATTATCGTTCAACTCTGCGGTTTGTCTCAGCTCCACAGGGCTTTGGCATCTTTTAGGTCACTGTTTTTCTGAAGAAATGTAGTTTCGGTTCTTCCGATTACCTTCATTAACTTGGTTTCCAGCTATTTCAAGGAAAAAGTTTTTACTTACACCCGTCACGCTGTTACCGCTAAGCCCAGATAGGTAGACAGGGGATAGATAAACAGCATGATTTATGACTAGCGGATGGATGATATTTTTTCTATTTCATTTATATGTACATAGTCAGGCATCTGGTCATAGCTCCAAATTTCTGCTTAGGGTCACCTCAGTTAATTAGAGTCACTAAGCTGGATTGTTGTGTTGGTGTCTTTTGAAAAATTGTGAATAAAACTGACTAATATCCTCGATAGCGAAGTCCACAAAAGAACTCTGTTGTTGTATTCAGTGAGAGGAAGTCTATTATTTTCTATTTTTACATGCACTAATGAACAACAACTCCGCAAAACTGTGGGTAATGTCAAGGTGGCCTCATCCATCTTTAATTCAGTCTTTATTATTACGACCATGTGGTGTTTACAAGATTTCAGCTGCCAAAACAAGCCTTTCATTTATTATAAAATGATGATTGTACTGTGCTAATATAACAATTATTCAGGAATAAATCTGCATCTGATGAGAACATTCAATTCACCCCATTATCATGTCATTTCATTAACAGAAAATCATCTTGGACGATTCTAGTGCTTAAGGAGAGTACAAGTGCAGGCAATAGAATCTGGCTGCCAGTCAGTTAACTGGGAAACAGAAGGGCCAGTATACCAACAATGTTCTTCCATGGACTGCTTCCAGCGTTGTTTCCAGGTTTTTGGGGGCCCTGTGACAGACTTTCACCACACATCACTGCCGTGCACATGCACAGACCTGTTGCATGACCATGTTGGTCTCTGATTACCAAAACCCATGTTATTTTCTACAGGGTTTCCTCTGGTAAAAATTCTCTGTGGCGGCCCGCCTCGCCAGAAATTGTACCGCCACCCCAAGGCGATATGATTTTATTAAGAAAAATATATGAAGCAATGACTTTTCGCAAGCACGCACACGAACAACGTGCGTGGCTGTCATCCGCGCGGAGTTTAGAAGCGCCCCGCCCACGCGAGTTCTCGACTCAGTCAGCAGGCAGTGTCTCACTAAGCGTGACTGTCGACAAAAACATGAGTTTGTTGAAGTACTTTAAATGCGGAAAAAAATCAGAAGAGGTATGTATGTAAGCACTGGAGGTGTTTATCAGGGTTTTAACCTGCTGTTAATGGGAGCAATAATGGAAGAGTCGCTTAGCTAAGAGACGTGGTTAGAATTCATATGCAGCCGGCTTCATATGAAGGAAAAGGCGGGGGACTGATGAATTGCTGAGGATATATTTCACCAGCCACTTCAATATTAAGTTATGTTCCCTATTTTGTACCTGACAAGTTAAAATGAGCGAAATTCACAAAGTCAGTGACTTTAATCAGCCCCGCCTACGTGAGTTCTCGACTCAGTCAGCAGGCAGTGTCTCGCTAAGCGTGACTGTCGACAAAAACATGAGTTTGTTAAAGTATTTTAAATGCGGAAAAAAAATCACAAGAGGTATGTAAGCACTGGTGTTTATCATGGTTTTAACCCGCTGGAAACGGGAGCAATAATGGAAGAGTCGCTTAGCTAAGAGATGTGGTTAGAATTCATATGCAGCTGGCTTCATATGAAGGGAAAGGCAAGGGGGACTGATGAATTGCTGAGGATATATTTCACCAGCCACTACAATATTAAGTTATGTTCTGTAGGAATTGCAGGAATGAAGGGACTGGCAATTTCTCTCTTTTCTCGCATGAGCAAGCGTGCCGTTTTTATTCTCCAGTGACAGTGACAAAAAGCAACAGCTAAAAACGCTAGCTGTAAACTGAAGTCCTTCAGCGGCTGCCTAGAGAGGTGCCTGATGAGAAAGCCTGAGCGCTCAACTATAACTGCCTAAGCAGATCATTCTGTACATGAACACATATTGTGGTGAATTATGTCTTTTGAGTCCGCTACAGTTCCCTATTATGTACTTGGCAGGTTAAGATGACCAAAATTCACGAAGAAGTCAATGACTTTAATCTGTCAGCAGCCTTCAGACAAACTAAATGTGTCAACATTTGATTTCAAAATAAGGGAGGTTTTTCCTGCTGTCTTGGTGGTGAGGAGATTTCTGGAAAAAAAAAAACACCAAAAAACAAAAAAAAACTATAAATATAAAGAAATATAACAGAAATAACGGCATCCTTGGTCATTTAAGTTAATTTATTTCATTAAACACAGTTTTATTAATATTTTTTCTTTGTAATCAGAGTTAAATTATTGTTCTGTTCTGACTGCAAAATTATGGTCAAAAATGTAAATTGTTGTAAGAAAAAAAGTAAAAAAAAAAATTACCACAGTCTGTTTCAAATTTATCTTAAAAAACCCCACTAATTTTATTTTAAAAAACAGACAAAAATTAGACATAAAATAATCCACAGATTTATAATATAGTTTCAAATGTACAATTAAAGTCAATTTTACAAGAGGAAATTACAAATTTGAGGAACATGGTTTCAACTTTAGATAGATTTACAGGGAAAAGTAGAAAACTATAAGAAAATTGTTATAAATTTTTGAGAAAAACCTCAAACCTTCAAGACTGAAGTCATTGCTCAAGTTTTTAAGTGGGTGCTCTTTGTACCCTTAACTCTACAAGAAATTTTTAGTTGTCTACTTTTAATTATTAATTTCAAAGCACTGCTTTTACATGGGGTGGCGCGGTGATGGAGTGGTTAGCACTGCGGCAGCACAGCAACTCACCCTTGGCCGGGGGATCCTGGGTTCGATCCCAGCCCCCGACCAACAGTGATCTGTGTGGAGTTTGCATGTTCTCCCCGTGTCTGCGTGGGCTTACTCCGGGATTTCTCCGGTTTCCTCCCACATGCCAAAAACATGCAAGTTAGGTTAATTGGCATCAAACTGGGGATTCTAAATTGTCCTTAGGTATGACTGTGAGAGTGAATGGTTGTCTGTCTCTCTGTGTTGGCCCTGCGATGGACTGACGATCTGTCCAGGGTGTACCCTGCCTCTCGCCCAAAGATGCTGGGATAGGCTCCAGCACCCACCCACCCCCCGTGACACAAAAAGGATTAAGCAGAAGAAGATGAAGATGAATGAATGCTTTTACATGAGTAGAATTTCTGGTTACTATACCCACCTGATCATATAATTTAAGTATGCATGAGTGCATCACTATTATGAATATTTCTTCCCCTTCCCTACTCTCTCAATGGAAAAAAAGAAACACTAGAATAAAAATACAAAAAATACACATATTTTTGTCATTTATGTAAACCATGACAAAAAAAATCCTGCAGGACAAAACATGACACTTGATATTTTCTAATCTGTTTGTATACCACCATAGACAGAGAGAGAACCTGAATTAGACAGAGCTCAGAGAGGGCAAGATGAGACAGAAGAGAGGAGCCAAGGAGAGGAAAGTGTTCAGGCAGAGGAAGGAGAGAAGGATAACACCACTAAAAAGTCTAAACGCAAGATGTCTGGGTGGGACCCCAACTGGCCCAATATTCAAGCCTCGGTTGTACAATACTTCAAATGGTAAGTTCCATATGCAATGTTACTGTGCAAAATTTCAAAAAGAAATAAATATTATAAAATTAAAATATTCCGGTATGTTTATCCCCCCCCCCCCAGTGAAAAAAAAATATGTTGCCACCGCGCCAATGTCTTTAAGCCAGAAGAAACACTGCTTTCTACATAACTAAAGACTCCAATTCCAAAGACATTAGGCTGTTTTGTAAAACGTAAATAAAAACGAAATATGATTTGCAAATCCTTTTCAACCTATATTCAATTGAATAAACTACAAAGACAAGATATTCAATGTTCATTTAGGGATTTCATCATCTACAGTCCATAATATCATCAAAAGATTCAAAGAATCTGGAGAAATTTCTGCATGTAAGCGGCAAGACCAAAAATCAACCTTGAATGCCCGTGACCTTTAATCCCTCAGGGGGCACTGCATTAAAAACAAACATCATTCTGTAAAGGACATTATAACACGGGCTCAGGAACACTTTGGAAAACCATTGTCAGCTAACACAGTTTGTTGCTACATCTACAAGTGCAAGCTAAATCTCTACCATGCGAAGCAAAAGCCATATATCAACAACACCCAGAAACATCGTCGGTTGCTCTGGGCCTTAAATTATGGAAAAGTGTGCTGTGGTCAGAGTCCACATTTCAAATTGGTTTTGAAAATTATGGACATTTTGTCCTCCAGGCTAAAGAAGAAAATGACCACTAGATTGTTATCAGTGCCAAGTTCAAAAGTCAGCATCTGTGATGGTATGGGGGGGTGTTAGTGCTCATGACATGGGTAACTTGCACATCTGTGGAGGCACCATTAATGCTGAATGGTACATACAGGTTTGGGAGCAACACGTCATCAGTTACTTTTTTCTCCATTGGTTTGGTTACCTTGGCAGAGTGACCTGCCAGCTAGCTAGCAGACTGATCAAGCACTAGCTTGCCAGCTAGCTAGGGCTCCATTGGCATCTCTGTTTTTATGTTTTCTTTGCCGCCTTCTTATCTTCAGATTAAGTAAACCAAAGCACGCTTTTAATAGAAACTTTATACTCTGATACTTTAATCTAAACTTTGGGATAGTCAGCTTTAAATAATCATTGCTAACTGGGCTAACTATTAGCATGGACCTGGAACACAACAACACAATGTCCAGATTGTAAAGGCTTTTACTATGGAAAACAAGGTACACAACACAACTTTTAAATTAATAAGAAGTGTACACCAGTTAACCTAATTAACAATTGTTAGAAAACCTGTGAAGCGGAGTGATACATATACTTAGCACCCGAGCATGGTTATCATGAAATATGCATACTTCTGGAATGCGTATTGGCCAATCAGACTGCTTTTATAATCTCATTCAGATCATCAAACGTTCCATTTCCCCATCTGAAGCCTGTTAGTGTCTTCATCCTTCATTTTGAAAAATGTCGTGTTTTCATACCATCGACTCGGCGGTGAACAGCACAGGTGAAAGACAGATACTAAATCACACACGGAGGGAATCTTCAATCTGCCACTGCTGTCGAAAAATACATCACGATGGGTAATGAACCGGAATCGCTGCATATGAATGCTCTCCGCCATGTGCTGTGATGCACGCAGTCTCACTGTACGACCAATCAGGGCTGGGTGTTGTCTGCACTAATTGCTTGTTACGACGGGGCATTCCTTGGTTAATGAGACGAGCTGCACTAGTGTATTTTCTTTTGCTTTTGCACTTAATCATTTCATAGTTAGATGTGCCATCACGCTATTTTTGCCGGTTTTTGTCATGCGGCAGTGAACAGCATGCCTGTCCAGATCAAGAGCCCAGTCAACACACTCACTGGACTCACTGTATCCAACGCTTCGCAACAATATAAGAACACTATATATAACAGCAGGTTACGGTTTATGACTTGTGACATTTTGCCCTCCATATCTTGGCGAGGGGATCGGTTTATTTGCTCCGAAACAACAGTGATTACCCCTGACACCTTCCGTAAACACCTGATTTTCATGTCACCGTTCTCTCCTCTGTAGTGCAGCTCTCACACCCCCCACTCCGCGCTCCTTTGTTGACATAACGTGGCAGCCCACCAGCCGTGTGTGTGCAGAGCATCCACGAGAGGCCTCCAGCTTCAAATAAGGGATCACAGAGCGGAGTTCACGCTGAGCACAGGCGTAAGAAATAAGGAGCAGTGTGTAGTGAGAAATGGCAGCAGGAGACGTAACAAAGGTTGACAGCTCTGAAGGCAAGACGAAGGCTGTGTGTCAGCGCTGAACCGTGCTGTCAAGCCAAGGTGGCGTTACCTTTTTAGGTGTTAGCATAGGTTCTAAAGACTGATGTAATATCTCTCTGATGCCTTATTTTGAGGGAAAGGTCATAAGGGTTACATATGTGACTTACAGGAGTTTGGACTAGAGGACATGTGTCTCGTGGCTTGGTTATAGTCAGAATTTAGTCACAGATTTAAGGATTTGAAACTGGCTTGACTTTGGCTGGAACAGGGGTCAATGACCTGTGGTTCTGCCCTTAATAGGTGACTTTCTGTGTCTTTGACCATCCAAAAAAACTTTAGAAATTGAAGAGATTTTTTTTCTTGATCTATTTCAGGGAAAAAAAAATCTCAGGTTTAGGTAAAACCACAAAGTTATATTTTTTGTTCACAAATTTGCAGTTTAATGAGAAATAATGAACTAAAAGATTTCCCCTGACTCATTTCCCATGAACTGAAATAAACAAAGTTTGGCACAGTTATTAGTCTTTCTCTATATAGGTACCACCAAGGGTCACACACGTCTCCCCTCACTTCATGCATCTGTGGAGACCTCACCTGTCGAAGTCTGCAGGTTGCATCAGAAGCCATGACTTGAACTTGGAAATCAGAGTTTCACTGTCTTGGAAGAGCTTCCCCTTCAAAAGTGACTTCATGGTTAGAAAGAGGTGGGAGTCAGATGGTGTGAGGTCAGGAGAGTAAGGGGGGGTGAGGAAGGATTTCATAGGCGCAGGACCATGCTTCCGTCTGGGCAACATGTGAGTTGTGAACCGAGGCATTGTCTTGCAGGAGGTGGACAGCTTTGGTCAGCAAGCCACGCTTCTTGGTTTTGATGGCCTTCCATAATTTCTGCATCAGTGAAGCGTAGTCTCAGTAATTGTGGTACCCTTTGCCAGGAAACCCATCATCAGTACTCCAGCTGCTACCAAAAGACAGTAAGCATGACCTTGCTCGTCGAGGGATGAACATGTGCCTTTTTCGGAGGTGGTGTGTCATAATGCTTCCATTGCTTCTACTGGGCTTTAGTCTCCAGATCATAGTAACAGATCCATGTTTTGTCCTAATTAGTACTCCTGGTTTTCTAGGCACATGGCCAAAAGAGCCTGAGAAAACGAGACTCGTTCCTGCTTCTGGAAAGGTGTGAGCAATCGGGGAATCCATCGTACAGACATCTTCTGTATGTACAAATGATCATGGATTCATTTTTCCACAGATCCCACACTGATCTTGGCAACTTGTGCTAGTTGGCGAAAGGTTATGTGGCGATCCTTCAAAGTGGTGGCCTCCACTTGCCAGATGGTGTCTTCATCAATCGTGCACTGTGGTCTCCCGGGAATGGGTGCCATTTCCACTGATGTCCAACCACACTTGAACTGTCGATGCCAGTGCTTGACTACATCATATGATGGGGGTCCTTCTCATAAGTCTCTTTCATCTCATCAAACGTCTCCTGTGGTGTGCGGCCTCTCAAGTACAGGAACCTGATGACTGCTCTGCATTCATCTGGCTCCATTAAAACACCTTACTCCACCTTAACACAGAAACTCAGGAGTTCAGAGCTGCAAATTCCCATGTGACCGACAAGGTAAGCCTTTATTAGTTCCACAATGGGGAAATTCCAGAAAGAGATTGCAGCTGGTCTCATACCTGGAATCTTCTGCTTCATAATCTGGCAATTTGACCACTAAGCGATACACCTCGATAGAGCTATGCATTATTATGCATGTACAATTTAAGCCTCCTACAATAACTGGAAGTGGGTCAGGAGAAGTCTTTAATGAGCAGCCCTCATAATTTAAGAGCAAATTTTCACCAGCTTTGCGAGGAAAAACTTGCAAATATAAGGGAAAAAATGTGTTCCCTTTTAATAAATTCTATCCACCCCCACTACACATCCTTATTCATCTACCAACACTTGACCATATATGTTGTTCTTTGATGTTATTTTACTGTAGATTCTTATAATCTGATTGGGGCCAAAGGCTATAGCTGTCATTAGCAGTTTCCCATTTACTCTTTCACAGTTGTTTCCATGCTTATCATATTCTATCGGCATCTGAAACCACACACCCCTGTCCACCAGTGATATATTATTTCATTCATTCTCTAAGAGAGTTCAAGTTAACTCAGGCTGTGTTTGCTACTGGAGCTAGGAGCTAGCCTACTAACATCAGCCATATGGCATCACCAACTGAGCTAAGTGGGGGGAACTGGGGATCATGAGCATTTAAAAAACATGCAGTGAAATGAGCCGTTTTGAGGAAAGCTGGGTGAAAATGGTGCTGCAACAATTCTTAGGCATTATGACCAAGGCATATCATGGACTTTCATTAAGACCTACGGGAACTGTGTCAACATCTGGAAAAAGTGCTGTAAATATATAGATATAATAAACCCATATCGAGTATTTTCCTAGACAACACTACTTTCACCAGATTCAATAAACTCTGCAAACAATGTTGGTAAAAATATAAGCTAATATGAAAAATATTTTTAACTGAGTGCCTAAGTATAAATTGAATTTTGTGTTAAAGCTAAATATCTTTGTGGACTTCATTTGTTCCTTCATCCCTGTGAGGTGTTGAGGTCACATGACATTTTCTGATGTTTCATTTTCTTCCCTCAGTCATGTGAGTCATAGTGTAAATTGGTGAGAACATGACCTTAGAAGAGATGTGAGGATCCTGGCCCCTTCGCAGCGGTTCACACGTTCATGTGGCTGTAACTGTTCACACTTGAGATGACATTGGACTCATTGCCTTTGAAATGATGAGAAGTAACCATAATGGTACATGTCCACAGGATCCATCACGTCCCCACTTTCTATTCATTGCCTGTGTAGCATAGCTTGCCAAAGTGATGATTTCCAGATGTTCGCACCTCATTTGCACAGGGGCTTTGGCTACTTTATGGACAGGGCTGTTTCTAGCTTTTTGGAGGCCCTATGCACAATTGTGAAGAGTTTAAACAATTTAAAATGGGGGAAAATCTCTCCCCTCAACAAAAATATTTAAAAACAAATGTGCACTCAAAAAAATGAACAAGGGTTATTGGCTTTACATCCCTGATTATATTTAATTTGACCTGAAATATACATGTTTTATGACTTAAAATGTGTTTCTAATAAAGTTAATGTAATTATGTCTCATGTTGTCTGTGCATAATAGTAATGTATTGTTCGATCACAAACCTTTTAAGTTAAGTCAACGAGACTAAAGATACCACTCACATCCAGACAGTGACAGTAATGAAACTCAAGCCACCATGAAACAACAATGAAGAAGAAGAGAAAGCAGCTGTAGACTGAGCATGTGAATAGCCAACGGTCTGACAGCCCACCTTTTCTTCTTTTGAGTGTGTGTCAAACTCCTTCAGTGTGAAGGCAATCATGACACACCTATGCTTATACCCTGCTATATTTCACATCCCCCAAATGCTCTATATTATGCTCTAAACATCACCAGCACATTCCCTCACTGGTTCTACAATGTACGCCAACAAGCAAACCATGCTCCGGACACGCCCTGGTACGACCTCCCTCGTACCATGTCATGATGCAGCTATGCACTAGAAGATCACGCCACACTAGCATGATGCTACTACCTTGTTTATCAGCGTGGCCAGTCCTGCTTCATATTCTTGACAACCAAATAGTGTTGGTGCATGTGGGCCCATGACTTTGATACAATGCCACCGCTACCACTATGCTCCACCCCGGACTTTGATACGATGCCACCATGATCAGAGGCGATCCTAGAGTCTCTTGAGGCCCTTGGCAAAAATTCAGAGAGGGCCCCTCCAACCAGCGTTCATCACCCTTATATAATAAATAATCTGACACTGTGATGCAGGTGTAGCGTGCACGACTACTGATCAGCGGTTCACTTCCCGCTCTGTCTGCAGTCTGCATGTCAAAGTGTCCTTGAGCAAGACACTGAACCGTTGTTTCTGTTGGGTCAGGCCAGCACCAGAGCATGGCTGCTCCACTGCCATCAGTGTGTGGATGTGTGTGTGAATGGGTGGATAACAGGTTCTGTAAAGTGCTTTGGTTATTCAGAGATGAGTAAAAAAGTGCTATATAAGTGAACGCCATTTACCATTTAACAAAAACAAGCAAACAAGACAAGTAACGGTGCCCTTACCATGACGCCCAAGTACCCAACACAGTCACATCAGGACCAGCAGAGGCAGAACACATTAAGCTGCTCTGAGCTAAATTAACTACTGAATTACGTGCAATACTTACCACTGTCTTTCTTTCTTTTCTCCTCTTTCTCTTTTTCTTCTTTCTTTTGTCACTACCAGATGGATAATTTCCATTTCATTTTGATACAGCAAGTCTCACTTGTCGGGTAGCACGGTGGTGCAGTGGTTAGCACTGTTGCCTTACAGCTAGAAGGTTCCTGGTTCGAATCCCCGGGCTGGCAGGGGTTGGAACCTTTCTGTATGGAGTTTGCATGTTCTCCCTGTGCTGTGTGGGTTTACTCCGGGGGCTCCGGTTTCCTCCCACAATCCAAAGACATGCATGTTAGGTTAATTGGTTGTTCTAAATTGTCCCTAGGTATCTGTTTCCTATAGGCCCTTAGAATAGAGGGTTAGCATTAGTGAAAGCGCTTTGAGTGGTCTTTGTGACTAGAAAAGCGCTATATAAGTGCAGGTTAGTTAGTTGTTTGTTTACATAAGATGTGCACCAGTACTTGGAAGAGTGAGAGATGGGGGTAAGGCCCCTTTAGGGAGTTCTGCACCGGCTCACCACTGTCATTGTAAACTCTCCACATTGTCAATGCTGTAGTGATTCAAAGTTGGTCAGCCCTCATCGGACCCCAAGAATTTGTCAGCCTTGCCTGCTGGCATGCAGCACCCCTGATCATGATCACTAACCACCACAACCTTGGCACAGAGGTTTTGAGTGTGCTCACAACTCTTCATGCTCTATCAGGCACAATGGTGGATTCTTGTACTTTCTTAATATGTGCCCAAAGACCTCGCCAAGACCCTGTGAGTGACCATCCACTTTCTGGCTGATTTCTTAGATTGTCGTGTGGTCAAGAGGGGTTAGCTGGTGTGCAAAAGCTAACCACACTAACAAGAATCTTCCCATATCATGTGAACTCTGGTGGAGGTGTCACTTATATTCCAAACTTTAGATAGCTCTCTTGCATCGAGGATCTTGAACAGTCACCACCATCACCATTAACTCCATTCTAGTGACCCACGGCTTGAAAGGATTCCCTGCATGGATTCATACCACAACCTTAACTGCTACCCTTTCACTCTGAAATCATCCAATCTTTGGACGCGATTTTGACATTTTCCCCAAGACTTACAGCTTCAACAACTTACGGTACTTGTGAAAGTGAGAGGTGGGGGGTGGGGCCACTTTAGGGAGTTCTGCGCTGGCCTACCATTGTCATTGCAAACTCTTCACATTGTCACTGCTGTAGTGATTCAAAGTTGGTCAGTGTTATGTATTAATAATGAGAGAGTCAGAGTCAATCTTCATGAAGCCAACAACCTTTATTATAGAGAACTGAACTATTTATACACAAGGGCCATGCCCACCTGACATCACGCCAGGGGCGGGTACGGCAGCACATACACACTACCATACACACTACCACACACACTACCCCCCCCCCCCCCAACAAAAGTGTAAGACCACACACACAATTGAGACCTTCCCCAATTTAGGACCTGAATCATGCACTAAGAAAATGGGGACAAATTAACTGTAATAAAATAGCCTAACACACTCATCCAAAAGAATAACAAAAATTTGGACCATGTCTCTAAAACATATAAAATAATCCCATAACATACATCCTTTCATGCACACTAGCAGAATATATATACATATTTACATTTTAACGTTTAAGTTACGCCAGTGTTCGTTGGCAGCCAGGGGAAAAACCGACCCGGAGGCCCAGGACAGCCCCAAACCATCCATTCTGCTGGCTGCTGAAGATGAGACTGGCTTGGAGGCCCTGGGCAGCCCCACGACATGTGCGCCCGTGGCCGCCGTCTGCCCTCGGGATCAAAAACAATTTCTCCCGCCATAACGTCCCTCTTCACCGCCAACTGTGTCACTCCTCGGGACCTGCCGTACTGCTGTCCGGCACACCATCCCTCCGTGCTCGTCGGTCCACTCCCGACCACCTTCAACACCGTCATCGTGGCTCTGAACACTCCGGACCCCATGGCCGAACTCCAGAGAGATCCGAAGCCTGCTCGTCGGCGCTGCTCGCTGCCTTGGGTGCCTCGCCGTAACACCCAGCACCCTCATCCGCTGCACTGCCTTCATGGCCAGCTGCTGCTGCTCACCGCATCGCTTTCGCTGGCGTCGTTCTATGACCCAGGCACCTCGCCGCTGCTCCCAGCACCCTCGTTCCAGGTGCTCCGCTGCACTGTCTCTGCACCCGACTGTCGTTGCTCTTCCCCGGGGCTGTCAGCCTCTAAGGTCCCACTCACTCGCTGCCTAGCCTCCAGCTGTGCGGACAGAGTGATGATATAGAGTGAAGTATGTGGCGGTAATGCACCTGTAAGCTGGTTGCCAACCGCCAATCAAATCTAAAAGAAGAAGAAGAAGAACCTGCGGGGATGACTCCTGCTGCTCTCCCTCTCTGCTGTCGTTGCACACCGCGCTGTCCGACTCATCAGCGCTCCGGTCCTGTACCGTGCTGAGCTCCTTGGCTGGCCTGCCGTCTTCAGTGACCGGGGACTCCTCCACTCAAGGACCCGGTCCCACCTTGATGCCTACCTGGTAGCCTGGAACTTGCTTTTGGCACGCAGTTAGCTTTGTGGCTAACATGCCCATCGACACTGAGTGGGCCATTAGCTTCTCCGAGCTAACTAGCCTAGCTCTATTTGGCGCCAACACTCCCGCCACCCACAGCTTCGAAGTCCTCGTCTGCTCGGCGAAGTACTCGGGCAGCCACTCGACAGCATCCTCAAAACACTCCGTTTCACCCAGCGTACCGAGAATTCTTTGGCCCTCCATGCCGAGATGGTGAGCCAAAAGTGCTCGTTGTCGCCTCCCGTCAAGTCCGCTTAGGCCCAGTGCCCCGATGTAACCCTCAAACGTGGCCCTCCGCTTTGGCCACAGGATCACCAGCTCTCCCATGTACTCTAGAAACGGTAATAGTGGTGGAGGTAGCCCATATGCCCCCATAGTTTCTCCTCGTCGCCAAATGTTATGTATTAATAATGAGAGAGTCAGAGTCGATCTTCATACAGTCAACTACCTTTATTATAGAGAACTGAACTATTTATATACAAGGGCCCGCCTGACATCACGTCAGGGGCAGGTACGGCAGCACATACACACTACCACACTCACTACACCACAGTCAGCCCTTGGGGGCCCCCTTCTGGCCTGGGGCCCCAAGCATTTGCCAGCCTTGTCTGCTAGCACACAGCGTCTCTGCTTATACCACAAGCCTAACTGCTACCCCTTCACTCTCAAATTATCCAATCTTGAACAACTTGAACAACTTACTTTTTTCCATCTTTTAATCCAAATTCCTTTTATCCACATGTTAAACACTATTATTTGTCTTTGAAATGGCAACGACCTTAATGATTAACTGCGCTTTAAGAAGTCAGTTCAATTTAATTTCGTTGTGAAGCCACTGTGTATGGCATGTTCACCATTTAAATGACTCAGCAATTTTAAACCAAATTGCTAATGCATAAGTTCCTCTGCAGGATCTCAAAACTTTTAATTGGATTTTACCTTCTCAGTGCCACTTCCCACCAACAAATAACAGAGGTCATTTATTCATAAGTTTCTTTTTTCCTTTCAAATTATTCTTAGACAGACTTGACAGAGCTCTGTAGATATGGGATGTGACAATGCTGGAAACAGTCACGCTTTCTGAGGTCGTCCAAATCTTTTGCCTTGTGTTTTTCTAAAGAGAAAATGATGCACAAATTAAGTTCAGAGGGAGGCCTCTCACTCTGTCTGCTAGTTCATGTCTCACTGAGAGGTGATCTGGAGAGCCAGACAGCATCCCGAGACTCAATAAAAGACCCTGCAGGCCACGACAACCTCCAACCTACATATCTGCTGCATTCATTTTAATCCAGCCGAGAGCACAACTTAACTTTTGTCCACCAGGGTAGAACCCACAGAGGGCAAGCACACGGCCGAGAGCCACGACAGAACAACTTCAGCTGTGAATGATTTACGGCAGAAAACAACCTCCTGAGAGAAGTTTCCAGGAGTGTTTAGCCATTCAGATGGTGTGTGACTTTCATAAAAGCCTTAACAAATGGAAGGAGTAAATGAAGTGGACAGTTCCTCCCAACCGGAACATCCAGGAGGTTCTACAATCTTGGAGAAAATAGATTCACATCTAGTTTCACTGGTCCAAGGAAACAATGGCACGTTAAAAAGTATTCCGCAGCAAGTCGCTGTGTTGCGCCTGATACCCTTTAGACTCAATATTTGTCAGACAAGCCTCCATCTCCTGTGGGGATGTGAGTACAGCGGGTCTATTGTTATTTGTTTTACAGCTGTTTGAACATAGTATACCGAAGAGGCTTTAAAAGCACAACAGCGATCCATATTCCAGAGAAGCCTCACAGGTTTTGAAACATGAAAAGAAAACACAATACCGTTTTAGCTGCTGCTTTATACCGGTGTGTGTACAATTTGCATTGCCCCGCGGAGCGGGCATCACCAACACAGATGCGGGCAGTGAGTTAATCAGGATTTCAATTAACAAGGCAAAAATGTTTGTGCTATATCTGCTGCTTCAGAAAAGCTGAGAAGCAAATTAAACGAGGATCAGTCGTCAGACGAGCACCAGATGGAATGCAAATGGAATTAATGATTATGTTGCTTTGTGCTTTAGCTTGACGAGTAGGTGTGAGTGGCATTTCCCCAAGAAAAGCATCATCACACATCACTGTTCAGCACAACGATCTGGTAAAGGATTTATTGGTTTGATTCGGGTTTAATGATCACTCATCATTTTTAGTTTTCAAGTGTCAACACAATAAACATTGAGAACCACAAACAGGCCAACCCAAATTATGGATGTAACTATTGTTAAATATGGCATCTAGAAGCAGCCCTATCAAGTTTCTGCTGTTCCACTGGAACAGCAGTTACTAGGTCCTAGTAGCAGTCATTTACAAGTTTGTGCACTTTCTGCTTCATGTCATGTTTTGTTCTTTGAGCGAACACAGCTGCTAACACAGCAACATTCAGACTGTCTACTTTTGGTAAGCTCAAACAATTCAATTCAGCTTTATTTATATAGCACCTACTCACAACAAAAGGTCATCTCCAGAAGCGAGATACATAAGGGATAACGAATAATTCAGAGAAAACCTCAACAATGAAGTGATCTCCTACAAACAAGCACTAGGTGACAGTGGGGGAAAAACTCCCTTATTGACATGGTTTACAAAACTCAGACCCAGGAGCAGACACAGATGAGAACGTTAGAGCAGTTTAAACAATGATTTTATTGACAAATGGTGTAAAGCTCAAATGTGACAAAGGTCTGGCAACCCTGGAGGGAGATAAAAACATAGTGGTGAGTATATGTATATAAATAAGATGAGTTGGCTGTATTAAAGGGGTAAAGGAATAATTATTCTTACAGTTTTCCTCTGGAAGGTGCTGCGGGGAAGACCCTCCGGTGAAGGGAAGCTGGATGCTGGGCAAAACTCCTCTGGGACGGGTAGCTGCTGAGGATCCTACAGTAGGGGACTGTGGCAGGCTGGCCAGGCCTGAGTGCAGGGAATGGGAGTGGAGACTGCAGTGAAGGAAAATGGTGGTTAGTCGACTTACTTGGGGAGTGAGGGGAATGTGCACAATCCGGGGAGCAAACAGTCCAGTCCGTGAGGCAGATTCAGGGGTCAGGCAGGAAAGGGTCAGAGCACGGCAGGTGGTACAATAAGCAGGCAGAATGCTACTGATATCTGGTGAAAATCCCAGGTCAGTGGCTCCATCACACATATCTTTAATGAGAAAAATGTTGACGTGCTCAATATTTATTTTCCCCACTGTATGTTGTAATCAAAAGCTAATCAAAGGTTTTGACTGGTTGGACACCCCACCCCGCCCCGCAACCACTCACGACACCTCCCTGAGACTGGTTCTGGAGATTTCTTGCGATAAGTGTCAGGATTCCTGCCTGCTCTGTGTTCCTGTCTGTCTCGCACTCTCTCCCCTTTGATTAGGCACCACTCCCTGCAGCTGATTGCACCACCTGTCACTAATCAGGGAACCCTTTATATTGGACGCTCTCCCACCACTCTGTCTGGTTACACCACAACGCCTGCTTGCTTGTATCCTACCTGAGCCTCATTTACATCAAATCTGTTATCCTGTGTTTTATGCTTTGACCTTTTGCCTGTCCTAGAACCCTGTGCCCACATGCCTGCTAGTGATGTTAAAACTGAGGCCTCATGAAACAATGAGCAACTTTGAGACAATTGCTTCATGAGCAACAGTGTTATGAAACAGCTAATAAAGACTGCCATCTGGTGATTGACTGTCAGAACTGCATCCGAGTTTATTGAAAAAGGGCAATGCTCTATGTCACAGGTTGCACTACAGACAATTGCTTCATGAGCAACAGTGTTATGAAACAGCTAATAAAGACTGCCATCTGGTGATTGACTGTCAGAACTGCATCCGAGTTTATTGAAAAAGGGCAATGCTCTATGTCACAGGTTGCACTACAGGGGTGTCCAACCATGTGCCATGGAGAGCCAAGACCCTGCAGGTTTTCTCTTCTACCCAGTCTCTTCAGCAGGTGTTTTCACTTATCAGCAATCAGTGGGAAGAAGTTCACAGAAATCTGCTGTTGAAGACACTGGTTGGAGGTAAAACCTGCAGGGTCTTGGCTCTCCATGGCACATGGTTGGACACCCCTGCACTACACTTTTTATGTCATTTTCTCAGACAAGCTTGTAAAAATTCTGTGAGTTATCTATCATTTTAATTGACTTTAATTATTAGATCACCCTCCATATAATCTGTCAAATGATAGACAGTTTTCAGAATTTGTAGTCACTGCTGGAAAAATTCTGTGGAAGAACAATTTTCAGTGAACGAAACCTCTGATATACATATATAATTTTTTCACACAGGGCCATGTAGGTTTGGATTTTTGTTTCCCTTAATAATAAATACCTTCATTTAAAAACTGCATTTTGTGTTTACTTCTTTTATCGTTGTCTAATATTTACATTTGTTTGATGATCTGAAACATTTAAGTGTGATAAACATGCAAAAAAATGAGAAATCAGGAAGGGGGCAAACACTTTTTCACACCACTGTATATGTACTGTATAAAGCTCCTTTTGGCAAGTAAATCTGTTTAGCACAATAAGGGAAGCAGATTTCTGTTCTGCTCACCTAGCTGCTTGACAGGACAAGGAGAAGAAAAGAGAAAAAGAAAAAAAAAATCCATGTTTTTTTCTAAAACAATTTTTTGTAGGTGATCTGGGCTTCTTAGGGTAGTATCCCACAGTGTGCTGAATGCTGCCAAATGTGGGGAATTTTGGATTTGCCAACTTTTCTGACGAATGTTGGTGAAAGTTAAGTTAGTATCTCACAGAGTGGTGAATGCTGAGGAACATTTATGAATGCTGTGCTTTTTGGTTTTTTCAGGCTTTGTAAAAGGTTGCAAAACAGCTGGCACACAGTTTTAAAGATCATGTGCAGTTTTATTGAAAAGGGTCTTAAACAGTTGCTAGTGTTCACTACTAGGTGAACCAAAAAGAACTTTAACGACATGCGTTACAACTATTTTGCAACTGTTTGCAGAAAAAAACATTCACCCCCAAATTTTCAACATGCTCAATTTTTTGGTGAGAAGAAAAATGGGAAGTGGCCACTGACCTTAGAGTGTCACAAAGTGTCATCAGCAGGTTGCAACAAAGATACAGAGAGACTGGAAGAGTCACAGAAAGGCATAGAAGTGAATGTCCTTTGGCTACATCCCACGCTGATGACTGCTTCATTGTGAACAGTGCCCTATGGAAGTGGATGATGAATGCCACTCAACTCCAGGCACATTTAAGGGAGGTGAGAGGCACCCAAGTGTCATGTCAGATTCAATTCAATTCAATTCAGTTCAATTCAATTCAATTCAGTTCAATTCAGCTTTATTTATATAGTGCCACATCACAACAGAAGTCATCTCATAGGGCTACAAAATGCAAAGAAAAACCCACAATTTCAGAAAGACCCAGCAATCAGATGATCCCCTGTGAGCAAGCACTTAGTGACGGTGGAGAGGAAAAACTCCCATTTAACAGGAAGAAACCAATAGCAGAACCAGGCTCAGGGAGGGGCAGTCATCTGCTGCGACTGGCTGGGGGTGAGAGGATAGAGACCATTTGAAACGGTTTACATCAGCATGATCATGCCCCACCTCAAGACCATCACCACTCCCCTTCTGGACCCGCTGCAGTTTGCCTACAGAGCCAACAGGTCTGTGGACGACGCAGTCAACCTGGCCCTCCACTCCATCTTGCAGCACCTGGACTCCCCGGGAACCTACGTCAGGATCCTGTTTGTGGACTTCAGCTCTGCATTCAATACCATCCGCCCCGCTCTGCTCCAGGACAAGCTGTCCCTGCTCAACGTGCCTGACTCCCTCTGCAGGTGGATCACCGACTTCCTGACGGACCGGAGGCAGCATGTGCGGCTGGGAAAGACTGTCTCAGACTCTGTTAGCATCAGCACCGGATCACCCCAGGGCTGTGTACTTTCCCCCCTGCTCTTCTCCCTGTACATCAACTCCTGCACCTCCAGCCACCAGTCTGTCAAGCTGATCAAGTTTGCGGACGACACCACCCTCATCGGGCTCATCTCCAACGGCGACGAGTCCGTCTACAGGAGAGAGGTGGCCCAGCTGGGGTCCTGGTGCAGCCACAACAACCTGCAGCTGAACGCTCTGAAGACAGTGGAGATGATCGTGGACTTCAGAAAAGTCACAGCCCCTTTGCCCCCCCTTACCCTCACAGACTCTCCCATCACCACTGCGGATTCCTTCCACTTCCTGGGCACCACCATCACCCGGGACCTCAAGTGGGAGCCGACCATCAGCTCCCTCATCAAAAAGGCCCAGCAGAGGATGTTCTTCCTGCGGCAGCTGAGGAAGCTCAAGCTACCCACCAAGATGTTGGTGCAGTTCTACACGGCCATCATCGAGTCCATCCTCACCACCTCCATCACCGTGTGGTACGCAGGAGCCACCGCCAGGGACAGACTAAGACTGCAGCACGTTGTGCGCGCTGCTGAGAAGGTGATCGGCTGCAAGCTCCCATCCCTCCAGGACCTGTACATCTCCAGGACGCGGAGGCGTGCAGGTCGGATCATAGCCGACCCTTCACACCCTGGACACGCACTGTTTGCCCCCCTTCCCTCAGGCAGAAGACTTCGGTCCATTCAGACTAAAACCTCCCGCTACATGAACAGCTTCTTCCCCTCTGCCATCAGACTGCTGAACACTAAGTGACTTATTAGACTCTCGTGCACTACGTACAGCAGCTCAACCGGACTCATGATAATTATCACTGTTTTCTTTTGCACTACCGACTGCACTATGTGGAACTCCACAATATCGGCTGCTTGTTAATATATTTAAAAATTGCATAGATTAGTATTACTCACTCATATTCTACATTTTATTGCATGCATAGTTTTTTATTTTTATCTTTAGTGCTACTCTATGGCGCATATTTAGAGTGCATATATGGCATTCATATTCACCCACATATACCTAGTAGGCATGACAGGGCATATTCTGGAAGCTTCACGTCTCAATGGCCAAAGAGGACCTGACCCTGCAGAGACCTACGGGAGGTGTGAAGTTGGTTGCTTAGGAGACGAGAAGTGGGAGAGAATGTCCCAGCAGGAGCCCCGGAGGCTAGAAGGATGAGAGAGACAATGGAGACGCCAAGGTGCCTTGGGGGCTGTATGTTTGCTCAAGGACTGTGGGTTGGGGGTGTATTATTTGATGTTGGGGGTTTTGTGTCTTTGGAGGGTATAAGAACTGTGAAGGATGATTGTTCTACCTCTTTTCTGAGATTCTGTTCTTGTTGGAGGATGTGACCTCTCAATAAACCAACCCTGAGAAATAAACTCAGTCTCGTTTGTGAAAGGCATCCTCTACACTGGTGACCTACGACAAACTATGGCCGGTGGCGACGATCTTCCCGCACCGGACTCTTCAGGAGCCAACTGGGTTAACGCAGCTACCACACTACAGCTGCCCGATTTCTGGCAACATAACCCGCGCTCCTGGTTTACCACTGTGGAGGCACAGTTCCACCTTCGGGGAATCTCAGCGGACGCAACGAGGTTCTACCATGTTGTTGCGAAGCTGGACAGCCTCACGGTGCAGCGGGTGGAGAGCCTGACCAACCACCCGCCCCAGGACGACAAGTATGGCGCACTGAAAGCCGCCCTCATTCGAGCTTTCACTCCCTCGCAGGGAGAGTGAGCAGAGAGACTTCTGGCGCTGACAGAAGGGGAAGCAGACAGGCCGGCAGATCTGATGGCGAGGATGATGAACCTGAGAGGCGAAGATGATGACAGTTTTATCTTCGCCCACCTCTTTCTCAGAACACTACCGCCAGCAGTGAGAGTCACCCTGGCCAGCTCACAGCTGCTCAACGACCGCGACTACCACGGGCTGGGCCAGGAGGCGCAGCGGCTCGTCGACGCCCATAGACAACACGCAGCCACGACGGCGGCAACGGAGCTGAACGCACCCCCGCGAGACGAGGGGAGACCAGAGGCCGCAGCACCGGACCCACTGACGTCAGCAGCGGCAGAGACCAGGAGAAGCGGAGCGGACGGCACCCTCTGCTTTTACCATCGATGTTTCGCCGAGAGGGCGTGCAGATGCATCCCACTGTGCCGATACAAGTGCCAGGAAAACGCTAAGACCGAGAATCGGTAGCAGCTGCTGCTCTCGGCACGAAGAACAAGCTGCTTTTCGTGACGGACGCGAATTCAGGGAAGGATTTCCTGGTGGACACAGGCTCCCAGCTGAGTTTTGTCAAACCTTCCTACGCAGACCTGCTGGCGCCTTCCAGCGGACCCCTGGTGCTAGCGGCAAATGGCTCGACGATCAAAACCTATAGGGAGAAGACGCTCCTTCTATCCTTCCACGGGCGCACCTTCGAGTGGACTTTCATCGTAGCTGCAGTTAGCAACAACATGTTAGGTGCTGATTTTTTATGCTCAAACAGTTTATTAGTTGATCTTACTAATAGACGTATGGTAAATGCACTGTCTTTCCACTCTATCTCCTGTACAGCTCGGGTGGCTCCGCCTTCTGCACATCCTAATGTCACAGCTGCGGGTGGTAAGTTTCATGCACTACTCAATCAGTTCCCAGCACTCACGGTCCCAACATTTTCAGCGTCAATAGCTAAACACGGGGTCGAGCATTTCATAACTACCTCCGGCCCCCCTGTTTTTGCAAAAGCTCGGCGCTTGGACTCAGCTAAACTGGCCATCGCGCGCGAGGAATTCGCCAACTTGGAAAAACTGGGCATTGTTAGACGCTCGAACAGCCCTTGGTCGTCACCCCTGCATATGGTCCCCAAGGCTGACGGCTCGTGGCGGCCTTGCGGTGATTTCCGCAGGTTAAATAATGCTTCAGCACACGACCGCTACCCGATTCCGCACATCCAGGATTTTTCGGCGCATTTGGCGGGGGCGTGCATCTTTTCCAAAATAGATTTGGTGCGCGGTTATCACCAAGTCCCAGTCCGCGCTCAAGACATACCCAAAATGGCAGTAATAACCCCCTTTGGGCTTTTCGAGTTTTTGCGCATGCCTTTTGGCCTCAAAGGCGCCACACAGACGTTCCAACGTATGATGGATGCGGTGTTGCGCGGCCTCCCTTTCGTGTTCGCCTATTTGGATGATATTTTGGTAGCCAGTGCATCCAAGGTCGAACACGAACGCCACCTCACAGCGGTTTTTCAGAGGCTGACAGAGCATGGGCTGATAATTAACCCAGCGAAATGTCAATTCGGGGTAGCGCAAATCGATTTTTTGGGCCACCGCGTTTCTCCAGAAGGAGCGGTCCCGCTGCCCGATAAAGTACGCGCGATAACGGAGTTTCCCCAGCCGCAGACAGTTAAAGCATTGCAAGAATTTTTGGGGATGGTCAATTTTTATAACCGTTTCCTTCCCAGCGCGGCACAGCTCATGCACCCACTGTACGCGGCACTAAAGAAACAAAAACCTGCAAATAAGGTCGAGTGGTCCCCGGAACGGGAGCGCGCTTTCTCCCAGGTCAAGTCGGCTCTGGCGAACGCTGTGCTGTTGGCACACCCCGTGCCAGCAGCTCGCATGGCACTAACCACGGACGCTTCCGACGTAGCAGTGGGGGCGGTTGTCGAGCAACTGGTAGCAGGGAGCTGGCAACCGCTTGCGTTTTTCAGCAAAACATTGCGCGATAACGAGCGGAAATACAGCGCGTTCGATAGGGAGCTTTTAGCCCTGCATCTGGCCATCCGCCACTTCCAGTTCTGGCTGGAAGGGCGCCATTTCACCGCGTTTGTAGACCACAAACCATTAACATTTGCAATGGCCAAGATTTCAGAGCCGTGGTCGGGCCGACAGCAGAGACAGCTGGCCGCGATTTCAGAGTCTACCACCGACATTCAACATGTGGTGGGCAAACACAATGGGGTGACAGGAGAGAATTAGTCTGCATTAATAGACTCAAACCCGCTTTTGTGTTGGCTGATGAACAAATGCAGTTAGCCAGGGCCCCCCGCCGTGGCAGGCCACCGGGGAGACACTCTTCTAAGCTTTCACAAGGATGTGCTAATAAGATAAGATAAGATAAGATAAGCCTTTATTAGTCCCACAAAGGGGAAATTCCAGGATTGCAACAGCACAGGGATAGCAACACTCAGAGCAACAATCAGAAGGCAAGAAAAAAACAAGCAAGCAAGCAAGAGCAGCTAATATACATATGTACGTATTACTATAAAATATATATATATACACACACACACAGACACACAGTGCAGAGCATTGTAGCTAGATGGAATAAATATGTAAATATATAAACACCCACAGTACGGAGCATTGCAGCTAGGTGGAATAAATATGCAAGTATATAAACACACACAGTGCGGAGCAATGTAGCTAGATGGAATAATATGTAAATATATAAATATATAAACACACCCAGTGCTGAGCATTGTAGCTAGATGGAATAAATATGTAAATATATAAACACACACAGTGCAGAGCATTGTTGCTAGATGGAATGAAACAGCATAACCGTCTACTTAGTTATCCTACATGGTATGATTATGTGCCCATACATATTCTCACCCTCCATAGCGACCGGTATGTTCCTAGTTGTATGCCGGAGGGGACCATTGTGTAAGTCTATTGCATCTTTTGCATTCAAAAAACTATTAGTTTGTTACGTCTTTTTGCTATCTCTGCGAGCAGCCCTGCTTAGGTTGTACAGTCTGACAGCCGTTGGTAGGAAGGACCTACGAAACCTCTCGGTTGTGCACCTGGGATGATGTAGTCTGCTGCTAAATGAGCTCCTCAGTGCATTCAGTATATCCTGCATAGGGTGGAACTCGGACTCCAGCAGAGATGACAGTTTAGCCACCGTCCTTCTCTCTCCTATCTCCTCCATCGGATCAAGGCGCTGCCCCAGGACAGAGCTAGCTTTCTTAATCAGTTTGTTCAGTCTCTTCCTATCGGCTGCAGTAATGCCACTGCCCCAGCAGACCACTCCAAAAGTGATGGCTGATGCCACCACCGTGTCATAGAATGACTTCAGCAGCGCCCCTTGTACACCAAAAGACCTGAGTCTCCTCAGCAGGAACAGCCTGCGCTGTCCCTTCTTGTAGAGTGCATCAGTATTGTGTGACCAGTCTAGTTTATTGTTCAGATGAATACCCAGGTACTTATAGGATGTCACCATCTCGATGTCTGTTCCCTGTATATTTACTGGTACTGTGAGGGGCTGCCCATGCCTGCGGCAGTCCACCACCAGCTCCTTAGTTTTCCTCGCGTTGATCTGGAGGCAGTTCCGATGGCACCAGTCCACGAAGTCCTGGATAAGCCCTCTGTACTCAGCTTCATCTCCATTGGAGATGAGGCCAACGATCGCAGAGTCATCAGAGAACTTCTGTAGATGGCAGTGTGTTGTGTTGTGTGAGAAGTCCGCAGTATAAAGAGTGAACAGGAAGGGAGCCAGCACCGTTCCCTGGGGGGCCCCCGTGCTACTGATGATCGTGTTGGACACACAGTCCCGGGTTCTCACAAACTGAGGCCGGTTCGTGAGGTAGTCCAGGATCCATGATGACAGGTGCTGGTCCACCCCTGCGCGCAGCAGCTTGTCCTTCAGGATCATCGGTTGGATGGTGTTGAAAGCACTGGAGAAGTCAAAGAACATGATCCTCACCATATTCCCGGGCTTCTCCAGGTGGGACAGAGAACGGTGAAGGAGGAAGATCACCGCATCCTCCACCCCAATGCCATGCTGGTAGGCGAACTGGAGTGGATCCATCGCTGGTTCCACCAGGGGGCGGAGGTGAGCAAGGAGCAGTCTCTCCAGGGTCTTCATCAAGTGGGACGTCAAGGCCACCGGTCTGTAGCTGTTCAGGTCTTTGGGGTGGGAAGTTTTTGGTACAGGTACCACACAAGATATTTTCCACAGCTGTGGTACCCTCCCCAGTTTCAGGCTCATGTTGAAGATATACGTCACAATCCCACACAGCTGGTCTGCACAGGACTTGAGGAGCTTTGCGCTGATGCCGTCCGGTCCCGGCGCCTTCCTCGCCTTGATCTTCCTCAGCTCCGTCCTCACCTGGGTCCGTGTCAGGGTCAGGATGGGGGGCTGTGTGTTGGGAGTGGGGGGGTGTTGGTGGAGTGGGGAGTGGGCAGCAGGACTTGATTTCTTTAGAGGCAGCAGTGGTTGTTGTGCAGTCAGGGGGGAGGGCGGTTGGTCAAATCTATTGAAAAACAGATTCAGGTTGTTCGCCCACTCCCTGCCCCCTGTGGCCTGGGGGGAGGTATTCTGGAGCCCCGAGATGGTTTTGAGGTTTCTCCAGACCCCGCTGATGTCGCTCTGTTGCAGCTTGTCCTCCATCTTCTTCCTGAAGCTGTCCTTGCCTTCTCTGATCTTTTTCCTCAGCTCCCTCTGTACGGACTTCAGCATCTCCCTGTTCCCTGACCTGAAGATCCTCTTCTTCTCTCTCAGAAGTGTTTTTATCTCAGGGTTGATCCAGGGTTTGTTGTTTGAGTGACGCCGTATGGTCTTGGTGGGAACGGATTTGTCCACACAGAAGCTGAGGTAGCCCGTGAAGGTGTGAATGAGGCCATCGATGTCCTCACCATGTGGATCGCAGAGCTGCTTCCAGGCGGTGGCTTCAAAACAGCCCTTTAGGGTGTCCATTGTCTCCTCAGACCATAACTCCACAGTGTGCATGGCCGGAGGTTGTCTGTGCACTAGGGGTTTGTACACCGGCCGGAGATGAACCAAGTTGTGATCCGATCTCCCGAGTGGGGGGAGTTGTGATGAGGTGTACGCCTCCTTAGTGTTTGCGTAGAATAAATCCAGTGTTTTATTGTCTCTAGTGTGGCATGTGACATACTGGGTGAACGTGGGTAGAATGGGAGACAGTGAAACATGGTTGAAATCGCCTGAGATGAGGAGAAGAGCATCTGGGTGTTCTGTCTGCAGCCTGCTGGTTACTGAATGGATGACGTCACGTGCTGTCCCAGCGTTCGCCGTCGGATTTGCATAAACAACAATGCAGATCACGTGTGAGTGTTCTCTCGGGAGATATGTAGGCCTCATGCTAACAGCTAGCAACTCAATGTCTTTGCTGCAGTGTCGTTGTTTAACAGTGATATGTCCCGGTCTGCACCAGTTGTTGTTAACATACATTATCACTCCACCGCCCCTAGCCTTGCCACTGTCTGGTGTTCGGTCAGCTCGTATCATGTGAAAACCCTCCAGCTCAATGTTAGCATCTGCTGCTAGTTCAGTTAGCCACGTCTCAGTAAACAAAAGGAGAGAGCACTCCCGGTATGTGCTATCATAACGGGAGATAGCCGCTAGCTCATCTAACTTTCCCAGTATCGACCGTACATTTCCCATGACAACAGATGGAAGGGAGGGTCTGTACCTTATATTTTTTGTCCTCCGCCTTACTCCAGCCCGGCAGCCGCGGCGTTTTCGCCTCAGTTCTCTCGGTATGTCGAGTTTTTCCAATGGGACCGGGTGGCGGTTGAATGCTAGCAGCTGTTCTCTGCTGTATCGTATCCTGCTATAAACAGTGGCTCCGTCCACCGGCTCAGGAGACATTTAGGACGATCTGTGTGTCCGTGATATAAGTGGGGTGAAAAAAAAAGACGGATCAAAAGAGAGAGGAAGGGAAAAAAGACTCGGAATCGAGCCGCTGTTGCAAAAGGCAGCCTACTGGTGTGGCGCCGAGAGAAAAAAAAAAAAAAAAAAAAAAAAAAAAAATGACTCTGATCCACAGATGCAAGAAACAGCTACAGGCAGATCGAAGCCTGCTTACAGCAGTTATGGCAGGAGGTTGAAGCCCAAGCAGTTGGAAGTGTGATATGTTGTGCCATGTTGCTGTTCTGTGTGATATGATATGTTTCTATGCATTTTGGGGTGTACTTTGTCCTTATTTAGACGTTTGGGGGGGGTTATATGGCGCATATTTAGAGCGCATATATGGCATTCATATTCACCCACATATACCTAGTAGGCATGACGGTGCATATTCTGGAAGCTTCACGTCTCAATGGCCAAAGAGGACCTGACCCTGCAGAGACCTACGGGAGGTGTGAAGTTGGTTGCTTAGGAGACGAGAAGTGGGAGAGAATGTCCCAGCAGGAGCCCCGGAGGCTAGAAGGATGAGAGAGACAATGGAGACGCCAAGGAGCCTCGGGGGCTGTATGTTTGCTCAAGGACTGTGGGTTGGGGGTGTGTTATTTGATGTTGGGGGTTTTGTGTCTTTGGAGGGTATAAGAACTGTGAAGGATGATTGTTCTACCTCTTTTCTGAGATTCTGTTCTTGTTGGAGGATGTGACCTCTCAATAAACCAACCCTGAAAAATAAACTCAGTCTCGTTTGTGAAAGGCATCCTCTACAACTCCATGTTTAATGTTGCAGCATTACACCGAGACAAATTCCTAGTTTGTGTACTACATGAACAATGGCAATAAATCTCATTCTGATTCTGATTCTGATCTGCATGCTAGACAACCTGCAATGGTACCTGACCACACCATCAGGCACAGGCGTCATCGTCTTGCATGGGCCAGGGAGCATTTATGCTGGACAAGGGACCAGTGGGCTTCAGTGCTGTTCTCTGGTGAAAGCCGATTTACACTGAGCAGAAATGATGGCCGCCAATGATGTTGGAGATGTCAAGGAGAGCGCTATACATCAGTCACTGCTGTCACCAGATGAGCCTTTGGTGGTGGTGGTGTTACAGTCTGGGCAGGTGTGTCTCGTCAATACAGAACTGCCCTACACCTTGTGAAAGGTACAGTGACAAGCCAATACTACCTGAATAACATAATTAATCAGGGCTCGAGGCCAGTTTTACCCGGCATTTGCCTCTGCCCCATCTTGGGAGGATAATGATTCGGTCTTGTCCTCATCCTCGAGACCTATGGTCTCAGTAACTTGGCCGAGACCGGCTCAAAGCCATGCAATTTGGCCACCGTGACCAGGTAACAATCAAATCAATCAAACTTTACTTGTATAGCACTTTTAAAACATTAGATGTTGAGCAAAGTGGTTTACATAGGTAAAAACAATAGACACATTTAATTACATATTTTACATGATACAGCCCCACCCCTTCCAACCCTCCCGTAAACATACCCACAAACACAACACACACGGGCACATACATCACCCCCTACTTCTCATTACACACATATAAAATGAAGGAGATATTGCTCGGCACCGAGGCACCACGTGAAGGAGCAACCATCCTGAGGAAATAGTCAAAACTTGCTTGCTTGATTTCTAGCAGAGCTGAAATACTTAATACATAATAGGTATTAAGTAAGTCTGCTGCTTCATAGTAGCATAAATAGACCAGTACGAGGCTGAAGATATGTTTGGTAAATGACTGGAATTCTTTTTACTACTGTTAATATTAGAATGGCAAAATAAAGAGTTAAATTATGGCCCTTTTCCACTAGCCCCAGCCGGCCTTACTCTACACTACTCGCCACTACTCGTTTCAGCCTTGGTTGTGTTTCCATTGCAGCTGGGTACGCCTGGGGTGGGTGGGATTTCTTTAACAGCAAGGCGGCGCCACACTCTTGTGACGTAAAGCACGCGACAAAATCCTCCACAAAAAAAAATGGAGGATTACGAGAGGAGGATTTACACGTTGCTCGCTCTGTGGCTTTTTATCACAATGAAGGCCAGACAGTTTAACCAGCGAAGACGACGTGCATTGAGACAAAACACGGTGGAATGGTACAGGAGACTCTTGGTTGCCTTAGCGGAATATGAAGCCACAACTGTGAGGTTAACTACTCGACAGATGAGGGAGTGGATGTCGGTAAGCTAACGCATGCTAATGCTTGCGATTGTCATTTTATAATCATGTCAGTCTTGTGTACAGCATTTTGATGTCACCAGGTTATCAGTATTAAAGGCATTACAATATGTATGCTGTGTGTGTGTTTCAGATGGCTGCTTTGTTGCAAAATAATCGCTGCAGACCGTCGGTCTGGACATTAAACCATGCCTCGCAGTGGTAGGAGGATATTGTTCCCAGCTTCTCAAACACGGAGTGGTTGCAGAACTTCCGGATGTCCGAGGACACTTTTACCTACCTGTGCCACAAATTGTGTCCGTGCATGGAGCGTCAAGATACAACATTCCGCCTATGTGTGCCTCTGAGGAAGAGAGTGGCCATTGCACTGTGGAAGCTTGCTACCGGTTCAGAGTACCGCACTATTGGACATCTGTTTGGGGTCAGCATCACAACAGTGTGCAGGTGCGTGCAGGACTTTTGTGCTGCAGCAGAGTCATTGCTGGTTCAAGAACAACTCCGTTTTCCTGATGAAGGGAGGTTCACGGAAATGTCGGCCTACATCGAGAATCGTGGGGGCTACCATTGTGTGTTGGTGCTATCAATGGCTCCCACATACCCATCATAGCACCACAACAATATCACACTGACTACTTTAATCGTAAAGGCTGGCACTCCATAATCCTTCAAGGTGTTGTTGATGGAAAGGTGTTGTATTGGAATGTGTTTGCTGGGCTGCCAGGGAGCATGCACGATGCTAGGGTGCTGAGACTGTCCACACTGTGGGAGTTAGCCAGTCGGGGAAACCTCTTCCCACCTAACATCAGGAACATTGGTGCGGTACGTGTGGGCTACTTCATCCTCGGAGACTCTGCTTATCCACTGCAAAACTGGCTGTTGAAAGCATTCCATGACACCAGACGACTGACTGAAGAACAGCACATGTTCAACCAGACCATCAGTCGAGTACGGGTGGTTGTGGAGAATGCTTTCGGCAGGCTGAAGGGAAGGTGGCGCTGCCTTCTAAAACGGAATGACTGTGACATCGAACTGGTGAAAACTATGGTGCTTACTTGTTGTGCACTGCATAATCTGTGTGAGAGTCATGGAGAGACATTTGACACTACATTGGATGATGCAGCAGATGAACCAGTGGTGGCAGCGGCACAGGGAGTCGAGGGGCAGGGTGGAGATATAAGAGATGCTGTGATGCAGTACTTGTGTAGCAATAACTAGAAATTTAATTTCCTCAGTATTCATGTGCATACATATGTCAAACATCTGTGTTTTGTAAATAAAATGTTGTGCCCTTTTCATCTACTTCTCCTCTGTTGTTCATAAGGGTTATCTGTTAAGGGACGGGTAATTACATGCTAAAACACCGGAGAAATTGTCTGCAAAAAATGCAGCAGCTAGACAAGTCACTTTTGGTTTGGTGGAACTGCAAACTGACCTAGAAATTATGTGTTGAAACATGTTATATTCCCATTCAATACTATCCCACTTTTACTTACAAAATTATTTTTAATATTTTTAAAAAGCTAATATAAATGTAGCACCACAACTTGTGGGTAGCAACGGTTGTGGGCAACAAAAACACAGTTGTGTATCCTTTTCCAATGTGTCTACTGTTATTTATAAGGGTTATCTGTGAGGGTAATAGTAATTACATGCAGAAACACCGGAGAGGCCATCTTCAAAAAATGCAGCAGCTAGACAGGTCACTTTTGGTTTGATGGAACTGCAAACTGACCTAGAAATTATGTGATGAAACTTGTTTTATTCCCATTCAATCCTATCACATTGTTACACTGGCCAACACCAAATTCTATTTTTTTTTTATCAGATCTAGGACAGTTTGGATGTGCTGAATCCAAAAAGCACATAGGTTTTGCTCACTCATGTCAACTTTTTGAACAACAAAACTGTTGTTACATTTGTGTTTACATATACGGGTATTTTCCCTTTATATGATGCAAGATTCCTTCTTATTTAATGAAATTCTCTGAATTTTGAATGATGATGCTGTGGAAATGTGAAAATGACGAGGTGCGGCGGCATGAAAAAATAAGCAGCGATGCTATGGTTTTAAGCAGGTTTTATTAATCATACCGCCGTCACGAGCTCCGCTCCCGGCGCCGTGCATGCGCGTCGGGAGCGAGCCTAGCGGCTCTCGGAGAAGGAGGACACAAAGTCTGTGTCCAGCAGCAGCAGTTGAGGAAGTGGAATTGAGAGAGCGAGTTACAGAACCTGTGCAGTATTTATACCCAACTCAGACAATACATCAAAGCAGATTCACAGCAGTTGGTATGATCAAAGGGACTGCAGAACAGGCATGAGACATTTGCATTTAAGAGACCTACATAACAATAGGCAGATTTGCTAGCCTCTGCTCCAGGTGCAGGACAAAGAGGTTACAGGGCACATCTTCATATTGATCTCAGCCTCTAGGCCGCAGTAAGGACAGGACGCATGAACACTAGAGGGCACGGCAGTGGGCCGAGACCTCGATAATCCCTCTATGGGAGCAAGCTGTGGGAGAAGCTCACTGCAGGCGGAGGGGGAGGGAGGAGGGGGGTAGTAAGTGCCGGCAGGGGGACGGTGAAATCGTTCGAGCCGTGCAAAAATTGCTTGTGGGTCCGCGATGTCGAAGGGCTGTCCCGTTGAACGTGCAGAGGTCCACAAGAAGAAAAATTAGTCTCTGACTCCTCTCGTGGCCATGAAGAAAACAGGAGCGGCGAGGCTGCGTAGCGGCTGTAAGAAAAAAAAAAAAGAAGCAGAGGGACTTGGCTTGTTGGCTTTAGGTGCAGGAGCAACCCTAAAGCCCCCGGGAACAGCTGACGGCTGAAATCCCTTTGTGCGCCGTGGCTGAGACCATCAGTAAATCCTGTGAACAAGTTGCTTGTGTGCCTCAGGTGAACGAGCAACCCTGAAGGGTCTGTGTGCAGCAGTGCAGGAGGGTGGGGGTCTCTGGAGCCGTTATTGTCCCGTGCGTGATGCGCTGTCCTCGTAACTCCCCGGTGCGTGCGCGGGGGTTCTGTGCATGGGCCGCTGGAGTGGCGAGTCAGGGTCCAGAATCTTGGTGGAGATCGGCGCAGACGGCGCCGATAAAATCCAGGTTTGAGCTGTGGCTGCAGCTTGGCCATGGTGCGTTGGAGCGGTGGGAGGGAATAGACGATCTATGTCCCTCGGGCTCGTGCAGATGCGTTGTAGCGGTGAGAGGGAATAGACGATCTTTGACACCGCTCGGCCGTGGTGCGTTCAGGTCCACGCGTTGTGTTCTCCGCCGGCCCTGGAGGTCGCCGTCGCGGAGAGGGGACGAGGTGCCTGCGCTCTCGTGTGGAAGAGCTGCGAGCGCGGCCGGTCCAGCGTGGATGAGCAGATCTCAGACGTGCAGATCTCATCATGAAGAACGGGTCACCAGTGCAGCTGTCCAGATGAGAAGGTTGCTTTGCACAAAACGTGTGCATGTTCGGGGTCACCAGTGAAGCGTTCACTGGCAGCGTGTTCTCTTCTGCCTTCAGGTCATGGTGCGTTGGAGCGGCGAGAGGGAGGAGACTTCTTGTGTCCCTCGGCCGGTTCAGCGTGGATGTCCAGACCAGAAGGTTGCGTCGCACAAAGCGTGTGCGTCTTCGAGGTCACCAGTGCGGCGGCATGAAAAAATAATAAGCTGTGCTGTGGTTTTAAGGAAGTTTTATTAATCATACCGCCGTCACGAGCTCCGCTCCCGGCGCCGTGCATGCGCGCCGGGAGCGAGCCCAGCGGCTCTCGGAGAAGGAGGACACAAGGTCTGTGTCCAGCAGCAGCAGTTGAGGAAGTGGAATTGAGAGGGCAAGTTACAGAACCTGTGCAGTATTTATACCCAACTCAGACAATACATCAAAGCAGATTCACAGCAGTTGGTACGATCAAAGGGACTGCAGAACAGGCATGAGACATTTGCATTTAAGAGACCTACATAACAATAGGCAGATTTGCTAGCCTCTGCTCCAGGTGCAGGACAAAGAGGTTACAAGGCACATCTACATATTGATCTCAGCCTCTAGGTCACAGTAAGGACAGGACGCATGAACACTATACATGAATGGCACATTACGTCACGATACATGAATGGCACATTACATCATGATACATGAATGGCACATTACATCTCAGTAGTGCAGCGGGAAAAACCAAGAGAAGAGAGCTGATTGTCCTTAATCTGTTGTGGGGGTTAACCGAACCGCCCACAGAGGCAGAGTTTATCTCACGAGTCAGGTTTATTCACATCTTCCAACGTCAGCAAAACAGAAAAGAGGAAAAAACTCAGACATTCGTCCTTTATATATCCAGGACCTTCAAAGCTCACAGTCACATTGCATTTAATCACAAGTAACATTATATCTTTCCTTAAATCCTATAACATCCTCCTCATAGTCTCTGGGAGACCAGGCACACCAAAGACTAAATTTTCACATCCTCCTGTTATGTCACAGGAGGCCCAGTCCTTTGTTCTCTCTGAGATGTGAAGCTTATAGTGATACACATGTGGTCCCACATGACCCCCCCCCCCCCAAAACATCTAAGATGGAACAACAGAATACAGTCTGCATGTCATGATATCATTACACATTAACCCACGTGCTGCTTGGGCCTCAGTCTCCTCCTGTATCTGCTGTAAGCGGGCTTCGCCACTTCTATGGCACCATCCCGCTGGGGCGCTGCTGTCTTGGGGTGAGAACTGTTTGTCACTCTCTGTGGGTGTTCTGGGGAATGTCCCCGGGGGGATCTGCCGCGCTGAGGAGCCCTGGCCAACAGCACATCCTCGTCCGCCACCACAAAGGCGGGTTTGAGCCTGTTTATGCCAATCTTTTCCTTCCTGCCCTCCAAATCTAGCAAAAAATGTTTGTCCCCTGTTTCCAGCACTCTAAATGGTCCATCATAAGGTGGTCGCAGCTGTGGGCGATGGGCATCGTGTCTGACAAAAACAAATTCCGCGCTTTTCAAAGCCTTAGGCACAAAAACGCAGGGAAAACTGTGGTGAATGGGGCCAGGCAGCATGCCCGATTCTGTGCCACGCTGCAACCGCTGAGACAGGGAGCTATCTTGCGCAGGATTATCTGGGAGAAACTCCCCGGGCAGCCTCCACCCCAATGCCATGCTGGTAGGCAAACTGGAGTGGATCCATCGCTGGTCCCACCAGGGGGCGGAGGTGAGCAAGGAGCAGTCTCTCCAGGGTCTTCATCATGTGAGACGTCAGGGCCACTGGTCTGTAGCTGTTCAGATCTTTGGGGTGGGAAGTCTTTGGTACAGGTACCACACAAGATGTTTTCCACAACTGTGGTACCCTCCCCAGCTTCAGGCTCAGGTTGAAGATGTGCTCCACAATCCCATGCAGCTGGTCTGCACAGGACTTGAGGAGCTTCACGCTGATGCCGTCCGGTCCCGAGGCCTTCCTCGCCTTGATCTTCCTCAGCGCCGTCCTCACCTGGGTCTTAGTGAGGGTCAGGTTAGGGGGCTGTGTGCTAGGAGTGGGGGGGTGTTGGTGGAGTGGGGAGTGGGCAGCAGGACTTGATGTCTTTAGAGGCAGCAGTGGTTGTTGTGCAGTCAGGGGGGAGGGCGGTTGGATGCAGTGATCTTCCTCCTTCACCGTTCTCTGTCCCACCTGGAGAAGCCAGGGAATGCGGTGAGGATCATGTTCTTTGACTTCTCCAGTGCTTTCAACACCATTCAACCGATGATCCTGAAGGACAAGCTGCTGTGCGCAGGGGTGGACCAGCACCAGTCATCATGGATCCTGGACTACCTCACTAACCGGCCACAGTTTGTGAGAACCCAAGATTGTGTGTCCGACATGATCATCGGTAGCACGGGGGGCCCCCAGGGAACGGTTTTGGCTCCCTTCCTGTTCACCCTTTATACTGCGGACTTCTCACACAACACAACACACTGCCATCTACAGAAGTTCTCTGATGACTCTGCGATCGTCTGCCTCATCTCCAATGGAGATGAAGCTGAGTACAGAGGACTTATCCAGGGCTTTGTGGACTGGTGCCATCGGAACTGCCTCCAGATCAACGCGAGGAAAACTAAGGAGCTGCTGGTGGACTGCCGCAGGCAAGGACAACCCCTCACAGCACCAGTAAACATACAGGGAACAGACATTGAGATGGTGACATCCTACAAGTACCTTGGTGTTCATCTGAACAATAAACTAGACTGGTCACACAATACCGACGCACTCTACAAGAAGGGACAGCGCAGGCTGTTCCTACTGAGGAGACTCAGGTCTTTTGGTGTACAAGGGGCACTGCTGAAGACATTCTACGACATGGTGGTGGCATCAGCCATCACTTTTGGAGTGGTCTGCTGGGGCAACGGCATTACAGCAGCCGATAGGAAGAGACTGAACAAACTGATCAAGAAAGCTAGATCTGTCCTCGGGCAATGCCTTGACCCAGTGAAGGAGATAGGAGAGAGAAGGATGGTGGCTAAACTGTCATCTCTGCTGGAGTCCGAGTCCCACCCTATGCCGGACATATTGAACGCACTGAGGAGCTCATTTAGCAGTAGACTACATCATCCTAGGTGCGCAACCAAGAGGTTTCGCAGGTCCTTCCTACCTACAGCTGTCAGACTGTATAACCTAAGCAGGGCTGCTCGCAGAGATAGCAAAAAAATGTGACGACCTAATAGTATTGAATGCAAAAGACGCAACAGACTTACACAAATGGTCCCCTCCAGTATACAACTAAGACAATATCAGTCGCTACGGAGCGTGACAATATGTATGGGTACATATTCATACTATGTAGGGTAACTAAATAGACAGTTATGCTGTTTATTCCATCTTGCTACAATGCTCCGCACTTTGTATATATATTTATATATTTATGTGTACGTATGTATATCCACTGCTCTTGTTTATATTTTTCGTATCTTCTTAATTATTGCTCTGAGTGTTGCTATCCCTGTGCTGTTGCAATCCTGGAATTTCCCCATTGTGGGACTAATAAAGGCTTATCTTATCTTATCTTATCTGTCTGTCTGTCTGTCTGTACAAAGTAGTACCATTCATGTACTAGTACATGTACATGGCGGATTAGTCTTTTCGCTTGTTGATTCACTATACATGTACATGTCCAGTACTAGTACATGTACCGACTAGCACAGGGGTCACCAACATGACCATGGTCGCCCACAGGGACCGCATGAGTCGCCCGTGAGCCTGTTCTTAAAATAGCACTAGTCACCAATGAGCTTCATCTTAAAATTTCTTAAACTGTCTTACCTTAGGCTGCGTGTCCACCAAATGCGTTTTCCGTTCTGGGCGACGGTTTTCTATTCAGTCTCTAGTCCAGCGTTTACAGTGCTGAGTGCCCTTGGCGCTGAAACGCTTTGAGCAGTGGCCATTTTTTGTTGCACTGCTCAGGACGCTGAGCGTTGAAAAAAGTTAAACTTTTTCAGACTGCAGCTGAGCTTGTCAGTCAGACCTTTCTAAGCAGCCAAAGGAGATCTGGATCGTCACTTCCTTGTGGTAACGTATCGTCACTTCCTGTTTTGCTGTCTGCCTGTGTGGTTTGCTCTCCAGCTCTCGAGCCACTAGCTATGGCTACTACCTCTCTTTCCTCTCCTCCTCTGGTGTGCTCTCTCTGTCAGATGTTTAGCTACACCTCTGCCTCTTTTAGTGATAACGGTAAATGTAATAAATGTTGTCTTTTTGAGGCGCTCGAGGTGAGGTTGTCTGATTTGGAATCCCGGCTCCGCTGCATTGAAACACCGTCTGCGCCAGTTAATCTCGACGGACGCCCATTAGCTGCAGCGGAGCTAGCTAGCTTAGGTCCCACTGTCACCGGTTCCCCGGCTCTCCTCAGCAGCGAGGAGACTGGGTGGGTGACGGTGAGAAGGAAGCCTAGTCGCAAAGCCCCGGTTCACCACCAACCTGTTCACGTTTCTAATCGTTTTTCCCCGCTCAGCGACACACCCGCTGAGGAAAAAACTCTGATCATTGGTGACTCTGTAGTCAGAAACGTGAACCTAGAGACTCCAGCGGCCATAGTCACATGCATTCCTGGGGCCAGAGCAGGCGACGAGTCAAATTTGAAAATGCTGGCTAAAAGTAACTGTAAATACTCTACAATTGTTATTCACGCCGGCATTAATGACATCCGTCTCCGGCAGTCGGAAGTCACAAAACTTAATATAGAATCGGTGTGTGACTTTGCAAAAACGATGTCTGCCACTGTAGTATTCTCTGGGCCCCTCCCCAATCTGACCAGTGATGACATGTTTAGTCGCTCGTCATCCTTGAACCGCTGGCTGTCTGTGTGGTGTCCTGCAAATGACGTGGGCTACATTGACAATTGGAGCTCTTTTTGGGGAAAACCTGGTCTTATGAGACGAGACAGCATTCATCCCACTTTGGATGGTGCGTCTCATTTATCTAACAATCTGGCATCTTTTTTATCCAAATTTCCAAAACCATGACTACTCAGAGTTGGGACCAGGAAGCAGAGTCGCAGTCTTACACGCCTCTCTGCAGCTCCTCTTCATCCACCACCCCTCAGCTTAGCCCCTGTCTTCCCCATCAGAGAATCGTTGTCTGCTCCCTCCAAAGTAAATAAAAATATAATGTATAAGCATCCCAAAGTGATAAAGCAAAATATTGGTAAAACTCAAATTAAACATAAAGCCTCTAAATTGAATGATTTGGCCTCTGTTCCTCCTCATAATTTAAAAATTTAATGTGGTTTATTAAATATTAGGTCTCTAACTCCCAAGTCTCTGTTAGTCCATGATCTGTTAATTGATCATCAGATTGATTTAATTTCCCTTACAGAGACTTGGTTAGGGCAAGAGGATTATGTTGGTTTAAATGAATCAACTCCCTCTGGTTATTTAAACTGTCAAAATCCCAGAAGTTCTGGTCGTGGAGGAGGAGTAGCATCAATTTACCATTCCAAATTACTAGTTAATGTAAAGCAAAAAACATGTTATAATTCCTTTGAGGGCCTGGTCCTCAGTGTTGGGCACTTTAGCAATTCCAGGTTAAACCCAATTCTATTTGCCATAGTTTATCGTCCCCCATCTACCTATTCAGAATTTTTATCCGAATTTGCTGATTTCTTAGCTGATTTAGTGCTGAAATCTGATAGAATAATTATAGTAGGGGACTTTAATATACATGTGGATGTAGATAGTGACTGCCTTAATGTGGCTTTTAATTCAATATTAGACTCGATTGGGTTTTCTCAGAAAGTAGGAAATTCTACTCATTACCTCCACCATACATTGGACCTTGTTCTGACATATGGCATAGAAATAGAAAATCTTGTAGTGTCTCCTCATAACCCTGTACTGTCAGACCATTGTCTGTTAACCTTTGATTTTACTATTTCTGACTATTTGGCTCCTAAAGAAAAATATTATCACAGTAGATGCCTCTCAGATGATGCTGTTTCCAAATTTATGCAGATTGTTTCCTCTATGCCATGTGTCAACACAACGGAAATAAGCTATAGACAGCTTGCTCCTTCTGTAATTGATAACATGGTGGATAGTGTTTCAGCTTCTCTGCATCAGGCTCTAGACTTGGTGGCCCCCTTAAAAAAGAAAAAGTCTAATCAGAGATTTTTAACTCCTTGGTTCAACACAGAAACTCGTAGCTTAAAACAGAAGACTCGTCAATTAGAAAGAAAATGGCGCTCTACTAATTTAGATGAAATCTATTTAGCTTGGAGAAATCATCTTTTAATTTATAAAAAATCTCTTAGAAAAGCTAGAACGAGTTATTACTCTGCATTAATAGAAGAGAACAAGAATAATCCCAGGTTTCTTTTCAGTACTGTAGCCAGGTTGACAAAGAGTCAGGACTCTGTCAATCCTAGCATCCCCTTAGAGCTTACTAGTCAGAACTTTATGAACTTTTTCAATAATAAAATTTCATCCATCAGAGATAAAATCAATCAGATTCTTCCCACAGTTAACTTAAATACTGTAACTACTACAACTCCTTCTATTGATGTCTGTCTTGATGAGTTTACTCCAATCGACCTTTGTGAGTTAGACAAAATAGTTTCCTCATCCAAACCTTCAACTTGTCTTTTAGACCCTATTCCTACCAGGTTATTTAAAGAAGTCTTCCCACTTATTGGTAGCTTTATTCTTCATATAATCAATTCTTCATTAACTTTAGGCCATGTACCGCAGGCTTTTAAAACGGCTGTAATTAAACCCTTACTCAAAAAGCCAACGCTAGATCCAGGAGCTTTAGCTAACTATAGACCAATCTCTAATCTCCCTTTCATTTCAAAAATCTTAGAAAGAGTTGTTGCTACGCAATTATTTGACCACCTGCAGGGAAATGGTTTACTTGAGGAGTTTCAATCTGGGTTTAGAATCCATCATAGTACTGAAACAGCCTTAGCGAAGGTCACTAACGACCTCCTCATTGCATCTGATAATGGACTAGTTTCTGTACTTGTCCTTTTAGATCTTAGTGCAGCTTTTGATACTATTGATCATAATATTCTACTTGATAGATTAGAACACTATGTTGGACTTAATGGAACTTCGTTGCAGTGGTTTAGATCTTATTTATCTGATAGGTTCCAGTTTGTTCATGTAAATGATGAATTTTCTCTCAGCTCAAAGCTTAGTCATGGAGTTCCACAGGGATCTGTGCTTGGCCCTACTCTTTTTAGTTTATATATGCTTCCGTTAGGCAACATTATTAGAAAGCACTGTATACATTTTCACTGTTATGCAGATGACACACAATTATACCTGTCAATGAAGTCAGATGATACTAATCAATTAGCCAAGTTAGAAGCCTGTCTTAAGGAAATCAAAGCTTGGATGACTTGTAATTTCCTGCTATTAAATTCAGATAAGACTGAAGTCATTCTTGTTGGTCCAAAAAACCTTAGAAATTCCTTTCCAAATCAAACTTTCAGTTTGGATGCAGTTACTCTTTCTCTTAATAGCTCTGTGAGGAACCTTGGAGTTATTTTTGATCAGGATTTGTCCTTCAATTCACATATTAAATTTGTTTCTAAGACTGCCTTCTATCATTTGCGTAATATTGCCAAGATTAGGAGCATCTTGTCTCAGAGTGATGCTGAGAAGCTGATCCACGCTTTTGTTAGCTCGAGATTAGATTATTGTAATTCTTTATTATCAGGCTGTCCTAAAACATCTTTAAAAAGTCTTCAGCTGATCCAAAATGCTGCAGCAAGAGTTTTAACAGGTACTAGAAAGAGAGATCATATCTCTCCGGTTCTGGCCTCCCTTCATTGGCTTCCCATAGAGTTTAGAATTAAGTTTAAAATCCTTCTTCTTACTTACAAAGCTCTAAACAATCAGGCTCCTTTTTATTTAAAAGATCTGATACTACCGTATCATCCTAACAGAGCACTACGCTCCCAAAATGCAGGTTTACTTGTAATACCTAGAATCTCCAAAAGTACAATGGGAGGCAGAGCCTTCAGTTATCAAGCTCCTCTCCTGTGGAATCAGCTGCCAATCTGGATTCGGGAGTCAGACTCGATCTCTGTTTTTAAGAATAGGGCTAAAACCTACCTTTTTGATATAGCCTACAATTAGGGAGGGATCATGTGTTTCTGAACCCTCCCTTAGTTATGCTGCTAATAGGTTTAGTCAGCCGGGGGACCTCCAGTAATGCACTGGGCCTCACTCCTTTCCTCACTCTCTATGAAATATTTTTTTTTTTTGCTGGTCATTAACATTTGTTTGTTCTCTCCCATAGATTGAGTCCCCATCGTGCTGTTTGCTCTCTACATGTCTGTTCTTTTCTTCTTCTCTGTCCCCTCACCCCCCAGCCAGTCGCAGCAGATGACTGCCCCTCCCTGAGCCTGGTTCTGCTGGAGGTTTCTTCCTGTTAAAAGGGAGTTTTTCCTCTCCACCGTCGCCAAGTGCTTGCTCACAGGGGATCGCCTGATTGCTGGGGTCTTTCTGCAACTGTGGGGGTCCTCCCTACAGTTGATAGTGCTATGAGATGACTGTTGTTGTGAAATGGCGCTATATAAATAAAGTTGAATTGAATTGAATCAGAATTAAGGAAGGGTGGGACATAGGACACCAATACAGTGTCAACTCAGACTCCTGTTTTCCATGTAATCATATTTTACATCCAGAGCTGCTAGAATGTTTCCTGTCAATTGTTATTTAGAGACTTATTTAAAACGCTGTAGAAAGTCTGACCATAGGAAAAGGGGAAGTGTTGAGCTGTGAGTGACAAGCTGTTGCTGGGATACTTGGCACAGGCTTTTTTTCCCAGAGCGCCATGCACAAATGCTGAAAAAAAGACGTTCAGGGCGGACGGGCGACAAAAAACGCGTTTGGTGGACATGCAGCCTTATGAATCACACTTGCAATGATGATTTTAAAATGAATATATAAAAACAATTAAAAATAAAAATGTTTAACATACTGTACATATACCATGATTTATTCTGGTTCAAACGTCAGTATTGTGTGCATGACAAGTTTCAGCATTTGGTGAAATAAGCTAGCGGACGACACGACAATGAGGAGTTAAAAGCAGATTCTACCTCCAAAAACATGGCAGATAAAAGAAAGAAAACTTATCGTTTTCATAGTGAAAGGGAAGCAGAGTTCTTTTTTACTACGGTGAAAGAAAAATGTGTGTGTCTCATTTGCGGGGTGACTGTGGCAACAGCAAAGCGGCACAATGTTGAAAGACACTGCAGTACGTGCCACGAAAGCTACCATGCTAACTATCCACCGGGCAGCGCACTGCGAGCAGAGAAAGCACGTGAGTTAAAAACAACTTTGGGCAAACAGCAGTCTCTTTTCACGAGGCCACTGAAAAATTCCCCCAAAACAACTGAAGCCTCATTTAAAGCTACACAGTTTTTGATAAAGAAGAAGAAGGCATTTACAGACGGGGAGGTTTTCAAAGAAGCAATGATAGTTGCAAACACTGTATTTAAAGATGCAAAGAATGGAACTGATGTTATCTCCGCTCTCTCCGATGTGCAAATGGGGGCAAGTATGATGATTAGAAGAGTGTCGGCAATGTCTGAGAATTTGACCCAAGCAGCTGCACCGGGATCTGGCGCAGTGCTGGTGGTTTAGCATCAAGTGCGACGAGTCTGTGGACAGCAGCAGTACAGCGCAGCTGATGATCTTCATTTGGATGGTGTTTGATGATTTCTCCACGAAAGAAGAACTCCTGACACTACCGCCTCTTAAAACAACTACAAGGGGAGTAGAAATCTATAACGTGGTGAAGGTTTTAGCAGAGAAAAAGGTACCATTGGAAAAGCTGGTATCGGTGACTACAGACGGGGCTCCTGCTATGACCGGCCGACATGCAGGTTTCATCGCTCACTGTAAAGATGACCCAGACTTCCCACCATTCCGGCATTACCACTGCATCATTCATCAGCGGGCCATATGTGCAAAATTGACTGGATTTGAGCATGTGATGACTCCGGTCATGAAAATCATAAACGGCATCCGCTCCAAACCCAAACAACACAGCATATTCAAGGTGCTATTGGAGGAGCTGTCAGCTGAATATGGTGATCTTTTATTACACACAGAAATCCGATGGCTCAATAGGGGAAGAGTTTTGCAGCGTTTTTTGTCTCTTATGTGAAATCAAAGAGTTCATGCAATCCAAAGGTGAAGACGTCTCACTGCTGGAGGACCCTGAGTGGATACTTGACCTTGCATTTTTAACGGACATCACCGGGAAACTAAACTATTTGGACTGTGAACTGCAAGGCAAAGGTAAGACTGTTGCTGATATGATAAGTGCTGTAAATGTATTTAAAGCCAAGATGAACATTTTCTCTGTGCAATTACAGAGAAAAAAAGTGCTGCACGTTCCCTCCGTGCAGTCAGTGCTGAAAGACAACGCTTCTGCAATTGAGACTTTTGACAAAGTTGCAGAAAAGTACTCTCAAGTGATAAACAGACTTAGGCAAGAGTTTGAGAACAAGTTTTGAGACTTTGATCAGCTTGACCCATGTGTGTCATTCATTTCCAATCCTTTCATGTAAGTGGACATAACATGCACTGCTGAACAGCTAAGTGCAACATTCAACTTGGATGCTGGACAGGTGGAGATTGAAATCGTAACATTGCAAAACGACCTCCGCCTCAAAGCCTACCAGGCTGCACCAAACTTTTGGTGCCTTGTGGACACAGAATAGTACAAAGGCATATGCAGAGCAGCTATGAAGGTTGCCAGCCTGTTTGGTTCAATCTGTCTCTGTGAATCAGCCTTTTCTGACATGAACTTCATCAAAAACAAAGAACACGCCTCACTGATGCACACCTGCAACACTCACTCAGAGTTGCAGTGTCAAGTTACACCCCAGATTACAGCACACTGGTGAACAGCATGCAATGCCAGGCTTCTCACTAACTGACAGATACCAGATGATGTAAGTGGCGACATGGTTGTGGCATGGCAAGATTAAATATAAATATTAATAAAAAGTTTTTTCAAATATTTTCATAAAGTGTGAGAGATATGATTTTGCTAAAATCCTGTAGATTTGGTGATTATTACAAAATGTGATAAGATTTAAAAATTCTGAAAGAGTTGATTTTTGTAGTCTTGCATAATTGATAACTTGTACAAACATGGTTCACAATTTGTTAAAAATGGGACATGAAGATTTCCTACAAAATGTAGAAGTGATCATTTGAAAATGAGACATTTACAGAGATTAGAAATAAAGTGTTGTATGTTAAAATGTATCCGCTTCCTACCTTGTTAAATCATTTTAATAATTATTGTGGGAATTCATTAATGTGATCAATGTCTTCACATAGATGAATAACAGTAATCATTAATAATAATATATAAACTTAAATGGTGAAACTTTTTTCATGTGTATAAAACTGGTAGCCCTTCGTAGTACTCAGTACCCTTGAAGTAGCGCTCAGTTTCAAAAAGGTTGGTGACCCCTGAACTAGCAAGTTTTGGCAGTACATGTATCCACTCACTATGCAAACGCACTTGTGGTACAGTACAAAGTGCATAATGCGAAAACATTATGCATTACTTTGCTGCTATGCCGGCTTAGCACATGCATACATTATGCAGTGCATGCATACTGGGAGGAGACCCCAGGGCAGACCCAGAACTCGCTGGAAAGACTGTGCCTCCCAGCTGGTCTGGGAACACCTTGGTGTCCTCTCCGAAGAGCTGGGGAGAGGGAAGTCTGGCCTTCTCTGCTTGAACTGCTGCCTCCATGACCCGAACCTCCGGAAAAGCAGTAGAAGATGGACGGATGGATGGATGCATACATTATGCAGTGCATGCATACATTACCTCTGTAAGTAGTACCGTATTGTGCAGTACATGTCTGATTTTGACCTCTCTTGCACAAATTATTGGGACGCTGCTTCTTATCAAGAATAAAGCAGTATGTTGACGAGTCAATTATGTCTTCCAAATCATGAATCGTTCAGTTTGGATTCACCGATCATGAGGAGTATGGGGAGAAAGCGAGCAGGAAACACAGGGCAAAATGCAAATTTTGCAAAGCATTTTGAAGTTGGCTTCTGAAATCATGTGGTGACTTGGACTTGGAACATGGTGACACAGACTCGGCCTCAGCTTTAAAATGTGTGGACTTGAACATGGACTTGGCCTCGGAATGTGGTGACTCGGACTTGGTCTTGGCCTTGGAATATGGTGACTCGACTACAACACTGTCATTAATCCAGTCATTGTGCCTCTGCACGAACAACACAGGCCTTTACTTCATCTTCATGGACAATGCTCCAGCTCATCGAGGACACATCATTAGGGATGGCTGCTGGAGGCTGGGGTACCTCAAATGGAGTGGCCTGCACTTTCTCCAGACCTGAATCTCATAGAAAACCTATGGGATCAGCTGAGTCGCTGTGTAGAGGCTTGTAACCCTGCACGCCACAACCTCAATGACCTGAGGGCCGCCCTTCAAGAAGAGTGGAATGCCATGCCTCAGCAGACAATAAGCCCACTTGTGAAGAGCATGAGACGTTGTTGTCAAGCTGTGATTGATGCTCAAGGGCACATGACAAGTTATTGAGACGCTGACATTTTTTGTTGTGGTATACCTGCCACTGTTGTTATCTTGTTTCAATAAATTGTTTGAGATGAGGAAATCACCACTGCATGCTTTTACTTAAATGCCCTACTTTCATGATATAATATCACTGTACGTGAACTTTTTACATTTTCCATAAATTTCACCCAAAAACCAAATATCCGTAACTTTTTATTAGTGTATATTGCTGAATAATTTGATTTATTTTTTAAACTGTAAAAACTATTTTACTTTTTTAAACTTCTTGCACTGTGTATATACTGTTTTTGCCATTTTTCTCATTTATTATTGCTCCGAGGCCTGCTATCCCTTTGCTGCTGCAATACTGTAAATTTCCTCATTTTGGGACTAAAAAAGGATTATCTTATCTTGCTAAAGTCCATCTAAAAAGGGTACTTTTTATGGCTGTGTTGTTAGACATGTATATGTTGGACACTGCATATGTGATTTAACCTCACGATGAAGGAGAGCCAGCCCCCTGCGGTGCGGAGCCGCAGAGCCTGGACCCCCTGCGGAGGACAGGGGACAGAAGACTTCCTGACCGCTGAGGCTCGAGAGGAGAGAAGGGGGAGTTATGTAAATAAAAGGTAAATGAATGTGAATAAAGAGATTTTGATATAGATGTGTGATTTCCCCTGCGAGGGAAATGGTTTGATGTGAGAATGTTTAAAAGGGAGAACTTTGATGTGTTCACGCTCTTTGTTCGCTGCTCAGGAATGAGAGCAGACAGTGGAATGGTTACTTGAAATAAACTGGAATTAAAGTCAATTCAGTTTCGTTATTCAAGTCTCCCCACATTGGTGACTGACGACGTTGAGAATGAACGAAGAAGTTCTCAGGGTCCCGGACTCACAGCGCTCAGAGCTGGCGAGCGCAGTGGCCGTTAAGCTGCCTGATTTCTGGCAGGATAACCCATGGTCGTGGTTTCTGCAAGCAGAGTCGCAGTTCGCGCTCGCAGGAGTAACGGTGGATGACATTAAGTTCCACCATGTCATCGCTAAACTGGACAACAGCACAGCTCGGTGCGTGCAAAGCTTGGTGGAGCAGCCACCCGCGACCGACAGGTACGGCAAGCTGAAATCCGCCCTCATCAAATTTTTCACCCCCTCGGCTGAAGTGAGGGCGAGGAGGATCCTGTCTTTGCTAGACCAAGGAGGACACAGGCCGAGCGCCCTGATGGAAGAAATGATACAGCTGAGAGGGTTGGACAACGATGATTTCATTTTTCAGTTCATCTTCCTCTCCAACCTCCCGGCGCATGCGAGAAGCACGCTGGCCGGCAAAAAGTGTCACACCCTGGAGGAGTTCCGGGAGCTGGCCCAGGAAGCAGATGGGATCCTGGACGCCTGCGGCGGGCAAGCAACCACAGCGGCGACCCGAGACAGCGGGGAGCCAGAGGCAGCAGACCCAGACTGGCCGACGACGGCGGCAGCACGGCCGCGACGAGGTGGAGCCAATGGCCCGGCGGCAGAGGCGCGGACACGACACAGTGGAGGAGAGGATCTCTGCTTTTACCATCGGAGGTTCGCAGAGAAGGCACGCAGGTGTGTGCCGCCCTGCAACTTCAGGAGTTCGGGAAATGGCAAGACCGGGGGTCGCTAGCAGCTTCGACCCTCGGAGAACGCAGCAAGCTGCTCTACATCACGGATGCGCGCTCCGGACGAGAGTTCCTCATCGACACCGGAGCACAAGTGAGCTTCATCACCCCAACATATGTGGACCGGGTGGCTGGACCCCACGGTAGCGGAGCTACAGCGGCAAATGGCTCGAACATCAACACCTACGGGAGAAGGACCTTGCCTTTGTGCTTACATGGCCGCACATATGAATGGACTTTTGTAATAGCGGCGGTGAGTTTCAACATGTTGGGCGCGGATTTTTTGTGTTCACACGATCTGTTAGTTGATCTTGCTAATAGACGGCTGGTAAATGCACTCTCTTTTTACTCTCTCCCCTGTTCAGCTCGAGTGTCCCCGCCACCAGTACAGACCCACGTCGCTACAGCAGGTGGTAAGTTTCACACACTCCTCACCCAATTTCCAGCGCTCACTGTGCCCACTTTTTCGGCGACGGTCGCGAAGCACGGGGTGAAACACTTTATCCCCACGTCTGGTCCTCCCGTGTTTGCAAAAGCTCGGCGCTTGGATGCAGTTAAGCTCGCCATTGCACGCGAGGAGTTCGCCAGCCTGGAGAGGCTAGGCATCGTTCGTAGGTCGAAGAGCCCGTGGGCTTCGCCGCTGCACATGGTACCGAAAGCCGATGGCTCCTGGAGACCGTGCGGGGATTACCGCAGGCTAAACAACGCTACGGCGCACGATCGTTATCCCATCCCGCACATTCAGGATTTTTCGGTGCACCTGGCGGGGGCGCGCATTTTTTCAAAGATTGATCTAGTTCGCGGCTATCACCAAGTCCCAGTCCAACCGGAGGACATTCCTAAAACAGCGGTAATAACCCCGTTCGGACTTTTCGAATTTTTACGCATGCCGTTTGGTCTCAAAGGGGCGGCGCAAACATTTCAGCGGATGATGGATGCCGTGTTACGCGATCTCCCTTTCGTGTTTGTGTACCTCGACGACATTTTGGTCGCGAGTACTTCAGAGGACGAACACGAAACGCACCTCACAGCAGTTTTTAGGAGGCTGGGAGAGCACGGCTTAATAGTTAACCCAGCCAAGTGCCAGTTCGGCGTCGAGCGGATCGATTTTTTGGGTCACCGCGTCTCCCCGGAGGGAGCGGTTCCGTTACCAGATAAAGTACGCGCGGTAGCGGATTTTCCCCGTCCACAAACGGTCAAATCACTACAGGAATTCTTGGGGATGGTGAATTTTTATAACCGATTCCTGCCCCACGCAGCTCAAATCATGCAACCGTTATATGCCACGCTCAAAAAACAAAAACCGACCCAGGCGGTCGAATGGTCCCCGGAGCGGGAGCGCGCGTTCACAGAGGTTAAAAAAGCCTTGGCTGATGCTGCGCTCCTGGCCCACCCAGACCCTGCAGCACGTATCGCGCTGACGACAGACGCTTCAGATTTAGCCATAGGGGCCGTTATTGAGCAACAGGTAGCCGGAGTTTGGCAGCCTTTGGCTTTCTTTAGCAAATCTTTAAGCGCGGCTGAACGAAAATACAACGCGTTCGACAGAGAACTGTTGGCGCTGCATTTGGCTATTCGTCATTTCCAGTTCTGGCTGGAAGGACGGTGCTTCACCGCTTATGTGGACCACAAGCCGCTCACATACGCCATGGCCAAAATTTCAGATCCGTGGTCCGGCAGGCAGCAGAGGCAGCTGGCCGCAATCTCAGAATTTACCACTGACATTAGGCACGTCGCGGGCAAATTCAATGTAGTAGCAGATTGTCTCTCGCGCGCGTTCACGACTCCAGCACGCGCAGAGGCAGAACGGGCCACCGTGACCGCGCCGCAGGAGAGCGGCACGGTGGCGCGCGCAGCCCCGGTGCACGTGGGTATAGATTACGCAGCCATGGCAGCGGACCAAGGGGCGGACGCAGACGTGCGCGCGCTCCAGTCTGGACCAACAGGGTTGAGGCTGGAGAGCAAGTGTTTACAAACCGGTATGCCCCCCCTGATCTGCGACATGTCGACGGGGCGCCCGCGTCCGGTGGTTCCGGCCACGTGGCGCCGCCGTGTTTTTGACTCGGTCCACTCACTGGCGCACCCGGGGGTGCACGCGTCGGTGAAACTAGTGGTGGAAAAGTTTGTTTGGCCGTGCCTGCGCAAGCACGTGAAGGAATGGGCAAAAACCTGCATTTCCTGTCAACGGGCCAAAATTCACAAGCACACAAGAGCCCCGTTAGAACCGTTCCGCATTCTGGCCAGAAGGTTCGACCATGTGCACGTCGACCTTGTGGGCCCCCTACCGGCATCACAGGGGTTCACGCATCTTTTGACAATGATGGATCGCACCACACGTTGGCCGGAAGTGGTCCCACTTGCGACGACCACGGCCGCGGAGGTGGCTCGCGTTTTTTTAATGGCTTGGGTGGCGCGCTTCGGGGTTCCGTCGGACATTACGTCCGATAGAGGACCGCAATTCATCTCTGAGCTGTGGTCAGCGATGGCCAACGGCTTAGGAGCCAAAATTCACCGCACTACGGCTTACCACCCTCAGGCTAATGGTTTATGCGAGCGTTTTCATAGGTCTTTGAAGGCAGCTCTCAGAGCGTCGCTCACGGATGCAGATTGGGTAAATAAACTGCCGTGGGTTTTATTAGGGTTGCGTTCTGCGCCTAAAGAGGACTTAGACGCCTCCCCAGCGGAGCTGGTATTCGCACAAACTCTGAGGCTGCCGGGCGAGTTTTTACCAGAGCACCCGGAGCCCCCACCTCTCCCTGCTCTGGGACCGTTAGTCGGCACGGGAGCAGACATGCTCCCGGGTCCGGTTCATCACGCTTTTCCACGAGTTTTCGTCCCCAAGGCTTTGAAAAATGCTGACTTCGTTTTTGTCAGGCGCGAAGCCCTAAAAGCAACGCTCAAACCACCTTACGAAGGGCCATTTCGAGTGCTGGAGGCAGGTGATAAGCAATTTGTGCTAGATTTTGGAGACAGAAAAGAGACAGTCAGTACTGACAGACTAAAACCTGCTTTTGTCATGAAGGACGTGTCTGTACCGGTCGCAGTGGCGCCTTGACGAGGCAGGCCCCCGCAGGGGGCAAATAATCACTCTCTTCCTCAGTCAACAGAGCCGAAGCAGAAAAGCGCCGCAGGCAAGGCGGGGCCAACTCACAGCAGATTCGGCAGACGGCTGAAGCCCAAGCGGCGCACAGACTGAATGTTGGTGTTGATTATTCAGTAGTGAGTAAGGTGCTATTAAATTTTAGGAATTAGTCTGTTCTTCATCGTTTGGGGGGGGGGTTATATGGCTGTGTTGTTAGACATGTATATGTTGGACACTGCATATGTGATTTAACCTCACGATGAAGGAGAGCCAGCCCCCTGCGGTGCGGAGCCGCAGAGCCTGGACCCCCTGCGGAGGACAGGGGACAGAAGACTTCCTGACCGCTGAGGCTCGAGAGGAGAGAAGGGGGAGTTATGTAAATAAAAGGTTAATGAATGTGAATAAAGAGATTTTGATATAGATGTGTGATTTCCCCTGCGAGGGAAATGGTTTGATGTGAGAATGTTTAAAAGGGAGAACTTTGATGTGTTCACGCTCTTTGTTCGCTGCTCAGGAATGAGAGCAGACAGTGGAATGGTTACTTGAAATAAACTGGAATTAAAGTCAATTCGGTTTCGTTATTCAAGTCTCCCCACACTTTTTTCTTATGGCAATCCTTAGAATAATTGAATTGGAAAAGGTAAGTTAACAGACTGGGCTACCAGAAGACCGACATTCCCCCACCAGCTGTATCTTCCACCACTTACAGTACGCATGTGGCTGAGGGTCATAGAAAACTGAACTACATCCCATATACAGTGCATCCGGAAAGTATTCACAGCACTTCATTTTTTCCACATTTTGTTATGTCACAGCCTTATTCCAAAAGGGATTAAATCCATTTTTTTCCTCAAAATTCTACATACAATAATCCCATAATGACAACATGAAAAAAGATTTTTTGAGTTTTGCAAATTTATTAAAAATAAAAAAACTAAGAACTCACATGTACATACAGTAATTATTCACAACCTTTTCCCATGAAGCTCAAAACTGAGCTCAGATGCATGCTGTTTCCACTCATCGTCCTTCAGATGTTTCTACAGCTTAATTACTGCTTAAGCAATTTGAATTTCGTTGTACCTGTGACAATGACAATTAAAGCTCTATCTATCTATCTATCTATCTATCTATCTATCTATCTATCTATCTATCTATCTATCTATCTACTAGAGTCCATCTATAGTAAATTTAGTTGATTGGATATGATTTGGAAAGACACACACCAATCGATATAAGGTCCCACAGTTGACAGTGCATGTCAGAGCACAAACCAAGCATAAAGTCAGAGGAATTGTCTGTAGAGCTCCAAGACAGGATTGTCTTGAGGCACAAATCTAGGGAAAGGTACAGAAAAATTTCTGCTGCTTTGAAGGTCCCAATGACCACAGTGGCCTCCATCATCCATAAATGGAAGAAGTTTGGAACCACCAGGACTCTTCCTAGTGCTGGCCGGGAGTCTAAACTGAGTGATCGGGAGAGAAGGGCCTTATTCAGGGAGGTGACCAAGAACCCGACTGTCACTCTGTCAGAGCTCCAGCATTCCTCTGTGGAAAGAGGAGAACCTTCCAGAAGGACAACCATCTCTACAGCAATCCACCAATCAGGCCTGCATGGTAGAGTGGCCAGACGGAAGCCACCCATTAGTAAAACACACATGGCAGCCCACCTGGAGTTTGCCAAAAGGCACCTCAAGGACTGTCAGACCATGAGAAACAAAATTCTCTGGTCTGATGAGACAAAGATTGAACTCTTTGGCGGGAATGCCAGGCGTCATGTTTGGAGGAAACCAGGCACCGCTCCTAACCACGCCAATGGTGGTGGCAGCATCATGCTGTAGGGATGTTTTTCAGCGGCAGGAACTGGGAAACTAGTCAGGATAGAGGGAACGATGAATGCAGCAATGTACAGAGACATCCTGGATGAAAACCTGCTCCAAAGTGCTCTTGACCTCAGACTGGGGCGACAGTTCATCTTTCAGCAGGACAACGACCGTGAGCACACAGCCAAAATATCAAAGGAGTGGATTCAGGACAACTCTGTGAATGTCCTTGAGTGGCCCAGCCAGAGCCCAGACTTGAATCCAGTTGAACATCTCTGGAGAGATCTGAAAATGGCTGTGCATCAACCCTTCCCATCCAACCTGATGGAGCTTGAGAGGTGCTGCAAAGAGGAATGGGCCAGACTGCCCAAAGATAGGTGTGCCAAGCTTGTGGCATCATATTCAAAAAGACTTGAGACTGCAATTGCTGCCAAAGGTGCATCAACAAAGTATTGAGCAAAGGCTGTGAATACTTATGTACATGTGATTTCTTAGTTTTTTATTTTTAATAAAATTGCAAAAATCTCAAACTTTTCACATCGTCATTATGGGGTATTTTGTATAGAATTTTGAGGGAAAAAATGAATTTAATCCCTTTTGGAATAAGGCTGTAACATAACAAAATGTGGAAAAAGTGAAGTGCTGTGAATACTTTACGGATGCACTGTACATCACCTGATGTCTCACATGCTGTGGAAGGGAGTTAACTTATGTCAGAGCACTTACTGGTACCATGGACACAGGCTCTGGAAAAATTATATTAGTCTCCATGATCAATAAAGAGATTCAGCTTTATTGCAGTGCAATCAATAACACCCAAACAAACTAAATGTTCATTAGCTTTCATGACAAACATGAAATCCAGGAACAATAGCTTATTGATTCTACAAAAGTTTTATATTACATAGATTTGTCAAGTCAATAGCATTTAAAACATAGATAGTTATTGTCACATTCTGAGTGGGGTGGGGGGGGGGGGACTCCACCGGGCTCAGGTTGTCTGCTTCTTTTTTTTATATTTGTACTGTGTTGTCATTTTGAGTTGTCATGTATCCTATATTGTTTCTCAGTATGGTTTATTTTCCCGTTTACGTTTGTTATAGTTTGTTTATTGTATTTTTGAGTTTGCCTGTCTCCATTTTTTGCCTTATTGTTATATATGTATTCTGTTATGTTCTTTCTCTCGGGGTTGACAGCTGTCAGTGGCTTTCTGGGGTTTTGCTCTGCGTGGGCGTGGCCCTGTCAGCTGTCAGCTCCGATGGCTCCCTCATTATTCCCAGCTGGTCCGGATTGTATCTGTTTTCTCCTGCCCGCACAGATTGCCCACATCTGTTGCTACTTGTCTTATTTTGTTTGTAGCCTTATTTAAGGGGATGTGCACCATTGTCGGGCGCAGCACCCTACTATCAACTGACTAACGTAAGTGCCTCTTGATTCATATTCTGTATTCTTTCTAGCATGCGCTCCACGGCTAGTTTTCCCAGGTTTAGCTGGCGACTCCGGTCGCCTTAGCCTTAGCTATTTTAGCTTCTCCTGTGTCTCTCATTTCTACTAGTTGTTACGTGTGGCTCTGGGGAGCCACACAATGAGAGCCAAGGGCGAGCCAGTGAGTTGTAATGTTTATTGAAGGCAAGGGGTGAGGGATAAGGAAAGCACAGATACTCATACAGAGGAACACTCTCGAGTTGAACGACACAGGAGTAGGGCGCCAGCACCGGGCGTAGGGGTACAAAGCATAAATACTCACAGCGGGTAACACTCATAGGAATGCTGCAAGAGGAGTAGAAGGCTGACACCAGACGCAGGGGCTTCAGCCTAACAGTGCTGTAAGTCGCAGACCCGAGTGATCGAGGCTGCTCCTTTTTATCCTCATTAGCAGCGCCCCAGCTGATGAGGATTAATTGGCCCCAGCCGTCCCGTAACACTGACAGCTGGGAGCCTGCTGAGACGCTGCCCAATGAGAGGCAGGGATGGGAAGGGGCATAGTCTGAAAGCCGGAACCCGGCGTCTCATCCCATGGTGACACTAGTTTTTCGTTGGGTCTTGTTTGTTCTTTTGTGTATTTTCACGATTAAATTCACAAACTCACAGCTTGCGTTTGGAGCCTTTATTCTGCCCTGACAAGGGAGTTTATGACAAGTTATTACATCATATTTCACAGCTTGAACCTGCTTTCAAAGTAATCTGAGTGATATTAGCAGCACCACATGCAAAATAGCATTTGATAAATTACAGGTTTTATGGGCACTGAAGGTATATTCAATAAAAGGACAAATGACTGACAAATAAAGCCCAGATGCATACCAATTAGGGTTGGAGGCTAAGTGGGAAGGCATCACCACTGCGGACGTCTAGTTGACCACGTTGTTGTGCAGGTCGAGCTTGCCTGGGGAAGCCAATCGATGTGGGCGGATACAGGCGATGAGGGAACAGAGCCCGCAGGGAGAGAAGTTGAATCACATGGTCTCCGATCAATATTCCGATACTCAGCAGTACAATTCACCTCTGTCAAGACACTTTCCCACCACGGTCTGAAACACTCACATCTGACCAGCCTCAAAAGCTTTCTGTAAGACGATGGATGAATGGCTGTTTACCTCTTCTTTCAAATTAAATATTTATCAATACAGATGTGAAGTGTGTATTCTGGGGTGGGTTGTCCAGAAATCTCAGTGTTTTCTTCAAAGTGAATATTGGAAAGAACGACTCAAAAATCCTATCTTTTTTTTTTTTTTAAACAGACAGGCCCAGAAGCGAGGATATTATCTTCAGTGAGATTAATCAATAACAGCAATCTCACACACAGGGGGGCTTTACTGCCCTGACATTATTGATGCCTTCACAGTTGCAGCCCCGGTGCGAATTAAACCCCTCAGCTCCTCCTTCTGACCCTCTGGGATCAACACTAGACAGCTATAAAGACAGGGTAGAGACACAATTTATTTATTTATTTTTTTAGCCGTAGGTTTTTGAGTCTAAGAAATTGCTTCACTTTGGGACATTTTTCAGCTCGATTCTGACACGTTTAGCAGCACACACACACACACACACACACACACACACACACACACACACACACACACACACACACACAAAAATTCAGAACTAATTCTTTGTTCTGTTCACAAAGTGCAGCCTTTTCAGTCATCCTCCACCTTTATCTGAGTCCAAGTTTATCGAGAGTGAAGTTTAAAGGTTATTTGTGGGGGGAGGTTGGTGTGTAGGTGTCCTGAGGAATGACAGAAGATGCTTGTGGACACTGAACAGATGTGCTCTTATACAAACCCCAGTTCTTATGAAGTTGGGACATTGTGTAAAACATAAATAAAAGCATAATACAATGATTTGCAAATCCTTTTCAACCTATATTCAATTAAACACACTACTAAGACAAGATATTTAATGTTAAAACTGAAAAACTTTGTTTTTTTGGAAATATTCACTCATTTCAAAAATAGCTGGGACAGGGGCATGTTTACCACTGTGTTACATCATCTTTCCTTTAAAAAAAAACACTCAATAAGCATTAAGGAACTGATTGTTGAGGCTTTGTAGGTGGAATTCTTTCCCATTTACCTGATGTATGACTTCAGTTGCTCAGCAGTCCAGGGTCTCCATTGTTGTATTTTGCACTTCACAATGCACCACACATTTTCAATGGGAGCCAGGTCTGGACTGCAGGCAGGGTAGTTTAGTACCCGCACTCTTTTACTATGAAGCCACACTGTTGTAACACGTGCAGAATGTGGCTTGGCATTGTCTTGTTAAAATAAGCAGGGACATCCGTGAAAAAGATGTCGCTTGGATGACAACATGTATCTGTATGTACCATTCAGCATTAATACTGCCTTCACAGATGAGCAAGCCACCCATGCCATGGGCACTAACACACCCCCATACCATCACAGATGCTGGCTTCTGAACTTTGCGTTGAAAACCCAACTTTCTTTGCCATAGTTTACCGTCTTCCCTTGGTCTACTCAAGAGTTTTTATCCAAATTTGCTGAATTTTTAACTGATTTAGTGCTGAAATCAGATAATTATTGTAGGGGATTTTAATATACATGTTGATGTAGATAGTGACTGTCTTAATAAGACATTCAATTCAATTTTAGACTCAATGGGGTTTTCCCAGAAAGTAGAAAATTCTACCCATTATCTCCACCACACATTGAACCTTGTTTTGACTTATGGTATAGAAATAGAAAATCTGGTAGTGTCTCCTCATAATCCTGTACTGTCAGACCATTGTTTGTTAACCTTTGATTTCACTATTTCTGATTCTTTGACTCCTAAAGAAAAATACCACTACAGCAGATGCCTTTCAGATGACGTTGCTACCAAATTTTTGCAGATTGTCTCCTCTATACCATGGGTCAACACAACGGAAATGGAAAGATGGAGAGCCTGCTCCTTCTGTAGTTGATAGCATGGTAGATAGTGTTACAGCCTCTCTGCATCAGACTCTAGATTTGGTGGCCCCTTTAAAAAAGAAAAATTCTAACCAGAGATTTCTAGCCCCTTGGTTTAACACAGAAACTCGTAGCTTAAAACAGAAGACTCGTCAATTACAAAGAAAATGGCGCTCTACTAATTTAGATGAATTCTATTTAGCGTGGAGAAATCATCTCTTAATTTATAAAAAATCTCTTAGAAAAGCTAGAACAAGTTATTACTCGGCATTAATAGAAGAGAATAAGAATAACCCCAGGTTTCTTTTCAACACTATAGCCAGGCTGTCAAAGAGTCAGGACTCGGTCAATCCTCACATCCCCCTTGAGCTTTCTAGTCAGGACTTTTTGAACTTTTTCAATCATAAAATTTTATCTATTAGAGATAAAATCAGTCAGATTCTTCCCACCATAAACTTAAGTACATCAACTACTACAACTGCTTCAATTGATATCTGTTTAGATAAGTTTACTCCAATTGATCTTTTAGTGTTAGATAAAATAATCTCATCTAAGCCTTCATCTTGTCTTTTAGACCCTATTCCAACCAGGTTATTTAAAATAGTCTTCCCAATTATTGGTAGCCATATTCTTCATATTGTGGCACACATATTTTGGATGCTCTGACTGCATATGTATAGCACAGTGATTGAGATGCTTAAGACTGCGTATGTATTTTGTAACCTCACGTCTTAGAAGGAACAATAAGTCTGGGCCTCCTGGGGATAACAGTAGGAGGTGGAGGTACCTTTAGCAATGACTCTGAAAGGACTTCCTGACCTCCTGGGGTCAGGTGGAGGAAGAAGAGGCCTGGGGGAGAGCTATTGTCGATGGGGGGTTTAATGACAATGTGATTCTGTACTTTGATGTCCCAGGTATAAAAGTGGGGGATTGGAGTAGTTCGCTCTCTTTTCCTGTTTGAGAGATGGTTGGAGATGTGAGATGATTAATAAACCTGAATTGAGAAATAAATTCAGCCTCTTCATTTCACGCTCTCCACAATATAATTAATTCTTCTTTAACTTTGGGTTATGTACCACAGGCTTTTAAAATTGCTGTAATTAAACCCTTACTCAAAAAGCCAACGCTCGATCCAGGAGTTTTGGCTAACTATCGACTAATCTCTAATCTGCCTTTCATTTCAAAAATCTTAGAAAGAGTCGTTGCTGTGCAATTGTTTGACCACTTGCAGGGAATTGGTTTATTTGAAGTTTCAATCTGGGTTCAGAGTCTATCAGAGCACTGAAACAGCCTTGGTGAAGGTCACTAATGACCTCCTTATCGCATCCGATAATGGACTTGTTTTTGTACTTGTCCTTTTAGATCAGCCTTTGATACTATCGATCATGACATTCTACTTCATAGATTAGAACACTATGTTGGACTAAATGGAACTTCGCTGCAATGGTTTAGATCTTATTTGTCCAATAGACTTCAGTTTGTTCACATCAATGATGAATTTTCTTCCAACTCTAAGCTCAGTCACGGAGTTCCACAGGGATCTGTGCTAGGCCCTACTCTTTTTAGTTTATATATGCTTCCGTTAGGCAATATCATTAGAAAGCACTGTATACATTTTCATTGTTACGCAGACGACACACAATTATACCTGTCAATGAAGCCTGATGATTGTAATCAGTTAGCCAAGTTAGATGCCTGTCTTAAGGAAATCAAAGCCTGCATGACTTGTAATTTTCTGCTATTAAACTCAGATAAGACTGAAGTCATTCTTGTTGGTCCAAAAAACCTTAGAAATTCCTTTCCAAATCATACTCTTAATTTGGATGCCACTACTCTCGCTCTGAATAGTTCTGTGAGGAACCTTGGAGTTATTTTTGATCAAGATCTTGTCATGGCGGCCGCTGGGCCGTCATCAGCCCCGGCTGCGCGCACACCTGCCGCCAATAACCAGCAGGCCTTAAAAGCCGGTATCACTGACTGCTCAGCACAGAGTCGTCTGTCTACTTCGCTACGCAATGCGTCACGGACTCGACCTCTAGCCAGAGCATCCACGACGCATCTTCGTCAAGCCTCGTCACGTAAGCCACAGAATAACTCACCTTGTCAGAGTATTCTCCCCTGTGCACAGGTGGACCTCCCTGGCGGCGGAACTGTCCCTCCCAGCAGCGGGGCTTCTCCTCCTCCTCCTCGGATCTCCTCCTCATCGTCACAGCACCAAGCCCCACACTCACCTAGCCACACTAAGCCACGGAGCCAGCAAGAGCCACCCAGCGCCACCTGCAAGTAAGCAGCGCACTTGGTTACATCTCCCTACTACGAGCTGCATTAATTCCCCTGTGCTTGTGTGTTTCCAGGGTTGCCAGGTCGCGGCGGGACTCGCTCAGCTCCAGCTGTCTTCCAACATCACACTCACCCACACATCCGCACTCATAACACACCTTGATTTAATAAATAATTGTCAAACGGTCGTACTCGTGTCAGTGTCTGTCTCCTGGGTCAAGCAGTCATGTCAGATCTGTTCTTTAACTCACATATTAAATTTGTTTCTAAGACTGCCTTCTATCATCTGCGTAATATTGCCAAGATTAGGAGCATCTTGTCTCTGAATGATGCTGAGAAACTGATCCACACCTTTGTCAGCTCTCGATTAGATTATTGCAACTCGTTATTATCAGGTTGTCCTAAAATATCCTTAAAAAGTCTTCAGTTGATCCAAAATGCTGCTGCAAGAGTTTTAACTGGTTCTAGAAAGAGAGATCATATCTCTCCGGTTCTGGCCTCCCTTCATTGGCTTCCCATAGAGTTTAGAATTAAGTTTAAAATCCTTCTTCTCACTTGCAAAGCTCTTAATAATCAGGCCCCCTAAAAGATCTGATATTACCCTGTCATCCTAACAGAGCACTACGCTCCCAAAATGCTGGATTACTTGTAATACCCAGAATCTCAAAAAGTACAATGGGAGGCAGAGCCTTCTGCTATCAAGCTCCTTCTCAGTGAAACCAGTTACCACTCTGGGTCCGGGAGTCAGACTTGATCTCTGTTTTTAAGAACAGGGTAAAATCCTTCCTTTTCAATATAGCCTACGATTAGGGAGGGCTCTTGTGTCTCTCAACCCCCCCTTTTTGTTCTGCTGTTAATAGATTCAGACTTCCGGTTGACCTCCAATAATGTACTTGGCTTCTCACTGTCAATGTTCTTTATGCCTGTGTTCTTCATCCTCTCTATCCCCTCACCCCCAGCCAGTCGCAGCAGATGACTGCCCCTCCCTGAGCCTGGTTCTGCTAGAGGTTTCTTCTTGTTCAATGGGAGTTTTTCCTCTCCACCGTTGCTAAGTGCTTGCTCACAGGGATTGCTGGGTCTTTCTGAAATTGTGGGGTTTTCCCTGCCTTTGGTAGTGCTATGAGATGGCTTTTGTTGCGATGTGGCGCTATATAAATAAAGCTGAATTGAATTGAATAACAATCTAGTGGTCCTTTTCTTCTTTAGCCTGGAGGATACAACATCCATTATTTCGAAAAACAATTTGAAATGTGGACTTGTCAGACCACAGCAAACTTTTCCACTTTGCATTACTCCAGCTCAGATGAACTTGGGCTCAGAGCAACCGGCGGCGTTCATGGTTGTTGTTGACATATAGCTTTGGCTTTTCAGGGTAGAGTTTTAACTTGCACTTGTTGATGTAGCGATGAACTGTGTTAATTGATAATGATTTTCTGAAGTGTTCCTGAGCCCATGTGGTAATATCCTTTACAGAATTATGGTGATTTTTAATGCAGTGCAACCTGAGGGATTGTTCACAAAGTGATGAACCTCATCACTCATCACCTCATCCTTTCAGGGATGCACCTTTTATACCCAATCATGACACTCACCTGTTTCCAATTAATCTGTTCACCCGTGAAATGTTCCAAAAAGGTGTCTTTGAGCATTTTTCAACTTTTCCAGTCTTTTCGCGGCCCTGTCCCAGCTTTTTTGGGGGGTTGTGTTGCAGGTATCAAATTCAAAATGAGTGAATATTTGCAAAAAAACAAACAAAGAAAAAAACAAAGTTTGTCAGTTTGAACATTAAATATTGACATAATGCACGGCTCAGGAGACACACACGCAGGCTCAGAGTAGATCCAATAGCTTTATTAACAACAAGTGTGTATGGATGTGTGTCTGTGAGATGTGAATGTATTGGTGGTGGCGTCTGCGTCGGGCACGGAGGCAGGAGACTGTACAGCCGGACAACCCTATGGGAGAAGCACAGGGAGAAGGGTGACGGGCACACACCAACACAGGAGATGTAAAAATAGTGATGAGCTTACTTGGAGTTAGCAGGTGGCTGGCACAGCAAGGACGAGGTCCGGTAGACAGCGACCTGGAGAGCCCGGTGCAGCAGCGAGGAAATGGAGACGGAGAGGAATGGTCCGCCGCCGGGAAATCCACCTGTGCACAGGGGAGCAGATTTGGAGAGGAAAAAGGTAAGGGCTTCTTACTGAGATGTTTGCTGAAGTGGTAGAGGTTACTCACAGCAATCGTGACGAGTGAAGTCTGACGGCTTCAGGCCAAAGCCCAGGGCGAGGCGGCTTAAATCCCTCGCCGCTGATGAAGTGCAGGTGTGCGTGCAGCTGGTGCCGCAGATGGGCGGCGAGGCGTGACAGTACTCCCCCCTCTAGCAGCGCCTCCTGGCGATGGTTTTTCCGGGTGCGCTCGGTGGAACTCAGTAATGAGGGACGGGTCCAACACAAACGACGAGGGTACCCACTGCCGATGTTCAGGCCCATAACCCTCCCAGTCCACCAAGTACTGCAACCCGCGACCCCGGCGCCGGGAGTCCAGGATGGAGGAGACAGGCCAGGCCGGATGGCCATCAATCATCCGGGGCACGGGTTGCGCAGCAGGAGGAGGGCAAAGGGGGTCGGAGACTGCTAGCTTCACCTTGGATACGTGGAAGGTGGGATGGATGCGGAGGGAGGGGGGAATAGCTACACGCACAGCTACCGGGTTGATAATCCTGGTGATGGGGTATGGGCCCATAAAACGCTGTGCCAGCTTCCTCCTCTCGCCCTTTAAAATGACGTCCTGGGTCGACACATAGACACGCTGGCCCACCTGGTACGCTGGGGCAGGTCTTCTGTGCCAGTCCGCCGTGGTTCTGTTGTGCTCCGCCGTGCGTAAAAGCGCATTGCGCGCTGACGCCCAGATGGAGCGGAACTGCCTGAGGTGCGCCCGAACAGAGGGAACCGTTACCTCACTCTCCTGTGCTGGGAAAAGAGTGGGGTCGTAACCCAGGGACGCCTTAAAGGGAGACATCCCTGTAGCAGAAGAGCGGGCGGTGTTGTGGGCGTACTCAACCCAGGCGAGATGGTTACTCCAGGACGTAGGTTTGGACGCAGTGACGCAGCGGAGCACAGCCTCTAACTCCTGGTTGGTCCGCTCGCACTGCCCGTTGGTTTGGGGGTGATGGCCGGAGGAGAGGCTCACCTTGGCTCCCAGGGCGTTGCAGAATGACCTCCAAACCTCTGAGGAAAATTGGGGCCCCCGGTCCGAGACCACGTCCACCGGAATCCCGTGCAGCCTGACCACGTGCTGGACTAGGAGATCTGCCGTCTCCAGGGCGGATGGAAGACCTCGTAGCGGGATGAAGTGCGCCGCCTTGGAGAAGCGGTCTACGATGGTCAGGACGGTGTCGAAGGTGTTTGAGACTGGGAGTCCGGTGACGAAATCCAGGGCGATATGCAACCAGGGCCTGCCAGGGACGGGCAGAGGCTGGAGCAAACCTGCTGGAGGGGCATTACCTGACTTACTGGTGGCACATACTGTGCAGGCCCGGGCGTAGCGGGCAGCGTCCCTCCGCAGGCCCGGCCACCAGAAGGACCGTTGAAGGAGGTCGATCATCCGGGAGGAACCAGGGTGGCAGGTGAGCTTGGATGTATGCAGCCAGTGGATGACCTCCCCCCGAACCGTGGATGGCACGAACAGCCTCCCCTCTGGTCCGCCACCAGGGTCAGGTTCCATTTCCTGCGTCTTCCGGATCTTGCTTTCTATGTCCCAGGTGACGGCTCCCACGATGCACGACCTGGGCAGGATGGTGTGGACCGTGTCCTCAGACTCCTCAGGGGCAAATTGCCTAGAGAGGGCGTCGGGCAGGCCGTTCTTGGAGCCAGGCCTGAAGGTGATGTTAAAGCGGAACCTGGCAAAGAACAAGGACCAGCGCGCCTGGCGGGCGTTCAGACGCTTGGCAGATCTCAAGTACTCCAAGTTCTTGTGGTCAGTCAGGACCACGAACGGCAGGTCCGCCCCCTCTAGCCAGTGACGCCACTCCTGCAGCGCGAGCTTGATGGCGAGGAGCTCTCTGTCCCCCACGTCGTAATTTTGCTCCGCCAGGGACAAGCGCCGGGAGAAGAAGGCGCAGGGCCGTTTGACTCCATCACCTGGTGACCGCTGGGATAGAACCGCCTCCACTCCTGTGTCCGAAGCGTCCACCTCCACGATGCACTGCAGTGCCGGGTTGACTTGGCTAAGGACCCGGGAGGAGGAGAACTCCGCCTTCAGCGCCTGGAAAGCAGCTGCGGCCTCTTCGGTTCACCGGAACGGGACCTTAGGGGACGTGAGGCGGGTCAGCGGGCCGACGATGGTGCCAAAATTAGGGACGAAGCGGCGGTAGAAATTTGCAAACCCGATGAATTGTTGCACCTGTTTTCTCGATGCAGGTGTAGGCCATTCCACCACCGCCTTCACCTTCACTGGGTCCGGAAGCACCTGGTCATGGGAGATGATGAACCCGAGGAAGGATGTTGTCTTAGCGTAGAATTCACATTTTTCGGCCTTCACATACAACCGGTTCTCCAGCAGCCTTTGGAGGACCCGCCTCACATGGACCCGGTGCTCGTCCCTGGATTTGGAGAAGATGAGGATGTCATCCAGGTAGACGAACACAAAAAGGCCAATGAAATCCCGGAGGACGTCATTAATTAGGCACTGAAAGACGGCTGGAGCATTGGTCAACCCGAACGGCATCACCAGGTACTCGAAGTGGCCGTTTGGGGTACGGAAGGCTGTCTTCCACTCATCTCCCTCCCGGATCCGGACGAGGTGGTATGCGCTGCGTAGATCCAGCTTGGTGAACCAAGTCGCCCCCCTGGAGGGAGTGGAAGGCGGTGTCCATGAGGGGCAGGGTGTAGCGATCCTTCTCCGTGATATCATTTAGGGTGCGATAGTCGATACAAGGACGGAGGGAACCGTCCTTCTTGCCCACGAAGAAGAATCCTGCCCCCAATGGTGATGATGAGGGACGGATAATTCCAGCACTCAGCGATTCCTTGAGATAGGAATTCATGGTCTCCTTCTCCGGCGCCGACAGGCTGTAGAGTCGCCCAGAGGGTAAGGGTGCCCCCTGGCGGATGTTTATCGCGCAGTCATAGGGTCTGTGTGGAGGAAGAGACATCGCCTTGGACTTGCTGAAAACCATACCCAGGTCGTGAAATTCCGATGGCACCAGAGAGAGATCCGGGGGCGCAGCGTCCGTAGGAGTTGGGGAAGAGGACGGAGAGCAGGCAGCGGACTGCAAGCAGGTGCTTATACAGAATGTACTCCATGCCGACACCCTGGCGGACTTCCAATCGAAGACGGGGTTATGGAGGCGAAGCCAGGGGTATCCCAGGATGATGGGCGACACAGAGTTGGGGAGGACGTAGAAGGTTATTTCCTCCCGGTGGTTCCCAGAGATGATCACAGGAACAGGGACGGTCTGATGTGTTACTCTCCCCAGGGAGACATGGGAGAGGTTGACCAGGGCGAGAGGAGATTTGAGGACTTGGCAACGGATGCCCAATCGGGTTGCCAGGCTTTGTGAAATAAAACTTCCCTCCGCGCCCGAATCCACCAGTGCGTGAGTGAGATGCCCAGTGGAGTTGTGACAAAATCGGACGGGCAGCTTCAATTGGGAGAGGGGATTTAACCGATTGATGTCCGCGAGGCCCCCTACAGTGACTCGCGGACCCCGCCGTTTGGCTTCTGTGGGCAAAGCTCCACCGTGTGTTGACTATCTCCGCAATACATGCAGAGATCCAACTCACGGCGGCGTTGTCTCTCCGTAGGGGGGAGCTTTGTCCAGCCCGTCACCATCGGCTCCGACTCCTCGGGGCGCGATGGTGGTGGCGTCGCCAGGGGGCGAGCTTGGAACAGGCGCGACGAGGCACCACGAGAGCGAGAAGAAGACGACTTCCGCCCCGAGGAGCGCTGGCGCAGTCTGTTGTCCAAACTGATGGCTAGGGACGTTAGCTCCGCTAGAGTCTCCGGGATGTCCCGCCCAGCCAGTTCATCCTTCAGATCATCATTGAGACTGCGGAGGAAGAGGCCGCAGAATGAACGTTCATCCCAGCCCAATTCCTCCGCCGCTACCCGGAAGTCGATCGCATAGTCCGCTGCCAACCGGCTTCCCTGCTGGAGACTGAGAAGCCGATCGACCTGGACGGTCTCGGTACGAGAATGATCAAAGACCTCCAGGAATTGTCTCACGAATTGGCCATAGGTGAGGATGGCGTAACTGGGCCTCGCCATTACGGCGTAAGCCCAAGTTAGTGCTTGCCTCTCTAGGAGATTCCCTATGTAGCCAATTCGGCTATGATCTGAAGGAAAATCTCCGGGCACACGGTGGAACACGGACTCACACTGCATTATGAACCCCCGCGCTCCGCCGAGCTTACCGCTAAAGCGGGCGGGGGTCAGAATGGGCGTGAGCCGAGCCGGTGCTACCGGAGCCGGCTTGACGGCCGCTGGAGCAGCAGGAGCCGCGCCACCCTGACGAGCCGGGGGGAACGGCTGTTGGGGTTCCAAGCGGTCCAATCGGTTAGTGATAATAGTCAATTGGTTTAAAATCACCTGTTGCTGGTGAGCTATTAGGTCCACTCAAGCCTCGAGAGTGGAAAGTCGGCGTGTGAGCCCGCCGTCTGCCAAGCCGCTCTGCTGAAGCCGTACTGACATAATGCACGGCTCAGGAGACACACACGCAGGCTCAGAGTAGATCCAATAGCTTTATTAACAACAAGTGTGTATGGATGTGTGTCTGCGAGATGTGAATGTATTGGTGGTGGCGTCTGCGTCGGGCACGGAGGCAGGAGACCGTACAGCCGGACAACCCTATGGGAGAAGCACAGGGAGAAGGGTGACGGGCACACACCAACACAGGAGATGTAAAAATAGTGATGAGCTTACTTGGAGTTAGCAGGTGGCTGGCACAGCAAGGACGAGGTCCGGTAAACAGCGACCTGGAGAGCCCGGTGCAGCAGCGAGGGAATGGAGACGGAGAGGAATGGTCCGCCGCCGGGAAATCCACCTGTGCACAGGGGAGCAGACTTGGAGAGAAAAAAGGTAAGGGCTTCTTACTGAGTTGTTTGCTGAAGTGGTAGAGGTTACTCACAGCAATCGTGATGAGTGAAGTCTGACGGCTTCAGGCCGAAGCCCAGGGCGAGGCGGCTTAAATCCCTCGCCGCTGATGAAGTGCAGGTGTGCGTGCAGCTGGCGTCGCAGATGGGCGGCGAGGCGTGACAAATATCTTGTCTTTGTGGTGTATTTAATTGACTATAGGTTGAAAAGGATCTGCAAATCATATTCTGTTTTTATTTATGTTTTACACAACAGCCCAAATTCTTTTGAATTGGGGTTTGTATATAGAAGATTTTAGCACACTAATCCCACTACTGAATACAAAGGTATAAAAATCAATGGACATAAATAAATCAAATCCTGTCACACACAGCTGCATGCATAATAAATGTTAATTTTCTACTATTCAATTAAAAATCTTGGGCTTCGATACAGGAGTACAAAATTAAAATAAATACCTCATATATGCTCCACTAGGTCTTTGTGCAGCAATTACATGTGAAACCTGTCATTTTAGATCCATTAAATTAAAAATAAATCCTTCCAGAAGAGTGGAGGCTTATTTTAGATTCACACATATAAATGCTCTCAGCTAGTTTTTTGATGTATGAACAATGGTTTCTTCTGTTGAGAGTATTGATTTTTTTTATTGGTTGATGTGTGGGTTCTCAAAGCGCAGGGAATACATCAGAGTTAAGCTCATACAGGGCTTTTCCTTGGGGCCAACAGTACAAACCCAATATACATTTCCAGTCGCTTAGTGCTACCCAGATCCTTTGAGAGAGCTTGTAGAAATGTTTACTGGTTGTATTTTTTTTTAATGATATATACAGCACATACTGACAGATGCATGTTTGTGAATTCCAAGAAAAAGCAACCTATACCTCAATCTTCAATCCCAAGTTTTTGTAAGGTGTACTCTCACTAATACTGTGGTGCTGCACGAGGAAGTCAGAGGTGGCAGGAAGTATGTTAGAGTGATGCAGGACATGTATGAGGGCAGTGAGATGGTTTTGAGGTGTGCTGTCAAAGTGACAGATGGACTCATGGTCTGGGTGGGATTACATCATGGATCGGCTCTGAGCCCCTTCCTGTTTGCCATAGTGATGGACCGACTGGCAGATGAGATCAGGCAGGAGTCTCCACAGACCATGATGTTTACAGATGACATTGCGATCTGTAGTAAGAGTAGAAAACAGGTGGGAGAGAACATGCAGAGATGGAGGTACGCACTGGAGAGAAGAGGAATGAAAGTAAGTAGAAGCAAGAGAGAAGACGTGGGAATGAGAGGGAAGCAGGTGTAACAGTGAAGATGCAAGGAGTAGAGGTAGTGAAGATTGATGAGTTCAAATACCTGGAGTCAACCATCAAAAGCAAGGGACAATGCAAAAGAAAGGTGCAGGCAAAGTGGAGTGGGTGGGGAGGAGTGTCAGGGGTGATCTGTGACAGAAGAATAGCAGCTAGAGTGAAAGAAAGATTTACAAGACGGTAGTGAGACCTGCTATGATGTATGGTTTGGAGATGGTGGCAATGATGAAAACACAGGAGGCAGAGCTGGAGGTGGCAGAGTTGAAGATGCTGAGATTCTCAGTGGGAATGACAAGGAGGGAAAGGATTAGAAAATGAGTATATCAGTTGATGTTAAAGATGGAGCTGCCAGGCAGGAGGAAAAGAGGAAGACCACAGAGAAGATTGATGGATGTAATGAAGGAGGACATGAAGAGGGTTGGTGTGGCAGAAGAGGATGCAAAGATGGCTGTCATGACCCCAAAGAGAGCAGCCAAAAGAAGACTCTCACTACACACTATTCTCAGTTCCATGCCAAAGAGCGATAGTCCCTCCTTCCCTCTCAATCACCAAATACCTCCACATTTTGATGATTTTATCCAAATGGACCTATACAGTATATTTATATCTGCAGAAGACCTGTGCATGAGACCAAGTTGGTGCCACTGCCAAATGACTGTGAAGAGAGACAGTTGGATTGATGATACGGCATATTCACGCTGTGCAGGCTGTGCAAAGATGCAAGCATTTGCATCCGTTCTGTGCCTAAGTATAAAACCTACAAGAAGGGGAGTTATTGAAATGATAAAGGCATCCAAAATAAAGTATGAATTTTTAAGAGTGCAGAACTCCTGAAAACGTTGTCCATCCGCAACTGTGGCTCTTCACCTTTCTGCTCCGACCCTGCTCCATCATCTTCCACACAGTGGTCAAAGCTTCTGTACACTTGTATTTCATCATTTTCCTGCTGATCCTTTTACAAACTCAGTGTAATTTTACCTTGTACGACTGATTCAGCTGTGCTTTACATGAGAATTGCGCTAAATTGACCAATGAAAATTTAGTCGGCAAAGATTTTTCCCATCGGCTAAAGCTTAGCCGACAATGAGGGTGCAGGCCTAGTTGTTTAGAAACTGAGCTGAGTCAGAGGGTTGTCAAAGGTAAACATGTCTGCCCGTGCATAACCAAAGCACAATATCAGAGCATGTTAATTTAATCTTGTTGTCAATTAGCCAACTGGATTAATTACATTTCTGCTTGTTGATTTGGGTAAAAACATCACACACTTTCCAAAATAAACCATACCGTCAATGACGGAGTAGCTCATCCCAGCCTGATTGTTGGGATAAGACTTCTGGAGAGATCATGAACAAAGACCCTGACACACTGATCTTCGATTGAAGCAGTCTCAATACAGTGCCGGGAGATAGAAAAGGCATCTCAATATTTTCACGTCTTGCTCCGACATATACAGCGGGGAAAATAAGTATTGAACATGTCAACATTTTTCTCATGAAACATATTTATGATGGAGCCATTGACCTGAGATTTTCACCTGATATCAGTAACAACCCAAGTAATCCATACATACAAAGAAATCAAGGCAACTGTTTTCACAAAACAAGTTATGTTTAATAAAGTGGAATGACACAGGGAATAAGGATTAAACACACGAAGAAAAAGAGGTGCAAAAAGACATAGAAAGCCAAGAATCCAGCTGAAATCTATCAGAATTTAGGAAGTCATCCCATCCCCCATCAGTGCAAATTAATTTCAGCTGGTAAAGTCCTGACTGATAGCCTTTAAAAAAGTCTGTGAATATCAGATTGTCACACCACAAACAACTCATGATGGGTAGAAGCAAAGAGCTCTCTCTAGACTTTTGAAACCTTGTTGATGCAAAACATAATGATGGCATTGGTTACAAGCACATTTCTAAACTGCTGAAAGTTCCAGTGAGCATTGTTGGAGCCATCATTCACAAGTAGAAAGAACATCATTTTACCATAAACCGGCCATGACCAGGAGCTCCTCGCAAGATTTCTGACAGAGGAGTCAAAAGAATTATCAGAAAAGTTATCCAAGAGCCAAAGACCACTCGTAGAGAGCTCCAGAAAGACCTGGAGTTAGCAGGTACTGCTGTTTCAAAGAAAACAATAAGTAATGCACTCAACCGACATGGGCTCTATGCCCACTGACCTCGCAAGACTCCATTGCTGAAGAAAAAGCGTGTCAAAGGTCATTTAAAGTTTGCGGCACAACATTTGGGCAAGCCAGTAAAATACTGGGAGAATATAGTCTGGTCATATGAGACCAAAATTGAACTTTTTGGATGCCACAATACACAGCATGTTTCGAAGAGAAATGTCACTACACATCATGGTGTGGGGGTGTTTTTCAGCACATAGTACAGGCAGACTTCATATAATTGAAGGAAAGATGAATGGACAAATGTACAGAGACATCCGTGATAAGAACCTGTTGCTATCTGCCAAGATACTGAAGATGAAATGAGGTTGGACATTTAAGAACACAATGATCCCAAACACACAGTCAAGGAAACTCTCAACTGGCTCCAGAGACGGAAAATAAAGCTGCTAGAATGACGGAGTCAGTCACCTGACCTGAATCCTATTGAAAAGCTATGGAATGAACTGAAGATCACAGTTCATAAAAGACACACACAGAACCTTCAAGATTTGAGGACAGTTTGTGTGAAAGAATGGGCTAAAATCACTCCTGAGCAATGCCTGTGCCTGGTTTCTCCATACAGGAGGCATCTGGAAGCTGTTATTACCAACAAAGGCTTTTCTACTAAATATTAAATGAATTTCACCAAGTGTGTTCAATATTTATTCCCTGTGTCATTCCATTTTATTAAATGTAACTTGTTTTGTGTCCACAGTTGCTTTGATTTCTTTGTATGTATGGATTACTTGGGTTGTTACTGATATCTGGTGAAAATGTCAGGTCAGTGGCTCCATCAGAAATATGTTTAATGAGAAAAATATTGACGTGTTCAATACTTATTTCCCCGTTGTATACTCTGCTGACTTCACCTAAAACCAGATGTGCAGACTTGCTGGTTCCTAAGCTGTTATTCTCCAAAGCTCTCTCAAGGCCAACACAAACAGTCCACAGATACCATGTTCTACTTTACCATGTGGCTCACACCTAATCTGCCGCTGATTCCACCACAGTCACACTGTCAGTCAAAGTTCAACCTTACGCTAATTAAATCAACCCAAGTTCTCGGATTTTCTGACCGCTGACCTTGACCTTAAGCACACCCTAAATGCAGACCCATCTAAGATGTGCTTAAGGTCAAGGTCAATGGAGGAGTAGTGATTCCTGTAAAAAGTGGACTTTAGCACCTCTTGGCTTCACTGGAAATGAACTAAAAAATGAATGAGTTACTTCCATGTTACTGTGTTACAAATTATTTTCAGTCTTCATTCTAGGGAGCATAAATTCCTTACTGAGCGTTCAAAATTCCTCCCATAGCACATGCAATGTAATGCCTCACATCTGCACATTTATAGATGAGCAACTCAGCAGATGACAGTAACAATATAATATAAAATAATAATAATAGCATTTCAGTCCTCAATTGACTGCACTCTGCTGAATATCCAGAGTGATGCATGTAGTCAAAGAGTGAACAAGGGAATAATTTCAGACACACTGGTTATTATTTTCAAGAGCTGACTGATGAATTGAAGTGCTGAATCAATACATACCAGACACTTTATATTGGAGTTCCAGCAATTGTGACGAGTGTATGGCTGTAACAGAAGTATGCAAATTGAGTCAATCATTCCTGGCCTTACACGGTAAATTGAGTGTGCTCATTTGCTGAAAGCTCTCTGATACAGGACGACCTGAACGAGTAAGCAGGTGGCTCGGCTCCATTAAAAGGACAAAGACTAGAGGACCAACCTCTTGACTTGACCAAGTTCATTTTCTCTCCGAGGTCTCTCTTCTCTTTGAGTGCTCAACCTCCTTCATTTAGTTTCACCTCCTTCAGGCTTGTCTGTTCAAACTGTAGAAATGGTCCGACTCTTTATGTAAGAGTGCTGGAATGAGGTTATATTGAAGAGCTGACTTATCCAAACGTGTGACTACTATCAGGTAAAGTTACACAAGTGATCGCCAAGTTTACTTAGATTCCTCCATGGAGGTAACCATGGCACAGAATAAGAATTTAACCAGCATTTATATGAACATTGTAAACTTACAAGAAAATGTGAATTAAATGGCATTCACTTATATAAGATAAGATAAGAGATAAGATAAGCCTTTATTAGTCCCACAACGGGGAAATTCCAGGATTGCAACAGCACAGGGATAGCAACACTCAGAGCAACAATCAGAAGGCAAGAAAAAAACAAGCAAGCAAGAGCAGCTAATATACATATGTACGTATTACTATAAAATATATATATATACACACACACACAGACACACAGTGCAGAGCATTGTAGCTGGATGGAATAAATATATGAATATATGAACACACAGTGCAGAGCATTGTAGCTAGATGGAATAAATATGTAAATATATAAACACCCACAGTACGGAGCATTGCAGCTAGGTGGAATAAATATGCAAGTATATAAACACACACAGTGCGGAGCAATGTAGCTAGATGGAATAATATGTAGATATATAAATATATAAACACACCCAGTGCTGAGCATTGTAGCTAGATGGAATAAATATGTAAATATATAAACACACACAGTGCAGAGCATTGTTGCTAGATGGAATGAAACAGCATAACCGTCTACTTAGTTATCCTACATGGTATGATTATGTGCCCATACATATTCTCACCCTCCATAGCGACCGGTATGTTCCTAGTTGTATGCCGGAGGGGACCATTGTGTAAGTCTATTGCATCTTTTGCATTCAAAAAACTATTAGTTTGTTACGTCTTTTTGCTATCTCTGCGAGCAGCCCTGCTTAGGTTGTACAGTCTGACAGCCGTTGGTAGGAAGGACCTACAAACCTCTCGGTTGTGCACCTGGGATGATGTAGTCTGCTGCTAAATGAGCTCCTCAGTGCATTCAGTATGTCCTGCATAGGGTGGAACTCGGACTCCAGCAGAGATGACAGTTTAGCCACCGTCCTTCTCTCTCCTATCTCCTCCATCGGATCAAGGCGCTGCCCCAGGACAGAGCTAGCGTTCTTAATCAGTTTGTTCAGTCTCTTCCTATCGGCTGCAGTAATACCACTGCCCCAGCAGACCACTCCAAAAGTGATGGCTGATGCCACCACCGTGTCACCACCGTGTCATATAGCGCTTTTATTCTCATCTCTTGATGACCAAAGTGCTTTACAGATCCTGCTATCCACCCATTCACACACTGATGGCGGCATGCTGCCTAACATGGCGCTTCCAGACCCACCAGGAGCAATTGGGGTGAAGTGTCTTGCCCAGGGACACAATGGCAGGATACCCGGGGAGAGCAGGATTCGAACCGCCAACCATGTGGTTACTGGACAACCTGCTCTACCTCCTGAGCCACTGCCGCTCCTGAGCCACTAGAGCTCTAGAGCTCTTTGTGACTCTTTGCTTAAAAAGCAAAGAGTCACAAATTGACAACAAAAAGTGTCAAATATAGAACGAAAAAATAGTGAACTTATGAAAAAAGTTGCAAGTTGCCAAAAAAAGACAAATTGACAAAAAGTCACAGATTTTTGAGAAAAAGCTTTAAAATAAATTTACAAGAAAAAAGTTGCAAAGTTAGAAAAAGTTGCACATTTGGGGAAAAAAGTTACAAAATCATGAGGAAAAAAATGCTTAAACTTGAGAAAAATTGTAAATTTATGAGAAAAAATAGGAAATTTACAAAAGAAGCTGCAAAATTATGAGAAAAATACAAACTTGTGAGAAAAAGTCACACATTTTTGAAAAAGTTGCAAATTTGCAAGACAAGTGAGGAAAAAATATGAAAAAAAGTCACAAATTTACAAGAAAATTTGCAGTTAGAAAAAGTTGCAAATTTATGGAAAAAGTTACAAAATTATAAGCAAAAAAAACTTGGGAGAAAAAAGTCACTGATTTACAAAAAAGCTGCAAATTTATGAGAAAAAGTTGCAAATTTACAAGGCTAAAGAGGCAAATTTATGAGGAAAAAAAGTCAAAAACCTTTGAGAATGAAGTTGCAAGTTTAAGAGAAAAATTATAATTTTTTTTTTTTTTTTACAAGAATAAAAAAAGTTGAAGTTAATTTTAATTCTCACCCCCAAAAATGTTGAGGCTGAACTTGTAGCTTGCCCCCCCCCCCCCAGTGGCTGAGGAGGCCCATAGCATTTGTGTACTCTGTTTCACAACCAGAAATGCTCTGCGTGCATGCACAAAGAAATGAGCAACATTACTGCCTTCATCACATTTTGCATGGGTACAGTCATCACGATATCTGCCATACTTATCAGGACGGACTGGTGCACATACAGCTGAAGATCCTCTCTGCTAATCTACTGACTAATTCTGTCATCGGCACAAAGAGTGAGCGGCTGTTCTTCGCCGTCAGACCAATCTGAAGACATATTTTATACTGGGATCTTGGGAGCTGAACAAATGAAACTGTTAGTAGCCGGAGTTGTTACATTGGAGGCTTTCACACAAATAACTGCAACAATATCACTCCCACAGAGTGCCACATCGTGCGTCAGCACATCACAATCACAAGCTTACTCAGCCGCACTCAGATCTATCTAACTAGATCCAGCCGGGCTGACAGACCCGTGTCAGTGCTGACCGGGTCACACACACATACACACATGCACACATGCACGACTCTCACCCGTTCAGTTGCTGACAGTTTCATGTAATGGAGAACATGTCTGAAAGGGCCAAAACACAACCAGTTCCATCTGACACAAACTAAGCCAAAGCATATCAGGAAAGAAATCACAAAATATTATGCAATAATTCACAAGCCATGAACAGGGTGGGGTAATTTTTTTTAATGCCACCACAGGGCCGTTTATAGATGGCCGCTCAAATTTACAAGAAAAAAGATGCAAATTTTTTGAAAAGAATATTGCAAGGTTCTCTTCCACCTGCTCCCTACTCTCACTAGAGCTCACAATGTCATCTGCAAACATCATGGTCCACAGAGACTCCTGCCTGACCTTGTCTGTAAACCTGTCCATCACCATGGCAAACAAGAAGAGGTTCAGAGCTGATCCCTGATGTAATCCCACCCCCACTTTGAATCCATCTGTCACTCGTGCACCACACCTCACCACTGTCTTGCTGTTCTCATACATGTAGTGCACCACCCTCACATACTTCTCTGCAACTCTTGACTTCCTCATACTGTACAACACTTCCTCTCTTGGCACCTTGTCATATGCTTTCACTAGATCCACTAAGACACAGTGCAACTCCTTCTGACCTTCTCTATACTTCTTCATCAATGCTCTTAGAGCAAACATTGCATCTGTAGTACTCTTTCTTGGTGTGAAACCATACTGCTGTTCACTGACTGTCACCTCTTTTCTTAACTTGGCCTCAACAACTCTTTCCCATTTACCTTTTGTTCTTATTAAAGACAAAGATAGAAAGGAGATGTTTTTACCTTCTTTTCTTTACATGTTTCGACTGTTCTCTGCAGTCTTCATCAGAAGTGTCAGCTGATGCTGCGAGGTGTCTTTTGGACTCTGGAGAATGTAGTCCCAGGTGTGGGAAAGCATACAGTAAATGCCCCCTCATCCCGATTCGTGCTGTCTTTTCCCTGCTTCTTGATTTCTATGGCCTCCTTGATCCAGCGTTTGTGTCTGTTACTCTCCGATCTAATGGTGAATGGTGAATGATCTTCATCAGCTACGTATATCAGATCACTGCAAAAGAAATAATCACACCATGGACTGGGACAACGCAAAAATTATTGGATCGGAGAGTAACAGACACAAACGCTGGATCAAGGAGGCCATAGAAATCAGGAAGCAGGGAAAAGACAGCATGAATTGGGATGAGGGGGCATTTACTGTATGCTTTCCCACACCTGGGGCTACATTCTCCAGAGACCATCGGACGGCAGAAAGTGGGGCTGGCCTGGTGGATCTGACAGGTCTGCTGGGCTGGTCCCGCCTACCTAAATCAGCTGATAAAATGACACCTTGCAGCAATCAGCTGACTCTTCTGATGAAGGCTGCAGCGAACAGTCGAAACATGTAAAGAAGGCAAAAACATCTCCTTTCTATTTTTGTCTTTAATAAGAACAAAAGGTAAATAATTAGAAGAAGACAAAATGAACCTACTTGAGCAACTCTTTCCCATATCTTCATAGTGTGGCTGATGAACTTTATGCCTCTGTAGTTACTACAGCTCTGAGCATCACCTTTGTTCTTGAAATTGGTACCAGAACACTTCTTCTCCATTCCTCAGGCATCCTCTCACTCGCCAAGATTGTGTTAAACAATATGGTTAAAAAGTCCACTGCCATCTCTCCTTAACATTTCCATACCTTCACAGGTATGGACCAACTGCCTTTCTATTCTTCATCCTCTTCATAGGTGTCCTCACTTCCGCCTTGCTAACCCTTGGAACTTTCTGGTTAACCATCTTTCCTTCATCCATCCTCCTCACTCTTTCATTTATTTCATTCATCAGCTCCATAAGATGCTGCTCCCATCTTCTCAGCACACTCTTCCCTCCCAAAAAATGTTGAGGATAAACTTGGATCTTGGGGGCCCCCTAGTGGTTGATGGCGCTAATAGAATTTGTGTACTCCAATTTATAGGCAGAAACAGCTCTGTCTATAAACACAAGATTTAGCTTAATAGCTTAGATTTCAAAGGACCTAACAGAAACCTCTGTTTGCTAGTACAACATCATATATGCTATGCAACTGTGTGATTTGCAGATGTACTAACAATGAGTCACTGCTAATATGGACCAAACGAGCATCAAGACTGGTGCGTGTGCTCAGAAGAAAAACTTACTAAAGTGCAGCATTTTTTAACAACAGCTAAAAATATTCAAATTTTCTCCCCATGAAGCTTTGCTCCCCTCTAAAGCAATTTGTTGTGCTAGATTGCCTCTGTGCAGTATGACAGGGAGAAGTGGCTGTTTATCAGGCGAGCTGGTATTTAACTTTGTAGGACACATTTGTATTGATTGGGCTTTGTAATTTTCTCCTGAGTAGATTGAGCTGCTGGTTGCAGGCCGGTGTGCATTAAAATTAACAGGATCTGCCTCCAGCATGGCTGAGTAATACCACAGCGTGGAGAGCTGTGCCTGATTCTCACAGTCATTTGTGTAAGATGGAAGATTGCCCCTGGGGGAGGTCTTTTGTACCTGGCAGAGAGATGCTAGAGTATCTCTTTGGGCTACCTGGTAAATTGTAGGACCTGGAAGTCTATTCTTCTTTGATTTTTAAAATGCAAAATAAGGTTTTATTGATGCCCACGGGGAAGGTTAAAGAACTGCGTTAATAGGGTACAGTCCTTGCATCATTCTAACTAAGAAAGATTATGTGCACTAAAGGATCTGAGTTCACATTTGTGAGTTGCTCAAAGCCTGTCAATGCAGATTTTGTATGTTTTGACTGTGTTTGAGACAGAAGCTGCCCAGACATTCACAGTTTCTTTTATCTTCGTTCAACTCATTAGCATTTTTGCCATTGGTAGCGGCCCCTTGAACCATATCAAAATAGCTTTGTATTTACCTTTTAAAAGAGATCCATAATGCACTTTTCCCACATGGTGACACTCTTTCCACAGGCCTTCATTAAATGTCTGTGACATGCTTTGGCCCAAATGCCTCAGCGTCTAATTACCGCAGTGTGGCGATGTTAAAACACCATTTTGACCCATCTTTTGCAGCCTTCCTCACAGAACAGCTCATTTCAGCACATACGTGCTCACGAGTCCCAGTTCACCCCACTCTCCCTCCTTCATCACTTATGAAGTCAGTCGGTTGACGCCATATTGCCAATATTAGACGACTAGCTTGTAACTGCTGTAGTGAACATAGCCTGAGCTAGTTAACGTGACATCATCTGTGTAGTTTAATAGGATATGACCAGTCCCTGGAGTACGTTAAGCACACAAACAACCAAAACTGAATGAATGGTCAACTGCTAATAGCACTGCCTTTGCTCCTGGTCAGAGAATAGTAAAGTAGCTACTAGCAAAAAGGCCAAAACAACATCTAGGTATAACATACTGTATGTTCTGGTAGATGAACAAAGATGTCAGCTATGCTACTGCTAGGCAGCCTGCTTAATCAGCCTCTCCATGCAGGCGAGTTCTAATACATTTAAAAAGGCCGACTCTCATCACCTAGTCAAGCAAATGCTAACAGTACAATCTATGACAATCTTCTTCTTTGTTTGGCTGCTCCGTTTCGGGGTTACCACAGTGTATCGTCTCCTGATAGCACGATGATCCGAATGTCGATTTGGCAAGGATTCTCATGCTGGATGCACTTCCTGACTCAACCCTCCACATTTATCCAGGCTTGGGATCGGCACAGGGAGTACACTGGCTTGTGCTCCTCCCAGTGACTGACGAACTTTCCTTCCCCCATTCTTTTATGGGGAGCACCAAGCTAGAAGACAGGAAGTCTTTGGTATGACCAGGGCTTAAACCCATGACCTTTACCACTAGACCACTACTCTGTGACAATCTATGGCGAAAATATAACAGAATAAGCCAGAATGATACAAGCTATATTAACAACTGTGAATAAGTGAACCAGTTGGGAAGAGGGATGTCTACCCCAACAGCACACGTATGTCATGCCAGCGTCGGCCCAACGTACCAGGTTTACACCGGCAATACATCTTATAGAAGTTATTTGCAAAATGTCAGCATAAGGTTGGAGACCTAAAATTTAATTTTTTTGGCTGCTACCTTTCAGGGTTGCTACAGTGTATCATCATCTGATATCATGATGGTCCACACATTTGATCTGGCAAACATTTTATAGGGTCTTTGGTATGACCCGGTCAAGAACGCAAATGCTCTACCACTAATCTTAATTTAGTAGTAGTGTTTCTCATCTTGAATAAGAAAAGAGCTGCAGTCTTAAAGAGCTGGACTAAATAAATAAAAATCATGATTAACATTTTAACTACAGAGCGGTGGACTAATGGTAGAGCATCCACCTCACAGCCAGAGGGTCATGGGTTCACACCCGTGTCAGGAAGGACATACTGATGTAAAATCCTTGCTGAATCAAATATGCAGATCATCACGATATCAGATGATGATACGCTGTGGTGACCCCATAATGGAGCAGCTGGAGGAAGATTAACTGGCAAGGGGTTACGGCTATAGCTTTCAAATCAAATCAAATCAAATCAAATCAAACTTTATTGTCATATTGCTGTACATACAACTGTAGTGCAGGCAAGATGAATACTTTGATACATCATTTAAACGTTGGCTGATGGTCGTCTCCGACCTAATGTCAACGTCTAGTCGATATCTTGCCAATGTGCAAACATCCTCTATAAGATGCATTCCCGATGCAAACTTCCCGACGTTGGCCCGACATACATGTGCTGCTGGGGTAGTGGGGTGACGGAAATTTAAAGAAAATAAAGACAGCACTCGAAAAGCTGATTCTATAGTAGCACTGTTGGCTCTGAAGCTAACGCCTTGGGCTCAGAAACTCTAGGTGGGGGCTGAATCATCACAGACAATAACACAATGATGGGATGTAACTGAAGACCAGATTGTATGTTAGTGATCTAGGGAAATGCAACCTTGAAGAGATATACTGCATTCTGCCAAAATGTAAAATCCAAATACAGTATTTCTAATTGAAAGTTTTAATATATTTACTTCAATCATATGACTCAAAAAAGCATTTTTCAAGGTTAAATCCCACAAAGACACTATGTTTTAGTGAATGGAGCCTTCAAAATATCTAGAGACATTACTGGGTCAAAGTCAGACGTGTGTGCAGTAGTCGTATGATGATGTCACCTGTCGAGTGATTCACAATGGGAAGCTTGCGGAGGCCTTTGATGTGAAGGGATGAGACAAGTCTGCAAGCTGACGCAATGATCTTTCTAATGTTAAATGACTGCCTGGAAGACCTTGAATCTGCCGATGACCAGACTTGGAGGCGGTGACATAAAGGAGGTGCACTACATTTTTTTTAGGTAGCGTTATTGCAGTCACATGTGGCAAAGATGAAGACATCAACCCTAGGATTTGCAAAGCACAACATGTTTTCATGACCAAGGAACCACAGAGTTTTTAGTGCCTAACTTACCCAAGTAAAAAAAAAAAAAAAAGCTTGTGAAGTGGCCATTAACTTGGTGGTTTATACTGCTCTGCCCAATGTGTCAAAGCACCAGTGCATAAAGGAAAGACAGATTTGGCAACTGACATAAAAGCAGTAAGATGAGACTGCAGAGAAGCAGCCATTTCCTGGGGTCCTAGAAAATGAATCATGACCGCTGTGTGGTTGTGTAACAGTAAAAAAAAGCTCTTTTCTACTACTAGTCAGGCTTGAGATCAGGTGCAAATACCTCGTTGGACCGCGTCTCTCATTATTGCTTACAGCAACAGTTTTCTACAACATGAATCAAATCAAAACGTCAGAAAAAATTATCTTCTAGAAGTTACAATGACTTTTTCTACTTACTTTAATGTTCTCGAGTAAATTGTCAGTGTAAAATGTTTCTAGGTCTGTTCCCCTCCGGGCATTTCCCCCTGGGCTCTTGTCCACCACGCCCACCCAGAACCACACTGAAAGCGCAGGAGTGTGTTATCTAACGCTGCTTCTGCCTTTATTGTATTCTTGATACACAAAGTTGAAACTATATAACAATAATTAATTGATTGATACAGTTTTAGTCTGGTCTCGGGGGGAATTCCTGAGGGAAATAGCCCAGGGGGAATGGATCAGAGAGGAAACGTGTCGTGGATTTTCTCCTTAATTAATAAATGTCCCTTATTGATCTGGTGAATAAATAAAGTGCAGAGTCAAAGATGCCTTTTCTGGATATTTATTCTTGATCGTGAGGAAAATTGTTGTGAACACACACAGACGAGTGCCACGAGAAGATTCAAAGTCTCAGAATAGAGCATAGAGTTTTAATATAACAGACCAAACAGATAAGCATTGCTTTGAGAATGCTGAGTCAGCAGTTGGCGTCTAAATGTTCTGCTACAGTGTTCAGGGCTGGGCTGGATCCTAGACATCTCATGGGAAAAGTACTGGGTGTAATGTCATGATTACAGGAGACAGAATGAATGGACAATAATACAAAACTGTCATAACACATGTCATCCAAGAATATGTTTTCTTAAGGTAAAAAAAAATACAATTAAAAAAATCTAGTAAGTAGCAAACCTGGAATCCTTATGACTTTGAATTGGTGCCCTTTTTGTCGTATACATTTAAAGGTGGTGGCAAGAACATTCTGACCTCCTGGCCAGTAGGTGCCGCACTTACTCTTGCCCCAACTGGTTGGTAGAGATTCATGACATCAATCTAGTTATGTTACCACTATGTAACCGGAGTGGTGCGTAGTGGTAGAGCATCTGCCCCACAGCTGGAAGGTCGTGGGTTCAAACCCTGGCCGGGTCATACCAAAAGACCAGATAAAAATGGTACTTCTAGCTTTGTGCTCAGCATAATAGAATGAGGGAAGGAAAAAGTTTGTGGTGGCAGCAGCCCCTCTAATTCTAGATGTGATTAACATTATAGACAAGAGAAACATAATTTCGTTCTACTGTACATGATGGATTGAATGACAATAAAGCTGGCTTCTTCTTTTGGCTGTGAGATATATAGTGGGGTATACAGCCATGTGAAAAAATTTGGACACCCCTTCAAATATTCAGTTCTTTATTAAGAAATGTTCACATATCTATGTCTAACCTTGTTTTTGTTTTTATTTGCATTTTTAAAAATTTATTTTAGCCATTTTAAGTGGGAATTAATGTGGGGGTGTCCTAAAAAAGATGGGGAGTGTCCTAATTTATTCCTCACTATTTGTTTAGAATTACATTTTACAGAAATTTTGAAAAAAAGTCTTTAATTCATTTTTAATTGTTTAGTTGTATTACATGAATCTCCCAATATTTTAAACATTGATATTAAATATCCATATGTCCAAATATGTTAAAAAGAACAGGCTTATACAGGGTGTCCTAATTTTTTCACGACTGTATATGCACCTTTCTAAACATTTTGTCGATGTATTTTTGTTTCCATGACAGTACAATCCAGTACACTATCCACTATCCAGTACTGTAATTCCCCACTTCGGGATTAATAAAGTACATCTATCTTCACCTTTAACTGTCTCATTTATAAGATGCACCTGATGGAAATTACATCCTATGAAAAAGAGGTCTCCAAATCCTTTATGATCATAAATTTGTTTAAGCTGAGCATTTTGATACGCACTATTTCACAGTTTAATTAACTCTCTATAAGGGCCTACTCTGCCCGCATGCTAAGATGACCTTGTTTGCTTAACAACTGCAGTTGGTTGAAAAAAATAAAATGAAAGTATGCAAATTTGGTTCAGTTAAAAAGGTTTGGAGAGGGCAGTAATGTTTAGACTGCAGTTTGTGCAGGTCTTTTATTTTTTAGAGGGATTGCTCAGTGTTTTTCTTCTGTCAGCCATTGTTATTCTCAGACTTTGTGACTGCAACAGGACATCAGACATTACTGTATATCCTGCTCTTTACCTGCTGAGATGTATGCCTGAATTGGGATACAATGAAGACAACTCACGTCCATGTGGGCCCCCACCACAGGTTAAAACTGGGCTGTATTATGGCTCCCATGTGGGTTTGACCACGGGTTCCATGTTGGCCGCATCTATGTTTGCCCACATGGACTTTACCCATGGCACCAGAGACACATTAAACCCACATGGAGCCCATGGGTTTAAAGCGGATAAGCAGATCACCTGCTTATCCGCAGGTGGGCAAATACAGACGGGACCCACGTGGAAGCTGTGGACAAACCCACATCGGAGCCATAAGACAGCCCAGTTTAACCTGTGGTTGGGGCCCACATGGACATGCTGTCTTGGCATAATCCAAATTTAGAAAATTGTACGTCACAGGTTCCCAGAACTTGCATCTAGTGTATCAATAAATGGCAGTAATCAGCTAAAATTGTGTATTTTTAATTTTTACCTTTTAAAATCTTTTTTAATAAGGCCAAAAACTAAAAATCCAACCAATTTAAAACATACCTGAATTTAATCATAACTTCTAATTGTGGTAAAAGTCTGCAGCGGGAGCAGAATGATGGGTAGGTAAAACACTAGAATTTACTGCAGAAGAATATTATTTATTACAACACTCCACTTCCCTGTGTGAAGACCAAGTTTTAGCAAAAGACGTGGTAGAGCTCCACCCAAGCAGACACAGTGTTCTGGGCACACAGGCATGATTTCTCATGACCTTTTTATTATGGTCTTGTGATGCATGTAATGGGAGGAGAAGCCTATAACTGGGGTGATTTATTTACTTATTTTCTGTTGTAGTTGTCTGTGAGTCACACTGAGCTGAAGAAGCACACTGAATATTTTTTTAAATAGCCATATAAAGTGCAATGACAGAAGGAAGTACAATTTACTGAATTACTTTTGTACACACAGAACAATTGAGTCATCTGTACATTTCTGTCCATTTTCATCAATTCCAGTGATCTCTCAGTGACTTGTTGCTTGCTGGTGCCTGTCTGTGATGATGAAAGATGTACAGACCCTTTGCAGTCGTGACCATTGTTATAGTGACCCCCAAGCAAAGCCACAGCATCCGTAAGCACAATTGGCTTAGTACAATGCCTGGATAAATACAGCTCTGAAAAGCTAGAAAAAAAATATGTAATGTGAAAGTCTTTATGCACAATATACAAGCACTACTTTAGGCTGCTAGGATGTCATAAGAAGGGGGTTATAATGTGAGATATTGAACCTAATCAGTGGCAAAGATCACTACAAGATGCATTCTATTTAACCTCATCAGACTAACCCCATAGTTTTGTTTAGATTAGCTAGGCAGACCCTCTAGAATTTCATGATGTTTCGATCACATCAATCCAGGCAAATTCAACCAATCCCCGCAAATTTTGCCCGACATTGCAACTTTGTCCAATCATCGCCACTTTCCCACAATTTTGGCCAATCGTCATCAACTTCTGTGAATTTTGCCAATCAAATTTGTCCCCGAGTAGTGAACAAACACGTACGTCATCACACTAACCAATCAAATGCATCGCTGCACTACGCTCACTTCCTTGTTTACAGCGAGTATGAACGGACTGCTTCAGAAAAAAAACAACAGTGTGATATAAAAAAAAAAACCCCACTCATCCGCGAGCTTTCCCATACCATTCCTTTCTCCGCCTCCCCCGGCCCACAGGTGGACATCACCCCGCATTTTGGTGCTAACCACATGTGTGAATTGTGCCTGGCTGAACAGCACCCCCTTTGCGGGAGCACGCTTGAGGAGAGATGTCGTAAAACTACAAACAAACGAGCAAATATAACACTACAGCCAGTGTTGTAACTTTTTATACATTTTTAGAGGTAAAGTCACTACTACATCTTGCCACTGAGTTTTAAAGCTGTGAGTCTCCGGTCTGGACATGGAGCAACTCACGCCCCTGGCAAACCCCAGGCGTGTGTCAAGATGTGCAGACAGACAGATAGGTAGGCAGACATCAGGCATGGAAAGAGAGAAAATACTGTAAGTAATTTTTCAGATAGAGCACTTAATTCAGAACTCAGAAAGGATTTATTGCCAATATACACATTTAATTGTGCTAAATTCTACACTGTGTTCCAAATTATTATGCAAATGATATTTGTCTTTGATTTTCTTAAATAGTCGAGGTAAATAACAGTCAGTATAGAACAAACCTCCCAGTGAAAACTATTTTTTTTTTGCAAAAATGAAAAACTCAAAATGCACTGCTCCAAATTATTATGCACAACAGAGTTTCAAAACATTTTATTGGTTGTAAAGAACTGAAAATGGTCATTTGTTGAATTTGCAGCATTAGGAGGTCATATTTTTACTGAAATCAAAAGCTATTTCAATCAAAAACATCTTAACAGGCCAAGTTACATATTAACATAGGACCCCCTTCTTTGATATAACCTTCACAATTTGTGCATCCATTGAACGTGTGAGTTTTTGTAGAGTTTCTGCTTGAATTTCTTTGCAAGATGTAAGAATAGCCTCCCACAGCTGCTGTTTTGATGTGAACCGCCTCCCACCCTCATAGATTGTTTGATTGAAGATGCCCCAAAGGTTCTCAATAGGGTTGAGGTCAGGGGAGGACGGGGGCCACACCATGAGTTTTTCACCTTTTATGCCCATAGCAGCCAATGACACAGAGGTATTCTTTGCAGCATGAGATGGTGCATTGTCATGTATAAAGATAATTTTGCTATGGAAGGCACATTTTTTCTTTTTGTACCATGGAAGAAAGTGGCCAGTCAGAAACTATATACTTTGCCAAGGTCATTTTCACATGTTCAGGGACACTACCAGCTCTCTCCCCATTATTCTGGCCCAAAACATGACTCTGCCACCTCCTTGCTGACATTGCAGCTTTGTTGGGACATGGTGGCCATCCATCAACCATTCACTATTCCATCCATCTGGACTATTCAGGGTTGCACGGCGCTCATCAGTAAACAAGACTGAAAATTAGTCTTCATGTATTTCTGGGCCCACTGCAACTGTTTCTGCTTGTGAGCACTGGTTAGGGGTGGCCGAATAGTAGGTTTATGCACAACTGCAAGCCTCTGGAGGATCCTACACCTTGAGGTTTGTGGGACTCCAGAGGCACCAACAGCTTCAAATACCTGTTTGCTGCTTTGTAATGGCATTTTAGCAGCTGCTCTCTTAATCCCATGAATTTGTCAGGCAGAAACCTTCCTCATTGTGCCTTTATCTGCACAAACCCATCTGTGCTCTGAATCAGCCACAAATTTCTTCACAGTACAATGATCTTGCTTAAGTTTTCGTGAAATATCTAATGTTTTCATACCTTGTCCAATGTATTGCACTATTTGACACTTTTCAGCAGCAGAGAGATCCTTTTTTCCCCCCCCATATTGCTTGAAACCTGTTGCATGCTTAATAATGTGGAACATCCTTCTTAAGTAGTTTTCCTTTAATTGGGCTCACCTGGCAAACTAATTATGACAGGTGTCTGATATTGATATCAGTGGTCCAAACAGCCCTGAGACACGATACCATCCATGAGTTTAATTGAAAAACAAAAAAATTGAATGTTTATGACACTAAAATCCCATTTGTATAATAATTTGGAACGCGGTGGATATTTTTGCTGTTGCACATGTTTTTTTTCTGTATAGCAGAAGTTTCTACTTAATTTGCAAATAAAACACTGTTTAATAGGAAATTTTTGACAATCCTGGGCTTTTCTTGAGGTGTGATATAAAATATCATTGCAGTAAACTATGGAAAAAAGCATCAGCTTTAAAAGTTGTAATTCCTCCCACAACTTTTAGTGCAAAAAACCTCTCAAAGCATCACAACCTTTTACAAAAGCTCCCACAAATTCAGCCGTTTTTTGCTGTAACAATTGTAAAAACAGCCATGAAATCCTGGAGGGACTGGCTAGCTGTGAATCTTGAAGGAGTGGCTGTCTGGCAACAGTCAGACCCCTTTGTCTTGATTATGTGGGATTATTGTCATATGCATCCAGGGGCCCTCCCACTAGCCAGTCACCCTTTGAAAACTTGAGCAAATCTTGTGAGCAGGTCAACATATTGATATATACTGACTGGATTTTACTACATCACTCATTACAATTCTCAGATGTCACAGAGAGTTGATCTATAGTAGCAATAAATAAGTAGAACTTCATAGTCTCAGAACTAGGAATTGGAATTGATCATCTAAACATCAATGGAACTGAAAGTGGAACTGGGATTGTAAGATTGGAACTGACCCCATCCCTGACAAAGTTTTTAAACTCAAATGCAGGCAACCATGAGAAAGCAAAAACAAAAGTCACTGCAGCATCCTGGCAGGCTGCAAGATAAAGTAACAATGAAAACAAAAACTCAAAAAATTCAATGTAATGAGGAGAAATACAGACACTAAATGAGCTCAAAAAAGGACCCAACCTCGGTAGTTCATTGTGAAAATGACACCGTGACAGATTCCTGCATTGATCCAATTCTTTTTAACTAAAATGAAGCTCAGAGTCTCTCATTGTTGTCAAAGTTGTGTAGATATCTTCAACTAAGTGTTGAAAACTTCTAAACATTTCAGAAGTAGCCGTATATATATATATTTTTTTTTTGGGGGGGGGGAGTAGTATAGTTTTCTTTTTTTGGCAGCAATTCATGTTGTTAGTGACACTTAGTTTACTTCAGTTTTCTGCACCCCGGCGTCAGCGTGTCAGTTATACCAGCCTGTCGTGGTTCACTGCTTCATTCTCGCCAATTTCCGTCTGAGCAGAGATGTGATTAAGCTCAAAGTGACGGGAAGTCCTGATCAGCACCCTTGGGTTCCCTGCTGAGGATCATTATCATCCCTCCCAGCATTATGCCAAAAGGTCAAACTTGATTAGCCAAGTCAACTTCTATTTATTTATTTTACCTCATTTCTAAATGAACTTAAAAAAATGCTAGAAAGTGTTTGGTCAAGCCAATAAAGGAATAAAAGACACTATAAATTCAAACACATAAATTTTTTTTCTAAAATTAGACACAAAAAAGAACCAGAATATAGCATAACACTTAAAATAATAGAAAAGAAATATTATTCTTTTATTATTCTAAAGGAGAGACTGCTCCTTGACGGCTCCTTGCTCACCTCTGCCCCCTGGTGGGGCCAGCGATGGATCCACTCCAGTTTGCCTACCAGCATGGCATTGGGGTGGAGGATGCAGTGATTTTCCTCCTTCACCGTTCCCTGTCCCACCTGGAGAAGCCCGGGAATGCCGTGAGGATCATGTTCTTTGATTTCTCCAGTGCTTTCAACACCATCCAACCAATGAGCCTGAAGGACAAGCTGCTGTGTGCAGGGGTGGATCAGCACCTGTCATCATCGATCCTGGACTACCTCACTAACCGGCCACAGTTTGTGAGAACCCGGGATTGTGACACGATCATCGGCAGCATGGGGCCCCCCCAGGGAACGGTTTTGGCTCCCTTCCTGTTCACCCTTTATACTGCAGACTTCTCACACAACACAACACACTGCCATCTACAGAAGTTCTCTGATGACTCTGCGATCGTCGGCCTCATCTCCAACGGCGATGAAGCTGAGTACAGAGGACTTATCCAGGACTTCGTGGACTGGTGCCATCGGAACTGCCTCCAGATCAACGTGAGGAAAACTAAGGAGCTGGTGGTGGACTGCCGCAGGCAAGGACAACCCCTCACAGCACCAGTGAACATCCAGGGAACAGACATTGAGATAGTGACATCCTACAAGTACCCTGGTGTTCATCTGAACAATAAACTAGACTGGTCACACAATACCGACGCACTCTACAAGAAGGGACAGCGCAGGCTGTTCCTACTGAGGAAGCTCAGGTCTTTTGGTGTACAAGGGGTGCTCTTGAAGACATTCTACGACACGGTGGTGGCATCAGCCATCACTTTTGGAGTGGTCTGCTGGGGCAATGACATTACAGCAGCTGATAGGAAGAGACTGAACAAATTAATCAAGAAAGCTAGCTCTGTCCTGGGGCAGCGCCTTGACCCAGTGGAGGAGATAGGAGAGAGAAGGATGGTGGCTAAACTGTCATCTCTGCTGGAATCCGAGTTCCACCCTATGCAGGACATACTGAATGCACTGAGGAGCTCATTTAGCAGTAGGCTACATCATCCTAGATGTGCGACTGAGAGGTTTCGCAGGTCCTTCCTACCTACGGCTGTCAGACTGTATAACCTAAGCAGGGCTGCTCGCAGAGATAGCAGAAAAACGTGACAACCTAATAGTACTGAAGGCAAAAGATGCAACAGACTTACACAAATGGTCCCCTCCAGTATACAACTAGGACAATATCAGTCGCTATGGAGGGTGACAATATGTATGGGTACATATTCATACCATGTAGGGCAACTAAATAGACAGTTATGCTGTTTAGTCCATCTAGCTACAATGCTCCGCACTGTGTGTATATATATTTATATATTTACGTGTACATATGTATATTCACTGCTCTTATTTTCTTATCTTCTGGATCATTGCTCTGAGTGTTGCTATTCCTGTGTTGTTGCAATCCTGGAATTTCCCCAGTGTGGGACTAAAAAAGGCTTATCTTATCTTATTCATAAGGTACATATTACCTTTTAACATTTTTTTGTTGAATCCAACACAAGAAATGACTATTTGTGTAAACATCAAATTCATTTAGTGCTTTTTTTAAAAAATATTAAAATACATAAAATGCATTATTACTACTCCATATTCTATTAGTTTGAAACTTCCTGTGTTTCATATTTGCATTTCCTCATAAACCAAAAACCTTGTGGGCTCATGCACTGCTGTTTTTGTTTGCTCCAATAAGATTTTAATTTTTCATTCCCAAAAGCTTTAAAATGTAATCATGCTACACAAGGCTGATTTTATTATATATTTTTTCCTAGGGAGAACATTTAACAACCTTGCCAGGTATTTATTGGAAATTTGCATTCCTAATCACCTTCCTTGCACCATCATGACCGCCTCAGTGGTTTCTGACAAGTTGTTAACCTAACTATCCTGTGGAGACCTGAAAGACAAAGAATCTAACAGCAGAATGCTATACCAACTCTTCTGATTTACATTTGTCACTAAAAGCCATTTAAATCAGTATTATTTTTAAACAAGTTAGTTCTGACTGGAGAATCTGATAGGACAATAGGGATTCCAATAGTAACTATATTCCCTGGTAATCACACTATCATTCTGCTTCAGTGGTGTTGTAATAATCTTTGAATTATAGTTACTATCAGTGCCTTATTATATGTCAGGATTAGGGCTGTGCAATTTGACAATATATATCAGATGACAAAATAAAAATGTCTGTCATTTAATATAAAATTCTATCATTTATTTTCAAGGTGTCACAAAATACACTGTTTACGGCAGTGTCTTTACGGGGGGTTTGGGAGTTCATAGTGGTCAAATTTGACCAAATGTGGTTTATTTTTCAACATAGTCTCCCCTTCTTCCACTGATGCTGCAGCGCTTGGATCTCTGCGGATGAAAAATAAACCACATTTGGTCAAATTTGACCACTATGGACTTTTCAGCCTATGAACTCTTCGGCCTTCCCTCGTAAGCCTCGGTGCAACAAAGGCATAGGGTAATCACTCAGTGCATCTGTGGCTGTGTGTATCTGTTTGTCTGTTACTAGCTTTTCAGCTCGTCTGGTCAAAATTAAGTGCAACTAAAGGCTTGTATCACTGTATCACCATACAGAAATTTGGTCAAAAATTTCTATTTCCCAGGAGTTCTGCACTTGAGTTTTTTGTAAAGTATGAATGTCTTGGCCAGGAAGAACCTTGTTCTTGTTCTTGCCACCCCAAGAAAAAGAAAAAAATTCTGTTCTTGTGGAGTATGTAAAGGCCTAAATTGTGTTCAAACTACATTCCTACCCTCACCTATGGTCATGAGCTTTGGGTAATTCAATTCAATTCAATTCAATTCAGCTTTATTTATACTGTGCCACATCACAACAGAAGCCGTATCGTGGCGCCACAGTGCAGAAAAAAAACACAGTCTCAGAAAAACCCAGCAATCAGACGATCCCCTATGAGCAAGAACTAAGCGACAGTGGAGATGAAAAACTCCCATTTGGCAGGAAGAAACCTCTAGCAGAACCAGGCTCAGGGAGGGGCAGTCATCTGCTGCGACTGGCTGGGGGTGAGGGGATAGGGAGGATGGAGAGGACAGACATAAAGAACATAACAGTAAGATGCCAAGTACATTATTGGAGGTCAACCAGCAGTATGGATCAAATAACAACAGAACAAAAGTGGGGTTAAGAGACACAAAATCCCTCCTTAAACGTAAGCTATATTAAAAAGGAAGGATTTTACCCTGTTCTTAAAAACAGAGACCGAGTCTGACTCCCGGACCCAGAGTGGTAACTGGTTCCAGAGAGAAGGAGCTTGGTAGCAGAAGGCTCTGCCTCCCACTGTACTTTTGGAGATTCTGGACACCACAAGTAAGCCAGCATTTTGGGAGCGTAATGCTCTATTAGGATGGTGAGGTAATATCAGATCTTTTATATATTGGGGGGCCTGATTATTAAGAGCTTTGAAAGTAAGAAAAAGGATTTTAAAATTGATTCTAAATTCTATGGGAAGTCAGTGAAGGGAGGACAGAACCAGGGAGATATGATCTCTTTTTCCAGAACCAGTTAAAACTCTAGCAGCAGCATTTTGAATCAAATGAAGATTTTTTAAAGATACTTTAGGATAACCAGATAATAACGAATTACAATAATCTAATCAAGAGCTGACAAAGGCGTGAATCAGTTTCTCAGCATCATTCAGAGACCAGATGCTCCTGATCTTGGCAATATTGCGCAGATGATAGAAGGCAATATTGCGCAGATGATAGAAGGCAGTCTTAGAAAAGTTTTAATATGTGAATTAAAGGACAAATCTTGATCAAAAATAACTCCAAGGTTCCTCACAGAACTGTTCAGAGTGAGAGTGGCGGCATCTAAATTAAGGGCATAATTTGAAAAGGAATGACCGAAAGAATGAGATTGCGGATAAAAGCAGCTGAAATGAGCTTTCTCTGTAGGATTGCTAGACTCAACTTTAGAGATAGGGTGAGGAGCTCAGTCATCCGGGATAGGCTCAGAGTAGAACCGCTGCTCCTCCACATTGAAAGGAGCCAGTTGAGGTGGTTTGGGCATCTGATCAGGACGCCTCCCACTTGAGGTATTTCAGGCATGTCCCACTGGGAGGAGACCCCGGGGCAGACACAGGACATACTGGAGAGATCACATCTCCCAGCTGGTCTGGGAACGCCTTGGTATCCTCTCTGAAGAGCTGGAGTAGATGGCTGGGGAGAGGGAAGTCTGGGCAGTAGAAGGTGGATGGATGGATCGAAGAATCATCAGCTGTTGAAACTAAAGGGGAGAGATTATTATACCGAAGACCCATTGGTCCAAAAAATTAGGCCCAAGTTAATAGACTATTTTTCTTTGAAAATTAAAGTTACATTTATGTCTTAACCATCATGGGGATACATTAGTTCATTAAACATGCTATTTATGGCAGAAATAACAAGAAAAGACACCAATTTAATTTTTATTGACCATATTATTAAGTATATACACATAAGCAAATGCAAAATGTGTACATATGTGGTATGATGAATGGAAAGGGAAGATGCCACATAGGATGGTTGGGTGGTAGTAAGCTTGTTTTCTTGAGGGGTGGTTTGAACTGCATATAACCATTTCTGACAGTTGGACTTTTGGACCAATGGGCCTTCAGAATTTTCAGAATATTGACTAGTCACCACAATCGGGAGGAACTATTTTTATTGGTGGATCAAAATAACTGGTTAAACAAATGAAAATCATAATATTTTGTCTTGTCCTGCAACCATGCTTGTAGACCTGATGTATAAATGCAATGTTACATTCTAGGTTGTGTGGTATCATGAATATACCACTGCAGTGACATCCTCGGGCTTACTACTGAATCACCGCAGTGATATAGTCATTGATACCATACTCCCTCTCATGTACTATGGTTTAATTATGGGATACTGAACTTTCCCTTTAGGGTGGATTCACATGTTTGGACTGACCTTTTAAAAATCAGAGAAATGAGTCCAAACGTTGGTGAAATTACGTTTGCGAGCGGGATTTTTTTTTATCCAGCACACACCAACTTTTACAAATGTTTTGCAGCATTTGCCAGTGTTGCATTCATTTTCTATTAGCAGAAGCAAAGTTTTGCCAACTCAGGCTAGCATATATGCAGCAGTTGCCAGCTTAGGTCAACTTAAGCAAACAAATACTCAGTGTAGGTCAGCTGAGGTCAGTGTCAGGCAGTGCCCATATAAAGGTCAGCGTTTGTGGAGGCTTCCTGGCATTCTGGACCTGCTTTCAGACTGTACATATCTCCGTCTCCTTTCTTGGCCATACACTTTGTCAGTTTCATTGGATAATTTTAAGTTTATTATTATTCCTGCTTGAACTGAAGTTGAGACTGCTTGGACTGTTTTTTGAGAGAGACTGAATGGCCTATTTTCACTTAAGCAAGAAAAGGTTTATACAAAACGATGCCTCAAGGAAATATAAGATGACACATAGTGGGGTTTTTTTTTAAAAAAATTGTCTTAAATGGCCTTTATTTTTTGACATCACATCAGTTTTTTTGAACCCCATAATGGAAGATGAACCAATAAATCCTGGAGGACTATGCATGGAGCAGAAAATGAAAAGAGTAAATTTTGCAATGAGATTTTTTTTTCTTTTGGGCTGTCACTTTTTTTTTTTTTTTTTTTTAGGAATTAGGTATTTTTTTTTTTGCTTTTTTTCTCCAACGAATACAATGTTCGCTGGTATCCGCCAACGAACACCAACTATCATCAACTTTTGCCAGCGTAACCAGACGTTTGCCAAAACATCAGTAAACGGTCCAAATTAGGTGAAGTAAACATCAAAGATGCTTTGCTACAAGCAGAAACTGCAGAAGCAAAATGGATGAAATGTTAGTTTCTCCTCTTAATAGTCCTGGTGGCCCGGTGGTCAGAGCTTTGGTGGAGAATTCCTTCTGCATCATTAGCAAGTGCCTCAGTGTCACAAGCATGTCGCCCCTGAACCTGTACACCTCACCTGAGTGGGGCAGCAAAGATTAATCTTCACTTGCAGAAGGGTTCCAACTATGGTCTCTTGTGAGCCACAATCACCTTGAACTAGCCTCGACCAGTGAGGCTATGTCCCCAATAGCTTTCCTTAGATCAGAGGAGTCCAATCATGTGCTATGGAGGGCCAAGACCCTGCAGGCTTTACCTCCAACCAGTGTCTTCAGCAGCAGATTCCACTGAATTTCTTCCCACTGATTGCTGATAAGTGAAAACACCTGCTGAAGAGACTGAGTAGAACAGAAAACCTGCAGGGTCTTGGCCCTTCATGGCACATGATTGGACACCCCTGCCTTAGATGTTTGGGTTCCAAACCCATCTTGTGTAAAGAGCAGTGCAAAGATGCTGCTCGGAACCCATGACAACCAACTTTGATGGGGAATAAAGTACTGTGCCAACCTCTGACACAACTAGGCCTCATCCACTAGGTCCTGGTATTTTCCTTTCTTGAGCTCATGAGATATAGCTAGCCTCTCCTCCCAAGGCACTGTAAGCTCAGTTATTATAATGGACTAGTACATACCCGTGCATACCCGTCCATGCCCACAGAAACCAAGTATAACCAAATATTTCTGCATGCCTGTTGCTGAAGGGTCTCCTCCTGTCTCAGACGACTGTGTTGTTCACAGCCATGCCTGCGGTGTACTGCTGGAACCTGAGGTGTTTCATGTTCACGGCATCTTTTCTGACTTGCATCAGTTCTCCTCATTCTATTGCTCTCCATCTGATGGGTCTTCTTCTTCTTCATTCAGACCACTGGTTGAGGGATAGGTGCGTTGTAATTCTAGTTCATGGGCAGGATCATGAAAATAGATCTGAGCAAAAAGTGGCTTTCAACCCTGTTCAGGAAGGTCCGTGCATGCCGGTAGAAACCAAGAAACCAGAGCACCCGGAGAAAATCAGCACTTTGCTTGACATTTTACACATTTGTGGTGTAGATTGTCATTCTTCAAGGTTACACATTTTTACTGTGTCAGCACCTCTTTAAAAACTACATTGCTGAGAAAACAATGCTTTTGCTTAGTTTCTTCATCTTGAGCAACAATACGAAGTCTGCTTGATCTGGCAACTCTGCTTGTTGCAATACAGAATTGGCCATGGCTGCAGAAATCTGTTGTGCAGAAAACACAAACTGGCCCTGTGACTTATTCACCTTGCCAATTTTGAGCCATATGACATCATAAAGACACATTAGTCTAGGCATCGTGAGTGATGGTCTATATGACATCATAAAGACACATTTGTCTATGTGCCGTCATATAGACATCATATCTTTATGACGACATCGCGAGTCCTATGATGCCTGAGTTCATAGGATGTCCTATGATGATCAGGCAGAGATCATAGGCCATCCTACGATGTCCTATAAACGTGACAGACACACACAGAGATTTCTTGCTTTAATAGAGTGATTATTTTGCACTCCGAGAGAAAAGAATCATGTCTGGGTGGAGTTGTTGCTACTTCTTCTGGGAAGACAAGCTTCTTTTTTAAGTCAACTTGCCCCAGTCTGATGCTTTATGCAAAATGGAGAACCAAGTTCTGACAGTTGTTCTTGCCTTAGGAGACTTATTTCCTGGTCTCTAGAAATTGATGACCCTAGATGGTGGTGCTTGATGGTTATTGGCTTTAATCCTTTGGAATTCTGTCCATTTTGCAATCTCTGTAAGGAGTTTATCGTGTCTCCACTGGTAACGCCCCTCTCCAAGTGCTATAGAGCCCCTGGTCAGAATGTGGTTCAGAGTGCGAGGTCATACTGCACAGCTCACAGGATAGATCCTCATTTTTGTACCAAAGTTTTAAGTTGCTTGGCGTTGATAAAAGGTCAGTCACTGCGCGGAGAAGAAAGGTCAACTTGCCCTGGTCCATGCCCCAAATGTCCTTCCAGGACAGTGATCGCTCGGGCACCTGGTTCCACTGCATCCACTGCCCTTGAAAGGCAAGCCCTACTGCTTTCATGCAGTGGCCCTCGTCAACTGCCTCTCTGCATTACGAGCCTTCTCCTGCCTTTAGTGTCAGCTTTGCTCCACCTTTTGGCCTTGCAGCTTCCAAGCTTGAGTCGTCCCTGATAAACTACACCAAAAATTTTGTCAGATCTCCAGTATGCTTCAGCTTCCTGACTGTTATGCTTTATTCTGACTCAAAACCTTGGAGTCAGCTTGCATTCATACCAGTTTAAATGGAACCAAAGTTTCACAGCCCTCCATCATTCGTAGAGGTGTCGCTCAATGCACAAGTGGTGCATTGTTCTTGTTCTTAGTATAAATTGTACTTTTTTTAATGGCTGGAAAGTTTGTTATTTGTGCTACTTTTGGAGAGATTGGATTAGAAAAAACACACCTGTAAAAATCAATGAATGCACAAAAATAACAATTTGAAATTGGAACAAGACATGATCTGCTTGAATTAAGAAAATGGTTTTTTTTAGACAATTATTGTTGTTATGAATGGGACATTTCATAGAAGTGCAGTAAATGAGCAGGGAAGGCTAGGCTACAACTCATTCTGATCATACCTGCACTCGATCATCCCCTGGCTCCCACCACCTAACCAGTGAGATGAGTTCTGCTTCCTCAAAGCAGGTTACAGCAATCCCAGAGGTCCCTGCAATGCCGGGGTGGTCCCTAGTGTAAATGTGTGCGTAGGTGGATGTGTGGCTTTATGCTGAGCCGTGCATGTGGACACGCGTGTTCATGTATGTGCCCGCGCCTCGCTGCGTACGTGCCCGAGACCGGTCCAGGATGGGAAAAGAAACTCCACTAATAGCCCCGTCGTCTCTGCGGGCCCTCTCCCAGGCTCGGCCGACCTTGAGCGGGGGGGGGAGCGCTCTTAAAAGATGACATGCCCAGGCTTTCCACTCGTGCCCGGCCCAGAAGTTGGGAGAAATCTCATGTAAACCATTCCATTAATCATGCAGCTCCCGGGTCATTAAGCACCCCAAATCGCCTGCTGCAACACCTACCTTTACAGCCGCGCTGTCCCTTCACAATACCAAAGCTGGGAACTGTGACAGTGTTTGTTAATAATGCTTCTCTCTCTCTCTCTCTCCCTCTCTCTCTCTCTCTCTCTCTTTCTCTCTCTCACACACACACACACACACACACACACACACACACACACACACACACACACACACACACACACACACACAGAGGAATGCACACAGTCGTCACTGCATTCATGACATCAGACTTCTAGCTTTTTGGGGCCCTATGCAAGATTGCATCACTATTTTTGTAATAGGGAGAAGATCAAAGCCTTTAAAATGGAAAAATAAAAATTAGAAAAAATATCTGAGTCTGAGAATGAAGGTTAAACAGCAAACATTACAGCTGACATCTGGATGAAGAGAGTTTTTGTCAAAAATTTGCAGCTTCTTGATGGTAAATTTGTTACTTTTTTCCTCACAAAATTCCAACTTTTTCCCTGTAAAATTTTTAATTTTTTAAAAAACAAATTGTGACTTTTTTTCTTGCAAATTTCTGTGGATGTTTTCCTCAATAAAATAGTGTTGTTTTTTAAAACATATAAATTAGTTATATTTTGGGCACACTTCTTTTGCTTTTTCCATAAATTTAGCCTCTTTTTCTTTACAAATTTGAATCCTTTATTGACTAAAATTAAAGATGCCACATGAATTAGTTTGGGTTCGGGGGTTGCCAAACCCGAACTAACCCCCGAACCAAGTGGTGGACACCAGTGGTGAGGGGGCCATTAAGCTGATGAAGGAGTCCTATCAAGCTTGGTTGGCTTGTGGGACTCTCGAAGCAGCTGAGGTGTACCAGCAGGCCAAGTGGAGTGCAGCTCGGGTGGTTGCTGAAGCAAAAACTCGGGTATGGGAGGAGTTCACTGAGGCCATGGAACAAGACTTTCAGTCGGCCTCGAAAACATTCTGGCAAACTGTCCGGTGGCTCAGGAGGGGGAACCAGCTCCCTGTCCACACTGTGTATGGTGCAGATGGGGCACTACTGACTTCGACTGGGGATATTGTGGGGCGGTGGAAGAAATACTTCGAGGATCTCCTCAATCTCACTGACACGCTTTCCACAGAGGGCTTGTGGAAGAGGGGGATGACTCGCCTATCAAAGAAGCTGAGGTTGGCAAGGTGGTTGAAAACCTCTTTGGTGGCCGGGCCCCGGGGGTGGATGAGATTCGCCCTGATTACCTCAAGACCCGGGATGTTATAGGGCTGTCATGGTTGACACGCCTCTGCAACATTGCGTGGAGGTCAGGGGCGGTGCCTTTGGCATGGCAAACCGGGGTGGTGGTTCCTCCCTTTAAAAAAGGGGACCAGAGGGTGTGCTCCAACTTTAGAGGGATCACACTCCTCAGTCTCCCTGGGAAGGTCTATGCCAAGGTACTGGAGAGGAGAGTCCGGCCGTTGGTCAGTGAGGAGCGCTAGTGAGTGGAACTCAGTACCTGAGGAGGTTAAACTGCTCACAACATTCAAGGCCTTCAGAAAAAAATTAAAAATGTGGCTTATACACAGCTACAGCTGCCAACACTAAAAGATAAGTCTGCTATGATGTTTTTTTTTTTTTTTTTTTTTTTTTTTTTTTTTTTTTTTTGATGTTGTGTTTAAATGTACGGTTTGTTATGTATATGTTATTTGTTACATTAGTGCCCTCTTAAATGTCTAACCATGCTTTTTTCTTGTAGATGCATTTTACTGCTTTTTTACATCTTGGCCAGAGGACTACAGATGAAAACTAGCCTTTTGGCTAATTCTGGCTTTTTTAACCATGTGTAATCATGCGTTTTATGAAATTGCATTGTCCCTTTTCAAATAAACTAAACTAAACTAAACTAAACCTTGGATTCAGGAGGAGCAATGTGGTTTTCATCCTGGCCGTGGCACATCGGACCAGCTCTTTACCCTCTTGAGAATCCTCAAGGCTTTGTGGGAGTTTGCACAACCAGTTTACCTGTGTTTTGTGGACTTGGAGAAGGCATTCGACTGCGTCCCTCATGGTTTTTTGTGGGGGGTGTTTTGGGAGTATGGGGCATTGGGCTTGTTGTTACGAGCTATTCAGTCTTTGTACGACCGTTGTGAGGGTTTGGTTCATATTGTCAACACTCAGTTGGACTCATTCCCAGTGAGAGTTGTACTCCGCCAGGGCTGCCCTTTGTCACCGATCCTGTTCATAATTTTTATGGACAGGATTTCTAGGTGCAGCCAGGGAATGGAGGGTGTCATGCTTGGTGACCACAGGACTTCATCTCTGTTGTTTGCAGATGATGTTGTCCTTCTGGCTTCATCCAGCAACGACCTACAGGTCTTACTGGGATGGTTTGCCACTGAGTGTGAAGTGGCTGGGATGAGAATCAGTACCTCCAAGTCCGAGTCCATGGTCCTCAGTCAGAAAAAGGTTGATTGTCCTCTCTGGGTTGGGGGCAAGCTCCTGCCCCAAGTAGAGGAGTTTAAGTATCTTGGGGTCTTATTCACGAGTGAGGGGAGAACGGAGCAAGAGCTTGACAGATGGATCAGAGCAGCATCTGCAGTGATACAAACATTGTACCGGTCTGTTGTGGTGAAGAGGGAGCTAAACTCTTAGGCAAAGCTGTCGATTTACCAGTTAATCTACGTTCCTATCCTCACCTATGGTCATGAGCTTTGAGTAATGACCAAAAGTATGAGATCGTGGATACAAGCAGCTGAATTGAGCTTTCTTCATAGGATTGCTGGACTCACCCTCAGAGATAGGGTGAGGAGCTCAGTCATCCGAGAGAGGCTCAGAGTAGAACCGCTGCTCCTCCACATTGAAAGGAGCCAGTTGAGGTGGTTTGGGCATCTGATCAGGATGCCTCTTGGACGCCTCCCACTTGAGGTGTTTTGGGCACGTCTCTCTGGAAGGAGACCCCGAGGCAGACCCAGGACTCACTGGACAGACTATGTCTCCCAGCTGGTCTGGGAACGCCTTGGTATCCTCTCTAAAGAGCTGGAGCAGGTGGCTGGGGAGAGGAAAGTCTGGGCTTCTCTTCTTGAACTGCCACCTCAGTGACCCGGACCACCAGAAAAGCAGTAGAAGACGGATAAATGGACATAAATTAGTGACATTTTTCCCTGTAAAGTTCTGCTTCTTCTTCTGCTTTGTTCATAAATGTGACTTTTTTTTGGTAAATTTGTTACTTTTTCAGTGTCATGCATGTCCCTTCGGGCCAAAAACAAACTCAGGTGCTTGACTGCAGTGAGGACATTTATCAACAGAAAAACATAACTGTTCCAACAGTAACTGTGTAGACATACAAAAAGGCAACAAAATAACTTACACAGTGATGAGTCTCCAGAGTTATGAAAAACTCTGGAGAAGAGGAGGGGGAGAATGTCCAGAGGAAAAGTCCAGTCCAAACACAACTGTGGCTGCCACACTGATGGAGAGAACAGCAGTCTAATATATAGTGGGGGGAACTACCGAGCAACAGGTGCAAGAGGCAGGTGACCTAATTACCAACTGATTGCAGCTGAGAGGACCTGAGGCACAGCAATCATCTGGAGGATGTGTCTGGGAAATGAGAGAAGCGCTCTACCATGAAACAGAAAAGTAAACCGATGACCATGTACAGAAAATTGTCATTCTCCGGTGAGCACTCGCTCCCTCCTTCCTGTTTTTCCCCTGCCTCTCAGGCAATCAACTCACCTGGGAGATTGGATGCACCTGCTGCCTCTGCTGAGCCAGCGTTCTTAAGGACCAACTCCAGTGATTCAACACTGGCTCATCTGGGTTGCTGCCATCCGAGCGGTGCGTCTTCAGGGACTGCGGTGCGCTCACCTGCCTCATCAGCCTCAACCCGCTGCAGCTACTCCTCTCCACCCGTTCAGATACATCACAGCCTTCCCCTACCCTTCCACACCTGCTTCACCCTGCTGGTTCGTTTTTGCACATTGAGCGCGAAGCCGGGTTCTCCGATCATCCCACGTAAGTGGCAGATTAAAGTGTCCATTATTAGTCTCCCTCCTCCTACTAATTTCTCCTGTCTCTCCTCCACAGGCTGTTGTTCCCCTGGTGAGTGACAGTTTTTCTCTACCTGCCCTCTTTTGGGATTTAATAAAAGTCAAACGTTATTTGCTGTGTCTGGTGTTTCCTTGGTGCAGCACCCTGCACTTGAGCTGTCCATTCAGTCATTATGACAGAACAAACCAGCCAAGATAGCAGCTCAGTGGGTGCCACAGCAACGAAGCACTCCGCGCTCCACCACCTCAATGTTACAGAGAGGCAGGTGGCTCTACTTATCCAGCAGCTGCAGACCATTACGCAGCAGCTGGGTACAATGGTGGGTAAATGCAGGGATTTCTTGTGCCAGATTTGGCTTTATTTGGGCCAGGTGGGGAAGGAGTACCCGGACGACACTTCTAGAACCCATTTTTTCACCCTCCTGCTTCATGGCCGAGCTCTTAGCTGGGCTCGGTCCGTTATCGACAGCCAGGGGGCCGCACATTTAATGTTTGACCAATTTGTGGCTGATTTTTCCCGCACTTTTGACCATACCAAGAGTGAGGGGAACATCATGCACCCTCTATTGTCTCTCTGTCAGGGTAGCCGGTTGGTGGCTGACTATTCTGTGGAGTTTCGGGTTGAAGCGGCGGACTCTGGATGGAATGATGTTGCTTTACGCAGCACATTCCTCTATGGTTTAAACCCTCACCTCCGTGACGACCTTGCGGTTTATGCTGTCCCTGCATCTCTGGACGGTCTCATAGACCAAGTAGTCAGTTTGGATAACCGGTACCGCGAGTGTGCGAAGGAGCGCAGCAGCTCCTCTCGCCCGCCCTTCGTGCGCGTACCCCCTGCGGGTGCAGACTCAGGTGGTTCCGATTCCTCTGCCAAACCCATGGTGCTCGGCCGGTCTCGGCTGACTTTCGAAGAGGGCCAATGGTGGAGGAGGGTAGGAGCGTGTATGTACTGTGGTTCACTGAAGCACAGTCTGGACAAATGCCACCTGCAGCCAAAAGACGCAGCCCATCAGTAGCCGAGGGGGGTCTGATGAGCAGGATTCCTTCTAATCCCCCCGGTAATTTCTCCATTTCAGCCCTAATTCAGTTGCCAGGGGTTGAGAGGAGGGTTACAGCACTTATTGATTTGGGGGCAGAACAGAACTTCATCTCCTCCCAGCTCACTCGGGAGATGGAGATTCCCACCACCAATCTGCCTGCCCCTCGAACTGTTTCTACCCTGTTGGGTCAGAAGGTGGCATCTGTCTCTCAATGCACGGTTCAGCTCTCAATTCTTCCGAACCACCGGGAGAAATTATCATTTCTCATTTTTCCCAATTCTACTTTCCCGGTGGTCCTAGGGTACCCATGGCTCCTCCAGAGCCATGGGTATCCTAGGACCTAGCCTCTTATGGGTATCCTAGCCTCTTACGCAGCCCTAAATTGGGCACAAAACTCCATTTCCGCCTGGAGTTCATACTGTTTGGCTTCATGTTTAAGTTTGGCCGAGTGTTCTCAATCTCTACCCATTTCCTCCCCTCCGGTTGAGCTGCCGGGCCTCACCCTCGTACCCGAGGTCTATCATGACCTTGGGGAGGTGTTTAGCAAGTCTAGAGCGCTGTCCCTTCCTCCTCACTGCTCTTACAACTGTGCTATAGACCTCCTCCCGGGTGCGTAGCTGTCATCCAGCCAGCTATATACCATTTCAGGACCGGAGAGGGAGGCAATGGAGAGATATGTTAAGGATTCATTGAATGCCGGCCTCATTCGGCCATCCTTTGTCCCACTTGGGGCAGGTTTCTTTTTTGTTGGAAAGAAGGATGGGTCTCTGCGTCCTTGCATTGACTACCGAGAGGTAAATGCAATCATCATCAAGGATAAGTATCCACTGCCCCGATCAACTCTGCGTTTGAGCTCCTTCAGCGTGTGTGAGTATTCTCCAAACTGAATTTACGGAACGTATACCACCTGATCTGTATTCACGAGGGGGACGAGTGGAAGATGGCGTTCAAAACCCATTTAGGGCAATTTGAGTATTTAGTCATGCCCTTTGGGCTTACTGGGCTGTCTTCCAGCACCAAATTAATGACATCCTCCGCGATATGGTGAATCATTTTGTTTTCGTTTATCTGGATGACATCTTAATTTTTTCGCGCACACCAGAGGAGCATCAGGTCCATGTGAGAGCTCCACAAACTCCACTTCTTTCCTTGGATTCATTGTGGCGGAGGGAGAGCTGAGGGCTGACCCGGCCAAGGTGAAGGCTTTGCTGGATTGGCAGACGCCCCACACCCGTAAGGAGCTTCAGCGCATCTTAGGGTTTGCGAATTTCCATCGCAGGTTCATTAGGAACTATAGTGGGGCGGCACAGCCTCTTACGCAGCTGACCTCTGTTAAGGTGCCATTTATATGGTCCGAGGCAGCTGAGCAGGCCTTTTCCAAATTAAAAGGCCTATTCTCTGAAACACCCATCTTGGCCCAGGTCGATCCCCAGCTTCAATTTACCCTGGAGGTGGATGCTTCGGACACAGGGGTGGGCGCTGTTCTCTCGCAGCGCTCGGCCTCCGATCTGAAGCTCCACCCAAGCGCGTATTTCTCTTGGCGGCTCACCCCAACTGAGAGGAATTACAATGTAGGGGATTGGGAGCTCCTGGCCATTAAGTTGGCCTTGGAGGAGTGGAGACACTGGTTAGATGGAGCAGTCCACCCCATAGTCGTGTGGACCGACCACAAGAACCTGCGCAAAATACTTGCGGTTGGCCCACCAACTTAATGCCAGACAGAACTGCTGGACCTTATTCTTCCTCCGATTCAATTTTACCATCACTTACAGGCCTGGGTCACGGAATGTAAAACCAGACGCTCTCTTCCTGGCAGTTTGGTTCCGACTTGTCTGCCCCCCCATCCCTCTCCCAACCCATTCTTCCACCTTCGTGCCTCCTTGGGGCCCTTACCTGGGACATCGAGTGGAGGGTTCGGCAAGCTCAATCCGCAGAGCCTGAACCGGTAGGATGCCCCGGGAACCCTCTGATTGTGCCTGCCGTCCTCTGCAGTGAAGTTATCCAGTGGGGGTACACCAGTCACTTCGCTTGCCACCCTGGCGTTATGCGCACCATAGACCTTGTCCAGTGAGTGTTCTGGTGGCCCACATTGCGGAGGGATGTGCAAGATTACATTAAAGCCTGCCAGACTTGCCCGAAATAAATCCAGTTCCACACCCCCCACTGGCCTCCTGCATCCCCTTCCTGTTCCCAGCCGACCCTGATCTCACATCTCCCTCGATTTTGCCACTGGACTCCATCCCTCCCGCGGCAAGACGGTCAGCCTCACCATAGTGGACAGATTCTCTAAAGCTGCGGAAACCCTTGAACTGGTCTCCTCTCACGTCATCCATCTCCATGGTATCCCAATTGACATAGTGTCTGACCGGGGTCCCCAATTCCTCTCCAGGGTTTGGAAATCCTTCTGCCGCTCCCTTGGAACCACCGTCAGCCTCTCCTCTGGTCACCACCCACAGAGCAATGGGCAGGCTGAGCGTGCCAACCAGCGGCCGATAACCCTTCCTCCTGGAGCATGCATCTGACCTGAGTGGAGTATGCGCACAACTCGGCAGTCTCCTCTGCCACTGGACTCATGTTGTTTGAGGCTTCAGTCAGGTACACACACCCCCTGCTGCCCATGGCAGAGAGAGAGGTCACAGTGCCATCCGTGGAGGTCCACATTCGCCACTGTTGTCGGATCTGGAGAGCTACCCGAACTGCTCTCCTCCGGTCCACTGAACGCAATTGCCATTATGCGGATCGGAGGAGGGTTCCAGTCCTGGAGTACAGAGTTGGACAGCAGGTTTGGCTATCAGCTGATGAGATCCCACTGAAGGCAGAGTCCAGGAAGCTCTCACCCCACTCCCTGAGTCCGTTCCCCATCACAGCTGTGATTAACGATTCTGCTGTCCGGCTCCAGCTCCCACAGATGCTCTGTGTGCATCCCATGTTCCATGTGTCTAATATCAAGCCTCTCTCCACCAGCCTTCTCAGCCCAGCCCCGAAGCCACCTCCTCCTCCTCGGGTCGTTGACGACCACACCACCTATACCATCTGGAGAATTCTGGATGTTCGCCACCAGGGCCGAGGCCTTCAGTACCTAGTCCACTGGGAGGGCAACGGTCCGGAACACAGGTCCTGGATCCCTGGATCCTTTTTCCATGACAAACAGATGGTCCGGGCCTTCCACCAAGCTCACTCCGAGAAACCCAGTGGACAGCCAGGAGACGATCCTGGAGGGGGGGCTCTGTCATACTCCGGTGAGCGTTCACCCCCTCCTTCCCGTTTTCCCCTGCCTCTCAGGCAATCAACTCACTTGGGCGATTGGATGCACCTGCTGCCTCTGCTGAGCCAGGGTTTTTAAGGACCAACTCTTCAGTGATTCAATACTGGCTCGTCTGGGTTGCTGCCATCCGAGCGGTGCGTCTTCGGGGACTGCGGTGCGCTCACCTGCCTCATCAGCCTCATCCCGCTGCAGCTACTCTTCTCCACTCGGTCAGACAAATTACAGCCTTCCCCTACCCTTCCACACCTGCTTCATCCTGCTGGTTCGTCTTTCTGCGCTAGGCACGGAGCCAGGTTCTCCAATCATCAGACGTAAGTGGCTGATTAAAGTGTTCATTATTAGTCTCCTTCTTCCTACTAATTTCTCCCGTCTCTCCTCCACAGGCTGTTGTGCGTCTGGTGAGTGACAGTTTTTCTCTACCTGCCCTCTTTTGAGATTTAATAAAAGTCAAACGTCATTTACTGTGTCTGGTTTTTCCTTGGTGCAGCACCCTGCACTTGAGCTGTCCATTCAGTCGCTATGACAGAAAATAACCAAAAACAGACTTACCGATAACTAATACTGAAAATAAAGTGAAGATCTGAGCTCAGAGAAAACCTGAGCTCAGAAACATGATATTCAGGTAAAAATGCAGTGTTATGATGCAGTCTTACGATATTAACTTACCACAATTAAATAATGAACAGATTGCAGCTCTGGATGCACCTCTTCAGGTGTCTGAACTCCAGGAGGCACTTAAGCACATCCCAAACAACAAAGCTCCGGGACCAGATGGTTTTCCAGTAGAATTCTATAAAGAATTTTGGCCTGTGATGGCACCTACTTTCTTTAAAATGGTGAACCAAATTAAAGAAGAGGCAGCATGCCTCCAGGGCCGCAGTTGATCGTGTAGACGGTGATGCGCCTCATCTTCTCCGTCATCAGCCACTCCTCTCGTCCGGACCCACCATCCAAAACCTCCTCCCGGGCACGCCGCAGCTCATTGGTGTGCCTCCATGAACCATCTGACAGTTGTGCAGCCACCCCCTGGTGATCTTCGGACTGTTGTTTGGTCTGTATTCGCCGTGGTTGTCCATTCTCACGAGCCTGAACCGGATCCTCGACTCTCAGGGGAGCTTTGCTTGGCCTACAGTGTTGCTGCTCATCACCCGGTTTAGTGCCTGTCAGTCTGGCCCTGACTCCTTGTAAAGCTGCTGCAGCGTTCGCCATTGAAGCTCCAGATCCTCCGGCCCACTGCGGCCAAACTCCGGAGGAAGCTGAGGCTCACTCGTTGGCATCACTCATCGACACAGGCACCTCGCCATCACACCCGGTACCTTCGTCTAAGATACCCTGAGCGCCGGCACTGAGACCCTCATGTGCTGAACCTGAGTGAGGCTGGTCCTGCTTGACCGTCGTGGTGCAAGACAAATCCTTCCCCACACGTGTCATCCTTCGCTACCAGAACCGGACAGTTGCGCCAGCCACAACTAGTCCACTCCTTCCCAGCATTGTCTCTAATGGTGAACCCCAGTCCATAAAACAGGTCACAGCCCATAATGTTGTTGCCTTGGGCCATCATGTGGAACGTGCAGTTAGGCATCGAGCCATCAGCTACAGTGTTCCAACAATGCCCAGTCTGCCACCTCCATAACCATAGCATGGCACTGGGTCATCTCTTATTCTGTAGTAGGGGAAAAAAATTTCCTCACCATGGCCCAATTCAATAATGATCTCTCCGCCCCCATGTCAATCAGCAGCGGCACCTCCTCATCATCCAGCATCACCATACAGTACTTGAACTCATTGGTACTCGGGGACACTGCATAGACAGTTACTGGTGCGGGTGCAGATGTTATCTTCTGTGGGTTCTCCGGCTTGGACACACTACATACCCTGGCAAAATGGTTCAAACGTCCACACATGCCACAGCGCTTCCATCTAGCTGGGCATTCCCTAGCCTTGTATCGGTGCTTCACAGACCTACAGCCCACGCACACAGGCTTTTTCGGGGCGGACCTCAGGTTGATGTCGTAGGATTCCATGCTGTCATCGGCCGCGCTATCCTCACTGTCAGGGTCCACTACTAATGCTGTAGCTGGCAAGGCCCAGCTGTCATTGTGATTGGCGCCACTTTAACTCCGAAGCTAGCTCATTCACATTCTCCACCTCGAAAGCTAGCTTGACAGCCTCAGTTAACGTCAGTTCATTCGGTTCCAAAAGCAGCCTAGCTCGCAAAGCATTGTTGGTTGTGTGTTCCGCCAGCTGGTCACGTACCATTCCCTCCTCCAATATCCCGAAACAATACTTGCTAGCCAGCTGCTGCAGGTCAGCAACAAACTGGCAGACAGGCTCACCCACACGCTGGTGTCATCGTTAGAACCGAATCCTCCAGACGATGACGTTGTCTGGGGTGTGGAAATGGCACGCCAGCAACTCGACCACATCCTCATATGAGTCGGTAGCTCCGAGTGTACGCAGGATGCACTGGCCTTCGAACCCCAAATTATGCACCCGAAGCACACGTGCCCTCTGCCTGTCTGGTTCACCCATGTTGAGCGTCGTGATGTAGTTTTGAAAGTTAGCAAACCATCTTCGCCAAGGCACAGGTGGCTCGCCCAGGAGCTCCAGGAAGGGCTGAAGCGGTGAAACACATGCCTCCATTTTTAACCTCGTCACCAAAATGTTATGTCTGGAAATACCTTGCAATGACAAGGCCAGGTGCACAGTGGAACTTAGCTTTATTGAAGGGGATGGCAACACACAACATACAGCCACCAGACAGGGACATTGGCAAAGCGGCCGAACCCTCATGCCTGCTGGTATTTATAGGGGCGGTGCAGTGGTGGAAGGAAGTGGCTGCCACTACACCGCACTTCACAAATAAGAGCAACCCCATAACAATATGACAATATAACAGCTGGGAGTGACTTCCATGCCATCGTTAGTGAAAGTTTATGAAAATTTGCACAGGCATCATCCTCTTTTCTTCATGTCTGTGTTGCATCCAAACAACTCAGCTGATTTTTTTCCCCAGCCCATTCTTACCCATTTGTTCTTTCTAACATAACTAATTGTGCATCAACTGTGATTGATGTCTTCCTTTTTACCAAGCAGCATTACTATCAGGTGCATTTTGGCTCACAGACATGGGCTTTGATCAGCGCAAAACCCGTCTTAAACCATCATGATCACAATTCACCCTAGATAATGCACCTCTTTGCATTAAAGGGATTGGAAGGAGCACTTTGGATTGGATTATCCAAAACACACCTCTGAATGATTAGACCAGCCTCTTTGCATCATGTGCTGGTGAACAGTTTGTTTTTTCCACCGTTGTGATAAGGAAATGAATTTGGAAACGCCCATAAATATGGTCTGCATCAGACAACTGATCAGGCGACCCCGTCGTTGTAATATGACCCCATGACTGTCCCAGCGCATGCCATTTCCTGAGCTCCAGAGCTGCTTGATGTCAAAACACACCAGTTAAACATCATTAAACAATGGGCTTCTGACGATAGACCTCCTTTTTCCTGATCAAAAGCGGATTCTGATGAAATGCACTATAACAGTGTGATGCGCATTAGATTGTGTGCTGGGACACCTCTTTGAAATGAGGTGCCTCCTCCAAGCGCATGGCAGGTGCACTGTCTGCTGGTAATTTGATGGCGTGATGCAAGGTGTAAAAAACAGACAATGCGCTGACAGAAAATAACCAAAACTCTGGCGAACGGTGGAAAGTCTGTCTGAAAAGTGCGTGGATGACCATCAAAGAGCTGTCGGAGACATGGCTCCACGACAACATCCCTGACGAGGCCATTCAACTGGAAGATATGGCGATGTTCCGTGCCGACAGAGTAACGGCGAGCTCCGGTAAGAGCCGTGGGGGGAAGGGGGGGATGTTGTTGTCCTGTTGCACTGACACCAATTGTGATGAAGTGTTTTGAACGGCTTGTCAAACCACACATTACAGCCTGCCTCCCTGCATCACGCGACCCGCTCCAGTTTGCATATCGTTCAAACCGCTCCACGGAGGATGCTATAGTCACCACCTTACACTCTGTCATCACCCACCTGGACCAGAAAGACACCTACGCCAGACTCCTGTACATTGATTTCGGTTCAGCATTCAACACCATTATTCCCCAGAGACTGATGGAGAAATTACTCCTTCTTGGTCTGAACACCGCCACATGTCTCTGGATCCTGGATTTCCTGACTGAGAGACCTCAGTCTGTCCGGGTTGGAAACAACATCTCCAACTCTGTCACGCTGAGCACCGAATACCCTCAAGGCTGCGTACTCAGTCCACTGTTGTTTACACTTCTAACACATGACTGTGTATCCAGACACAAGGGGAACCAGATTATTAAGTTTGCAGACGACACCACGGTGGTGGGACTTATTCAGATGGATGAGGAATCAATATACAGGGAAGAAGTGAGAGACCTGGAGGGCTGGTGCAGGGAGAACAATCTGGTGCTCAACGTGGACAAAACGAAGGAGATGATTATCGACTTCCGGCGGTCACAGCCTGAATATGTCCCCCTCAGCATCGGCGGCCGTTTAGTGGAGAGAGTGGAGAACATCAGGTTCTTCGGAGTGCAGATCTCGCAGGACCTGACCTGGAGCAAGAATTCCTTGGGGATCAGGAAGCGGGCTCAGCAGAGACTGCACTTCTTGAGGAAATTCAAACAGGCCTCTCTCCCCATCTGCATCCTCACGACCTTCTACAGGGTGTGGTGGAGAGTGTTCTGACGTACTGCATTGCTACATGGTACTCCAGCTGCAGTATGTCAGACAAAAAAGCCCTGCAGAGGATAGTCAAGGGAGCTGAGAGGGTAATTGGAGTCTCCCTCCCCTCTGTCCAAGAACTTTTTCAGAACCGTTGTAGGAGCAGGGCACTGAACATTGTCAAGGACCGTTCTCACCCTCTGCATAAACACTTTGAACTTCTGCCATCTGGTAAACGATTCCGGAGCATCAGAGGCAGAACCACCAGACTGATCAACAGCTTCCTTCCACAAGCTGTCAGGATGCTGAACAGTTGACCCGGAATCTCTCATCCACACTACTGCACCTACGGACATTATGTATATTATTTGTATATTATAGTTAGTTAGTTTTTTCCCAAGTATGTCTCAGGGATGTGTGAATGGATGGGGGTGGGTGGGGGTGGGGGGGTGAAGATATGTGTGAGTGTGTCTTATATCATGCTGCTTCTATTTACATGGATGCCGAGAGAAACGCAATTTCATCTTGCCTGCAGTACAGTTGTATGTACAGCAATATGACAATTAAGTTTGATTTGATTTGAAAATAGGGCCCAATGTCTCCCCTTGTTTCTTTTGTGATGAGCAAAAAAATTACTGTACAAAATTCTAGTGTCATTTATTAATAATAATAATAATAATACATCAGTCTTATATAGCGCTTTTCTAAATACTCAAAGACGCTTTACAAAGCAGCATAGGGACAAACATACAGAGAACGATTTTAATCTGACTGTAGAGTACCACTGCTTTGCAACACATAAAACAAATTAGTAGTTTAACTAAGTTGTACAAAAGTCTTTGGCATTCATTAATTACACTTCAAAGCAAGGACTGTACTGTCTTGCACAGAAGAGATAAATAGGTTGAAACGATTGGCACTTTAAAAAAAAAAAACAAAAAAAAAAACAAAGATTAAAATTAAAATCCTACGGAAACATCTCATCTTAATCAAATATTTGCACTTTTTCCACACGCTGACAGCTCCCACAGTTCTTCATGACATGCATGTGATACAAGTTGGTCAAATTGCATTTAATTAATTTTTGCAGTATTGTTGTCAATCATCTTTTTCAGCCTTCCTCAGAACGGCTCATTTCAGTGCATGCCTTTTTAAATGCCCAAAACCCCAGTTAAACCCACCCACTCTTTCATCACTTATAATACTGATAACATTAGCTGGATAGCTCCTACCTCAGGTCGTGAACACAGCCTGAGCCAATGGAAATTCATCTAAGAGATTGAATGAAATAAAGCAGCGTGTGCGGTTTCACTGGTTGACAGGGTATGACCGGACTCTGGAGTACAATCAGTACAGAAACAACCATGAATGAGTGACTGGCGTTATGGATTTTTAAAAAAAAATTATTGTTCATTCAGTCTCCCGTAATCATAAATGACATTACACCCCTGGTACTTTTCCCATGAGACAGCAAGGATTCAATGCAGCCTTGAACACTGCTGACTCAGCGTTTTTAAAACTATGCTTATCTATTTGGTCTAATGCATTAAAAATGCTCTGCTCTGTTCTGAGTTTTGGAATCTAATTGCGGTACTGGCCTGCATGACATGACATTTTCCCTTATTGGCCAAGATGTAAATAAATACCCAGAAAAGGCATCTTTGACTCTGCATTGTATTCATTCACTAGATGAACAAGGGACATTTATTAATATACAGCCATGGACAAAATTGTTGGTACCCCTCTGTTAATGAAAGAAAAAACCACAATGGTCACAGAAATAACTTGAATCTGACAAAAGTGGTAATAAATAAAAATTCTATGAAAATTAACCAATGAAAATCAGACAATGCTTTTGAATTGTGGTTCAAGAGAATTACTTTAAAAAACAAACTCATGAAACAGGCCTGGACAAAAATGATGGTACCCCTAGAAAAGATTGAAAATAATGTGACCATAGGGACATGTTCAACCAAGATGTGTCCTCTAATTAACATCACAGGTGTCTACAAACTTGTAATCAGCCAGTCGGCTTATTTAAAGGGTGACAAGTAGTCACTGTGCTGTTTGGTGACATGGTGTGTACCACACTAAACATGGACCAGAGGAAGCAAAGGAGAGAGTTGTCTCAGAAGATTAGAAAGAAAATTATAAACAAGCATGTTAAAGGTAAAGGCTATAAGACCATCTCCAAGCAGCTTGATGTTTCTGTGACTACAGTTGCACATATTATTCAGAAAATTAAGATCCACGGGACTGTAGCCAACCTCCCTGGACGTGGCCGCAGGAGGAGACGGATAATACGAATGGTAACAAAAGAGCCCAAAACGACCTCTAAACACATTCATGGTGAACTCCAAGGTCAAGGTACATCAGTGTCAGATTGCACCATCTGTTGTTGTTTGAGCCAAAGTGGACTTCATGGGAGACGACCAAGGAGGACACCACTGTTGAAAACAAATCATAAAAAAGCCAGACTGGAATTTGCCAAACTGCATGTTGACAAGCCACAAAGCTTCTGGGAGAATGTCCTATGGACAGATGAGACAAAACTGGAACTTTTTGGCAAGGCACATCAGCTCTATGTTCACAGACGCAGAAATGAAGCATACCAAGAAAAGAACACTGTCCCTACTGTGAAACAAGGAGGAGATTCGGTCATGTTCTGGGGCTGCTTTGCAGCATCTGGCACAGGGTGTCTTGAATCTGTGCAGGGTACAATGAAATCTCAAGACTATCAAGGTATTCTAGAGAGAAAGGTGCTGCCCAGTGTCAGACAGCTTGGTCTCAGTCGCAGGTCATGGGTCTTGCAACAGGATAATGACCCAAAACACACAGCTAAAAACACCCAAGAATGGCTAAGAGTGAAATATTGGACCATTCTAAAGTAGCCTTCTATGAGCCCTGATCTAAATCCTATTGAACATCTGTGGAAGGAGCTGAAACATGCCGTCTGGAGAAGGCACCCTTCAAACCTGAGACAACTGGAGCAGTTTGCTCATGAGGAGTGGGCCAAAATACCTGCTGAGAGGTGCAGAAGTCTCACTGACAGTTACAGAAATCATTTGATTGCAGTGATTGCCTCAAAAGGTTGTGCAACAAAATATTAAGTTAAGGGTACCATCATTTCTGTCCAGGCCTGTTTCATGAGTTTGTTTTTTTAAAATAATTCTGTTGAACCACAATTCAAAAGCATTGTCTGATTTTCACTGGTTAATTTTCATAGAATTTTTATTTATTACCACTTTTGTCAGATTCAAGTTATTTCTGTGACCATTGTGGGTTTTTCTTTCATTAACAGAGGGGTTCCAACAATTTTGTCCACGGCTGTAAAGAAAATCAACGACAGTGGAATACTGCACCGAACATGACAGAATGGTCTTGCCAGCACCCAGCGAGTGCAACCGCAGGACGACAGCTACCACCTTTGGTCAGATTAAAACATAGCAAAACTAGAAAAGCACTCGGAGAGCGCAGACCTCCGCCAAGTACCTCAGTTCCCCCTGATATAGGGATTTTCCCCAAATATAATAGTCCTACATTTATTTTATGTATATTTTCAGATTCCTTGACCATCAAAACATACCTTTAGCAATTGGATTCACATTGATATCTTTATTAGTTCAGTAATTATTGACAAAAATCACTTTTTGGTAATGGCGGTTTTTTTCTGGATATAGCTCCATAGCTTTTGAAGATACAACAAATCCATTGGCACACTACTGATTCCTCAGTGTCTTGGCTATATTTTGGTGTTTGTTGTATGTTTATATCTTAATTTGTTACCTTACAGTGATGAAAATTCCAAAGATCCCCTATTATTTCCTGTTCTGGATCACAGTATCCGGATTTTTTGCAGGATCCGGATCAGTGTTTGATATTTCCTAGAACCTAGTGGGATCTTATCCTGTCTTTTTTGGCTAGCGTCCTGACCATTTATTGTGGAGTTATATACACATATGCTAAAAATGGCCCCATCTCGCAATGATAAAGAATCCCTTAAAAAATTCCTGGATCCAGACCGTGATCCGGATCACTCCCAAAATCTAATAATTTCTTCCTTGTCCCATTTCAGACTTGTCCTGAAAATTTCGTCAAAATCCGTTTGTAACTTTTTGAGTTATGTTGGTAACAGACAGATAGACAAACAAACCCCGGTAAAAACATAACCTCCTTGGCGGAGGTAATAAGCTAAAATAGCATACCAACTCTCACTCTTTTGTAGGGGTGGGCACATCAATCGTGCTGTTATCAGTATCATGTCAAACTAGCGCAACTATCAATACTTTAGTTGATACCAGCGCTTTGAGTAGTCTAAAGCGCTTTGAGTGGTCTTTGTGACTAGAAAAGAGCTATATAAGTGCAGGTTAGTTAGTAGTTAGTTAGTTTCAGTTTCCGACCTCTACGTTAACAACACTGCTGTCATTTCATCTAAAAGTAGACATGTCCTGATAAACCCTGTTTTGTTCGTCCCGCTCCACTGGTGTTGTGCTGTCATGTGACTCAGCCTCACTGCCAGTAGCTGCACGAGTCAGAGCATGGCAGTGAGAAAGAACAAAAAAAGGAGTATTAAACACTTGTTAATAATTTTCTCCACTTTATTTAAAAAAAGCCAGAGATGTGCAATGAAAGTTAGAATTTATGTTTTGTCATTTTACAACAAGAACCTCAGACTGAAGGGGAAAAATGTATCCTTTAAAACATTCATTATTTTGATGAAGACTCTCAGTCATCCAGGTGAGTGTTGCAAAAAAGCTCAGTCAAATGGATTGAAAAACAAAAAACTTTGAATCCAGTTGACTGAGCTTTTATTCATTCGTTGTTCTGTAAAAATTTTGTACAAATTTCACGGTTACAAATTCAGCTCGTTACAGTATCAATAATTTTTAAACATGGCCATTATAAACATTAGCAGGAAAAAAAACATCAAAAAGGTTATAAAAATGGATTCAGATTTAGAATACTGAAGTTGCATTTACTCCCAAATCAACATCAAAGCATAAACTGCATGTGCAAGCAAAAAAAAAATTATCGTTATCATCATTGGCAGTAATGGAGTAGAATTTATTATCATATCGAAACCAGCAAATTTGCATTATTGCACAGCACTACTCTTTTGCCCTCTCTCTCTCTCTCACACCACAGACCTTATTTCTCACTCCAAAATAAGGAAAATGCTGCCAATACTGTAACTTGCTTCAGATTTTTACACAGTAAGCGTTCTCTGGGCAGCATAAAGCAGACTGAACATGTTCTAAAACTTATTCTGAGGTAAAGGTGTGTGTCTGTTGAAAAAGAACTGTATGTAAAATGTACCTGCTCACTCTACTCACACTCCCCAGTCTCCCTGAGTCTTAATTTCCCTCTAAATCTCACTCCAAGCTTTTCTGGAAAGCTGGCAACTCTGACATGGTCAAGTGTTGATGGATGAAGAGGGATTCCACTGGGGATGGATAGAATTTGTAGAAAATAGCAAACAAAACTGGCAATGGTCAGGATGTTAAGCTAACACTAGGCAGCCTGACTGTTAAGTTTCTCTCGGTGCAAGAGGAACTCTAACACAGTTAGGTGCGTTCAGCCCAAACGCGAAAGGGCAGATTTTTGGCACAGCATGGTTACATGTTAACTTAATGTAAACATACAGATTACGTCTGAGTGAGTTGCCGAGGGTTGAGGTTGCCTTCATAACTTGCAGCTGCTTTCTACCTGCTGCAGGAATCCCAACAATGCCGTTGTGTTTGAATTTACAATGTTATATGGTGGTGCACACAGCTGGGAAAATGTCACTGCCTCCTCCAGAAACTGCACCTGGGATGAAGGTTGTTTACACTGCTAAGCCCTCGTTAGCAAATGTGACCACAGCAGCAGTACGTAGGTGGATAATTCCTGACGCTTCGTCTCAACTGCAGAGCTCCTGGTCCATCTGTCTGCAGGTGAGTAACCCAAATCACTCCTCCCCATTCGCCATCTGGAACATTCTGTCCAGCACATAACAGACATGTGTTGACATGTACAAAATACATTCAGCACACACACATTACCCGTTACTTCCGGTTTTTGATTATACAAAATCAACATGCATTCATCACACCTCATTTCAATGCAATTTTTGTGATCATTAATTTCATTCATAATTTCAAATGCATCAGATACATAAAATCCATGCTCATATTTGATTACATTTCCACTTTACCATGTTTTTATGCTGTACCGATCATTCTTTTTCTTACCTGTTATAGTTTCTCTGTTCAGTAGCTTCCATTTGTTCCAATGGCACAAGTGTGAGGTCATCGTTATAGGGTATCTAATCATGGTGTCTCGTTGGATTATAGTGGTGAGCCCGATGGCTGTCATGGCAGTCAGGATGGCAGTCACTTTGACAGTGGCAATCTCATTTTCAAAAAAATAGTTTGCTCTCCAGTGTTGATAATTTGATGTGAATGCACCATTAAACAGATCAACTCTAACCACCTAGCCAAGTTAATGCTAACGGTTCAATGTACAGTATAATCATGGCAAAAATATAATAACAAAAGAAGCCAGAATGGGGCGAGATATGTTACTGACTGTGGATTAGTGAACCAGATGAAAACAGGGATGTCTATTAGGGTGACTGAAATTTAAAAGAAAATGTAGAATGATGTCATCACGTCGTCACGTCACGTACGTGGCACACACACACAGCCAGGACTACTGGTATGTACACCTGCTTTCTTCCTGCATCGCTGAATTAAAACATTTGTGAAATAACGCCTTCGGTGCCGTTCTACATGGTGTCAGAAGTAAAGCAGCGGAAACTAATTTTCCTGCCGAACCCTACATAGACCCAGTAAGTCAACTAATTATTTAGTCAGACGTTAGAAGCGTATTCTGTGGTACACGTGTGCCTCCCCCAGCTAACGCTAGCATGGCTGATGGATTCCGCCGTCCGGACCCGCTTGTGTTCAACGACAAAATTGCAGAAAACTGGCGAGTGTTCGAACAAGAATACGACATTTTCATTGCGGCTGCCCACAACGACAAGCCCGACCGAACCAAAGCCTACATACTCCTCAATTTGGCAGGTAGCGAGGCTATTGAAAGGGAACGCACGTTCACCTATGCACCAGCTCAACGGAATAACGAGGGGGAGGAGATCCGTCCGGCAGAGTCACGGGAGGATCCAGAATGCCTAAAAAGAAAGTTCAGATACCTCTGCAGTCCACAGACAAACATCACAATGGAGAGACATGCATTCAACACAAGGAACCAAAAACCCGGTGAGACCATAGAGGCTTATGTAAGCGCACTCCGAAACAAGGCTAAAACGTGTGACTTTGGAGCATTGCATGACGACTTAATTCGTGACCGGCTGGTCATTGGTATCAGCTCCGATAGCGTGAGGAAAATACTACTGAGAGAGAGCGATTTAACACTACTAAAGGCCATCAAAATATGCCAAATCAATGAACAAACAGAACAACATACTAAAACTCTAGCAACAACACCACGTAGTTCAACAAATGTGGATGCAATACGCCAAGACCGCAGAATGCAAAAAACAGTTTGCCACAAGCAGTACAAAGAACATTACAGTCCCAAATCAGACTACATAAGCTGTACCAACTGTGGACATGAACATCCAGCGAAGAAGGAACTCTGTCTGGCATATGGGAAGCAATGCAATTACTGCAAAAAGCCCAACCATTTCAAAAACTACTGCAGATCGGCAGCAAGAAACAAGCAGTACAAACCTGTCAACCAAATAGCCCAAGCAGACTCCGACAGTGACGGCGAGGACTCTGAATCATTCGACATCAACGGGCTGTCACCAGCCGCAAATAAGATAAACACACTGTCTACTGATGATGTGAAAGAAGAACTATACTGCAATGTAAAACTCAATGGCAAGACACTCAAACTGAAAGTAGACACTGGCGCAAAGTGTAACGTAATCTCCCTGGATGCATTCAGGTATGTGAGAAACACAGAAAAAATAAACAAAGACAACAAGGCCAGGCTCATCGCTTATGGAGGCACGGTGATAAACACTGAGGGGACTGTGTTGTTCAAGTGCCAGACCAGTGACCAAAGATCCTACAACCTGCGTTTCCATGTAGTAAACGGCAAAGTGCAACCACTGCTAGGGCCGCATTCCAGTTGCCATGATGGACAAAGTGAAAGCAGAACTGGAAAACATGGTGCAGCAAGGAGTCATCACACCCATTTCAGAACCCACTGAATGGGTATCCTCAATGGTAGCGACACACAAAAAGGACACTGACAAGATCCGTGTGTGCATCGACCCAAGAGACCTAAATGAAGCAATTATGCGCCCCCATCATCCCATGCGCACAGTCGAGGAAGTTGCTGCACAAATGGCAGGCGCAACCGTGTTTTCTGTGCTTGATGCCAAGAGCTCCTTTTGGCAGGTCAAACTGGACCAAACGTCATCATTCCTCACCACTTTCGCCACTCCATTTGGGCGATATCGATACCTGAGAATGCCATATGGTATCAATGCAGCGTCTGAGGTCTTCCAGAGATCCATGGAGCAAATATTTGCCGGCCTCCCTTGCGCAATAATTGTTGATGACATCATAATCGGTGGAAGAAATCTTAAAGAGCACGACGAGAACCTTCAAAAAGTGCTCAACAGGGCAAGGAACGTGAAATTGAGGCTGAACCCCCAAAAATGCAGATTCCAGCTAAAGGAAGTCAGCTACGTGGGCCATGTCTTCACTGAACAAGGGTTGAAACCCGATCCAGCAAAGATCCAAGCGATCACTGACATCCAGGCCCCCCAGGACAAAGCTGCTCTACAACGCTTCCTGGGTACGATAAATTACCTGGGCAAGTTCATTCCAAACCACAGCAACATTGCAGCACCTCTCCACCAGCTCCTGCATAAAGACACAGCATGGACTTGGACTGAACAACAACAAAATGCATTTGACACTCTGAAACAGTGTGTGACGTCACCTCCAGTACTCCGGTACTATGACGTACAAACACCAGTCACTCTGACATGTGACGCCTCGCAGTATGGCCTTGGTGGTGCATGTCTCCAGAATGGCAGTCCTGTCGCATATGCCTCTCGCACTCTTACTGAAACAGAAAGAAAATATGCACAAATTGAAAAAGAGCTGCTTGCTGTCGTTTTCACCTGTTTCAAATTCTATGACTACATATACGGAAAACCAGTGATCGTGGAGACAGACCATCAGCCCCTGGTCTCCATCCTGAAGAAACCTCTCCACACAGCGCCTGCGCGTTTACAACGCATGATGCTGAAGCTGCACAAGTTCAACCTCACGCTAGTTTACAAGAAAGGAAAGGAATTGCACTTGGCAGACATGCTGTCCCGTGCACCGAGCAACGCCATAGCCTCACATGCCACTGAACGTGAGGACTTCGAGGTAATGACGGTGCAGCACATCTCATCCAGTCGTCAGGAAGAACTCCGCACACATACAGCGAAAGACACCGCCCTCCAGGCCCTGAGCAACATCATCAAGCATGGATGGCCAGATAGGTTGAGCAAAGTACCCGACACAGTGAAAGAATTCTTCCCGTTCCGCGATGAGCTCTGTGTGGAAGATGGAATAATCATGAAAGGTACAAGAGCAACAATTCCACAAACGCTGCACAAAGAATATCTCCTGCTGCTCTATAAAGGACACCCCGGTGCTGAAGCCACCAAGCGGCGAGCACGCAACATAGTCTATTGGACCACAATGACGAGAGACATTGACAATTTTGTACAGTCATGCAGCACTTGCAATGCCCTTAAACCACATCAGCAAAAGGAGCCAATGCAACCACACACAGTCCCAGAGCTCCCGTGGTCAACAGTGGCAACAGATCTGTTCGAATGGAACAGCCAGCACTACCTGGTCCTGGTAGACTCCTATTCAGGATGGTATGAACTGGATCCAGTCAAGAAAATCACATCACAATGTGTAATTAACAAGCTGAAACGTCACTTCTCAGTCCACGGAGTCCCCCACAAGCTGCTGTCAGACTGTGGAACACAATTCACTAGTCAGATGTTCCAAGACTTTGCGAAAAGCTGGGATTTCACTCATGTCACCAGCAGCCCTGAGTATCATCAAGCAAACGGGCTGGCAGAGAGAGCCGTACGGAGTGCAAAACGACTGTTGGAAACATCCAAAAGAGACAGTACTGACCTGTTCCTCAATCTTCTGAGCATCAGAAATGTCCCACGAGACGGCATGCTGGGCTCACCTGCACAAAGACTGATGTCCAGAGAGACACGCACAAATATTCCCATCAGCAGGCACCTGCTTAAGCCAATGTCCAAGAATCCAGAGTCGATCCACGCCCACCTGTCAAAGAAGAGGCAAGCACAAAAAGGATTCTACAATCGTGGCAGCCGGCCACTTCCCCCGCTCCAAAGCTCCCAAGTAGTACGCCTGCAAACAGAGAAAGGACATGACAAAATTGGCATCATCAAAAGAATCTCAGCAGAGCCACGGTCTTACGTGGTGGAATCAGGAGGAAAAGAATACCGCCGGAACCGGCGACACCTGCTGCCAGTCACAGAACCACCACCAACAGAACCAGAACCAGATCCAGCCTCACCGGCAGACTCACCAACACAGAAGACCAGCAGTGAGACTGTGCCCAGTCTACCCGCATCTCCTCCCAGGCATGATGCCGTGCACACTTCCCCCAGGCAGGCCGCTGTGCACGCTCCTCCCAGGCTTCCTGCTGCGCACACTGACCACACGCCTGGCCTCCTCGGAGAGCCATTGCTCCCACAAGTCACCGAGACCCCCCTGGCCCGTTCCAGGTTTGGTAGACTCCTGAAGCCTAATCCCAAGTACAATACAGACTGATTGTGACATTTACTGAAGCTGATGTTTTTGTAGTTTCGTGTTGAAATATAGACATATTTACAAGCCAGGCATAAGTTCATTTTCAAATTAGATCAGTTATGTTGTGTCACGGGAATTTATTTTATTTGCAAGCCAGGCATTAGTTTATTTTCAAGATAGGTATGTTATGTGGTGCCATTGAAAGTTATTTTACTAGTTGTTTATTCGTCACAGTATACTCACTCTCACAGGAATGTGACATGTTTTCTCATACCAATCCAAGAGTCAATAGTGTTCTCTTTGTACCAAAGTTCTATACTAAAGAAGGGGGATGTAGAATGATGTCATCACGTCGTCACGTCACGTACGTGGCACACACACACAGCCAGGACTACTGGTATGTACACCTGCTTTCTTCCTGCATCGCTGAATTAAAACATTTGTGAAATAACGCCTTCGGTGCCGTTCTACAGAAAACAACAATATAAACTGCGCTCGCTAAGCTAACTCCATAGTGGAACTGTTTGCACTGAAGCTAACACCTTGCACTTTTTGCTGCGACTGAAAATATCACAGCCAACAGCACAGTGATGGCTGTAACTGTGTTAGTACTGTACTAAAAAAAGAACACAGAAAAGTTCTACCTGCTTCTCCCCATAGCCGTTTCCTACGTAGGACAGTGTATGCAAATGCTATGGGCCCCCAATAAGTGAAAGGAGGCCTGCAAGCTGACACTGGGACGGGGGGCAGGCATGTACTGATGCCACACCACTTAAGGTCATGGTGTATAACATTTTTAGGGTGCACATAAGTTATCACACCAACCTTGGACATATGTACAACAGTAACACCAAACTTGCAGTCTAAGGAGGTAATGGTCATTTTCCAACATTTAACATGTCCTTTCAGCTGCAAGGCCTGCTGGGAAACAGGAAGCCTATTTTCTTCTTAAACTGTACCAGACTGATGCAGTAGGGGCCCCCCAAACACAATCTTGCTAGTGTTGCCAACTCCTCAATAAGGAAAGTAGCTATTGGCTGTCCTAAAAGTTGCTAAATGAGGTCATCATCTAATTTGCATAATTGGCCCTGTGTATGTAATTGTAACGGATGCAGTAGGAAAAAGGAATAACATTGTTGGAAAGACAAAACGTGAGTAAAAACACCCTAAATATGCTTAGAACTACAAATGAACTTCTGTCGATTCTGTCATGAGGCTGAGCGTGGTGTTCCACCCGGCTCATGCTCTCACTTTATTCCTGGTTATTTCTTGTATTTTCTCAGTCTTGTGTGATTATTTTACTGTGTATTGTTTCTGGATGGATTATGCGTTTTTGTGTTGCCGGTTTATGTAATTTTAGTTCTCAGTGTTATTCTGTTAGTTTCTTTAGGCCCCTTTGTTCATCCAGGTCTTACTTTAGTACTGTGTATATTTTGTCTCTGTTTGACACGAGCTCCCCACCTTGTTATCATCTTGTATGTGTTGCTCAGTTTTTTCATGCCTAGTAATTAGGTCAACCTGTCTGCTCATGTGTTCCACACCTGCTGCCATTTGTCTTGATTACTTGCAGTTCAGCGCCTGGGTCTTTCCTCCCTGCCCCGAGGGGCAAATCCCAACAGTAGGCTCTGACCAGTTTAAGACCCAGTTGCTGTAGTTTGTGGGCTTTTTCCTCTCACCTGTTTTTCCAGAGCACTTGACATGTTCCCAGCATGCCGGCCTTCAACCATCAAAGGAAGATTGGTGGCCAGGATCCCGAGCCTGGAGGAGGAATGGGCCACGGAATTCATTCAGAGCTCCATGGATGAAGCTCTGGATGAATTCCCATGGATGAAGCTCTTGCCTCCCGAAGCCCTAAGAAGACCTGGGAAAGCATTAATGGAGCGGTGGTGATTGTGGAGGCTCATCCCAGATTGAGGAGGCATCCCCAGTTCGCGGAGCTGTTGTCCACCGTCTCTGCTCTGCAGCTGTCATTTCCTGGGCTGAAGATGGGTTCAATCTCGGTGGGACCGATGCCAACGAGGAAGCGCTCCCCACGAGAAGTGTCATCCTCCTCCCTCTGTTCGCCCGCTCCTGCTCCACCTGCTCCGAGATGCCGCTCTCCCGGGTGTCCCTCCACTCATCCTTGAGTCACGAAGGGACCAGATTTCCTGAGAGAGAGCCTCTTGGGCCAGTCGCCTCCCACTTCCCGCCGCTGCCCCTATGCCGAGTCAGACTATCCCCAAAGCAGTTCGCTCTTCTGGTTCCTCTTTGTCGGCTGTCCCATCAGCCTTCTCTCCCTCCATTGCTGCTGCGACCCCGTCTTCTCTGCTTCTCCTCCTGCTGCTTAGGGTCCGGTCGTCTCCTTCCCAGCTCTGCCTGTCACCACGTCTGCAGGGGCGGCTCCTCTACATTCCTCTGAGGGGCCCACAACAGCTGTAGCCACAGACAGGGTGGATTCTATGCCAGCTGCAGCAGAAAACATCACGCCCCGGGAACACAAGCAAGTGCTTTTTCATTCTCTATCACTGACACATGAATTACCTTGCCTGATTCCCGGTGGTGAGGCTCAGCCAATGCAGTCCTGAGTCCTCACCACCTGCTGCAGCCATAAACTTTTCACCTGCTCTCTCTGTGTCTCCTCCTTTGCCCCCTGAGTGTCTGCCGGCCCCAGGATTGAGCCGCCGGACATTGGAGGAGCCTGCGGCCCTGGTTCCAGCCCCGCAGTCATTGTCTGGATGGAGGGAGAGCACTACCAGCGAGCTGGAGCCTGCGCCAATGAGTGAGCGTCCTTTGGCTTCAGCAGTGCAGGATCCAGCGCCAGCAGGAAGCAAACCTCCTGTCGCCGCGCCGGGCGAGCAACCTGCATGGGTCACTTCGCTGGGGGGTCCCGGGACTGCATTAACCACCATGCCTGCTGCAGGGGTGACTGCAGCAGAGCCGAAGCTGGACCTCCAGAGGGCCGGGCCCGAGACATTGCTGCATGGATTGATGGAGTCTTGGACAGCAGTGGAGCTTGAGCTCAGGCAAGTGCTCTCCTTTGTTTTCATTGCTTCCATTTTGGAGAGATCTTGCCTGGCTCCTGTTGGGGAGAGGCAAGTGCAGCTGTCAGCTGCACCTGAGCTCACCTCGCTGGGCTCCACTGCCAACTTCACCTGAGGTCTCCGTGGGTTTGGTCTCACCGCCTGAGGTCTTCGTGGGTCCAGCTCATCCTGCCGAGGTCATCACAGATGCTCCGTCTCAGCCTGGGACCTCCACGGGTGCTACTCCCCCTCTGGATGAGGTCTTCGTGACTGCTCCGTCCTAACCCAGGACCTCCGTGGGTCAGCTCCTCCTTAGTCCAGGTCTCCGTGGGTGCTGTGTCCTAGTCGGGGACCATCGTGGGTGCTGCACCCCAGCCTGAGTCCAACGTGGGTGCTGCACTCCAGTGTGGGCCCACTGTGGGTGTTATGCCCCAGCCCGGGGGGGCCACCATGGGTGCAGCTCTGGCCCAGTCCGGGTCCACCGAGGGTGCAGCTCTGGCCCTGTCCGGGTCCACCGAGGGTGCAGCTCTGCTCCAGCCCAGAGCCACGACGGGTGCAGCTCTGCTCCAGCCCGGAGTCGCCGTGGGTGCTGCTTTGCTCCAGACCAGAGCTGCCGAGGGTGCTGCAATGTCCCAGTCCGGGACCACCAAGGGTGCTGCAAGACAGTCAGAAAGCGCCGGGGTGCCCTCTCCTCTGCCAGACGCCGTCGTGATTTCCTCTCCTCTGCCAGACCCTGTTGTCGTTCCCTCTCCTCTGCCAGATACTATTGTTATTCCTTCTCCTCTACCAGACGCCGTCGTGGTTCCCTCTTCTCTGCCAGATGCTGTCGTGGTCCCCTCTCCTCTGCCAGACGCCATCATGGTTCCTTCTCCTCCAACTGACATCGTCGTGGTTCCCCCAACTCATCTGTCTCCTCCTTCATTGGGCTTCCCCATGGGCAGCTGCCTCCTGGGCCACCCCTTCTGTTTAAGTAGCTGAAGAACCCTGGCTGACCACCTGACAGGCTGTGCCATTGAGTTGGGTGGCTCATATTCTCCGGCAGGCCACCCGACTCTTACCACCTTGCTGTTTGCTGTCTGCTGTCTGCCAGACTTTGGCCGGCCACCTGAACTGTCTAGCTCTTTGGTCCAGGGGGCCTAGGTGCCTGGTTTTTGCTTGGGTGTGGGCCCTGAGCGGGTTTTTTGTTTTCATTCCTACCTAGCCAGGCTCCCCCACTGCCCTCGAGGGTTGGTTTATTATTGTGCTCCTATTGGTGGAGGGGGGGGGATTCGTTCTCCTTTTGTTGTTACCCTGGGGTGTCTGGGGCGCTCTGTCATGAGGCTGAGTGCGGTGTTCCACCAGGCTCATGCTTTCACTTTATTCCTGGTTATTTCTTGTATTTTCTCAGTCTTGTGTGATTATTTTACCATGTGTGGCGGTTAGGAATAAGGCACGGCGAACTGGAGTTTTTAAGGGAGTTTATTCATCATTCGTCTGCCATCACAGAACTCGCTCCAGCCCTGTGTAGGCGGGCTAGAGCGAGCCCTCAGGCTCTCATCAGCAAAAGGCAATGCGTGTAGTCAGAAGCAGTAGTCAGAGAGCGAAATATACCCAGCTACAGACAATACATGAATGGCACATTAGCATCACAGTAACTGCAGGAAGGCATGGGACATTTGCATCACAGTACAGAGCAGGAAGTCATGAACACCTGCATTTGAGTCACACATATCAACAGCAGGACACTGGCGCCTGAACTAGACAAAGAGAGGCTGCCTATTGATATCAATACACAGATCTCATTGTTCTGCTAACTGCCCCAGCTGAGCGCTCTGCATGTCCGTAGACTGTGGGGGTGACCCACACACCATGTATTGTTTCTGGATGGATTATGCGTTTTTGTGTTTTTTTTTTTTTTTTATTACTTATTTTGTACCTGGAGGTAGATTTGTTTTGCAGTCTGGTGACAAGCCACCAGCTGCCAGTCGCTGTGTGCGCAAGCGCCCCTTATCCCTAACCTGCATGTTTTTGGCATGTGGGAGGAAACCGGAGAAATCCCGGAGTAAACCCACGCAACATGGGGAGAACATGCAAACTCCACACAGATCACTGTTGGCCGGGGGCAGGGATCGAACCCATGATCTCACGATCCCCGCGATCCCCCGGCCAAGGGTAAACTGTGCTGCCACAGTGCTAACCACTGCGCCACCGTGCTTTAGTTCTCAGTGTTATTCTGTTAGTTTCTTTAGGCCCCTTTGTTCATCCAGGTTTTACTTTAGTATTGTGTTTATATTTTGTCTCCATTTGACACGAGCTCCCCACCTTGCTCTCCAGACACTCCCACCTTGTTGTCATCTTGTATATGTTGCTCAGTTTTTTTCATGCGTAGTAATTTGGTCAACCTGCCCGCTCATGTGTTCCACACCTGCTGCCATTTGTCTCGATCACTTGCTTGTCCTATTTATAGTCTGGCTTTGCCGTCACTCCTTGTTGGAGCCTCTTCTAGCATCTACTCATCCCCACCAGAGCCCTCACTCTGTTCTGGTGTGTTTTCCTGTCTTTTCATCTTGCCGTCTACATGTTCACCTTGCTGTAAGTTTATTTTTTGTGCACTTTTGGACTTTGTGTTTTCCTTGAATAAATACTGTATCACAAACTGCAGTTCAGCACCTGGGTCATTTCTCTCTGCCCCGAGGGGCAAATCATGACAGATTCTTGTTTTATTTATTGCCACAATTCCAACTCTCCTCTTTTATCCATTTTTGGGACTGGTAAAAGTGACCTAAAAGAGGTACTCTTGTGGAATTACTTAGGTTTTTTTTTTAAAGAAAATCTTACAACATTCATGATCAGCCAGTGGCAGCTTTGTGCATGTGCCATTGATTTGCAGTCTGGATGCAGATGGGTTAACACCTCCTGCTCTGACTGCAGCTGAGAGAGACTGCTGCTTGAGGACTGGGCCATCCGTGAGTGCTCTGGGACAGGGGAGGGGCCCATGGCAGCTCTCGCTACTCTTTGAGAAGAGTAAGAGCGATATGTACTTTTACGTCAGAATCTCCAAAAGTCTCCATTTACACCAGAAAAAGTTGCTAGATTTGTCACTGCTCACTTTTTAGAAAAAAGTTGCTTGTGGGGTCTTAATACTCACTAAATATAGCAACAAAGTCATTAAATTGACAACACTGGTTATTTTATCGTTCATACATGGATAAGTACCTGTAGCAGTAAACAGAAAAATCTCCAATAACACTAGAAAAAGTTGCTAGATTTGTCGCTAGTCGCTTTTGACAAAAAAAAAAATAAAAAATCACCAAGTGTAGCACCTTGGGGGAGCCAGATTATCTAGCATCTCAGACAGGAGACAGTGGATAAGCATGGGAGTACAAAGAGCAGGAGGTTCCTGGTGAGATAGCAGGAAGGAGTCAAGGATGAAGTGGGTTGAATGCAGTGTGAAGCAAATGTCATGTTGTGTGTGATGTAAATGCCATGAAACTTAAGAGGAGAGTTTCTGCTGAAATGTTCAGTCTGTTCTTTGCTTGAGAAGTGTGAGTGTGTAATAAATCGTCTGAAATGAATCTGCCTCTTCATTTACACGCTCTACACTGGTGACCCAAGACGTATTATGGAACACGAGGCAAGATCCCCGGAGCCGGCCCGGTCAGGAAGCTACAGCGAGGCGGCAGCCATCCCACAGACAGCCTGGACTGGAACCTCCAGCCACGCGTGTGCGGTTTCAGTCAAGCTACCGGATTTCTGGCAGCACAACCCACGCTCTTGGTTCCACCTCACCGAGGCTCAGTTCGCCCTCCGGGGAGTAACGGCAGACGACACCAGATTCTACCATGTGGTCGCAGCGCTCGACGCCCGCACAGCTCAACACGTAGCGAGCCTGCTCGATCAGGCACCAGCCAGCAACAGATACGAGGCGCTCAAGGCTGCGCTCATCCAGCGCTACACGCTCTCGGACTGTGAGAGAGCAGAGAGGCTCCTGACGCGGACCGAGTTAGGAGATGGTTCGTCCGTAGACCTGATGGAGAAGGTGCTGGCGTTAATGGGCACGGACGACGGGCACTTTCTGTTTGCCCACCTCTTCCTCCGGAACCTTCCGACAGTGGCGAGAGCGGTTCTGGCCAATTCGCCATCGCTGGCCGCGTGAGACTACTGTGCGCTAGCCCAGGAGGCAGACCGGATCATCATCACCACCAGGGCGATCACAGTCAACGCGGCAGCGGCGGAGCCCAGCGAGACGACCAGAGGAGGCGAGGAGCCACCGACGGTAGCGGCAGCGGGGGCCAAGGAGCGCCAGAGAGACACGCTCTGTTTCTATCACTGCCGCTTTGGAGAGAAGGCACACAGATGTGCGCCCCCGTGCCAATTCAAGTGCTCGGGAAATGCCAAGGCCGGGGGGTCGGTAGCAGCTGCGACCCTCGGTGAAGAGAACAAGCTGCTCTACTTGACGGATGCACGCTCAGGTAGGCGTTTCCTCGTGGACACCGGAGCCCAGAAGAGCTTCATCCTGCCGACCTACGCTGACCGGTTGGCAGGACCTAGCGGCCCCGAGATGTTGGCTAGGGCTTCTCGGCGTGGAAGACCCCCACGGAGAGCTTCCCAGGGAAACGATTCACCAGAGCAGCCACACGGACAGACCGAAGTGGCCCCCCCCCCAGCCACAGCCCACCCACAGTCAGACACACTCCCAGCAGCCCCCCACCGGCACAGCAGCGCTGCGGAGGCAGTAAACCCCAGTTACAGCAGATACGGGAGGAGACGGAAGCCCAAGCAGCATGTGGACTGATGTTCTATGGTTCTATCACAGCAGGTGGACTGTTATTCTATTGTTCTATCTAAGATGCTGGGGGGGGTAGTGTAGCACCTTGGGGGAGCCAGATTATCTAGCATCTCAGACAGGAGACAGTGGATAAGCATGGGAGAACAAAGAGCAGGAGGTTCCTGGTGAGATAGCAGGAAGGAGTCAAGGATGAAGGGGGTTGAATGCAGTGTGATGCAAATGTCATGTTGTGTGTGATGTAAATGCCGTGAAACTTAAGAGGAGAGTTTCTGCTGAAATGTTCAGTCTGTTATTTGCTTGAGAAGTGTGAGTGTGTAATAAATCGTCTGAAATGAATCTGCCTCTTCATTTACATGCTCCGCACAAGGAGATTTGAGAAGTCGCCAGATTTAGCGAGCTAGTCGCCAGGTTGGCAGCACTGAATCTTGCATAGGGCCCCTCCAACAGCGGTAAATGGCCCTGCTTCTACCCATTCTCCCAAAATGTAAAAATATAATTTCTTTTAAATAAAGATAGATGTTAATATTTTCACTGTAGCCATATGACCTAAGAAGGCATTTCAAAAAAGTTACAACCAACAAACCCACCTTGTATTAATGAGTGGGACCTTTGAAGGAAAGACATGTTGCCATGATGTCAGATTTAGTTCCTCACAATATAAGTATTTCCTGAAAAACATGTAGGCACACACACACACGCACGCCCTCCCGCTTCCCTCTGTCCTTCCAACCCGTCACTATTTAGAAGTCAGTGACTCTGCTCACTAATGCCAAGAGACGTGTGTGAATCAGGAGATAATGAAAAGTACGGAAGGCTGGACGAGCTCCGTGTGTTAATACCTCCCTTCTCTCTTCACCGGAGGCAAATGGCACAGCAGACGTGAGTTCATGCGGCACAAAACAGTTTCCCTCCATTCACAGGTAATGATGAGCGAGCAAATGCATGGTATGATGGGATAGCTGGGAACACAGAACAGGACTCACGGTGAGTCACAATGAGGCCAGATTACAACGGGCCGAGATCTGGCTATCTTTGGTGCAATTTCACCTGAAATAAATGAACTGTGAGAATCAGGTTATCACGTTAAATGAGTCTTCATTAGTAATTTAGCAAGTAAGCCATTTGGTCCCCATCCTAAAAGTAGTGTATACAATATATTCAGCTCATTATTTAGGCAGTTTGTGGACAACTAGGAGGATCTTAAGTTTTCCCATTACCTTGCCTTTTTCTACAGCAATTTTTTCTATTGTATGTGCAGCACTGCTCTGAAATTTAAAGTGTGTTCTTAAAACAGAAAATTCAATATTTACAACTGAATAGCAGAGCTGTACAACAGCACTAAAACGTGATATGCAGTTCTGTTTTTTTAATATCAGGGTTTCCTCTGGTAACATTTCTCGGTGGCGGGCCGCCTCGCCAGAAATTTTACCGCCTTGCTAAGGAGATATGAATTTATTAAGAAAAATATATGAAGCAATGATTAATTTTTTGTAATATTCTAATTTTTTGAGAAACTGAATTTGGGGTTTTCATAGGCTGTAAGCCATAATCAGCAAAAATGAAAACAAATAAACACTTGAAATATATCACTCTCTGTGTAATGAATCTATATAATATATGGGTTTCACTTTCTGAAATGAGTGACAAAAAATATTGAACTTTTTCATGATATTCTAATTTTTTGAGATGTACCTGTACAAGAAAAGTCAATTTTACAAGAGGAAATTACAAATTTGAGGAACATGGTTTCAACTTTAGATAAATTTACAGAGAAAAGTAGAAAACTATAAGAAAATTGTTATAAATTCTTGAGAAAAACCTCAAACCTTCAAGACTGAAGTCATTACTCAAGTTTTTAAGTGGGTGCTCTTTGGACCCTTAACTCAACTAGAAATTTTTGGTTGCCTACTTTTAATTATTAATTTCAAAGCACTGCTTTTACATGAGTAGAATTTCTGGTTACTATACCCACCTGATCATATAATTTAAGTATGCATGAGTACATTACTATTATGAATGTTTCTTTCCCTTCCCTACTCTCTCAATGGAAAAAAAGAAACACTACAATAAAAATACAAAAAATACACATATTTTTGTCATTTATGTAAACCATGACAAAAAAATCCTGCAGGACAAAACATGACACCTGATGTTTTCTAACCTGTTTGTATACCACCATAGACAGAGAGAGAGCATGAATTAGACAGAGCTCAGAGAAGGCAAGATGAGACAGAAGAGAGGAGCCAAGGAGAGGGAAGTGTTCAGGCAGAGGAAGGAGAGAAGGATAACGCAACTAAAAAGTCTAAACACAGGATGTCTGGGTGGGACCCCAACTGGCGCAATATTCAAGCCTTGGTTGTACAGTACTTCAAATGGTAAGTTCCATATGCAATGTTACTGTGTAAAAATTTAAAAAGAAATAAATAGTATAACATTAACATATTCCAGTATGTTTACTGCCCCCCCATTCCCGGGGAAAAAATATGTTGCCACCGTGCCAAGGTCTTTAAGCCAGAGGAAACACTGGATATTGTGTTAATGATATGACTTGCGATATTTAAAGAAAACCAACTGATAATTTGATATTTTTCCCCACATAAATGTGCAACTTTTTCACATTTTGTCTCATAATTTTCTTTTTCCACCTAAAATTTGCCACCTTTACAGTCATAAATCTAAACTTTTGTCATAAATTTAAGATTTCTTTTCCATGTAAATATGCAGCTTTTTTTCACATTAAATTTGCTGCTTTTTGCTTCAAAAACTCGACCTTTACAGAAATGTGCAACCTTTATCCAACAGCTTTGTGACTTCAAGTATTCTTTTGTAAATGTAAACTTATTTTCTCATAATTTTATTTTACTTAAATGTCCAGTTTTTCCACATAAAATTATATTAAGATTTCCATGGCTGTAACGTCTTCCTCCTTCGTCTGTGGTTGTCTTCTACCCAGCTTTTCTTCTGCCTTAAGGAAGGGATGGGCGATACCAGTATTTTTCCTTTCGATATACCATTAATTTCTTACTTCAAACTTTTGCTTCGATACAGATACTTTTTGCCCCTTAATGGCATTCACTTATATAGCGCTTTTTCTCATCCCTGGATGTCCAAAGTGCTTTACAGATCCTGCTATCCACCCATTCATGCACACATTCACACACTGATGACGGCAGAGCTGCCATACACACACACACAGGCACTAGCTTGGCCACTAGGAGCAACTGGGTGTCTTGCGCAAGGATGCTTCGACATGCAGACTGCAGACAGAGTGGGAATCGAACCCATGACCCTCCGATCAGTAGTCAGTCACACTACACCTGCGCCACAGCCGCCCCTGTAAAGGAAAATCACATGGTTGCAGTTTCATTAACAACTTTATTGCAAGGCCAATGTGAAATATGAATGAAACTCATGAACATAAACACTTAAAAGAAATTCTTATAAAATAATAAAATGGAACAATGAGCAAAGTAAATAAAAAATAAAATGATTTTTTTCAGTTATAATAAAGTAATCCATCCATCTTTTTCCGCTTACTTAAAATGAATGCAAAATTAATTCAATTTCTTAATTTGGTGAAGATTCTCAGTCATCCAGGCGGATAAGTAAGCTGTATGAAAGCTCCGTCAAGTCAACTGGATTCAAGTATTTTTCACTTGTGAAATGTTTCACCATTCATCCAAATTCTATGGTAATACCAAACAGAATTCTATAAATTCTATATCAAGGATTCAGTGTACCCCGCCCGGTATAGGGTTACCGGGGCCCCACCCTGGAGCCAGGCCTGCGGGCAGGGGGGGGGGGGGGCTCCAAGGCTAGCGTCTGGTGGCCGGGTTTCCACCCATGGGACCCGGCCGGGCTCAGCCCGAAGGAGTTACATGGGTCCGCCCTCCAGTGGGCTCACCACCTGCAGGAGGGACCATGGGGGTCCGGTGCTATGTGGATTAGGTGGCGGTCAAAGGCGGAGACCTTGGCGGACTGATCCCAAGCTTTCTAAACTGGCTTTTGGGACGTGGAATGTCACCTCTCTGGTGGGGAAGGAGCCTGAGCTGGTGTACGAGGTTGAGAGATACCGGCTAGATATAGTCGGCCTCACCTCAACACACAGCTCCGGTTCCAGAACCAGTCTCCTGGAGAGGGGCTGGAGCTTGGCCTTTTCTGGAGTTGCCCCAGGCAAGAGGCGACGAGCAGGGGTGGGTATTCTTGTATCCCCCACCTTGCTGCCTCTATATTGGAGTTTTCCCCGGTGGACGAAAGGGTTGCTTCCCTGCACCTTCGGGTTGGGAAACGGGTCCTGACCATCATTTGTGCCTATGCACCAAATTATGTTTCAGAGTACCCACCCCTTTTGGAGTCTGTGACTGGGGTGCTGGAGGGTACTCCTCTTGGAGACTCCATTGCCCTACTGGGGGACTTCAATGCGCACGTGGGCAACGACAGTGAAACTTGGAGGGGGGTGATTGGGAGGAACGGCCTGCCCGATCTGAACCCGAGTGGTGTTCAGTTATTGGACTTCTGTGCTAACCACAGTTTGTCCATAATGAACACCATGTTCAAGCATAAAGGTGTCCATATGTGCCCTTGGCACCAGGACACCCTAGGTCGCAGGTCGATGATCGATTTTGTTATTGTGTCATCAGACCTGCGACCGTATGTCTTGGACACCCGGGTAAAGAGAGGTGCAGAGCTGTCAACTGATCACCACCTGGTGGTGAGGTGGATCCGATGGCAGGGGAGGAAGCCATTCAGACCTGGTAGACCCAAACATATAGTGAAGGTGTGCTGGGAACGTCTGGCTGAGGCCCCTGTTCGGGAGGTCTTCAACTCCCACCTCCGGAAGAACCTCAACCACATTCCAAGGGAGTCTGGAGACATGGAGTCTGAATGGGCCATGTTCTCCACCTCTGTTGTTGAAGCGGCAGCCCAGAGCTGTGGCCGCAAGGTGGTCGGTGCATCTCGTGGTGGCAACCCCCAACCCAAGTGGTGGACACCAGTGGTGAGGGGGTCCATTAAGCTGAAGAAGGAGTCCTATCAAGCTTGGTTGGCTTGTGGGACTCCCGAAGCAGCTGAGGTGTACCGGCAGGCCAAGAGGAGTGCAGCTCGGGTGGTTGCTGAAGCAAAAACTCGGGTATGGGAGGAGTTTGGTGAGGCCATGGAGCAAGACTTTCGGTCGGCCTCGAAGAGATTCTGGCAAACTGTCCGGCAGCTCAGGAGGGGAAAGCAGCTCCCTGTCCACACTGTGTATGATGCAGATGGGACACTGTTGACTTCAACTGGGGATATCGTCGGGCGGTGGAAGGAATACTTCGAGGATCTCCTCAATCCCACTGATACGCCTTCCACAGAGGAAGCAGGGTTTGGGGACGAGGGGGATAACTCGCCTATCACAGGGGCTGAGGTCGCCAAGGTGGTTAAAAATCTCCTTGGTGGCCGGGCCCCGGGGGTGGACGAGATTCGCCCTGAGTACCTCAAGGCCCTTGATGTTGTTGGGGTGTCATGGCTGACACGCCTCTGCAACATTGCATGGAGGTCGGGGGCAGTGCCTTTGGCATGGCAAACCGGGGTGGTGGTTCCTCTCTTCAAAAAAGGGGACCGGAGGGTGTGCTCCAACTTTAGAGGGATCACACTCCTCAGCCTCCCTGGGAAGGTCTATGCCAAGGTACTGGAGAGGAGAGTCCGGCAGTTGGTTGAACCTCGGATTCAGGAGGAGCAATGTGGTTTTTGTCCTGGCCGTGGCGCATCGGACAAGCTCTTTACCCTCTCGAGAATCCTTGAGGGTTCGTGGGAGTTTGCCCAACCAGTTTACATGCGTTTTGTGGACTTGGAGAAGGCATTTGACCGCGTCCCTCGTGGTTTTTTGTGGGGGGTGCTTCGGGAGTATGGGGTATCGGGCTTGTTGTTACGAGCTATTCGGTCTCTGTACGACCGTTGTGAGAGTTTGGTTCGTATTGCCAACACTCGGTCGGAGCCATTCCCAGTGAGAGTTGGACTCCGCCAGGGCTGCCCTTTGTCACCGATCCTGTTCATAATTTTTATGGACAGGATTTCTAGGTGCAGCCAGGAAATGGAGGGTGTCATGCTTGGTTCAGGTTCAGGTTACTTTATTTGTACCCGTAGGTAGATTTGTTGACCACAGGATCTCATCTCTGTTGTTTGCAGATGATGTTGTCCTGTTGGCTTCATCCAGCAATGACCTACAGCTCTTGCTGGGACGGTTTGCTGCTGAGTGTGAAGTGGCTGGGATGAGAATCAGCACCTCCAAGTCCGAGTCCATGGTCCTCAACCAGAAAAAGGTGGATTGTCCTCTCTGGGTTGGGGACAGGCTCCTGCCCCAAGTGGAGGAGTTTAAGTATCTTGGGGTCTTATTCACGAGTGAGGGGAAAATGGAGTGAGAGATTGACAGACGGATTGGAGCAGCATCTGCAGTGATGTGGACGTTGTACCGGTCTGTTGTGGTGAAGAGGGAGCTTAGTGCTAAGGCAAAGCTATCGATTTACCAGTCAATCTACGTTCCTACTCTCACCTATGGTCACGAGCTTTGGGTAATGACCGAAAGAACAAGATTGCGGATACAAGTGGCTGAAATGAGCTTTCTCCGTAGGATTGCTGGACTCGCCCTCAGAGATAGGGTGAGGAGCTCAGCCATCCGGGAGAGGCTCAGAGTAGAACCGCTGCTCCTCCACATTGAAAGGAGTCAGTTGAGGTGGTATGGGCATCTGGTTAGGATGCCTCCTGGACGCCTTCCACTTGAGGTGTTTCAGGCACGTCCCACTGGGAGGAGACCCCGGGGCAGACCCAGGACTCGATGGAGAGACTATGTCTCCCAGCTGGTCTGGGAACGCCTTGATATCCTCTCTAAAGAGCTGGAGCAGGTGGCTGGGGAGAGGGAAGTCTGGGCTTCTCTGTTTGATCTGCTGCCTCCGCGACCCGGACCTCCGGAAAAGCGGTAGAAGATGGATGGATGGATGGATACCAAACAGCATATATGTGTTTTTTTCCCCACAATGTAATGTTTTTTAAATTTTATTTATTTATTTATTATTTTACAAACTTAAATAGTGCTTATTTTGTTCATTGTTCAAAATTATGCTGCTTGGTATCACCATAGAATTTGGATGAATGGTGTAACATTTCAGAAGTAATACTTCTGCTGCTCGCGACGCTGCTAAGCTCACTCTGTGCAGCAGTGAGTCTTCGGTGCTGACATCTGATAGGCTGCCATAATCATGTGACACAGCAGACCAGCTCGAAAGTATGTCTGGGCTGGTTTTTCACTGGTTTTCACACATAAATGTAATGCCTGAACTCAGAAGTGAAAACAAACTGCACGTGGTATTGTGATAAATACACAGTGGTATTGTGATATTGTGATATTTTAAAAAAGTATTGACCCCAAAGTATTGACTAGCTGGTATCAAAGTATCAATACTTGCATATCGATGTGCCCATCCCTACCTTAAGGTACATTCCTGCCACCTACCTTTTTGGCCATGTAAATGCTGCTCCAAAATGGCGGCACGTGACATACGATTACCGCTGTTCAAGCCCTCTTTTATTATACGCAGTTTGTACACCTTAATTGGAGTGGTGGCTTAGCCCTAGTTGATAGAGCATCCGCCCCACAACCGGGAGGTAGGGGGTTCAAGTCCCAGCCAGGTCATAGCAAAGACCATATAAAAATGGTACTTATCACCATCTAGCATCATGCTCAGCGTAATAGAATGGGGAAAGGAGAAGTTGTTTGTGGCGGCGCCTGGCATGGCAGCGATCCTTCTGATTCGACATGTGATTAACACTGTAGATAAGAGAAACGTAATTTTGTTCTACTGTACATGATTGGCTGTATGGACTGAATGACAATAGAGATGGCTTCTTATTCTACACCGCAATAACAATAAAATTTCAATATACTGCGCAGCTCTACCGAATAAGTCAAATGACCATTGCTTATACAGTGCCAAGCCTGCAAAGAATTGTCACCCAACTCTAACCATAAGCGTTTAAGAATATCTTAGCATTTTCCAGCGCCACTATGCTACATGCTTTATATCATGAGACCAACAAAGTCAGTTAGTAGCTAATGAACAGAGGGGCTCATTTTGCTACTGAAGAGCCAGATATTTCCCTCAGGAGTAGCTGTCTCCATAAACAGAAAAAGGAGATTGAATACCAGAGTTTAAATGAGTGTCTGACCAGAAATATAATTCCAAATCAATGCTAATGTTGTTCCGTGAATGACATTTGCTTGGTTTTAATGGTGTGAAGAGACATTTTCTTTTTTCTTTGACCATATAAAGCAATACTGGCATAACGTCATCTCTGCTGGAGTCCGAGTTCCACCCTATGCAGGACATACTGGATGCACTGAGGAGCTCATTTAGCAGCAGACTACATCATCCCAGGTGCACAACCGAGAGGTTTTGTAGGTCCTTCCTACCAACGGCTGTCAGACTGTACAACCTAAGCAGGGCTGCTCGCAGAGATAGCAAAAAGACGTAACAAACTAATAGTTTTTTGAATGCAAAAGATGCAATAGACTTACACAATGGTCCTCTCCGGCATACAACTAGGAACATACCGGTCGCTATGGAGGGTGAGAATATGTATGGGCACATAATCATACCATGTAGGATAACTAAGTAGACGGTTATGCTGTTTCATCCCACCTAGCAACAATGCTCTGCACTGTGTGTGTTTATATATTTACATATTTATTCCATCTAGCTACAATGCTCTGCACTGGGTGTGTTTATATTTATATATCTATATATTTATTCCATCTAGCTACAATGCTCAGCACTGGGTGTGTTTATATTTATATATCTATATATTTATTCCATCTAGCTACAATGCTCCGTACTGTGGGTGTTTATATATTTACATATTTATTCCATCTAGCTACAATGCTCTGCACTGTGTGTCTGTGTGTGTGTGTGTGTGTATATATATATTTTATAGTAATATGTACATATGTATATTAGCTGCTCTTGCTTGCTTGTTTTTTTTTTGTTTTTTTTTTGTTTTTTTTTTTCTTGCCTTCTGATTGTTGCTGTGAGTGTTGCTATCCCTGTGCTGTTGCAATCCTGGAATTTCCCCGTTGTGGGACTAATAAAGGCTTATCTTATCTTATCTTATCTTACTTCTTTAACCAAAATCTGAAAAGATCGATTGGGACATGTAGAAGTACATGGTAAACATGGTGTAGACTTTATGATAATGATGGTGTTATGTCTGGGAAACTGGAAGGACTCACAGAGACTGGCGTTTGCTTGGAACACGAGCTTTATTAAATAACTATGCTGGTGGTACAGAGTATTGTTATGGGAGGCCGAGCTAAGAGAGCGCCGTAACAAGAGGCTGGAAAATGGCCGTCTATTAGAGTTATATGCTCGGTGTGATGACGTCACCAAGCGGCTGCGTCATCACGCTGACGCTGACCAAACTTGTAGTTTCCCAACACCACAGATGGCAATTCAACTTTCAGTTTATCCCTTAATAATTGTCACAAGCTTATGTTACTATTTATCTCACAGTGTAGCATGGCCCTAGATGAATGATTTGGCTTCACATTTAATTGATACTTATAATTATTGTATAAATAAAAACAACCTAAAACCCAATTTACTTCCATCCCACTATGTTTCCAACAGCAGCTCCCACCTCTTATGGCACATTCCTTTTGCAATTACAACTCAATTTTACAGGCATAGCCCTCTATTACTTGCCATAAAGAAGGTTTTTCTGGTTGTGAAATCAGATGAGCCTTTACAACAATGTTTTTCAACCGGGGGTGCCATGAGAGATTGTTTGGGGTGCCGTGGGAAATTGTCTGATGTTTACTCAATTGGTCCAAAAATTGCAAACAATTTGCCTTTGATGTGTGTCAGTGCCTGTAGTGCCTCTTCCATGTCTGTGGGTGGCAGTATAATCAATGGCATTATCAATGCGTTCTTCTTCTTCTTCATTAAAAATTCACCCTGTGGAGAGAGGTGGCTTACCTTTATAATTTCTGCAGCCACTTTGTACATTTTGTGGGAATCCCCCCAAAAAACGCTGTGAGGTGTGAGTTCACAACATTATCCGGAGAGGCACATCAGCTGGGAAGATGTCACTACCTCCAAAAGTTGCACCATGATGTTGGCTGTTTTTAGCATTAAACAAGCAGTGAATAAAACTGTCAAGGACTCTGCAGGTCCTCCATCCATCCGTCTCTGGTACATCTCATTTTCCAACTACTTTATTGTCCTGGTAACGACAGAATATCAATGCTGATTTGTATGTAATCACACTGCATTTCACACTGATTATAAATAAATTATAATGTGAATGCTGGACCGCTCCTGGATGAGTTTCCTGACAGCTGCACAATTCCACGAAGTTTGGAAGAATAAATAGAAAATTGAATTCCAAAGCTCCAGTGTGGGAGCATTTTGAACTGAAGCTAAATGAGCAAGGAGAGCCCAGTAATGTCAACAACTCAGTATGTAGCCTATACTTGACAACAGTTATAACAAAAACTGAAAAATGCATTAAAACATAACCATCCATCCATCCATCCATCCATCTTCTACCGCTTTTCCGGAGGTCCGGGTCGCGGAGGCAGCAGTTCAAGCAGAGAAGCCCAGACTTCCCTGTCCCCAGCCACCTGCTCCAGCTCTTCAGAGGGGATACCAAGGCGTTCCCAGACTAGCTGGGAGACATAGTCTCTCCACCGAGTCCTGGGTCTGCCCCGGGGTCTCCTCCCAGTGGGACGTGCCTGAAACACCTCAAGTGGGAGACGTCCAGGAGGCATCCTAATCAGATGCCCATACCACCTCAACTGACTCCTTTCAATGTGGAGGAGCAGCGGTTCTACTCTGAGCCTCTCCCGGATGACTGAGCTCCTCACCCTATCTCTGAGGGTGAGTCCAGCAATCCTACGGAGAAAGCTCATTTCAGCCGCTTGTATCCGCGATCTCGTTCTTTCGGTCATTACCCAAAGCTCGTGACCATAGGTGAGAGTAGGAACGTAGATTGACTGGTAAATCGACAGCTTTGCCTTAGAACTAAGCTCCCTCTTCACCACAACAGACCGGTACAACGTCTGCATCACTGCAGAGGCTGCTCCAATCCGTCTGTCGATCTCTCGCTCCATTTTCCCCTCACTCGTGAACAAGACCCCAAGATACTTAAACTCCTCCACTTGGGGCAGGAGCCTGTCCCCAACCCGGAGAGGACAATCCACCTTTTTCCGGCTGAGGACCATGGACTCGGACTTGGAGGTGCTGATTCTCATCCCAGCCGCTTCACACTCAGCGGCAAACCGTCCCAGCAAGAGCTGTAGGTCATTGCTGGATGAAGCCAACAGGACAACATCATCTGCAAACAACAGAGATGAGATCCTGTGGTCACCAAGCATGACACCCTCCATTCCCTGGCTGCGCCTAGAAATCCTGTCCATAAAAATTATGAACAGGACCGGTGACAAAGGGCAGCCCTGGCGGAGTCCAACTCTCACTGGGAATGACTCCGACCGAGTGTTGGCAATACGAACTAAACTCTCACAACGGTCGTACAGAGACCGAATAGCTCATAACAACAAGCCCGATACCCCATACTCCCGAAGCACCCCCCACAAAAATCCACAAGGGACGCGATCAAATGCCTTCTCCAAGTCCACAAAACACATGTAAACTGGTTGGGCAAACTCCCACGAACCCTCAAGAATTCTCGAGAGGGTAAAGAGCTGGTCCGATGTGCCACGGCCAGGACGAAAACCACATTGCTCCTCCTGAATCCGAGGTTCGACCAACGGCCGGACTCTCCTCTCCAGTACCTTGGCATAGACCTTCCCAGGGAGGCTGAGGAGTGTGATCCCTCTAAAGTTGGAGCACACCCTCCGGTCCCCTTTTTTGAAGAGAGGAACCACCACCCCGGTTTGCCATGCCAAAGGCACTGCCCCCGACCTCCACGCAATGTTGCAGAGGCGTGTCAACCATGACAACCCAACAACATCCAGGGCCTTGAGGTACTCGGGGCGAATCTCGTCCACCCCCGGGGCCCGGCCACCAAGGAGATTGTTAACCACCTTGGTGACCTCAGCCCCTGTGATAGGCGAGTCATCCCCCTTGTCCCCAAACCCTGCTTCCTCTGTGGAAGGCGTATCAGTGGGATTGAGGAGATCCTCGAAGTATTCCTTCCACCGCCCGACGATATCCCCAGTTGAAGTCAACAGTGTCCCATCCGCACCATACACAGTGTGGACGGGGAGCTGCTTTCCCCTCCTGAGCCGCCGAACAGTTTGCCAGAATCTCTTTGAAGCCGACCGAAAGTCTTGTTCCATGGCCTCACCGAACTCCTCCCATACCCGGGTTTTTGCTTCAGCAACCACCCGAGCTGCACTCCGCTTGGCCTGCCGGTACACCTCAGCTGCTTCGGGAGTCCCACAAGCCAACCAAGCTTGATAGGACTCCTTCTTCAGCTTAATGGCCCCCCTCACCACTGGTGTCCACCACTTGGTTCGGGGGTTGCCACCACGAGATGCACCGACCACCTTGCTGCCGCAGCTCTGGGCCGCCGCTTCAACAACAGAGGTGGAGAACATGGCCCATTCAGACTCCATGTCTCCAGACTCCCTCGGAATGTGGTTGAAGTTCTTCCGGAGGTGGGAGTTGAAGACCTCCCGGACAGGGGCCTCAGCCAGACGCTCCCAGCACACCCTCACTATACGTTTGGGTCTACCAGGTCTGAATGGCTTCCTCCCCTGCCATCGGATCCACCTCACCACCAGGTGGTGATCAGTTGACAGCTCTGCACCTCTCTTTACTCGGGTGTCCAAGACATACGGTCGCAGGTCTGATGATACGATAACAAAATCGATCATCGACCTGCGGCCTAGGGTGTCCTGGTGCCAGGTGCACATATGGACACCCTTATGCTTGAACATGGTGTTCGTTATGGACAGACTGTGGTTAGCACAGAAGTCCAATAACTGAACACCACTCGGGTTCAGATCGGGCAGGCCGTTCCTCCCAATCACCCCCCTCCAGGTTTCACTGTCGTTGCCCACGTGCGCATTGAAGTCCCCCAGTAGGACAATGGAGTCTCCAGGAGGAGCACCCTCCAGCACCCCAGTCACAGCAACATAACCATCCCACTCAATTTTTCCAAGTGGGAACAAAACCGCACTCCTGAATGCAAAGCCCTTCATTTCCCCACAGTCTAATATAAAAGAGCCTTTGACCAACAAAACAGATATAAACATGACAGTGATAAATTAAAAAAAAAAAATTCTATTAAAAAATTTACTGTCAAAATTTGTTATCTTTACAGGCCTAATTACAATTTTGGGCCCGACCAAATCTCAGAACATTCCACGGTCCCTGCAGTATACAATGTGCTAAACTCTTTCAATTATAATGCAAGATAACTTGATAAAAGAAGGAACTTTCGATTCTTGAATATTAGCAGTAGCAGGAAAATTCACATTTTACTGTTATGCACAGTAAAATTTCCTTAACATTACACAGTGACCATGCTCGCTGCAAAGCATAGACCAGGGGTCTCCAACTTGTGGTTCTTTTGCCCATAATCACTGGCTCCCTGTTATGGGGGTGGGGGGGGGGGAAGCTGCAGATTTACCACAAAAAGTTGCAAATTTATAACAAAAATATCAAAGTTTCAAATGAAATGTTGGAAAGTTGCAATTAAAATGTAACAGTTTATCAGGAAAATTTGAAATTTGTATGGAGAAAAGTCTCAAATTTGTGATAAAATTTCCTAGGAAAGCTTCAAATTTATGTGGAAAAATCATACATTTTCAGGAAAAAAACAGTGTCAGACAACAACAACAAAAGTACTTACAAACTTATAGAAAAGATTACAAATATGATAAAAAGTGGCAAATATACATAAAAAAATCAAGAATTTAGGAAAAAAGCTGCACATTTATAGTACGAAAAGCTATGAATTAATGAAAATAAAGTAAAAACAAATACCTGCAATAAGCACAAGTTTGAACAGAAAAAGTTTAAAATGTACAATAGAAAAGTACAAATTTACTGTGCTGGAGTATTGAATTTACCGTAAAAACAATCTGTGAAACATTTATGAGAAAAAACGCAAATTTGAGAAATGGACCTCACAGAATTTGCAGTTTTAGAAGAAAGTCTTGCATTTGCAAGTATTAAGCTGGATTTATGCACCCGCGTCAACACGACACTGCTGCAACGGCATCGCTGCAATATCCCCTGCGTTGCCCGATGTGCACCTCTCTAGAGAAGGAGAGGTGCACGTCGGCGACGCAGACCGTAAGAGCGGTGATTGGTCTACTTCGTCTCCTTCACATTTCCTGGCTCTCGTCTCTGCTCCTCTCTGCTCATGCACGGTGGCACAACTTCCAAAGCGAGTTGGTTCAACAACGATCCAAATTCAGAACAATATTAAGGAAGTGAGCACTTACAGAACATTTTGACCCGTCATAACCCCAGTAATTACACAGATTGTCAAATAATGGCAGCAGCGGTGGTTGCACGCACCGTTTTCTCCGACCTCTTTTTCTCTGTGCAGCGATCATATGATAAGTTGTTTTTTCCGAACATTTATTAGCTTCAACTCCATCCAGCTCTTATCCATTGCTGTTTAATAAACAAAAACATACAATGAACACAAATCACTCTACACATCAGCAGAAACCCGTTTTGGCAGTGGAACAACACTTTCTACCCAACACAAAAAAAAATTGCTGATCACTGCGTCGGTGAAGTACGTTGGTAATGGTGTTGATGTGATGCGGGTGCATAAATCCAGCTTTAGTAGCAAACTTATGACAAAAAAAGCAAGAAAATTTGATAAATCTGATTACAAAAACATTATAAGAAAAGTCTAACTTTAATTTTTTGAGAACAACACTGTGATTTTTGTGGAAAAAAGTTGCAGATTTATGAGTAAAAGCTGATTTCTAAGGCAATAGTATCATATATAAAAGGAAAGTATACGTATTCTGCAGAAAGAGCTGCAGAATTTTATGGGACAAAATTTGCTTAATTTTTTTTTTCTATTTGTATACTTTATTAATTCCCAGAGGGAAATTCAGAGCATCCACCTGAATGGATGAGACAGACACGGTACAGCACCAATCACACACACATTCACACCTAGGGCCACTTTAGAGTCTCCAATTAACCTAACTTGCATGTTTCTGGCCTGTGGGAGGAAACCAGAGTACCGGGGGTAAACCCACGCAGACACGGGGAGAACATGCAAACGCCACACAGAAGGGTCACCGATGCTCAGGGGTGGAATTGATCCCGTGACCTTCATACTGTGCTGCCACAGTGCTAACCACTGCACCACCGAGCTGCCTGAAACAGATCTTTTAGCTGTAGAGGTTGCAGACCCCTGGCATAGTCCCTCTGCCCAAAGCCTTTTCTAAGCAGATAGGAAAAAAATCCTCATTAATTCTGAATATCAAGCAGAGTTTCTGTTCAAAACTTACCTGTCCCCCACAAGGGACAACTTCTGACAGTGCCCTCTGTCTTCTGAGTCTGCCAAACGGTGTCAGTTCAGCGGATAACAGTCCTTTGTTGGGCGACCGTGCCCGCATTCCCTCCATGTTTTTTCAAAACCGCACCCCCCCATTCAATTACTTTTAATTACTGAGGGGGACAATCCGTACAGCACCTTAGCAACAGTTGGCGCGGGTGGAATTGTGCGGCTGGTTGGTGGCGGCGATGGGAAATTAGCAAGCAACAAGCCTGACATGTGTGGTTTATGGATGACTTCTTCCGGGGGGCTCGCGGGGAGCTTCTGTCTGCGGTCCTCAAGGGCTGAATTAGCCCTCTGATCCACTAATCAATTTGGAGAGGGAGAGAAAATGAACACAGGTTCTCCCACTCAAAGCGAAGGAGGAAATATATTCCGCCCCGTGGTTAGAATTGGCTGCCTGTGCGAAATGGATGCCATTTTAAAGAGCAGGCCATTTGTGTCACGCTTCTTTGTTATTATTTCCGTGTGATAAATAGGTCACAGTTGAAATGTTTTGTCTGTTTTTTTTTTTTTTTTGTTGAGGAAGTCTGAATCGCATTCTTGGCAGAGGAACATCGGCATTTTTTTTTTTTTTTCCGGGGGGAGGTAAATGATCATACGGTGTCTACGCCTATGTGATCAGGTTAGAAAAATGTCTGAGCACCATCCGTGACCTGTATAAATCACACCAGTGGCATATTTAAAGTATTATTGTGCCATAATGAAATATTCAAATGCTGCCTGCTTTCCTCCGAGCACAATGGAGCAGGCATGCCTGTAATGATGACATAATGGCCCCGGAGAAACAAATGGGATCCGTAGGAAATGAATCTCCAGGACTCTCGGTGTGACAGATGAGCCCGGAAAAGTGGGTCAGAACCGCAATGTTGGCTGGCTGCACATCTGGGCCGAGACGCAACACCCAGCGCAATCAGGCATCCGCAGACAGGTGATCCCCATTTGCATACCTCGAGGTCAATTATGGATTGCGGCTTACCGTGATGGGGCCGTGGGTGATAAAGGGAGATGCTGAGAAAGCATTTATTTCCGTTTTGTATGGGAGCGAAAAGAATTGCGTCTGTGAAGCGCCCACGCTCCTGATTTCCTCCGAAACTCCAGCTGCTCCCCACTGCCAGAACAAAAGAACTGTTGTTTGTTAATCAAGGAAAACTCAATTGGGTAACCTCGCACTACGTTCTCGCTTTTCCACCAAGTCAGTCATATTTTAATCACCACAGCCGCGCAATTAATCACAGAGATGTTTGGCGTGATTGCCATGAATATTCAGCTACCTGCCGAAGTCGTTCACCCGACCCTTCCTCCCCTGTCATCTTAATTATATTCCGTTTTCCGGTCCCGCGGCGGAGCTGCAGCCTGTTTGCCTCGCGCACCCAGCCTCCCCTTAACAGTCATTAAGAAAAATGACACGAGGGCAGGCAACGGAAGTACCTGTGTATGCGGAAATTAGTTTAAAGGTAGACGCCGCACAGCTCTCCGCAATGAAATCCCCTCTACCTTGCTCTGGCTCGACGCAGAGAGCCATAAATCACCGTGCGCTACTTCCTGACGGCTGAGAATCAGAGCATTCTGTCTTTGGAAATGTGACGGGGTGGGACACCTCCCAGTGCACATGGCTCAGCCTTGATTATTGGGTATAGAAAATCACAGTCGGAGACAAAGGAAGCTGAGGTGCTTCTCAAAACAGAGCCCTGAAACTGAAAAAAACTGAGTCCTGTATGAATAATAATCTCATTCTGCATTATTATCATCCATCCATCCATCCATCCATCCATCTTCTACCGCTTAATCCTTTTCGGGCCACGGGGGGGCTGGAGCCTATCCCAGCATCTTTGGGCGAGAGGCAGGGTACACCCTAGACAGATCGCCAGTCCATCGCAGGGCCAACACAAAGAGACAGACAACCATTCACTCTCACATCCATACCTAAGGACAATTTAGAATCCCCAATTGATGCCAATTAACCTCACCTGCATATCTTTGGCCTGTGGGAGGAAACCTGAGTACCCGGAGTAAACCCACGCAGACACAGGGAGAACATGCAAACTCCACACAGAAGGGTCACTGATAGTCTGGAGTAGTGATGGGTCCATGAGGCGTCATGATGCGTTTTGACACATTACAAAACTGTATTGATACTGTGTTGATACTGTGTCACTAAATACTGATACCTGCTGGACCTTAAAAATCCCTACAGGCAACCTAGTTGACAGACTCAACTGACACTGATTTGATGACCTAGTATATACAATAATATACTGCTCCATAAAATAAAGGGAACACTGTCCCTCAAACTGTCCACTTAGGAAGCAACACTGATTGACATCAATTTCACATGCTGTTGTGTGATTTTGTAAAGAACAAAGTATTTAATAAGAATATTTCATTCAAATCTAGGATGTTTAGTGTTCCCTTTATTTTTTTGAGCAGTATATAATTTAAGTCATTGTATTTTATATTGTATTATTTCATATCTTCATTTTAATTTCAAATATCGTTGATATTTTTAGATACAGTCAATAAATAATGTGAACATGTATCATAACGTGAAAATCTAAGTGAACGTGTTGTGAATGAAGATGCTTGTGGACTGGGATTTTTTTTTTTTTTTTACAAATTTTTATTAAAAACAAAAAAGCTTTTCCAGCGTTTTGAAATTGAGTCTGTTACGCTTTTTTGATACAACTTCTCCAGCTGTAGAAAACACCCGCTCTCACGACACAGATGAAGCTGGAGTGCAGAGAAATTGTAAGGCAAGCTGAAAGAGGTTTGGATAGATGATCTTTTGGTTGTCCCAGTATCTCATAGGATCCTGGGACCTGGCAATATTGCCTTCTGCCAGGTATCTCTGCACCTCCTGGATGGCATCAGCTGTGGCACTTTTGGTCTGCCTGCCCACTTCGATGTTGAGATGTTGCCAAAGGTTATCTAAAAAACCACAAATTGGCATTTTAGTACATGATTTCCAAACAACAAACAAATAATGCTGAATAACATGGCTGAAGTGGGTGCAGACAGCTGTTGTGAAGACGGTCCCGTCTAAATTGAGACTATGTGCAATGCAAATTGAGTGCCAAATTTGGAGCTGTCTAGTGGATGCAATCATGTTTGGTGCTGCGTCGGTCACAAGACACTTTACTTTACTGGTTATGGCCCAGTCCTCCATCATGCCCCTTTTGACTTGGGCCAAATTGTCAGCAGTGTGACTTTGTGGAAAGTACTGCACTCCCAACACAGACGTACACAACTGCAAATTCTCATTAATGTAGTGACAGGTAAGAGCCAAGTAAGCCTCCATGTTCACAGATGTCCACATGTCAGCTGTTATACTCACTGCCACAGCTTGCTGTACTTCCTTTTTCACTCACTCCCGTTCCTCCTCGTACTTTTTGGCCACCATTTGTTTGATGGTCTGAAAATTACACCAAGTCAAACCAAAAGCAAATCCATATATTTAAATTAAAGATTAAATAAATTGGATATATCAACTACTACTTTAGATAATTTCCACAAACCTTTCTGGTGGGCAAAACATATGAGGGCTGAAGGGCCTGAATCAGTTCCCTGAACCCTTCACTCTCCGCAATGCTGAGGGGCTGGCAGTCCTTCAGGACGAAATTGAGCACAGCTTCATCCAGCATCTGCTTCCTGGAAGCTTGATGGTTAAAAATGAAGTAAAGAATAAATTAATAGGAATTAATTATCAATTAAGCAACTGTGAGTAAGTAGTAGAAGGGCTGTATACCGGAGTCTATCCTGGGTGTATCCAGGACTTCATTTTCATGCCTGGCCCTATAATGTCTCAGCATTGAGGAGGCGCTTTTGTTTAAATATGACAGCTCTGTTGAACAAATGCGACATTTAGCCTGCAGAAAATATGAAGAGTAAACTAAGAGTCACTTTCAAATGAATTTGAATTCAGATAGATCAAGTGGAAACTCTGAAAGGAACAGGATGAAACAACAAGGAAATTAAAACAAAGAAAATAGTATTTTAAAAATACTATTTTTAAATACCTTATTTTCCGATATCAGATCAAAATGGTCCCACACAGCGGAAACCTTTCTTTTTCCTTGAGGCTGCTCATGCTCCATAATTTGTGATAAATTTGCACAAGGACCGTCCACAACACATATGAGAGTCTTTGGGCAAATGCATCCTGTTGACAGATGCGCTTCCTTATAAACGCTGGCGCGTCAGTGTTTCGATGCGCTAGCGTCACGTGACCGATACAGTACCTGTATCGGCCACGTGACTTTCTTAAAGCGATACGCACCGACACGCACCGACACAGGGTTTCGCTCTATGAGCTCGACGCATGCGCCGACGCATCGGTGTTGCCGGACCCATCACTAGTCTGGGGGTGGGATCGAACCCACGATGGTCAAGGGCGGAATCGACCCCACGACCCCCCCGCTGTGCTGCCACTGTGCTAACTACTGTGCCACTGTGCTGCAGTGAAACTTATTTGAGGACATTTAATGTAATTTATTTATTCACTTTCTGATCTGTTTCTTACTTGACTTAACCAGTGAATCACAAATACAATCACAGCAATGGGTAGAAATGTGCTGATCTCATTCAAACTCTAAAAATATATATTTACTTGTATAAACATATGCTATAAAGATTTTCCCTGACTTAGTATTTCCCCTTGACTAAGAGGAACCAAACTTATCAGAGTTCTTAGTCTTTCTCTACAAAGATACCACCAAGGTTTATGCAGCTGTGGAGACCTCACCTGTACACCATGTTCAAAATTATTATACAAATATTTGTCTCTGATTTTTCTAAGTAGTTGATGCAAATGACAGTCAGTGTAATTTTCAAGTCATCAACCATTAGAGCATAATTCAAATTTGATTGAACAAACCTCCCAATGATAACTATATGTTTGCAAAAAAAAAAATAAAAAAAAAATCAAAATGCACTGCTCCAAATCATTATGCACACCAAAGTTTCAAAACACATTATTGGTTGTAAAGAACTGAAAATGGTCATTTCTTGAATTTGCAGCATTAGGAGGTCATATTTTTACTGAAATCAAAAGCTATTTCAATCAAAAACATCTTAACAGGCCAAGTTACATGTTAACATAGGACCCCCTTCTTTGATATAACCTTCACAATTTGTGCATCCATTGAACGTGTGAGTTTTTGTAGAGTTTCTGCTTGAATTTCTTTGCAAGATGTAAGAATAGCCTCCCACAGCTGCTGTTTTGATGTGAACCGCCTCCCACCCTCATAGACTGTTTGATTGAAGATGCCCCAAAGGTTCTCAATAGGGTTGATGTCAGGGGAGGACGGGGGCCACACCATGAGTTTTTCACCTTTTATGCCCATAGCAGCCAATGACACAGAGGTATTCTTTGCAGCATGAGATGGTGCATTGTCATGTATAAAGATAATTTTGCTATGGAAGGCACATTTTTTCTTTTTGTACCATGGAAGAAAGGGGCTAGTCAGAAACTATATACTTTGCCAAGGTCATTTTCACATGTTCAGGGACACTACTAGCTCTCTACCCATTATTCTGGCCCAAAACATGACTCTGCCACCTCCTTGCTGACATTGCAGCTTTGTTGGGACATGGTGGCCATCCATCAACCATTCACTACTCCATCCATATGGACTATTCAGGGTTGCACGGCGCTCATCAGTAAACAAGACTGAAAATTAGTCTTCATGTATTTCTGGGCCCACTGCAACTGTTTCTGCTTGTGAGCATTGGTTAGGGGTGGCTGAATAGTAGGTTTATGTACAACTGCAAGCCTCTGGAGGATCCTACACTTTGAGGTTCATGGAACTCCAGAGGCACCAGCAGCTTCAAATAGCTGTTTGCTGCTTTGTAATGACATTTTAGCAGCTGCTGTCATAATCTGATGAATTTGTCTGGCAGAAACCTTCCTCATTATGCCTTTATCTGCACAAACCCGTCTGTGCTCTGAATCAGCCACAAATTTCTTCACAGTACAATGATCACACTTAAGTTTTTGTGAAATATCTAATGTTTTCATACCTTGTCCAAGGCATTGCACTATTTGACACTTTTCAGCAGCAGAGAGATCCTTTTTCTTTCCCATATTGCTTGAAACCTGTTGCATGTTTGTGGAACATCCTTTTTAAGTACTTTTCCTTTAATTGAGCTGGCCTGATAAACTAATTATGACAGGTGTCTGAGATTGATATCAGTGGTCCAAAGAGCCCTGAGACACAATACCATCCATGAGTTTAATTGAAAATAAAAAAATGAATGTTTATGACACTAAAATACTATTTGCTTAATAATTTGGAATGTAGCATAGAAGTCTGCAGGTTGTGTCAAAAGCCACGGCTTGACCTTGAAAGTGCTTGGCCTTCAAAAATGACTTCATGGTTGGAAAGAATTGGAAGTCATGGATGACCGTGGTTCTGTCTGGGCAATATGCAAGCTGTGAACCGAGGTGCTGTCTTGCAGGAAGGAAGGCAGTTTTGGTCAGCGTGCTACGCCTCTCAGTTTGGTAACTTTCTACAATTTTTCAGCAGTGAAGCATAGTAAGTCCCAGTAATTGTGGTACCCTTTGCCAGAAAATCCATCATCAATACTCCATGCTGGTTCCAAAAGACCATGAGCATGACCTTCCCGCCAAGGGTTGGACATGTGCTTTCTTCGGAGATGGTGAGGCGTAATGCTTCCATTGCTTTGCTTTAGTCTCTGGATCATAATGATGGACCCATGTTTTGTCGTCCTGGTTTTCTTGCACATGGTCAAAAGAGCCGGGGAGTACATGACTCGTTTCTGCTTCTGGAAAAGTGTGTGCAACCAGGTAGTCCATTGTGCAGACAACATCTGCATGTGCAAATGGTCATGGATTATTTTTACACACTTATCTTGGCATCTTGGGCTAGTTTGAGAAAGGTTATGCAGTGATCCTCCTAAACGGTGGCCTCCACTTGCCAGACGGTGTGCTCATCAATGGCACACTGTGGTTGCCTAGGAGTGGCTGCTGTTTCCGCCGATGTCCAACCACACCTGGACCGTCAGTGCCAGTGCTTGACTACATCATACGATGGGGCATCCTCCCGATAAGTCTCTTTCAATTCATTGATCATCTCCCGTGGTGTGTGGCCTTTGAAGTATATCAATATGAACCCATACAGGGTTCTAATTTTTAACTTTCCACAAAATTAAGAGGAACAAGAAGCCAAGAAGAAGAAGAAGCCAACTTTATTGTCATTCAGTCCATCATGTCCATCATCCATACAGCCAATCATGTACAGTAGAACAAAATTATGCTTCTCCTATCTACAATGTTAATCACATCTAGAATCAGAGGGATAACAATGCAAGGTAAGTGGTGCTTCATGGGTTATTGTTTTGAAACTACCCCAAAATTAAGTGGTACTTTTTGAATTACAGGCTGTATTCTTCAGTTATATTTCTGTGTCATAATTACTCCAAAATTATCTGGTACTGCATTCTTCTTCTTTCTCTTTTGGCTTCTCCATTTCAGGGTCGCCACAGCATAGCATCACCTGATATTGCAATGATCTGCATGTCAATTTGGCAAAGATTTTTATGCCGGATGCCATTCCTGGTGCAACCCTACCCATTTATCCGAGCTTGGGACCAGCACAGGGAGTAACCCTGTGGCTGGGTAGCCAACTTTCCTTCCTCCATTCTATTATGCTGAGCACCAAATTTGAAGGCACAAAGTCCCATTTTTATATAGTCTTTGGTATGTGTTGCAGATCCCTCCTCCATAAGAAATTAGTCAGTGGTGCAGTTTCCTGACACCTTAAGGTTCATCCTCTAGTACTAGCTCAGTGCTAGTAGAGAAATTCCTCAGTGGTAAGAGTCATGGGTTCAAATCCTGGTCTGGGATAATAGGTATCAGTCTACCTTGCTTGAGTGCAGAAAAGACTTGCGGAGGTCATGTATGCATGTGTATGTGCTAAGTGCAGCCAGAGTAGCAGCAAAGTAGTGCGGTGCATAATGCTTTGCATAATGAACCAGGTATTGTGAGCAAATCAGCAAGCAAAAAGATTAATCTGCCTCAGCCAAATCTTATGAGTGCACATGATACCAGTCTATGGGAAAGCCAGAGACAAGCGAGATAGAGAGGTAGCGACAAGGGCATAACTTTGGGTTAAAAATTGGTGGGGTTAAGATCACTGCCCATATAAGGATTTTTTAAAAGCAAAATAAGTCAGCATATGTGTCCTAGTGTGGATGAAGAGTGCAAAATCATTGATAAAAGGACAAGGCTGATTTACCTCTATTTTGCCATTCTAATATTAATAGTTTCATAAAAAAAATTTCAGCCATTTACCAAACATATCTTCAGCCTTGTATCTATTTATGCTACTGTGAAGCAGAAGACCTATTTAATACCTATTATGTGTTAAGTATTTCAGCAGTGGCTGAAATCAAGCAAGCAAGTTTTGACTATTGTTACCTGGTCACAGTGTGCCTCCTGTGTCACCCCTCTCTCTCTAGTCATCAGTGCTGTCTCTCTCTCCTGCCACATTCATGCTCCTGATATAAAATAAGCTCAGGTATTGTCCTAATGCTTTAAAAGAGGTCCTTCACTGACAGTTTTGGAGGATATAATTCATGCTAGATTTTCCCACACCCAAAAAATTTGAAAGATGTAAAATATTTTTTCCTGCCCTTCCATCTTAGCAACATCAACTGAGGTTAATGCAGCCGCTGAATGTGGATGAGGCTTAATCGGGCCACCTGTGATTAACCACCACTATTCTTAACTCATTTTATTTTATTAATCAATTGTGGCAATTAACACATTTATTCTGGCAGGACTAATGTTTATTCATTGGTTCCAAGGTTGTCATAGCCAGGAGCGGCACTGGGGTTAAGCTCCCAGTGCTCATAAAATGCTCCTTACGGCGTGCGTCTTGAAAAGCCTCTGACAACTAAGTCCAACTCCTAGCCTGCCCATGTGGTTTAGTCTCTAAGCCCGGCGGAACTGCTTTTACTAATAGGAGAAGGGGCGAGAGCGGATCTCTGGCGCCTTAAAACCAGATGCTTCGGGTAGATGGTGGCTCGTCAACTTGGGAAGGTAGCCCATCTAGGGGAAGGTAAACCCTGATTTCAAACCTCCGCTGCCTTGCGTCATACCCGGTCATGGGAAAGGCTTCGGGAGTCAACCATGAGGAAAAATCCGGAGTCAGAGCCCCTAAGGCAGTTCTATGTTGTGCTCAACATCGTTCTGGCAGCTCCTGCAACGGCGCTGGTGCCAAACTGTAGCAGCCCTGCTGTTCCTTTGGATTCATCAGTGACGTGGAGAGGGGGGACATGCTGCATGGGCAACATCTTGTCCTCCATATCTTCCTGCCCAGGCTTGAATCCTACCAACGCCAACTCTGGAAGGTAGAACACCGGATCACTGGAGAGGACACTCCAGCTTCGCCTTTGGCGTAGAAAAAACACGGGGAATGACAGTTACTGGTTATAAGCCACCACTCAATTGGCGTAGAGCGCGGTGCCAGGGGTTGTTCCCGACGGTGGGAGGGATCATCGGATCTCACTGGACAGCTACCGCCCGCCTCAAGCTGGGCAGCCCCCAGCCAATAAGGTGTTGTCCCGCCACAGCTTGCTTTCCTCATTGGGTGCATGGGGATGAGGAGAAGTCCGAACAGCAGGCTGAGAACCTTTGCACCAGGCAAGACAATAAAACAAAAGAGACCAACTCTAAAACTGGAACTTGGAACGTCCGCACTATGACAGGACTCGTTGCTAACCTCAAGGACATCAACGACACCAGGAAGACTGCCATCATCAATAATGAGCTGAAGAGACTGGGAGTGGATATTGTCACTCTCCAGGAAACACAGTTGGCTGACGCAGGCACACTGAGAGAGAAGGACTACACGTTCTACTGGCAGGGAAAGGGCAGTGACGAACACAGGGAACACGGAGTAGGCTTCGCAGTGAAGAACACCTTGCTGAAGATGGTGGAACTGGGCAGCACTGGCTCTGCACGACTCCTCACCCTCCGCCTGAACACCACTCAAGGCCCAGTCACCCTCGTCAGTGTGTATGCCCCACACCAGAGGCAAAAGACGAGTTCTACGAGAATCTCGCAACAACTGTCAGGACCATCCCCAACTCTGAACAACTCATTCTCCTTGGAGACTTCAATGCCAGAGTGGGTGCTGACCACGACTCCTGGCCCTCCTGTCTTGGACCTTTTGGCGTGGGCAGAATGAACGACAACGGACAGCGGCTGCTCGAGTTCTGCACATATCACGATCTGTGCATCACAAACTCATTCTTCAAGACCAAGCTCCAACACAAGGTTTCCTGGCAACACCCACGCTCAAAGCACTGGCACCAGCTGGACTTGATCCTGACCAGGCGCACCTCACTGAAGAACGTGCTAATCACCCGTTCGTTCCAGAGTGCAGATTGCGACACAGACCATTCATTGGTGTGTTGCAAGGTCAAGCTGCAGCTGAAGAAATTCCATCGTGCTAGACAGCCTGGAAAGGCATGGATTGACACCAGCAAGATGGCTCAACCAGAACTTGTTGAGCAGTTTGCCTCCACCTTTGAGAAGGAACTTGGTGTACCACAAGAAGGAGAATCTGCAAAGCAGAAGTGGGAAGTGCTGCAAAACACCATCCACCGCACAGCCTTGGCTACCTTTGGGAGGAAGACCTCGAAGTCACAGGACTGGTTTGATGCCAAGTTGACCGAGATGACCCCCGTCATTGAAGCCAAGCGCTCAGCACTTGCTGAGTACAAGAAGTACCCAAACGAGAAGAATCTCCAGATTCTCAGGGCTGCGAGAAGCAAAGTTCAGCAGACTGCTCGGCGCTGTGCCAACGAGTACTGGACTCAGCTCAGCCAAGACATTCAAACCGCTGCCATAACAGGGAACATCCGTGGTATGTACGATGGCATCAAGAAAGCACTTGGTCCGGCTCAGAGCAAGACGGCCCCCCTCAAATCCTCCACTGGGGAGATGATCACAGAAAAGAACAAGCAGATGGAGAGATGGGTGGAACACTACTCCGACCTCTACTCCAGAGAGAACACCGTGACACCGTCAGCCCTTTGTTGCCATCGACTGCCTGCCATCCATGGACGAACTTGACGCCGAGCCAACCATCGACGAACTCAGCAAGGCCATTGATAGCTTGGCCGCTGGCAAGGCACCCGGCAACGACGGCATACCCCCTGACCTGATCAAGCACTGCAAGACTGCCCTACTGCTGCCATTGCATGACGTCCTCTGCCAGTGTTGGAAGGAAGGTGCCGTACCACAGGACATGAGGGATGCCAAGATCATCACCCTCTACAAAAACAAAGGGGAGAGAAGCGACTGCAACAACTACAGGGGCATCTCCCTCCTCAGCGTTGTTGGCAAAGTCTACGCACGAGTTGTTCTCGTTCGTCTACAGAAGCTCGCCGAACGTGTCTACCCCGAGTCTCAGTGTGGCTTCCGCGCTGCGCGATCGACGGTAGACATGATATTTTCCATCCGCCAACTCCAGGAGAAATGCAGAGAACAGAACATGCCCCTGTACGTCGCCTTCATCGACCTCACCAAAGCGTTCGATTTGGTCAGCAGAGAGGGCCTTTTCAAGATCCTGCCAAAGATAGGATGCCCACCAAAGTTGCAAAGCCTCATTGAATCGTTTCACACCAACATGCAGGGGATAGTGCAGCACGATGGCAACGTCTCAGAGCCATTCAACATACGCAGCGGAGTGAAACAGGGCTGTGTACTTGCGCCAACCCTCTTTGGGATTTTCTTTGCTATGCTCGTGAGGCATGCCTTCAGCACAGCAACAGAGGGAATCTACCTGAACACAAGATCTGATGGCAGGCTTTTCAACCTCGCCCACCTGAAAGCCAGAACCAAAGTACGCGAGGCTCTAATCAGAGACATGCTGTTCGCAGATGACGCTGCAGTCGCAACCCACACACAGCAGGAGCTTCAGACCCTGATGGACCACTTCTCCCAGGCATGCAAGGACTTCGGGCTTACCATCAGCCTGAAGAAGACTAACGTCTTGGTGCAAGGCACGGAAGCACCACCAACCATCACCATCGACGACTACGAGCTGGAGGTCGTGAATCAGTTCACGTACCTGGGGTCCACGATCAGCAACAACCTCTCCCTTGATACAGAGATCAACAAGAGGATTGGAAAATCAGCCTTCACACTCGCTCGCCTCACCACACGAGTGTGGGAGAATCCCAAACTCTCTGTCAAGACGAAGATGGCAGTGTACAACGCCTGCATCATCAGCACACTGCTCTATGGGAGTGAGACGTGGATAACATACGCCCGGCAGGAAAAGAGACTGAACTCCTTCCACTTGCGCTGCATTCGCCACATCCTGGACATATCCTGGCAGGACAAAGTGCCCAACACAGAAGTTCTGTCCCGTGCCGGCCTTCCCTCCATGTTCACTCTACTCAGGCACCGCAGGCTCCTCTGGCTAGGCCATGTTCACCGTATGGAGGATGGCAGAATCCCCAAAGACGTCCTCTATGGAGAACTGGCAACTGGCAGGAGAGACGTTGGCCGCCCACAGCTGCGCTTTAGAGATGTCTGCAAGAGAGACATGAAGGCCGTGGAGATCAACACAGAGCGCTGGGGGGACCTTGCAACGGACCGCTCCAAATGGAGAGGCACCCTGACCAGACAGCTCAAGGCGGGTGAAGAGAGACTGACTGCTGCAGCAGATGAAAAAGGACCCGCAGGAAGAACCGCCACAGACCCAGCAGCACGGAGACCACCCACAAGTGCGACCTGTGTGACAGAGACTGCCATTCGCGCATCGGCCTGTTCAGCCACAGGCGGTGCTGTTCCAGCAGAGTAGACGTTTAGGATTCTCTTCCATGGTCATCATAGACCGACGGAGGCCGACGAATGTTTATTCATTAATATATCATATCACCACGTCACTCTGTGGCTATTTCTCACCAAGCAGATGAACTAAGGACAGGTCTGTGATTTAGTCAGCTAGAATGGTAACAGTTATCCAGCCTGCAGAGACATTATGAACACAGAACATCACACCCACCACATTAGCACAACATAAAGACCAAATTTGCTTGAGAGAGAAAAGCTGATCGTTTCTTAGAAATTATCAAAGCAGTCAAAACTACTTGGGGAAGCAGGCCCCCTATCTCATTTCAAAGCAAAACTGGTCAAAAGACATTGAGAAGTGGGCTAGCATCAACCATCCAGACATCTTTAATTTATTACTGTACAGTACAAGTGCTTACACTGAAACAATTAAGATCATACAAAGGTCTAGAAGCTTACTACCAGTTTGTAAGTGGCTGGGTCTGAGACATGGCAGTGTGTGAAATCAACAACCTTTGTGTGCCAGTAGCCAAGGTAAACAAAACATTTGATTTTGGGGGGTGAAAAAGTAGAAAAAAATCAAATTGTTCACTTGCATATACTTTGTAAAGCTTTACACAAAATACTTAAAGGCTGTAAAACTGGGGCCTAAGCACCTGTTGTGTGTTTTTTTAATGTAAATCATGTAAAAATTGATAAAAACATCAAATTAAAATCAGACTCATGCTGCTGTAGGCTAGTCAATACCGTTTTAAAAACCTGAGCAATATTTATAAAAACAGTAAAATATTCTCTTATCATGCATGTTCATCCATATATCAGCCCATAAATTATTCACAGAGCCGTCAACTTAATTTCTCTTGTTTGCTTTTCTCTGTTTTTGCTCTCAGTTTTTTGGATATGTGATCTAATTTGAATTAGCATTAGCTAAAGGTTTGCTTCAGCACACTCACCTGTCCAGGTGGTTTCAGATGAAGTTAGACATCGCTGTTTTGGTGTCTAATCCTTATCCTCATTGTTAACAATAAGCATTTGATTTGTAGACTCCCAGGTACTTGCAATAATCCTCAAAGTCAAAGGCTGATTAACTTTCATAATATCCTGTAGCTTGAAAGTGTTACACTTAAGATAGCTCTGACAGTCCCCGATGGGTCCTGTTAAACAACCAAGTACGTGTGTTTAGCTCTCTGTGAGTGTGCTGCAGGCAGCAGCTCAGCTAATCAGAACAGAGTAGGTGAATCTGTGAAAATGTCCAAAGAGCATCACAGACTCTTGAATAATATTATTAGTCAATTATTTCTACAAACCTATTACAAAATGATCAGTGCACACCCGCATTTTGGGATACAAGGAAAGCACCAAGTCTGACCACACCCAGAAGCAAACGCTCCTCCTCTGGAACCACTGCCCCCTGCATGGTATCAGAATAGAATTTGTATGAATGGCGTAACATTTCAGAGGTAAAAAATGGTTGAATCCAGTTGACTTGACTGAGCTTACATACAGTATTCAATTTCTTAAATTGAAAGCTCAACATATTGCTCAAGAACCTGCATTAAACCATCATCACCATCAGTAGCAGTATCAGCATCATCCTCAACATCAGCAGCAACAACATCATATTCAAAACAACAAAATGATAAATGATAATTTCACTTGATTTTATTGCAGTGAAAGAATTTGGATGTTGACCTTATTCTAACTTCTCATCAACCCTTGTGTGAACTATGAACAACACCTCCTGTCACTAACCAAGGACCAGCTACTATGTGGCACCACTTTATTACAGATGGAGCACATAACACTTCCTTTGGTCCTGGTGGAAAAGTAGCACCACACTATACTTCTTTTTCGCTCACGCCCATCCATACTGCTGTCTTGGCCATCCATACTTCTGCCGCCTGCGCTCACTCCTGAGGCTGTGCAGTGTGCAGTGAGTCTTCGGCTTTGACATCTGATAGGCTACCATAATCAAGTGACATGGCAGACCATCTCTAAAATATGCCTGGACTGTTTTTTTTTTTACCAGTTTTCACAAATAAATTTAATGCCTAAAATTCTCAGAAGTGAAAACAAATTGCACGTTTTGTATTAACAGTGGTATCATGATATTTAAAAAGGATCGACTCCAAAATATCGACCAGCTGGTATCGAAGTATCAATACTAGAGTATCGATATGCCTATTCCTACTGTCAGGGGAGGGGCAGAACACTGATGGTATGAGGGGCTTAACTGGAAAATATAAATGTTTTTGGTATAATAAGGAATGTAACGTTTATTTTTGAAATTATCAAATCAGGTTTAGTCAGTGACCAACAGGCAAAGAGCCGGGAAAGAACAGGCTGGGTGATACCAAATCTTCAGCAGCGGGAAAGAGGGGGGGACTGCGTTGTCAGATTATGAAAAATGTTACATTTCCAGAAATTACGAGGTGGATTTTGATTTATATTCATCAAAAAGTAATATCTGAAAATCATTTAAAGAAAATTGAATCTAGAAAAATAAAAAAATAATGCTGAAATTCCATGGCCTCGAGCTGGCCTCAGCTGAATTGCTGAGGCCATAGGTCTCGAGGCCAAGGACAAGACTAAGTCATTACCCTCTGAGGATGAGTCCTGGAAAAACCAGCCTCAAGGCTGAGGCCAGACTCAAGACCTCCAACACTGTTGAGATCCTGGGTAATTAGGCAATTCTGGCCTTGGCCCAGTGGGGTCATAGCATATGGTACTTGAATCCATGACCTCCCGGTTGTGGAGCAGATGCTCTACCAACTTGCCACCACTCTAGTCTGGCCCCGCATTCTAGTTTCATAATTATCGCCAATAATTTAGTAATTTGGGGGAAATTACATATAAGCAAAGTGGCTGAGGAATACAATGAATAACCCAATAAGTATCAAGTAATTTCGTGGAATTACAAATGAGCAAAATAAGCAAAGAATACATCCCAGAACCTAGTAACTACTAGGTATTTTCAGGGTAATCATTGAGTTAAAACGTAATAAGTACCGGTTAGTTTTGGGGTACTTGCATATTAGAATTATTTCAACAATTATACTTGGCTGAGGCATGGAACTGAAGGTTCTTATATAGTAACTATAAGGAACCTATATGCAAATCTAGCAGAGTCAATAAAAGCATTCCTACTTGGCTTGCCAAGTTGGTCGACCCTCTTGGTGACACAGGTCGAGTGCCGGACTCTGGAGCCGGAGGTTGTGGATTTGAACTCCCGGTTGGACGCCACCAGCTGGGCTTAACTGCCCGTCCCCTTGGCTACACAAAGTACAGGTTACTTGATAAGTGGGTATATTAAATTTTAACAAAGAGGTTTTATGCTAAAAACATGTGCTGTTACTCTGAACTTAGTACTTCCACTGTTTCACACCAACACCTACACTAAAAGTATACAGTGTTGCAGACACAAAATGCATATTGTAGACTTGTAGAGGCTTGGTGGAGTCAGACAGCGTCTCAGCCAAGAAGCAGAGAGTAAACAGTAGACGGGGGGGTTTAAGGGTGAATGTACTGTGATGTTGGATGTCATGCAGTGTGATGTGGAATGTCACGCAGATGTGAGATGAGTGGTGGGGATATAAAGGAGAACCATGGGTTCTGCTTTCATGCTTTTCTGTGTATGAATGATGAGAGAGTGTTAATAAATTTCGTCTGTTCGTAAACTGGCCTCATCATTTCCCACACTCTCCACAACAATAATTTTCATAGTACTCCATGGGTTGCATTATAAAGTGTTCATTTTTGTTTTGTCCACATGTGCACATTCACAAATTAATTCACCATTAGTTTGTCTTTCTAAACAAGCTTTCATGGTTAAGAAGTAACTTCAGTGTTCTTGGTTACATTCTGGCATCGTTCGGTATCCACTGACTTTACCTCAGAGAGACAGATAAAACAACACTTCACATCTCACTGGTTGGTTTTTAGATCTCCCGTGGCACCTCGGACTGCCCCTTTCACTAGCTGGTGGTGACAGCAGCTGAAAACAAAGAACAAACTGCTGAAGTGGGAGTGGGCGGTGAGCACATGAATTTTGTTGTTTAAATTTCTCTCTTTTTTTTTTTAACCTTGCTCCATTTCATCCTTTTTATTCTTGATTTTCCAAATGAATAAAATATGCACAGAGACACAAGCACAATTTATCTGTTACAGACTGAAAATTAATATTTGAAGCCTTTGTATTAATGCACCTAGTTCTTTTGTGCTTCAAAATTTACATTGCATTACATTGCCGATGAAGGTGAGGAATGTCAAGATTTTAATAGGAGTAATTGCTTTTTAATGGATACCGCAACGCTTCATCTCCCATTAACTCTGCCCTTCAACTCAACATTTGCTTGCATGTCGCTGATTGTTGTTTGCATCTTATGGGTATTGACTGTGAACAGAAGCCATGCAATATCTATGAGCTCACTTATATACAGTGGTGTGAAAAAGTGTTTGCCCCCTTCCTGATTTCTCATTTATTTATATGTTTGCCATTCTTAAATGTTTCAGATGATCAAACAAATTTAAATATTAGACAAAGATAACACAAGTAAACACAAGATGCAGTTTTTAAATGAAGGTGTTTATTATTAAGAGAAAAAAAATCCAAACCTACATGGCCCTTGTTATATGTGGGATTTAGCCGAAGGGGTTGGGGAGGTGACGTCAGGTGGACTACGGCTAGAGTATATATCCTGTTGTTCACTATAATAAAGTGTGTTCAGTACTCAGTTAATGGAGGCTCCCGTCTCATGTTATTTGGACATAATATTTGGTGTCAAGAACTAAAATGGGCGCGTGTATCAAACAGCCACCCCTGTTTTTACAGTCTCTGGGCACACCAGCTATACCGTGGGAGATGTTCAACATGTATGTGGCTGTGGCCGGCCTGAGTGACGCCGATGAAGAGAGACTGAGGAGCCTACTGGTCCACTACCTCGGTGTGGAGGGCCAGTGGATATATTTTGGGCTGTGTGGCAACAGCTCGCAGAAGGACGGCTTAAAACTGATGGACTGTGTTTTCGGAGACCATTCCACTGTCATGGCACTGAGGTATAAGTTTTTTGACTGTCATCAGAGAACGGGTGAGTCCACCCAGTCCTTTATGTTGGAGCTACGCAGCCTAGCAAGATAATGCGCCTTTGGGCCTATCGAGGAAGAGCTTGTCCGGGATAAGCTAGCCCATGACACTAACGACATGTGGCTGAAGAGCAAGCTAAAGCTGGCTAAAGATACTCTGTCGTTGGAAAATGTGTTCGATCTGGTTAGGCAGAGTGAGTTCACAGTTTGGCGGAGTTTATCAGCATGGGCTAAAGGGAGTGTAGCCACTCAAGTTTCCCCACCAAGCACAGCCGTTAGCAAGGTGGCTAATCCTCTGGGGCGGACCTCCAGGAGGCGGCGGACTGGGTCGCGGGACAGGGTCTACCCTATCATTGCTAAATCATCGGCGGTGGAGTCCAGAAACAATACACAGGTGTGTGTGGCATGCACGAAAAAGGGACCACTGAAATGGTATGTGCTAAAACTCAACGGAGTCGACGTGCCACTCATGGTGGACTCTGGGGCCGGCAGGTCCATTTTGAGTATGGCCACTCTGAAGAGACTTTTCCCGAATAAAACCATCAACGTGGGAACAGTGAGAATGTTCGGTTACAGCCATACTGAGATTGAAATGGCGGGCATGGTCGACTTTTCAGTGAAATGTGGGTTGAAGACAGTCCCTACGTTCACCTTCCAAATGTCACACCAGGGGCCGGACTTGCTAGGGATAGGCCTGCTGGGTGAGTTGGGATTTTCCATCAAGGACCCAGAAGGCTCAACGGTACTGACGGCATACCCCGAATGGCATGACCACTGGCCAGCGCTGTTCAGAGGCCCGGGATGCATCAGCGTGTTCCACCACCGCCCGCTCATAGACCCAAGTGTGACGCCGAAGATTCAACCGCTATGACGGCTTACCCTCGCCCTACAGGACGATGTCACGGCGGAGTTGACCAAATTGCTGGAAGAGGGCATCATTGAGAGAGTGGATACGTCACCCTGGGTGTCAAATATTGTGGTGGCCATGAAAAAATCGGGTGGCATCCATCCATGTATCAAGCTCAGGATGCTAAATAGGGTGATCATCCCAGACAAATACCCGCTCCCAACGATGGAGGAGCTCACTGCAACATTCAGCGGTTCACAGGTGTTCACGAAGCTGGACCTTCGCCAGGGTTACCTGCAGGTGCCCCTCCACCCAGCCAGCAGGAACCTGACAGCGTTAGTGACCCACATGGGTGTGTTCAGGTACACCCTTATGCCTTTTGGTCTGCGTTCTACACCCAGCTGTTTCAAGAAAATAATGTCCACGATCCTGGCCAGCCTCCAGGGTGTGGTGGCATACCTTGATGACATTGTGATTCATGGCACATCATGGGAGGAACATGATGATCAGCTGGAACAGGTGCTGACGGTGCTGCAGGAACATGGAGTCATCCTGAAAGGAGAAAAGCGTATTTTTATGGCAGACTGTATCGAGTTTGTGGGGTTTTGGTTGACGGGGGGGGGGTCTGTGGCCCCGGCATTCGAACATGGAGGCGGTTCTACGCCTCCCAGAACCATCGTCACCTGCACAGCACAGATTTCCTCGTTTCTGGGTATGGTGAACTTTTATGGGCACTTTATCCCCCACTACTCGGAAACGATTGAACCCCTCCAGGCACTGCTGAAACAAGACGCGCCTTGGCAATTGACCCCAGCCTGTTTAGCGGCGGTTACTAAGCCTGCGGTGTTGGCCCATTTTGATCCAAAATGGCCTACCATCGTGACCTATGACGCGTCTGGCTTGGCGGTAGGGGCAGTTATGTCCCAAGTGCAGGATGGCACGGAACACCCAGTGGCGTTCACATCGAGGTCTCTCTCAGCAGCTGAACAAAAGTATGCCATGGGTGAGAGAGAAGCGCTCGCCTGCGTCTGGGCATGTGAACGGTGGCATATTTACCTCTATGGGCACCATTTCACTCTACGGACAGACCACCGAGCACTGATGACATTGCTGGAGACGTCAGGTCCGGGACACAGACCATTGCGGATCCACAGGTGGACAGAGTGGCTGAGGGCCGACAACTTTACCACCCAGTTCACTCCTGGTAGGGATAATGGAGTGGCGGATCTCCTGTCCCACGTCACGACCAACTCCGTATGATCGGACGATGATGATGACGATGACCCAACAGAGAAGAATCTGGTTAATACGCTGCATGTGGTTAATACGCTGCACGGGGCCCTTCGGGATATAGTTTCACCCAAGAACTTCGGGTGGAGTCGGAACAAGACCCCATGCTGTCACAACTGTGCTCAGTGATTAGAGCAGGTTCGTCTGAAAAAGTGCAGGATGGGCTGGCACCCTTTCTTCAGTAAAAAGATGAACTGAGCTGCTGGGATGACATGGGTGTGGCGAGGGGGCACTGCACGCTATTCCAGGTGTCTCTGAGATCGCCACTTGGGCCACTTTGGTGTGGTCAGAGTAAAACAGCGAGGCAGAGACTCTATTTGGTGACCGGGTATTGATAAGGACATTGAAGTGATTGTAACAAACTGTATTCTGTGTTTGGGGAGCAGAAAGACTGGCGGACCACCCCCTCCTCCCCTGTGGCCTCTGTCATACCTAGAAGGCCCTTGGAAACACATACAGCTGGACATTTGTAGTGAACTGTATGCAGCACCCCTGAACAGTCGGTTTCTGCTCGTGGCCTATGACTTGTTCTCAAAATGGCCGGAGGTGTTGCCCACTAACTCAGTCATGATGGATGTGGTTACGGGTTTCCTCTCGTCAACGTTTGCCAGGTGGGGGATACCTAATGCAATCACGACTGACAATGGCCTGCAGTTCACCTCTGGGGCGTTTGAACAGTTCTTGAGCAGTAAGGGTGTGGAACATATTAAATCTGCGTTCTACCATCCCCAGGCCAATGAATGAATGTTTTAACAAAACCCTAAAAAAATGGACTGAGAGCCCATTTGGTGGATGGCTTTGCATTTCTGGATGGCCTCCAGAGCACACTACTTCACTACAGGGCAACGGCGCATGTTACGACAGGATGTTCCCTGGCAGCTCTCATGCTGGGATGTGAACTGCTTCTACCTTTGGATCGACTGAGGCCACCCACGACTCACTCTTCAGGAAATATGGACTCTACACGGGACTGGGTCACTGCACAACAGCATAAGATGATGCGTCGATTTGACGAGAAGCACAGAGCGAGAGCCCACGGACTGAAGGTGTCGGACCAAGTCTGCATTAGACACCCTAACTTCACAAATAAGCTGCAGCCACGCTGGATGGGTCCACTGCGGATCATGAGACAACGAGGTCAGGACATGTTCAAGCTCACAGACGGGTCGTAGTGGCACTCCAGCAGACTCAGGAAGTCACCACCGGAACAGAGGACTAGAACTACATTGAGACAGCCTGACATGAGGTGAGACTGGTTGGACTGGGGTGGTGAGAACTCACAGGCACAGCCGACAGTTTCCGGTGCAAAGTCCCCGTCCAAGGGACGCCCAGCTAGAGTTCTTCAGAGACCCAGGTACCTGGAGGACTGTATATTGGGGAAAACAATAAATAATGCCTGTTCGGACTAAGCGGCAGAATAATCCACTCCAACATGGTGTGGCGTTCTGGTAGTCTACCCAGATGCCCGTTTGGTTGGCTGAGTTTTGCCTAGTTAGCGTTTTATATATATATGTATGTATATACAGTATATATATATATATATATATATATATATATATATATATGTATATACTGTATATATATATATATATAAAACATATAACTCTCACTCTATCACTCTTCACTCTATAAAAGCAAGAAATCTCTGTGTGTATGTCTGTCTGTCTGTGTGTGTGTCTGTCACGTTCATAGGACATCATCCATCCATCCATCCATCCATCTTCTACTGCTTTTCCGGAGGTTCGGGTCACAGAGGCAGCAGTTCAAGCAGAGAAGCCCAGACTTGCCTCTCCCCAGCTACCTGCTCCAGCTCTTCAGAGAGGATACCAAGGCGTTCCCAGACCAGCTGGGAGACATAGTGTCTCCAGCAAGTCCTGGGTCTGTCCCGGGGTCTCCTCCCAGTGGGACATGCCCGAAACACCTCAAGTGGGAGGCGTCCAGGAGGCATCCTGATCAGATGCCCAAACCACCTCAACTGGCTCCTTTCAGTGTGGAGAAGCAGCAGTTCTACTCTGAGCCTCTCCCAGATGACTGAGCTCCTCACCCTATCTCTGAGGGTGAGTCCAGCAATCCTACGGAGAAAGCTCATTTCAGCTGCTTATATCCACGATCTCGTTCTTTCGGTCATTACCCAAAGCTCATGACCATAGGTGAGAGTAGGAATGTAAATTGACTGGTAAATCAACAGCTTTGCCTTAGAACTCAGCTCCCTCTTCACCACAACAGACCAGTACAACATCCACATCACTGCAGATGCTGATCTGATCCATCTGTCAATCTCTTGCTCCATTCTCCCCTCACTGGTGAGTAAGACCCCAAGATACTTAAACTCCTCCACTTAGGGCAGGAGCTTGTCCCCCACCAGGAGAGGACAATCCACCTTTTTCCGGCTGAGGACCATGGACTCGGACTTGGAGGTGCTGATTCTCATCCCAGCCGCTTCACACTGGCAAACCGTCCCAGCAAGAACTGTAGGTCATTGCTGGATGAAGCCAGCGGGACAACATCATCTGCAAACAACAGAGATGAGATCTTCTGGTCACCAAGCATGACACCCTCCATTCCCTGGCTGCGCCTAGAAATCCTGTCCATAAAAATTATGAACAGGATCTGTGACAAAGGGCAGCCCTGGCGGAGTCCAACTCTCACTGGGAATGAGTCCAATTGAGTGTTGGCAATACGAATCAAACTCTCACAATGGTTGTACAGAGACCGAATAGCTTGTAACAACAAGCCTGATACCCCATACTCCCGAAACACCCCCCACAAAAAACCACGAGGGACGTGGTCGAATGACTTCTGCAAGTCCACAAAACACATGTAAACTGGTTGGGCAAACTCCCACGAACCCTTGAGGATTCTCAAGAGGATAAAGAGCTGGTCCGATGTGCCACGGCCAGGAAGAAAACCACATTGCTCCTCCTGAATCCGAGGTTCAACCAACAGCCGGACTCTCCTCTCCAGTACCTTGGCATAGACCTTCCCAGGGAGGCTGAGGAGTGTGATCCCTCTAAAGTTGGAGCACACCCTCCAGTCCCCTTTTTTGAAGAGAAGAACCACCACCCCGGTTTGCCATGCCAAAGGCACTGCCCCCGACCTCCACGCAATGTTGCAGAGGAGTGTCAACCATGACAGCCCTACAACATCCAGGGCCTTGAGTTACTCAGGGCGAATCTTGTCCATCCCCGGGGCCCGGCCACCAAAGAGATTTTTAACCACCTTGGCAACCTCAGCCCCTGTGATAGGCGAGTCGTCCCCCTCGTCCACAAGCCCTGCTTCCTCTGTGGAAAGCGTGTCAGTGGGATTGAGAAGATCCTCGAAGTATTCCTTCCACTGCCCGATGACATCCCCAGTCGAAGTCAGCAGCGCCCCATCTGCACCGTACACAGTGTGGACAGGGAGCTGCTTCCCCCTCCTGAGCCACCGGACAGTTTGCCAGAATCTCTTCAAGGCCGACCGAAAGTCTTGTTCCATGGCCTCACTGAACTCCTCCCATACCCGAGTTTTTGCTTCAGTAACCACCCGAGCTGCACTCCGCTTGGCCTGCCGGTACACCTCAGCTGCTTCGGGAGACCCACAAGCCAACCAAGCTTGATAGGACTCCTTCTTCAGCTTAATGGCCCCCCTCACCACTGGTATTCATCACTTGGTTCAGGGGGTGCCACCATGAGATGCCCCGACGACCTTGTGGCTGCAGCTCTGGGCTGCTGCTTCAACAATAGAGGTGGAGAACAGGGCCCATTCAGACTCCATGTCTCCAGACTCCCTCGGATTGTGGTTGAAGTTCTTCCAGAGATGGGAGTTGAAGACCTCCCGGATAGGGGCCTCAGCCAGACATTCCCAGCACACCCTCACTATACGTTTGGGTCTACCAAGTCTGAATGGCATCCTCCCCTGCAATCGGATCCAACTCACCACCAGGTGGTGATCAGTTGACAGCTTTGCACCTCTCTTTACCTGAGTGTCCAAGACATACGGTTGCAGGTCTGATGGCACGATAACAAAATCGATCATCAACCTGTGACCTAGGGTGTCCTGGTGCCAGGTGGACATATGGACACCCTTATGCTTGAACATGGTGTTCGTTATGGACAAACTGTGGTTAGCACAGAAGTCCAATAACTGAACACCACTCGGGTTCAGATCAGGAAGGCCGATCCTCCCAATCACCCTCTTCCAGGTTTCACTATCGTTACCCACGTGCACATTGAAATCCCCCGGTAGGACAATGGAGTCTCCAAGAAGAGCACCCTCCAGCACCCCAGTCAGAGACTCCAAAAGGGGTGGGTACTCTTAACCATCATTTGGTGCATAGGCACAAATGATGGTCAGGACCCGTTTCCCAACCCGAAGGCGCAGGGAAGCAACCCTTTCGTCCACCGGGGAAAACGGTGGGGGGGATACAAGAATACCCAGCCCTGCTCGTCGCCTCTTGCCCGGGGCAACTCCAGAGTAGGCCAAGCTCCAGCCCCTCTCCAGGAGACTGGTTCCGGAACCGGAGCTGTGTGTTGAGGTGAGGCCGACTAGCTGGTATCTCTCAACCTCATGCACCAGCTCAGGCTCCTTCCCCACCAGAGAGGTGACATTCCACGTCCCAAAAGCCAGTTTAGGAAGCTTGGGATCAGTCCGCCAAGGTCTCCGTCTTTGACCGCCACCTGATCCACATAGCACCGGGCCCCCATGATCCCTCCTGCAGGTGGTGAGCCCACTGGAGGGTGGACCCATGTAACTCCTTCGGGCTGAACCCGGCCGGGTCCCATGGGCGGAAACCCGGCCACCAGATGCTAGCCATTGAGCCCCTCTCCCAGGCCTGGCTCCAGGGTGGAGCCCTGGTAACCCCATATTGGGCGGGGTACACTGAATCCTTGTTCTAGTTACTAGAACAGAATAAATACTAGAATCTAGTATTTATCATGAGGACATCATAGGACGGCCTATGATCTCTGCTTGAACATCATAGAATGTCCCATAACTCAAGGAATTATAGGACACATAGACAAATGTTTCTTTATGTCATGTAGACCATGAACTCAGGCGTCATAGGACGACTCGCGATGCCTATATGACGGCACATAGACAAATGTGTCTTTATGATGTCATATACATCAAGCCCACGGCACATAGACAAATGTGTCTTTATGATGTCATATACATCAAGCCTGCCTTCATGTCTTTATAATGTCATATACAGTGACAGACATCAGGCAACATGTCTTTATGATGTCATATACATCAAGGCTGTGTTCATGTCTTTATGATGTCATATACAGTGAGTCCATGCCGGAAAGCCTCTTTTGCTCAGATCTATTTTCATGATCCTGTCCATGAACTAGAATTACGACGCACCTATCCCTCAACCAATGGTCTCAACGAAGAAGAAGAAGAAGAAGAAGAAGAAGAAGAAGAAGAAGACCCACCAGATGGAGAGCAATAGAATGATGACAACTGCTGCACGTCAGAAAAGATGCCATGAAGATGAGACACCTGAGGTTCCAGCAGTACATCGCACCCATCTGAGACAGGAGGACACCCTTCACCAGCATAGGGTATGACAGACTTTAAAGCACGTTTCTAGGACATCATAGGATGGCCTATGATCTCTGCTTCATCAGCGTCCTATGAACTCAGGCATCATAGGACGACTTGCCATGCCTACATGACGGCAAATGTGTAACCTTGATGAATGCCAGTCTACACTACAAATGTGTAAAATGCCAAGCAAAGCACTGATTTTATCCTGGTGCTCTAGTTTCTTGGTTTCTAAGGGCATGCACGGGCCTTCCTGAACAGGGCCAAAAGCCACTTTTTCAGGATCGTGCCCATGAACTGAAATTACGATGCAGCTATCCCTCAACCAGTGGTCTGAACGAAGAAGAAGAAGACCCACCAGATGGAGAGCAATAGAATGAGGAGAACTGCTGGACATCAGAAAAGATGCCGTGAACATGAAACACCTCAGGTTCCACAAGTACGCCACAGGCATGACTGTGAACAACACAGCTGTCTGAGACAGGAGGAGACCCTTCAGTGGTCCGAACGAAGAAGAAGACCCACTAGATGATGTCTATATGACGACACATAGACAGAGCACATGACTCCCTACAAGACATATACAGTATATAGACACAGGCATAACACAGAACAGTGACAGGCAGGAGAAGAAGTAACAAGCAGGGGCAAACTATCCCCAGATGGCAGGGCATATTTTGTGTGATTTTTATGTTTTGCTGCATACAAAAGCCATCACATGTGATTGCCACTTTGTGCTGTGTTGCTATACCAACAGTCCTGTAACTGGCAAGAATTCTGTTCCAATGCATCCCCTTTATGGGCTTGCACGGGTTTCTACGGAAATGCACGGGTGTGCACTAGTGTATATAATATGATAGACGATACTGTGTGTTCTTCCTTTTTTGGGGGGGGGGGGTGTTCTTTGACTTTGTAAAGGGGGGGGGGTTATATGTGGGATTTGACTCTCGGGGCTTGCCGTAGCTTAGCCAAAGGGATTGGGGTGGTGACGTCAGGCGGGCTATGGCTACAGTATATATCCTGTTGTTCACTCTAATAAAGTGTGTTCAGTACTCTGTTAATGGAGGCTCCCATCTCATGTTACTTGGGCATAACAGCCCTGTGTGAAAAAGTGATTGCCCTCTAAACCTAATAACTGGTTGGGCCACCCTTAGAAGCAACAACTGCAATCAAGCATTTGCGATAACTGGCAATGAGTCTTTTACAGTGCTGTGGAGGAATTTTGGCTCATTCATCTTTGCAGAATTGTTGTAATTCAGCCACATTGGAGGGTTTTCGAGCAGGAATCGCCTTTTTAAGGTCATGCCACAGCATCTCAATCGGATTCGGGTCAGGACTTTGACTAGGCCACTCCAAAGTCTTCATTTTGTTTTTCTTAAGCCATTCAGAGGTGGACTTGTGGGTGTGTTTTCGATCATTGTCCTGCTGCAGAACCCAAGTGTACTTCAGCTTGAGGTCAAGAACAGATGGCCGAACAATCTCCTTCAGGATTTTTTGGTAGACAGCAGAATTCATGGTCCCATTTACCACAGCAAGTCTTCCAGGTCCTGAAGCATCAAAACAGCCCCAGACCATCACACTACCACCACCATATTTTACTGTTGGTATGATGGTCCTTTTCTGAAATGCTGTGTTACTTTTATGCCGGATGTAATGGGACACACACCTTCTAAAAAGTTCAACTTTTGTCTCGTCAGTCCACAGAGTATTTCCCCAAAAGTCTTGGGGATCATCAAGATGTTTTCTGGCAAAACTGAGACGAGCCTTTATATTCTTTTTGCTCAGCAGTGGTTTTCGTTTTGGAACTCTGCCATGCAGGCCATTTTTGCCCAGTCTCTTCCTTGTGGTGGAGTCATGAACACTGACCTTAACTGAGGCAAGTGAGGCCTGCAGGGGGAGCTCCATCTACCCCAGCCCTGGGGTAGATGGAGCTCCCTTTTCAAAAGGGTGGGGCTTCCGGGTCACGGATGTATAGTTTCTTGTCAAACAGCTCCTCACTGTGGAAATTAAGGTATCCAAAACAGTGCTGCAATTGTCAGAGAGTTGATAGTAAATTACTGTTAGTGATTAACGGTTATGTGAATACCTTTGAAGCGAAGTGATACATATCCAGTGAAATTGGCGTGCAATTATCATGGATTATAGTAACTCCTGGAATCCCCATTGTCCAATCAAATTGCTTGTTCAGAACTAACTGTTGTGTGTGTGTGTGTATATATGTATGTATATGTGTGGGTGTGTGTATGTACACACACACACACACACACACACACACACACACACACACACACACACACACACATATATATTTATATATATATTGTGGTGATATTAGTTGTTGGTCTCACACACAAATTTTATCTTTTAATGTGAAGGCTGGGTTTTTCCGGTTGAGAGAGAGAGGAGATGTTAAAAGGAGGAAGAGGTGAAGATTTAATAAAGATTTGTCAGACAGACTCAAGCGTGTCCCCGTCTGTTTCTCTGCAACTTCTACATTGGTGACCCCGACGTTTGAAGAATGTCTGTTCAGGCGACCTCTTCTGATATCGCCGCCGCAGCCTCTGTATCCGCCGCGGCCCCCGCACCGGCTGTTTTCGCGGCTACCATAAAATTACCGGACTTTTGGCAGCACGACCCGGAGCCTTGGTTCCAGCATGTCGAGGCTCAGTTCCACCTGCGCGGAATAACCACAGACAACATGAAGTATTTTCATGTTGTCGCGGCTTTGGATTCTGCCACTACTCGTCGTTTGATGGGACTGCTCTGGGACCCGCCTCACGCCGACAAATATGCCGCTCTGAAGAGGGCTGTACTGCAACTGTATCAGCTCTCTGATTGGGAGCGCGCTGATCGTCTTCTGTCAATGACTGGTCTGGGAGACAGCAAACCTTCTGAGCTGATGGAGAATATGTTGGCACTTCTCGGTTCAGGAGACAGCTCATTTCTGTTCACCCACCTGTTTCTGCGTTAACTTCCGCCTCCAGTGCGCACTGCCTTGGCCAACTTGCCCCTCATTCGTACTAAGGATTACCGGGGTTTAGCTGAAGAAGCGGATAGGCTTTTGCTGGCTTCTCGCCATTTGTCTGTGCATGCACTGCTGCCTGGGCAGTCTGATGGAGAAGTTTCGGTGGGTGTGGCCGCAGTTTCGGATCGCTGTAAGAAAGAGAGCAGCCTGTGTTTCTACCACTGCCGCTTTGGACCGAAGGCTCAGCGCTGTATTCCACCGTGTTCTTTCCAGCCACAGGGAAACGAGAAGACCGGTGCTCGCTAGCAGCTGCATGCACCGGTACCAACGACAAGCTGCTTTTTATAGAGGACTGCGCGGCTGGACGTCGTTTTCTGGTGGATTCGAGAGCGCAACGGAGCATCGTTCCCCCCTCTTCGGCTGATGCTATTGGATGTGAACACGGACCCCCACTGGACGCGGCTAATGGTGCTCCTATCCGCACCTTTGGCACCAGTTTTATGACTGTATGTTTTAATGGCCGTGAATTTAGTTGGGACTTTGTGGTGGCATCTGTAGCAGTCCCTATTCTTGGTGCAGATTTTTTGTGTGCTTATAGACTGTTGGTTGATGTGGCTAACAGATGTTTGATTGATGCTGTGTCTTTTGATTCCTATCCATGTACACTGAGTAAGGCTGGTCCGCTGCTTGCTAACATGCTCGCCTCAGGAGACAGGTATCAGCGTCTTCTCTCTGAGTTTCCTGCGCTTACTGTGCCTACGTTTTCTGCGGCAGTAGCCAAACATGGGGTTGAGCATTATATTACTACTGTGGGTCCACCTGTTTTTGCCCGCGCACGCCGTCTGGATGCTGCTAAGTTAGCCATCGCTAGAGATGAGTTTGCCAACATGGAGCGGCTGGGTATTGTGTGCCGTTCCGACAGTCCGTGGGCCTCTCCCCTCCACATGTCCCCTAAGTCAGATGGGGGTTGGCGCCCTTGTGGAGATTTCAGGCGCCTTAACAACGCTACTACTAACGACAGGGACCCAGTCCCCCACATTCAAGATTTTTCTTCACGTCTGGCAGGGACGGCCATTTTTTCTAAAGTGGATTTGGTGCGTGGTTATCATCAGGTGCCTGTTCATCCCCAGGACGTCCCCAAGACAGTGGTGATCACTCCTTTTGGACTGTTCGAGTTCTTGAGGATGCCATTTGGCCTTAAGGGTGCTGCACAGACGTTTCAACGGCTTATGGACTCTGTGTTACAGGACATGCCTTTCCTGTTCGTATACCTAGATGACATACTGGTTGCGAGCGCTTCGGTGGAGGAACATGTGTCGCACCTTCGTCAGCTCTTCAGGCGCCTCTGTGACCATGGACTGACAGTGAATCCCGCAAAGTGTCAGTTTGGGCTCTCAGAACTTGAGTTCCTGGGACACAAGGTATCCCAGCAGGGTGCCGTACCCCTCCCGGCTAAAGTCGAAGCGGTTTTAGCCTTCCTGCGCCCCTCCTCTGTCAAGCCCCTGCAGGAGTTTTTGGGCATGGTTAATTTTTACAACCGTTTCATACCTCATGCTGCTCATATTATGCGCCCGCTGTATGAGGCTTTGAAGGGTAAGAGGGGTAATCAGGACATTGAGTGGACCCACGAGAGGTTATGTGCTTTTGATGGGGCTAAAGCTGCGCTGGCTGATGCTGCCTTGTTGGCTCATCCAGACCCCACGGCCGCCATTGCTCTTACCACTGGTGCATCCGATTATGCTGTCGGAGCAGTTTGTGAGCAGTGGGTGGGCAATTCCTGGGAACCTCTAGCTTTTTTCAGTAGGCAGTTATGCGAGTCAGAGAAGTACAGCACTTTTGACAGGGAGCTGTTAGCCCTTTTCTTGGCAACAAGGCATTTCAGGTTTCTCCTGGAGGGCCGTAAATTCACCGCTTTTGTTGACAACAAACCCCTCACGTTTGCCATGGCCAAGTCCACTGAACCTTGGTCAGCTCGGCAACAACGGCAGCTTTCGGCTATTTCTGAGTTCACTACTGACATTCAGCATGTGGCTGGTAAGACCAACTTGGTTGCGGACTGCCTTTCTCGTGCCTTAGTTGCCGCTGTTCATTTGGGCATGGACTATGCTGAGATGGCTGCAGATCAGTTGTTAGACCTGGGGGTGCAGGGGCTTCGTTCCACTGAGTCCAGTTTGCAGTTGGAGGATGTTTGTTTTCAGGACAGTGGCGCCACTCTCCAGTGTGACACTTCATTGGGAAAACCATGACCTTTGGTGCCGGCGGCTTGGCGTCGTCGTGTTTTTGATGCTGTTCACTCCTTGTCGCATCCTGGCGTTAAGGCTTCGGTTAAGTTGGTGGGCGCCAAGTTTGTATGGCCGGGTCTCAGAAAGGATGTTAAAACTTGGACGACGACCTGTGTGGCGTGCCAGCGTGCTAAGGTGCAGTGCCACATAAAGGCTCCATTGGGGCCTTTTTGGATTCCGGAGAGACGTTTTGATCATGTTCACGTGGACCTGGTCAGCCCTCTTCCTCCGTCCCGTGGTTTTACTCACCTCTTTACTATGGTGGACCAGACTACGTGGTGGCCGGAGGCAGTTCCCCTGGCATCAACTACGGCGTCTGATGTTGCCCGGGCATTCATCTCCTCTTGGGTGTCCCGTTTTGGTGTTCCCTTGGATGTTACCTCTGACAGGGGCCCGCAATTTACCTCCGAACTTTGGAATGAAGTGGCTGGTAGCTTGGGGGTTAAACTCCATCGGACCACAGCGTACCACAAGCTAACGGGCTATGCGAGCGGTTTCATCAGACTATGAAAGCTGCCCTCCACGCGTCTTTAGTGGACAGTGGATGGGTGGACAGGTTGCCGTGGGTGTTGTTGGGTTTGCGTTCAGCCCCTAAAGAAGATCTGCACTCCTCTTCTGCTGAATTGGTCCTTGGCCAGACTTTGAGGGTCCCAGGGGAGTTCCTTCCTACCATTCCAGGGTTAGGTCCCAGTGTGGTTAAGAGAACTAATTGTCGGGAGGAAGCTAGGGTCTTTGCTCCCGTGGCTGCGCACCACTGTCTTCCTCAGTCCTACGTTTCTGACAGCCTTATGTCGGCTAAATACGTTTTTGTCCAACATGATGCCCATCGTTCTCCCCTGCAGGCACCTTATGATGTCCCTTTCCGGGTGTTAGAAACAGGCCTTAAGGATTTTTTGGTTGAGTTGGGGACTGGTCAGGATCGGATTTCGGTGGACCGTTTGAAGCCCGCCCATGTCCTTTGTGACGAGGAAGGTTGAGCTAGCCCGCCCGGCTCGGCGGGGGCGTCCTCCCAACCCTGTGCCTGAGGTTGTGCCTGCTCCGGTTGCAGTTGCGCCCCCTAGGACTGTGCAGTGCAGTCATCGGGGCAGAGTTATAATGTTGCCTAAGAGGTTCTCTTGAGTTATTTCCTCTTTTGAATTTTGTCCATATTGTTTTAAGTTGTTTTTTGTCAGCGTGTTTATTTATGTTGTAATTTGTGTGTTCTGGGGGGGCCTGTGTGGTGATATTAGTTGTTGGTCTCACACACAAATTTTATCTTTTAATGTCAAGGCGGGGTTTTTCCGGTTGAGAGAGAGAGGAGATGTTAAAAGGAGGAAGAGGTGGAGATTTAATAAAGATTTGTCAGACAGACTCAAGCGTGTCCCCGTCTGTTTCTCTGCAACTTCTACAATATATGTATATACACATATAACACACACACACATGTCCTTTTCCAAATTTATTGTCATGAAACGCCTGTTTCACGGGCAGTAGAAGACACCAGATGCCATCTGTGAGTTTGCAACATTTATTAACATAAACACAAACAACATACGTATAACACTAAGTTCACATATAACAAGAAGAAGGAGGCGCAGGAGGAGAACGGGGCTCAGCATGAACAGGAGGGAAGAATAGCCTGGTAGGGAAGCAGGCTATTCTTCGTGAGGAAACGCCAGGCAAAAAGAGAATAAATCAGCTGAAGCACACCCTAAGGACTCGGGGCTCAAGGCTGAAAAAAGGGGAAAAGAGGACTGACCTGGGCAGAGGTCACCCATTCACCTTGGCGCCAAACCAACACACTCACTCAGGGAGAAGGCTGCTTCCTCTGAGGAGGCAAACAGTAGGACACGACAACGGGGAAATGTTGTCGTGCCCTTAAATAATGAAATGAACAGATGATAAATGAGTGACAGGTGTGGATACATGAGTCGGGACATAACATAATCAGTGATAGCTGTGCAGCCCACAAAACAAAGTTTGACAGCCGGAAGCTGCACAGCACTGTCAAAGTAAAAGCACAAAAACAGAAACTAAATAATAACACAAGAATAAGACAATACAACCCCCAGATACTATAAGTACAAAATGACACAATAAATAGAACGGACAATAAGGACGGAACTGAAAATACAGACAACTCATAACTACACAGAAACCAAATTCTATCATGAATGCCCCTCCGGGGCAGAAAGACAGACCCAGGTGCTGAATTGCAGTCGTGACATTTATTAAAAGAAAGAACAGAAATCCAATAAACCATGCAGAACACACAAAAAATACAAATGAGGATAACTTACAATTGGCGTTCCAGACCCGGCATCGCTCTGCAAACGCAGGAGTAGGATTAGACAGAGGAGCATTCATGGAAACATTCAATACAGCCACAGAGAACGACTGAACAGGCAGTGTTTGAATATTAATGGGAAAGCAACGTAAGTGATCACAGGTATGAGTTCACCTGAGCGGGGAAAGAGGGAACCATAACTAGTGATTGGGATCAGCTGGCAGTGATGAGAGAGGAGCAGTTGGACTGGCAGTCTGACAGGCAACGCCCACGCAAAGTGCAAACCCGGAAATGTTGCCTGACAGCTATCAGCCCACAGAACCAATATAAGAAATAAACATGCTCAAATACAAACTAGATAATGATTACAAATGGCCACTACAAACTAAAACATAAACAGAGAAAATAGAAGGCAGTAAAACAACTCAGAATGGCATAAAAAAATACCACAAATGTATATCCAATTACAGGGAAGGAGCCATGAGACTGGGTCCGGCAGAACCTCCAGAACCCAGGTCATGACAGAGCCCCCCTCTCAAGGGGTGGAACCCAGACACCCCAGGGTAACACCAAAAGGAAAAAGAGAGAACCTGCCCCCCCCCCATAAGGGACATAATAACCCCCCCCCCCCCAGGGTGGGTGGTGGTGCGAAACAGGCTAGGAGGGCAAGAAGCAAAAAGCCCGCTTGGAACCCACACCAGTCAAACAATAACTTAGGTCCCCCGGGTCCAGGAGCTAAAAACTTCAGGGGGACGACCAAAGTCCCAGGCCTGACAGACGGCGAGATGGAACAAGTCGTGGCTCAGCCCGTAAGGCGGTCGACCAGAGTTTTTCAACCACCTGAAAAGGAGGGATGGCTCAAGAGGCGGCTCCCCCCACCGGAAGACCCATTGTCAGGAAGGAGAGCCGAGGAGGAGAAACCATGATGGTGTTTGGCAGGAAAAAAGGGGAAACCTTGACGTCATCTGGCAGAAGGCGGGGGAGAATCACGATGTCCGTGGTCAAGGGCCCGGTTGCACCCGCGGTGGCTCCGGGCTGAAGCGTGGCAGCACCCGTGGTGGCTCTGGGCTGGAGCATAGCAGCACCCTCAGTGGCTCCAGGGAGGAGTGGAGCTCCACCCTCGGTGGACCCTGAATGGGCCAATGCTGCACCCTCGGTGGCTCCAGGCTGGAGCACTTCAGCACCATCGGTGGCTCCAGGGAGGACTGGAGCTGCACCCTTGGTGGGTCCGGAATGGGTCAATGCTGCACCCTTGGTGGATCCGGGCTGGAGCACTGCAGAAGCCTCAGTGACTCCAGGGAGGAATGAAGCGGAGCTGCACCCTCGGTGGACCTGGACCGGGCCAATGCTGCACCCACAGTGGACCCCGGGCTGGGGCGCAGCATCCAAGGCGGGCCTATGCTGGGGTGAAGCGCCCATGTCGGGTTTAAACTAGGACGCAGCACCCACAAGGGTCCCAACAGGGACACAGTACCCACAGAGATTCGGACTGAGGAGGAATCCAGATGACAGCCTCAGGCAGCAGACTAGCTGCACCCACAAGGGTCCCGGACTGGGACAGAGCATCCGCAATGACCTCATCGGGGAGAGCTGGATCCATGATGACTTCTGGCAGTGAACTTGGACCCACGGAGACCTCTGGCTGCACTGGAACATCTCCGGAGACCCTGGGAGAGAACTCAGAGAACCAAGACAAAGGCACAGGTTCAGGGTCACCGGCAGCAGCGGAGCCGAGCGAGGTGAGCTCAGGTGCAGCAGGCGGCTGCACCTGGCTGTCCTCACCAAGATCCAGGCAAGACCTCTCCAAAACTGATAAAGAGGAAAATAAGAGAGAGCACTTGCCTGAGCTCGAGCTCCACCACCGTCCAGGACTCCATCGATCCAGATAATGATGATGTCTCAGGGCCGGTCTTCTGAAGGTCCAGCTCAGTTCTGGACTCTGCTGCGGCAGCCTCTGCAGCAGGCATGATGGTAGGTGCAGTCTCGTCCCCCCCAAGCGAAGGAACCCACACTGGTGCCTTGTCTGGCATGGCAGCTGGGGGTCGGCTCACCGCTGGTACTGGGATTGGGTTCTCCAGGACCTCTGACTCCTCCCGCGTCTGGTGGCTCAGGCCCAGGACCGACGGAAGAGAAGGAGACACGGAGAGGACTGGTGAGCAATTGGTGGATGCAGCAGGTAGTGAGAGCTCAGGGGACTGCACACTGAGCCTCATTACCGGGAATCAAGCAAGGCATGTCATCATAAATTGAATGAGAATAAAATGATACTTGCCTGTTATCCCAGTCTTCGGTGTTGCCTGCTGCAGCAGGTGTAGTGTCCTCCCTCTCCGTGGCTGCGGTGGCAATGGGCCCCTCAGAGGATTGTGGAGGAGCCGCCCCTGTTGACACAGAGAGGGACTGAGCCGGGGAAAAAATTAGACAAACTCTCGGCAGCGGAAGAGGGGGCCGAAGTAGCGCAAAAAACAACAGCTACAGCACAGGGAGAGGCTGATGATCCAGCTGAGAGAGAGTGAGAGGATGGCTGTGCTGCCGAGGTGGGATGCTGTTTCGACGTAGGGGAAATGGCTTCCGGAGAGCCAGGAGGATTCCTCTGGCTGTCCGAAATGGGAGGACGCTGCTATAGTGGAGCTGAAGTTGGCGAATTGGGAGAGTGGATGGACTTCTGACAGGGTGAGCGCTTCCATGACGGCTTCGGTCCAGCTGGAAGCGACCCCATCGTCAGTCCGGGGAACGAGTGTTGAAGTGTGGAGACCGTGGACAGCAGGTCCGTATATTGGGGATACCTCCACAGGCCGGGGTGAGCCTCCAGAATCCCCACCGCTCCACATACACTCCACTAGACCTTCTTGGGTCCGCGGGCAGTGAGGGCTTCATCCACATAACTTTGGATAAAGTCTGCCACCCCTTCCTCCTCCAGGCTTGGAGACCCCGCTGTTCTCTGTTTATTTGAATGAGGCCAGCGAGCCAGGGACATGATGAGCTCCAGTAAGGTAGGGGAAAAAAATTAAAAAAATACAGAAAGGGAGAAAATATATGAACTGCAACAGCTGGGTCTTATATTCCTGGCGCCTGTATTCTGACATGAATGCCCCTCCGGGGCAGAAAGACCCAAGTGCTGAAGTGCAGTCATGACATTTATTAAAAGAAAGAACAGAAATTCAAAAAACCGTGCAGAACACTCAAAAAATACAAATGAGGATAACTTACAGTTGGTGTTCCAGAGCCGGCATCGCTGTGCGAACACAGGAGTAGGATTAAACAGAGGAGCATTGGTGGAAACATTCAGTACAGCCGCAGAGAACGAATGAACAGGCAGTATTTAAATATTAATGGGAAAACAACGTAAGTGATCACAGGTGGGGAAAGAGGGAACCATAACTAGTGATTGGGATCAGCTGGCAGTGATGAGAGAGGAGCAGTTGGACTGGCAGTCTGACAGGCAATGCCCACGCAAAGCGCAAACCCGGAAATGTTGCCTGACAGCTGTCAGCCCACAAAACCAATATAAGAAATTAACATACTCAAATACAGTACATACCAGATAATAATTACAAATGGTCACTACAAACTAAAACATAAACAGAGAAAACAGAAGGCAGTAAAACAACTCAGAATGGCATAAAAAATACCACAAATGTATATCCAATTACAGGGAAGGAGCCATGAGACTGGGTCCGGCAGAACCTCCAGAACCCAGCTCGTGACAAATACAGCAGACCATGATAAACAAGGAAACAAACAAACAGAAAAAGACTAAACTTGAACTGAGGCTGACCCCCCACCCCCCACCCCTGTGCTCAGGATCATGACATTTGTAGGGTTTGATTTCCTCCATATTACAAAATCTTGGATATTGTCCCCCCAAAACCTAGAAATGGCTCTAACTACAATAATACTGATAGTGTCCCCCCTCAATACTTACTCTTTAGAAAATGTTCTGTTTATTGCCTCCCTCCCCCAAACAGTGAAATGAAATATCCACCCATGATTACAGCTATAGTCTACAGTGTCTGAGTGTATTATGTATACGATGAGAAGTCTGTTACAAAAATGCATTATTTACTCTTTTATTACCATAGCAGCTTTAACATTTACTATTCAGTGAGAGCATGACCCAGAACACTACTCTTTGTCAGTATGTCTGTGTATAATAAGGATTCATTTAATACTTAATGGCTCTTCTTTTGTGTTGCAGTTAGTGAGCCATTATTACAAAAATTAATCACCCATGTTAGTTGCCTGAAGGCAGATTTGTTGATCTCTCCAGGACAAAAAAAGTGTCCTTTGATGTTTTCATGCAGACCTTAGTGCGGTACGTGCTGAATATGATTATTTTTCTTCTCTGAAACAAAAAAAGACTAGCACACATACTTCCCTGGTAATAATTTCGACATCTGACCTTTGAGGAAAGAGAAAGGAATTAAATTATAGTGCAAAATAGAGGGTGAATGTGAATAATTTGACAGATTAATGATATAATTCCCCTTTTCTTCTACTGTATGACTAGCATTAGTTGTCTCCTACAGCAGACCTTCTGTAAAATCATGCAGATTTGTGGAGACTGCTACATGTGTCACTGTTTACTCAAGACCTTTAATTTTTTCGGAACCATCTGTTCAGCAAGGCGCAACGCTCAAACACCTATGGCCAAACAACTTTGTTATGATGAATTAAATCGTAATGGTCGTGTCACTTGTGAAATTGCTGCCATTATGTCACATTGTGTTCTTGTGTAATGATGCACGAAAACTTGTTTGGTAAACAATGTAGCTGTCTTGTCCCAACAATGTGACAATAGAACGGAAGTGTCTTTTAAGTCAAATGACAATACCTGTTCCCTGATGATACTCTGGAACTAATTAAGTCCACATGCACATCTCCATATCATTACAAGTTTGTTAGTAATAAAGCTGAGCTGATTTCATCTAACTTTTGATAGCAGGTTCTGCTGAAAGGAAAATGTATTTGACATATCAAAGGATTGTTCTAGCAAAACAATTTGATCATGCAACACCTTCTCATCTAAATAGCAAACAGCCCAAGTTCCCTTTTTACCCCCAGTTGCGCATGTCTTGTAAGTTTAACTTTCACTGGACGATCACTGGAGGAGTAGTACCTTTCTGGTTGGCCTCTTCTACATCTAGGTATCCCAGACTGGTGTCGTGAATCCCCGTGCACTTTTATGCAGCGCACGGAGGAGGAGAGACAGATTCAGATGCAGGGTTACACCACAGACAAATTTATTGACATAAAGTCCCAAGACTTGTACAGACGTACAAAAATATAAAGAAGAAAACTTACGTTGACGCGACGTAACATGTTGCAGGCAGACCATGGCGTAACATGGCAGAGCAAAAACACAAAGGCAGGCCACGGCGTAACGTGGCAGACAGAGACAATAATCCAGCAATGAAACAAAGAACATGAGCTGGCTAAATACACAAACAGATGAACCAATGATTGGGAGCATCTGAACGCGGGAGCTGGGCAGTAATCACAGGACAGGGAACAGCTGAGTGTCAAGACAGATAGGGGGCGTGGTCTGGCTGGCAGACTGACAGACAATGCCCACACCAAGTGCAGACTTCCACGTGCTGCCTGACAGCCTGTCAGCCAGAACCCAAAACAACACAACAACATGGAAATGATACAAAATAACACATGACCTGACAAAGGCAAACAAGACAATGCACAGATGATAAAATAGGACATACAAAGGAGAGTCATGGAACCGAGCCAGGAAGACAAACTGGCCCAGTTCATGACAACTGGTCTCCCCACATTCAGTGTCATGTGATGCATAAAATAGGGTCAATTTCATCTTCAGGAAGTGGCCTCACCATCTAGCCTCACACATGATGAGGACTGTGTTATGTCTGTAAATGAGTGACCATGGAGGTGGTCACTGAACTGAACAGTGGTTTTAATAAAAGTAATAATAGCACGTGTTACAAACAGAACAGTAGCTTATAAGCCAACTAGGACTGGGTACAGGCTGGTGTGTTGGCTAGAGGCGGGGTGCCAAAGAGGACGACTCCCGCCAACAGTCCCCTTAAGTAGGCACGGTACGCTGGCATCACCCATGGATCCTACGTCACGTCCGTGCTGCCTGTCTGTTACTATTTCAATACCAAACATCTTCCTCCCCTTTGGAAAAGCCTAAAACATTCACAGCAGTTTCATAGCATTCATAACAGCTCTCATCTTTTTTTCATTACACTCACATCAAAAACTTTTATTTCACAGCAGCTCTCCCTCCCCCTTTTTTTAAACACTCAAACATAACCTGGGCCACCCGGTAGGCTGTCGGTTAACCCTGCACGACTGTGTGGATTATTCTGTCACTACTGAAGCAGTCATGCTCTGTAAAACATGTCAAAACAGCCACTGCTTACAGTTCAACTTCAGTGCCATCAGTTGAGCCCTCGGTGGGTGCGGCTCTGGAGACGCTGGCAGTGGCGGGCCTGGATGCCATCTCGAATCACCAATCATCTGGAAAATGGTTAGGCCCAGCCGTGTGGTGATCTGCATCAGCGGGGAGAGGAACATCCGCAGGCCGCCTGGGCATTTGGGTTGGCGGACCCAAACCCAATCGGGCACTGTGAGCGGTGATCTGTTCGGCTGCACTTGGCGCTGTTGTTCGCTTGTCCCTGATGCTGGTTGCGGCTGAGTCGGCATGACTCTTGTGCCGGCGGCAGGATGTACCCCCGATTGGTGTTGTCCCGCTTGGTCATGAGCTCTGTATCCTGCAGCACTGCAGTGGCTCTTTGCTTCTGACGTTGAGCACAGTTAACGGATGAGTCCAGTTTCTGCCCTTTTTCCTCGCTGTCCTCTCCTTGCGGTGTCAAGCTTGGAGCGGCTGCATCCCCGTCTGAGCGTGTTGCACTCCCAACATTAGCGTCCCAACAGAGCCTAAGGTTTTCACAGATGGTAAAACCCAGTTCATTATCCCCGTGCGCAGCCACCTGGAAAACGAACACCAGGAGGACTGTTGACCTGTAGCGAACCGTCAGCGATACGGTCCCTACAATGCTGATGTGTGTGTGCCCGTACCCATACAACTCCACCGGATTTTTCTCAGTAGGATGGTTGGGGAAAAGTCTCTTAACAGTAACCCAATTCAGCACTGACCTCACAGCGGCGGTGTCCAGCAGTGATGGTACGTTGGCATTGTCCAGTTTTACCGTGCACCACATGTACCCCGAGTCTCTGGAGTTCACAGCGTGGATTGTGGTCACTGGTGAGTCTTTTGGCTGAGTGGCTAGATTGATGTCCGTCGTGACGATTGGTACACCTTGGCGAAGCGAAAGAGCATACCGTAGCAACTGGATCGCTGCCCCCCCCCCCCAGCTGGGCAAGATCGCGCTCGCTCTCAGTGCCTCAGGGAGCTGCAGTTACCGCACAAACGGTGTCCCATGATGTTCTGTTGTCCCATATTGTACACCTCAGCGTCCTCCAAGTGGGTCAGTTTTAACAGGTACTTCTGCTGGGGTAACTGCATAAGCTAGCGAAACTTGTCATTGTGGTTTACCTAGCTGTGATGTGAACTTGTTGGCAGCTTCCAACCGGAATGACAACACCACCACCTTCGCCAATGGTAGGTTGTCGGGCCCTCTGACTTGCCTGTTCCGCAGCCACGGGTTGCTGGAGTGCTCCACTAGCTGGTCCCACACCATTTCGTCCTCTCGTTGCCCAAACCTGCACCTGCTCGCCAGACAGCGGAGTCTGGCTCGTCCAGCCACGTCATTCTCTGACCGGGGTGCCAGACATGCGTCTATCTTCAGGAAAAACGTTGAATTTTCCTCCAGAAGATCCATTTTTTGTCCTCGTTGCCATTTGTTATGTCTGTAAATGAGTGACCACGGAGGCGGTGACTGAACTGAACAGTGGTTTTAATAAAAGTAATAATAGCACATGTTACAAACAGAACAGTAGCTTATAAGCCATCTAGGACTGGGTACAGGCTGGTGTGTTGGCTAGAGGTGGGGCGCCAAAGAGGACGACTCCCACCAACAGTCCCCTTAAGTAGGTACAGTGCACTGGCATCACCCATGGATCCTACGTCACGTCCGTGCTGCCTATCTGTTAGTATTTCAATACCTAACAGACCGTCCGCAGCGGCTCCAAATGCTGTCCTGGGTTTCGCTGAATGTGGTATATCTAAGGGAGATGACCCCCGATAAAAAAATCCACAACCCCTGATGGATTTTTCCACCATTCCCCCCAAAGGCAGGACCATCATACGGGTGCAGTACATTCAATCTTTGGCACCTCGGGGTATGTTGCTGCAGGACTTAGATCTCTGGCCATTGAGGTTTCCTTGCCACTGGACTCAGCGCTCTCTCTGTAAGGCCAGGGGTGGACTTAGTCCATTTGGGGCCCAAGGCAAAGACAGAAATGGGGCCCTACTTTTTCTTTGCTCTACACTTTCTTTTCAGGCCTTATTGAAATCCTACCTTAAAAGGAACTCCGATTATATTGGCATGTTAGCTCTATATGCTTTATTTTTATGTTAGTAACATAACTATAATATAATTTTTCTGAAAATAATTCCCACTTTTATATATTTTTAAAAAACTTTATTACGATTTTTGTTTACGTCGCAATGCACTCTGGGTAGTGACGTAGAATGGTTGCAGCCGTTTTTTCTGTCTTATACAAGCCAAGAAGCGAAGCTACTAACTACTGCTATTTGTCAGTGAAAATGCCACATTGCGCGGCTTTTGGATGTAATTTCCAATCAAAGGGAAATAAAGAGAGCGGGGTAAGCCTCCATAGCTTTCCTAAAGAGGGAAAGTTGAGGAAAAAGTGGGGCGGCAGCGGCTCAGGAGGTAGAGCAGGTCGTCTAATAACCCGATGGTTGGCGGTTCGCATCACGCTCTCCCCAGATATCCTGCCGTTGTGTCCCTGGGCAAGACACTTCACCCGCATTGCCTCCATTGCCCATAACACTGGGTATGAATGTGTAAAAATGTTTAAATGTTCAGTGGAGGCCGGAGAGGCTGTTGGCGCCGATTGGCAGCCATATTTCCGTCACTCTGAGTGTCTGTGATCACGCACTACAGCGCACGCTTGATAAAGCTGACATATATATTAATCACAAAGCACGATATCGCTCCAGCGTGTGGCACCGGGATTCCTCTCTGTTCCTGAGGTGCAGGACAGAAGAGGATGTGAGGCGCATCTGCATAGTGATCAGTCCATACCTCTCACGCTGAGCGCTCTGCCAGCCCCGTACGCTGTGGGGGTCACACACGAGGTGTTCCTCCACACTCTCAATAATTTTTTTTCCCGTATATTTTTCTTTTTGGCGTACAGAAATGGCAATATACCCGTATTTGCTAAAATTGCATTTTCCCCGTATTAAAATACGGCGAAACCGTACCACTTGACAGGTATGCCGTGACAAAATTCGAACCGTGATTCGCTTGAGCGTGCGATATCATACTTTATCACAGCGTGATTAATATATATGTCAGCTTTATCAGGCATGCGCTATAGCGCATGATTCGCTTGCGCACGCTCAAGCGAATTACGGTTCGAATTTTGTCACGGCATACCTGTCAAGTGGTACGGTTTCGCCGTATTTTAATACGGGGAAAATGCAATTTTAGCAAATACGGGCATATTGCCATTTCTGTATGCCAAAAAGAAAAATATACGGGAAAAAAAATTATTGAGAGTGTGGAGGAACACCTCGTGTGTGACCCCCACAGCGTACGGGGCTGGCAGAGCGCTCAGCGTGAGAGGTATGAACTGATCACTATGCAGATGCGCCTCGCATCCTCTTCTGTCCTGCACCTCAGAAACAGAGAGGAATCCCGGTGCCACACGCTGGAGCGATATCGTGCTTTATCACAGCGTGATTAATATATATGTCAGCTTTATCAGGCGTGCGCTATAGCGCGTGATCACAGACATGTCTCATGCATGCGCTTTGAGCGATATCGTGCTTTATCACAGCGTGATTAATATATATGTCAGCTTTATCAAGCGTGTGCTGTAGTGCGTGATCACAGACACTCAGAGTGACGGAAATGTGGCTGCCAATCGGCGCCAACGGCCTCCACTGAACATTTAAACATTTTTACACATTCATACCCAGTGTTATGGGCACTGGAGGCAATGCGGGTGAAGTGTCTTGCCCAGGGACACAACGGCAGGATATCTGGGGAGAGCGTGATGCGAACCGCCAACCATCGGGTTATTAGACGACCTGCTCTACCTCCTGAGCCGCTGCCGCCCCACTTTTTCCTCAACTTTCCCTCTTTAGGAAAGCTATGGAGGCTTACCCCGCTCTCTTTATTTCCCTTTGATTGGAAATTACATCCAAAAGCTGCGCAATGTGGCATTTTCACTGACAAATGGCAGTAGTTAGTAGCTTCGCTTCTTGGCTTGTATAAGACAGAAAAAATGGCTGCAACCATTCTATGTCACTACCCAGAATGCATTGCGACGTAAACAAAAATGGCGATTTACATCGTAATAAAGTTTTTTAAAAATATATAAAACTGGGAATTATTTTCAAAAAAATTATATTATAGTTATGTTACTAACATAAAAATAAAGCATATAGAGCTAACATGCCAATATAATCGGAGTTCCTTTTAAACTTATTGTCCTCAGAAGTCTTCAAATGATGACATCATTCAGGCATCAGGAATTACATCTGTAAAAAAACAAAGAAGTTTAACAAAATGAATGGAGACTCTTGTCTATTATTAAAAAAAAAACAGCAATTCATATGGAAGATCTGTTGTTTGTTCACACTTAACAGTCCCTCCAGGATTTCGTAATATTGCGATCGCACTAATTCACGCAAAATCAGTGATTGGCCGCATCTTTTGTGTGACCTTGCAACTTTGTTCAATCACTGCAACTTTCCCACAATTATGGCTAATTCTCGTCAACTTCTGCCAATTTCACCAGTGAAATTTGTCCCTGAGAAGCACTCAAACGCTTATTTTAACCAATCAAATGCATCACTGCACTGTGCTCACTTCCATGTTTACCGTGAGTATGAACAGAACACATTAACAAAAGCAGAGTGTTTGATTTAAAAAACCACTCACCCGTGAGTTTTCCCTCATTGTCCCTTCCTCCGTCTCCCCTGGCCTGCTGGTGGACATCTCCCCACAGCTCTATCTTGACGGCATGTACAAAGTGCCGGGTTTGTGTTGAAAAAGTCCACCTGCCTGAAAAAGCACCCCGATGTGGGAGCATGCATGAGGAGAGATGACATAAAACCACAAACAAAATCATTACTACATCTTGTCAATGAGCTTTAAAGCTGTGACTCTCCGGTCTGGACACGGACCAAGGCATGCCCCCGGCAAACCCCCAAGGAGAGTCCTTCCTCTCGGTAAAACTTCCAGTAAAGGAAAGATGAGTATCTGATGAGACAGGTGTGTGTTAAGCAGTGTTGGGAGTAACGTACTCATGCAGTAACGTGCTACGTAACGAAATTACTGTTTAAAAATCCAGTAATGCCTTACAGTTACTGAAATTTGATCAGATGCATTACTCATGTTACTTGTTTTATTAATATGGATAGATATTTTAGCTCAAATAAATATAAACTGATCCTACCGTAGTGCAGTCGTCAGTCTCCTCCGCCGGTGTTGCACCGAGAATTGTCAGTTTCCTGTCCTGCTCACACGCAACCCAGTGGGAAAAAACGTTGTGGCGGAGGCGACTTCTCATATCGAGACCTGATCACCTGTTGTCCCAGTTGTCAGTAACCCCCAACACCTCCTACTTCTGCAGTTAATGTCCGCAGTTGTGTACATGTGTAAGCTGTGTAAATAATTGTGCAAGTTTTCTTACGCACAGAGAAAGTCACTGTGATTTGTTGCAGTAAAGAACAGCTTCTTCTAAGCGGTGAACTTTCATTTATCTGTGCTTTCTGTTTTATTTTATCTCATTCACTTACATGCTGTTGTGATCTACAACTATTTCATGGAAGTAAATCCTCTAAATCTGCATTTTTAATGGGCTGGTCCAGGGGTGTCAAACATATGGCTCATGGGCCAAAAACGGCCCACCAGGGGATCCAAAATTTTCTCTGTAAATTTACAGCTTTATTTCTGTATAATATTGTGTGGTTGGGTAATCTTTATAAGAAGTGGACATCGACACCAGCATGGATCTCAGAACAAGCCTAATTTTATTCTGTTGTCTTCCAACATCATTCAACACGTATATCTTCTACTAGTGCCACCGTGTGGCAAGGCATTACATTACATCCCCCCTTTTAGATATTTACCATATCCCTTTATATATCTTATTTACTTACATTCTAATAATAAAGAATATGGTCAACCACAAGATAACACAAAGCTACACTGTCACTACTGTGCGCTTACATTTTCAGAACATAACTTTTTTCTTTTCATTTTCTTTTCTAACTAGAAGGACAGGGTAGACTACCTGACCCTTCAGGATCTGCCATAGGGAATTATTCTGCCCTGTTCACTGCAGGCCTCTATACTAGGTTTTACCAGTTCAGTCTTTCTGGTGGACGAGATACTCGCCCCGATCTGGTCACAGTCACATCCGAGCTGGGCTGATCTGGCTCTGGATCAGGCTGATCTGGTTCTGGAAGAGCAGTGAGCTGAGCTCTGTTTCTTCTCAGTGTGCCCGACTCTGTCTCCACGTTGTACGACCTTGGAGTTGATGACGTCGACTGGACTGTCCCGGTGGTCTTTGCTGAGCGGATCCACACTCTCTGACCTGGTTCGAGAACCGGCAGCTCTCTTGCTCTGTGTCTCGCTCCATATGCTTTCTTCTGATTCTCTTTCAATCTTGCGTCTTTCTTTTTAAAAGCATGAAGGTCTGGCCACTTTGGTCTGAGAGTCTGTGGAGGGACCGGAACTGTCGATCGCAATCTTCTCCCCATCAGAAGTTCTGCTGGTGAGGCTCCATGAGCCAATAGGGTTGTCCTGTAAGTCAGGAGAGCTCTTTGGTGATCTTGGTTCTTGCTGAGTATCTGCTTTACTGTTCTCACCGCCCTCTCTGCTTCCCCATTGCTTTGCGGATACCTGGGGCTACTGGTGACATGTTCAAAGTCGTATTCCTGAGCAAATACTTTAAACTCTGAAGAGGCGAACTGTGGCCCGTTGTCCGTCACTAGTACCTCAGGGATACCGAATCTTGCAAAGATGACTTTCAGCCTCTCGACTGTGGTTGCTGTAGTAAGCGTTGGAAGGTTGGCTATTTCAATGTATCTGGAGAAATAGTCAACTACGACCAGGTAGTGGCTCTTCCCCCACTCGAAGAGGTCCGCCGCTAGCCTTTGCCACGGCCTTGCAGGTAAGGGGGTCGTGAGCAGTGGCTCTGTGCGATAGCTGAAGTACTGGCTGCATACTTCACACCTCTCCACAAGCTCTTTGATGTCCCTTGTCAAGCCTGGCCACCACACAGACTGTTGGGCTCTTGAAATGCACTTTGTCATGCCCAGGTGCCCATGGTGGATTCTCTCCAGCATGTCTCTTCGCATTGGCGCTGGAATGACAAGCCTTTCTCCCTTTAGGAGGATACCGTCAGCCACATGGATGTCAGCTCTGTGCGGCCAGTACTTTAGCAGCCTCTCTGGAACTGCTTGTCTGTGCGAAGGCCATCCTTTGTCTGTGTATGCCCTCAGCTGTTTCATTGTTGTGTTGTTGTTCTGCATGTTTTTAATTTCATCCAATTTTGTTTTTGTTGCAGGTATGTGTTCCATCACAAAGTCGATGTACACCTGACACTCTCTTTCCAGGCTGGCACTCTCCGTGCTGCTCTCTGGTCCCAGTGGCGCTCGTGACAATGCGTCAGCGGCCACCAACTGTTTCCCTGGTACATGAATTATCTTGTAGTTGAATCTCATCATTCTCAGTCTGAATCTGAGTATTCTTGGAGATAAATCATCCAGTGGCCGGGTACCTAACAGTGATATGAGAGGTTTGTGATCTGTACGCACCGTGAAGCCCATTCCCAGGAGATAGGTGCTCAGGCGCTCGCACGCCCATGTCACGGCGAGAGCTTCTTTCTCGATTTGAGCGTACCGAGACTCTGTGGGTGACAGACTTCTAGATATGTACACCACTGGCCTGAATTCTCCACCTGGCTGTCGCTGCATCAGTACTCCTCCCAGGCCATATGATGAAGCGTCAGCCGACACGAGAGTTTCTCTTTTTGTACTGTACTGAGCCAGTACCGCTGGAGAGCTAAGCTCTTTCTTCACAGCTTCAAAAGCTGTCTTTTGCTGCGCGTCCCATGTCCACTCGCTGTCGCTGCGCAGCAAGTCTCTCAGGGGCTTTGTGAGATTGGGGAGGCGCGAGGAGAATTTGCAGACATAGTTCACCATCCCCATGAAGCGTCTCACCGCTTCAACGTTCTCGGGTTCGGGCATGTTCAAGATTGCTTTAATTTTGCTTGGGTCAGCCTCAATCCCGTCGGCACTGACCATATGCCCTAGGAATTTCACGTCCTTCACACTGAACTCACATTTTTCGTTTAAGGTCAGACCTGCCTCTTCAAGCTTCTTGAGAAGTTCGCACAGCCTGTTGTCATGCTCAGTCTGATCTTTGCCAAACACCAATATGTCGTCGGCATGGCAGAGTGCGCCTGGGGTGCCGTCGACAAGCTGGGAAAGTCTTAGCTGGAAATGTTCCAGCGCAGAAGAAATCCCGAATGGGAGTCTCCTGTAACAATACCTCCCAAATGGTGTAATGAAGGTTGTCAATGGCTCTGATTCCTCATGCAGGAGAACTTGCCAAAACCCTGCTGTGGCATCCAATTTTGAGAAGATGACGGCTCCGTCTAGCTTTGCTAGAGTCTCATCCACAGCTGGGAGTATGTGTCTTTCTCGACGCACGCTCTCATTCAGCCTTGTCAGGTCTGAGCAGATCCGGATTTTTCCATTGGGTTTGGGTGCAACCACCATTCCTGAACACCACTCGGTTGGTTCTTGGATCTTTCGAATCACGCCCATCTCTTCCATCCTCTGGAGCTCTGATTTGACTCTGTCCATTAATGGTAGGGCTACATGTCTAGGGGCTGACAAGGCGTATGGCACAGCTCCCTGAGCTAACTCAATTTTATAGCTACCCTGCAGCTTCCCTAAGCCTGAGAATACTTTCGGGAACATTTTCTTGAATTTTTCATCAGATGCTAGCACTGCAGCTATCTGCTGCAACAGAGGTAGGCTCTGTATAGCTGGGAGCCCTAATAGTGGCATCGCTAAATTCTTCACAACAAATACATCCTGCTCTGTTTTCTTTATGCCCTTTTTCAGGCAGGCTGTGAATGTGCCTAGCACCGTCAGTGGCAGGTTGTTGGGGCCACATAACATTCTCTGTGACTTCTTTAGGTCACCATCTCTTGTTTTGCAGTACATGGAGTCTGGTATGGCGGTGACAGCCGCTCCTGTATCCAACTTGAAGTTAATCAATTTTCCATTCATTTCTATGTCATTTCTCCAGACATCCTGTTTATCAGTCTCTATTGCTCCCAAGAAAGCGCTCTCTTCAGTCTCATACACCTCTTCAATAGCCTCGACACGTTGCTCTGTCCTACACACTGCAGCATAATGTCCTTTTCTTTTACATTTGCGGCACTCTGCCTCTCTCGCTGGGCATTGTTTCCATGCGTGTTGAGGACTGTGGCCACACCTTTTGCACGTGCCTGTACTCTGCGTCGCGTTGGTTTGAGTTCGTGTCGCCATATTGGGTTTCGCAGGTTTTTTTCTCACAATAGCATCAACATTGCTTTCCCTAATTTCAGTCTTCTCTCACTGTATCAATGGCTGTTGCTTTTTTACTTCTTCTCTTTGCCTGACTTGTGTTATTGTACTTTCCAGCGTGAGCTTTGGGTCTAACTGTAATTTCTCTGACAATTTAGCGTCTCTGATCCCAACTACTATCCGATCTCTTATCATCTCTTCAAGTAGAACGCCATATTGGCAATGCTCAGCCAGCTTGTACACGTCTGTGATAAAGTTCTCTGCCGTTTCGCCAGGCTGTTGATATCGGCTGTTAAATCTGGCTCTCTCATAGATAACGTTATGTTTGCCAATAAAATGCTCACCTAAGGCTTTGCACACTTCATCGTATTTCTTCCGTTTGGCTTCCTCCAAAGTTATTGTTGTCATAACGTCGTCACTTTTCTCCCCCATTATGTAGAGCAGTGAGTTGATTTGGTATTCCTCATTCTTCTCTGCTAATCCAGATGCTATTCTGAATCGCTCGAAGCGTCGTAGCCACTGAGTCCAGCTACTGGGCTCATCGAAGTTAAAACTTCCTGGCGGTGGTATCGTGAATATTTGATCCATTTTGTCGTTCCTCCCTTCCTTTTCTTAGCGAGTAAACGAGCTAGCAACTTACTTGCTTCTCCGCCGGCGCAGTCACTGACGAGGGAAAAACTTTTTTTCTTTTCCTCTCTCTCCCAACTCTTTCACACAGGCGACCCTCTCTCCTGTCGGATTCTTGTCACCAACTTCTGACACCATGTATAATATTGTGTGGTTGGGTAATCTTTATAAGAAGTGGACATCGACACCAGCGTGGATCTCAGAACAAGCCTCATTTTATTCTGTTGTCTTCCAACATCATTCAACACGTATATCTTCTACTAGTGCCACCGTGTGGCAAGGCATTACATTACAATTTCTAGTACATTTCTGACTTTACTAATTACAATAGTTTGTATAAATCTGAGACATTTTTTCTTCTGTAACATGAGACTTTTTCTCATCAGTCTGTCATGTTCGCTGCGTAATCTTGCAGCGAACATATGAATTAACATGAGCCCAAAACGCAGGTGAAGTCAACGTGTTTAATAACAGAAAGGGGAAACTCAAAAATACACAAAATACAGGGAAAATGTTCAATTGGGAAAACACAGTCAGGGACACAAGCGCTGGGAGTCCGAGCTCAGTTGGAAGAAGGGGAAGCCCCACGCACTCCCAGGTGGAACTGGGCAGTAGAAAAGAAGGGTAGATAATAACAAGGAAAGACTTACATAGGGCGTCGGAGCTCAGCGGGCTCTGGAGAAAACAACACCGTAGTAGTCCAAGGGAAAAGAGACCCCAACAGCTTCAGGACATCAACGTAGGCAGGTGACCATAGACTAGACCGTGCAGTGAAGACTGACGCCACAACACTGAATGCCCCCACTGTCTCCCAATAAATACCAAGCAGGCTAATGGGTGACAAGTGGACGCAGGTGTGTGGTGGGAGTCTGTGTATGAGTGCGGAGAAACTCTGCCCCCCCCACCCACCCAGAAGGCCAACACGACTAACCGGGGCGGGAGGTGGGGGGAACAGGTCAGGAGGGAACAAAACAAAAAATACCACAATACAAAGGAGCACAAAAATCCCAATCCCAAAACTAAACTAACCCACCCCACCCCAAGAGTCCCACAGTTCAGGGGGCTGGCCAGAGTCCAAGGCCCAGCAGGCAGCCCGTCGAACAGCGACAGGCGGCCTGCCAAGGCACACGGGCCACCCGGCTAGGGAACCCAGTCTTCCGGGCGGCCTGCCCACATGATTAAGCCACCAGGACCGGAAGGGCAAATGAGGCAGCGGCCTACCCACCGGGAGACTGAGAGGTGGGTGACCAAACAGAGGAAGGGGAACCCCTGTGGTCACAGGTGGTGGAGAAAACAGGACCATGACGGTGCCCAGCAGAAGGAGGAGGAACACCCACAGGGTCTCCAGAAGGGAAGGGAGGACCCTGGTGTCCCCAGACTGTCTGGTAGCATCCTCGGTGGTCCCGACATGGGACTGAAACTTGGTTCTACCCTTGGTGGACCCGGGCTGGGCCATAGCTGCATCTGCAGTGTTTCCAGCCTTGGACAATGTTGCACCAGTGGTGGCCCCTTTCCGGGACCTCATTGCTCCCGCGGTGGGCCCCGACTGGGCCTACGTTGCACCACCCCTACTGAGCCATGGTTGCACCCATGGTGGAGTCCGGCTGGACCCGTGCTGCACCCGCGGTGGGACCTGGCTGGGTCACTGCTGACCCCAATGCTGCTTTAACTGTGGGCCAGCCAACCCGTACGAGCACCTGAGCCAGAAGGCGATCAATTACGGGCACCCTCAGCTGGAGCAGAGCACCCACAATGACCTCCTCGGCAGGGGAGGCTGGATCCACAGTGACCTCTAGTGGCAAACCTGGATCCTCGGGCCCATCTGGTAATGTTAGACTTTCTCCGGTGACCCTGGAAGAGGACTCAGACAAGGGGAAAGAAGAGACAGGGTTGCCGGCAGCAGCGGACCCCAGCCAGGCGAGCTCAGACGCAGCGGTCGGCTGCGCCTGGCTATCCTCACCAAGAGCTAGGCATAAATGCTCAATAATGGACAGAAGAAAAAACAAAAGAGAGCACTTGCCTTAGCTCAAGCTCCACCGCTGTCCAGGACTCCGATGATCCGGGCGATGTACTCCCAGGCTCGGCCTCCTGGAGGTTCAGCTTAAGCGTAGACGCTGCTGCGGTGGTCTCCGCAGCAGGCATGATGGTCTCTGCAGTCTTGATTCCCCCAGCTGTCACGAGCCACGTTGGTGACTCCTCCAGCGTGGCGGCTGGGATCTGGTTCACCATTGCTTCGGGAGGACAATCCTCCCGGACCTCTGGCTCCTCCTGGTCCTGACTGCTTGGCTCCGGCACTGGCAGGCAGACAAAGGAAACAGAAGAAAGTGGAAAGAGGGCTGGTGAACAGTTCCTAACAACAGCAGGTGGGGAAAACTCAGAGGACTGCTTACCCTGAGCCTCCCTACCGGGAATCAGGCAAGACATTTCATTATTAATAGGAGTCAAATGAAAATTAACTTGCCTGTTTTCCCAGATTAAGATGTTGGCTGCTGCTGTCATTTGGGCGTCGTCACCCGTCCATCCGGGAAAGGTGGTGCTTGGCCCCTCTGTAGATAATTTAGGAGCCACCCCTCTCGCCACAGGAATGGGAGCCCCCGGTGAGGAAAGCAAGCGCCCCTCTGCCTGCAGATTCACCGAGGAAGGAGACCTCACAGCGGATGTGGAGGAAGATTCTGCATACGGGACTGCTTGAGACTGGTGATAAGAATGAAGATCCGCTATGGGGGTAACAGGGCCCGGTATGGGAACAGGAGCAGTTGGTGGGGCTGGATTGTTCTCTTGGGACTCCGGGGCCGGATGATGTCAACGCCATCTGCCTGGTTGCGGCCATCTTGGAACAGGAGATGGTGCGGAGGGAAAGATGGCTGCCGGTGGACAAGAGCGTTTCTGTTGCGGCTTTGTGTGGAAAGTCCTTCTCCCCAGGTCAGGAGCAGCCTGTTCCAGAGCGCAGACAGCAGACAGCAGTTCGGAGTATTGCTGGTAATTCCAGAGGCCCCGATGAGCCCCCAGGATCCTTAATGCTCCATTGAGGCAGTCTAGTCGTCGTGCGCGCCCTCCATCAGTTCTCAGATTAACCAGGCTGCCTGCTGCTAATCTGCACTGGGATGTCCCACTGCCCATCCACTACAACCAGTGTGGGAACAGCTTGATGAGGACATCATGCTCCGAACAGGTATTTGGGGAAAAACACACAAAAAATGAAAAAAAATGGCACGCCACTTCACCGCTTGGGCTCAATTTTGGTTGTGGCATACTGTCATGTCTGCTGCGTAATCTTGCAGCGAACATATGAATTAACATGAGCCCAAAACGCAGGTGAAGTCAACGTGTTTAATAACAGAAAGTGGAAACTCAAAAATACACAAAATACAGGGACAATGTTCAATTGGGAAAACACAGTCAGGAACACAAGCACTGGCAGTCCGAGCTCAGTTGGAAGAAGGGGAAGCCCACGCACTCCCAGGCATAACAGGGCAGTGGAAAAGAAGGGCAGATAATAACAAGGAAAGACTTACATAGGGCGTCGGAGCTCAGCAGGCTCTGGAGAAAACAACACTGTAGTAGTCCAAGGGAAAAGAGACCCCAACAGACTTCAGGACATCAACGTAGGCAGGTGACCATAGACTAGACCGTGCAGTGAAGACTGACGCCATGACACTGAATGCCCCCACTGTCACCCAATAAATACCAAGCAGGCTAATGGGTGACAAGTGGACACAGGTGTGTGGCAGGAGTCTGTGTATGCGTGTGTGGTGTGTGTGTGTGTGTTTGTGTGTGTGTGCAAGCATGTAAGTGTGTGTGTGTGTGTGTGTGTGTGTGTGTGTGTGTGTGCAGGCACAAATGAGAAAATAACTAAAAGCTGGTGAGTGTCTGGTAGAGAGAGGGGTGTGGCTGTAGACTGGTGAGAGCCAAAGCTCAGGGCTCAACCTGCCAGCTGGAACCAATTAACAAAAATCAGAAGCTACAGCCACAAGTCATGGGCGGAGCTGAAACACCAGCTCCACACATGACACACTTTTCTTTTTCTTGTTTTTTCTGATGCTAACAAGGGGCCCTTGATCTTGCTATGTTCAATTCAATTCAATTCAATTCAATTCAACTTTATTTATATAGCGCCATTTCACAACAACAGTCATCTCATAGCACTATCAACTGTAGGGGGAACCCCCACAGTTGCAGAAAGACCCCAGCAATCAGGCGATCCCCTGTGAGCAAGCACTTGGCGACGGTAGAGAGGGAAAACTCTCCTTTTAACAGGAACAAACCTCCAGCAGAACCAGGCTCAGGGAGGGGCAGTCATCTGCTGCGACTGGATGGGGGGTGGGAGAGAACAAACAGATGTTAATGACCAGCAGAAAAAAATATTTCATTGAGAGTGAAGAAAGGAGTGAGGCCCAGTGCATTATTGGAGGTCTCCCGGCTGACTAAATCTATTAGCAGCATAACTAAGGGAGGGTTCAGAAACACATGATCCCTCCCTAATTGTAGGCTATATCAAAAAGGTAGGTTTTAGCCCTATTCTTAAAAACAGAGATCGAGTCTGACTCCCGAATCCAGATTGGCAGCTGGTTCCACAGGAGAGGAGCTTGATAACTGAAGGCTCTGCCTCCCATTGTACTTTTGGAGAGTCTAGGTATTACAAGTAATCCTGCATTTTGGGAGCGTAGTGCTCTGTTAGGATGACTGGGTAGTATCAGATCTTTTAAATAAAAAGGAGCCTGATTGTTTAGAGCTTTGTAAGTAAGAAGAAGGATTTTAAACTTAATTCTAAACTCTATGGGAAGCCACTGAAGGGAGGCCAGAACCGGAGAGATATGATCTCTCTATGTGTGCAAGAGGATTTAAGTATTTAAAAGTAACGTGAAAGTTACTTTTCCAAGTAACTAGTTACTTTAATCATGCAATAACTCAAAAGTAACTCACTTACTTTTACTGAAAAGAAGTAACTAGTAACTGTAACTTGTTGCTATTTTTTAGTAACTTGCCCAACACTGGTGTTAAGACACGTAGCAGATAGACAGACAGGTAGGAGTTAGGCACGGAAAGAGAGAGAGAATATTCAATATTTTTTTCAGAAAAACACAAACTTCAATAGACAATACAGAGCAACAGAATTATTTATTTTTTTCTCTGCACTCAGTACTGAATGGTTGGAGACTGCCGTGGTTAGGGAGTTTTCAAATGAAGGCGCTGCCAATAATTTCCAAATCTATTCTGTTTAATATGCATTTAATGCAATTTAGCTGTTGTAATGGATAATTATTTTTCATCCTTTTTATTCAAATTCTCAGCAAGAGTAGCCTACAGTGTTGATAATTTTTATGACAAATTTATGAGTAGCTACTTCATTCTCACTTAATTCTGTTAAAGTCTGTATTTGCTGTTGCACAAGAGATTTTTCTGTATAGCAGAAGTTTCTGCTTAACTTACAAATCACTGTTTAATAGGAATTTTTTGACAATCCTGTGCTTTTTTATGGTGTTATAGAATATCATTGCGGTAGACTTTGAGAAAAAGCATCTGCTTTGAAATTTGTAATTCTTCCCACAACTTTCAGTGCAAAAAAAACCTCAAAACATCACAACTTTTTTGAAAGTACATTGTTATCTTAAATCTTTGAATGATTACTAGATCCCGATTTTTCCCAATATTTCTCCTCTTTGTCCTGTTGAAGCTGAAGTCTGAAGGTCATCTTCTCCATTAGTTGAATAGTGTTCACTATTTTAATGAAAAGAGCAATGGTTGGGAGTTTCTCTGGAGCCAACACTTTGTAATGGCTTTCTTACTTGCTGCAAGAAATATCTTCACCAAGTATCTGTCCCTTTTAGGAATATAATTTGGAATTATTCCCAGGTAGAGATAGGAGAAAGATAAATCAGGTTTGAGTCCCACAGTCTCTGAAATAAGGTGTCCCACATCCCCCCAGAAGGACTGAATATGCAGACATAACCAAAAGATATGAGCACGGTCTGCCAAAGTAGATCCACACTCACTCCAACAGGACTGCGGAGATCTGCTGAGTTTTGATTTTTGATTGGGGGAGGTTATAAAAACCGGATCAGAGACTTCCAGCAGAAGTCTCTCCAAACTAAAGAGTTGGTGGTGGAACACTAGGTCTCCCATACTTGGTACCACTCCTCCTCTGCTATGACCAAATCGACTGTTTCCTCCCAGCGTTGTTTAATGTATGCTGTAGAAATTTTATTCATAACAATAAAGGCCCTATACAGATTTCCCATAATCAGAATCAGAATCAGAATCAGAATCAGCTTTATTGGCCAAGCACGCACAACACATACAAGGAATTTGACTTTGGCTAAAAACTTGCTCTCGTTGTTCAGGTGGAGGATTTAAATAAGGATTATAATTTGATGTAATAATATAATTGATATAATTTGATATAATTTGATATAATTATAATTTGATATAATTTGATTATAATTTGATTATAATTTAATGCCTTTAATAGTACCAGAATTATATGCATTAATAAATATTTGTGTAATTCTTGAGGGCTCAACTGGACCAGTACTTTCTATTTCTTTAAGAAAGTAGTGTTGAACTTGCAAGTAATGATAGAAATCATCCTTCCCCAATTCATAGTGTTGACAAAGAGCTTCAAAACTATAGAATTTATCCTTTTCCATCATTCGACACAGAGCAGCGAGGCCTCAATGGGCCCATAGGCGGAACCTATGGTCCTGCAATGCCGGGGGGAAATGTAGGTCATATGCTGGCCAACTAAACAATTTGATCTCATTCTCTAGATGGAGTTTCTTAATAACTTGTGACCAGATTTTTATAGAGAAGATCATGTACTGATTTTGCAGCTGAGGGGTATTGTTAATTTTACTAGGACATCCCAATACTGACTGAGTATGAAAGCTCATTAGAGACAACTTAAAGTCCTTCCATTTTGCTTCAAATGCTGGGCTGCACCAACATACCAGAGGCCTCAACTGTGCTGACACAGTACATAATAATCCCTCAAACATGGCAGGAACAAGCCTCCCCTCTCCTGTGGCAGCTGCGGAGTCGAACATCTCACTCTAGGTCTCTTGTTGTTCCAAATGAAACCTTGATAAATGTTTATCTTGTAGCAGACACAAAATGCATATTGTAGAGGCTAGGGGAGTCAGACAGCGTCTCAGTCAGGATGCAGCGGTTAAACATAAGAGGACAATAGTCAGGGGCGTCATGGGGAGTTGGCAAAGAGGGAGACGGGGGTTCAAGGGGAATGCATTGTGTTGTTAGATGTCATGCAGTGTGATGTGAAATGTCATGCAGAGGTGAGATGATCTGTTGGGATATAAAGAGAACTGTGCTTGGCTGTATCATGCTTTTTCTGCATATGACTGATGTGAGAGTGAAACTTCGTCTGTCTGTAAACATGCCCCCTCGTTTCCCACACTCTCCACACTGGTGACCCTGGACGTATTATGGAACACGAGGCAAGAACCCCGGAGTCGGCCCGGACGGGAAGCCCCAGCAACGCGGCAAGCATCCCACAGACGGCCCGGACAGGAACCCCCAGCAACGCGTGCGCTGTTGCAGTCAAGCTACCGGACTTTTGGCAGCACAACCCGCACTCTTGGTTCCACCACACCGAGGCCCAGTTCACCCTCCAGGGAATAACGGCAGACGACACCAAATTTTACTATGTGGTTGCAGCGCTGGACGCTCGCACAGCTCAGCAGGTAGCGAGCCTGCTCAACCAGCCCCCAGCCCACGACAGATGTGAGGCTCTTAAAGCTGCGCTGACCCGGCGCTGCACGGTCTCGGACTTTGAGAGAGCAGAGAGGCTCCTGAGGCGTTCCGAGTTAGGAGATGGTTCGGCCGTCGATCTGATGGAGAAGATGTTGGCGTTAATGGGCACGGATGATGGGCATTTTCTGTTTGCCCACCTTTTCCTCCGGAACCTTCCAACAGAGGCGAGAGCGGTTCTGGCCAATTCACCGTTGCTGGCCGCGTGTGACTACCGGGCGTTAGCCCAGGAAGCAGACCGGATCATCCTCACCACCAGAGTGCTCACAGTCAACGCGGCCGCGTCGGAGCCCAGCAAGACGACCAGAGGAGGCGAGGAGCCACCGACGGTAGCTGCAGCGGGGGCCAAGGAGCGCCAGAGAGACACGCTCTGCTTCTACCACTGCTGCTTCGGAGAGAACGCATGCAGATGTGCGCCACCGTGACAATTCAAGTGCTCGGGAAACGCCAAGGCCGGCAGTCGGTAGCAGCTGCGACCGCCGGTGAAGAAAACAAGCTGCTCTACGTGATGGACTCGCGCTCAGGGAGACGTTTCCTCATAGACACCGGAGCCCAGAAGAGCATCATCCTGCCGACCTACGCCGACCGGCTGGCAGGACCTAGCGGCCCCGGGCTGGTAGCAGTAAATGGCTCGGGCATTAAGACCTTTGGTGAGAGAACGCTTGCTTTATCTCTACATGGCCGTACATACGAGTGGACTTTTGTCATAGCAGCACTGAGTTTCCCAATCCTGGGAGCTGATTTTCTGTGTGCACATGGTTTACTAGTTGATGTTGCTATGTCTTTTGACTCTCTCCCCTGTACAGCTCGAGGGGCCGGGCCAGTAACACAAGCCAACGTCACAGCTCCAGGCGGTAAATTCCACACACTGCTCACTCAGTTCCCAGCACTCACGGTCCCAACGTTTTCGGCGGCCATCGCTAAACACGGGGTGGAGCACTTTCTCACCACCACCGGGCCGCCCGTTTTCGCACGACCTCGGCGCTTGGACGCAGCTAAACTGGCCATAGCGCGCGAGGAGTTTGCCAACCTGGAAAGGTTGGGCATCATCAGGCAATCAAACGGCCCATGTGCATCCCCACTACACATGGTCCCTAAGGCTGAGGGGTCGTGGCGACCGTGCAGTGATTTCCGCTGTGTGCCACAGCACACGACCGCTACCCGATTCCCCACATTCAGGATTTTTCCATTCACCTCGCCGGGGCACGCATTTTTTCGAAAATAGACCTGGTCCGCGGTTACCACCAAGTCCCAGTGCGCGCGGAGGACATACCCAAAACAGCGGTAATAATTCCGTTTGGCTTGTTCGAGTTTCTGCGCATGCCATTCGGGTTAAAAGGAGCGGCACAGACGTTCCAGCGCATGATGGACGCGGTGCTGCGCAATCTCCCGTTTGTGTTCGTCTACCTGGATGATATCCTGGTAGCCAGTGCGTCCGAAGACGAACATGTAACCCACCTCAGGACGGTTTTCCAGAGGTTGGAGGAGCATGGGTTAATAATCCACCCAGCGAAGTGCCAGTTCGGCGTGACGGGGATTGATTTTTTGGGGCACCGCTTATCACCGGAGGGAGCGATACCCTTGCCCGACAAAGTGCGTGCCGTGGCGAAATTTCCCTGGCCTCAGACGGTCAGGGTGCTGCAGGAATTTTTGGAGATGGTTAACTTTTATAACCGTTTCCTCCCCCGCACAGCTCAACTCATGGAGCCATTGTACGCTGCGCTCAAGAAACGGAAACCCGTAGAGCAGGTGTTCTCTGAGGTTAAAGCAGCCCTGGCAAACGCCACACTGTTGGCGCACCCAGACCTGGCGGCCCAGATAGTGCTCACTACCGACGCCTCAGACGTGGCCATAGGGGCTGTCGTGGAGCAATGTGTCGCCGGTTCTTGGCTGCCGCTCGCATTTTTCAGCAGGGCTTTGCGCGACAGTGAACGTAAATACAGCACGTTCGACAGGGAGTTGCTGGCTCTCCACCTAGCCATACGCCACTTCCATTTCTGGCTGGAAGGGTGCAGCTTCACCGCGTTCATGGACCACAAGCCGCTGACGTTCGCGATGGCCAAGGTTTCGGAACCATGGTCAGGCCGGCAGCAGAGACAGCTGGCCGCGATCTCGGAGTTTACGACCGATATTCAGCATGTGACGGGTAAACTGAATGTAGTGGAGGACTGCCTCTCGCGCGCGGTAGTGGTCCCGGTCTGCGTAGGGATAAATTATACAGCCATGGCCGCAGAGCAGATTGGCGATACGGACGTGCGCGTGCTCCAGTCTGGACCAACAGGGTTAAGGCTGGAGAGAAGAGTACTGCAAGACGGCAAGCCGCCCTCCCCCCCAATCTGCGATGTCTCCACGGGACGTCCGCACCCGGTGGTCCTGGTCGCGTGGCGCCGCCGCGTGTTTGAGTCAGTTCACGCTCTGGCGCACCTAGGAGTGTGCGCGTCAGTCAAAATGGTGGGAGTGAAATTCGTGTGGGCAGGCCTGCACAAACATGTGAAAGAGTGGGCAGCAGCCTGCATAGCGTGCCAATGGGCCAAAGTGTACAGACACACAAAGGCTCCTTTGGAGCCGTTTAGTATACCGGCTAAAAGATTCGACCATATTCACGTGGACCTCGTGGGCCCTCTCCCGCCGTCGCAGGGGTGCACGCACCTTCTGACAGTGGTGGACCGCACCACACGTTGGCCAGAAGCAGTCCCGCTGGCGGCAACCACGACCGCGGACGTGGCGCGCGCTTTTTTGACAACATGGGTCGCACGCTTTGGAATTCCGTCAGACATCATGTCCGATAGGGGCCCTCAGTTTGTTTCCAAATTTTGGTCCGCGATGGCCCACAGCCTGGGTGTTGCAATTCATTGCACATCCGCGTACAACCCACAGGCAAATGAGTTATGCGAGCGTTTTCACAGGTCACTGAAAGCAGCACTCAGGGCTTCGTTGACGGATGCAAATTGGGTTGACCGGTTGCCGTGGGTTTTACTGGGGTTGCGCTCTGCACCAAAAGAGGATTTGGAAGCTTCCCCGGCTGAGCTGGTTTTTTCTCAACCACTGCGGCTGCCCGGGGAATTTTTGCCAGATAATCCTACGCCGGACAACTGCCCGTCTCAGCGTTTGCAGCGTAGTGCAGACACAGGCACGCTGCCCGGCCCGGCCCACCACTGTTTTCCACGCACTTTTGTGCCAAAAACTGAAGAACGCGGAGTTCGTGTTCGTCAGACACGATGCCCACCGCCCTCCATTGCGCCCACCCTTTGATGGCCCATTCAGAGTGCTGGAAACAGGGGACAAGCATTTTTTGTTAGACTTGGGGGGGGCGTCGGGAGAAAATATGCATAGACAGACTTAAGCCTGCCTTTGTAGTGGCGGACGAGCAAGTGCTGCTGGCTCGGGCCCCTCAGCGTGGAAGACCCCCACTGAGAACTCCCCAGGCAAACAATTCATCAGGACAGCCACACGGGCAAAGCGGAATCCCCCCCCCCCCCTCGCCATGGCCCACCCGCAGTCAGACGCTCGTCCAGCAGCCCCCCGCCAGCACAGAGACCCCCGTTACAGCAGATATGGGAGGAGACTGAAGTCCAACAGACGTATGGACTGAAACTCTGTCTGGGGGGGGGGCGGGGGGGGGGGGTTGTAGCAGACACAAAATGCATATTGTAGAGGCTAGGGGAGTCAGACAGCATCTCAGTCAGGATGCAGCGGTTGAACAAAAGAGGGCAATAGTCAGGGGCGTCATGGGGAGTTGGCAAGAAGAGGGAGATGGGGGTTCAAGGGGAATGTATTGTGTTATTAGATGTCATGCAGTGTGATGTGAAATGTCATGCAGAGGTGAGATGATCTGTTGGGATATAAGGAGAACTGTGCTTGGCTGTATCATGCTTTTTCTGCATATGACTGATGTGAGAGTGTTAATAAACTTCGTCTGTCCGTAAACATGCCTCCTCATTTTCCACACTCTCCACAATCTCATTCCCTAAACTGAGTTATGGGTATTTCTATTGGAAGTGCTGCAAACAAGTATAATAATCTCAGGAGAACACTCATTTTTGTTATCTGAATTCTGCTGCTGAGATCAAAGCACCCCGATGCGGGAGCGTGCGTGAGGAGAGATGACATAAAGCCACAAACAAAATCATTACTATATCTTGCCAATGAGCTTTAAAGCTGTGAATCTCCAGTCTGGACACGGACCAATCTGCACCCCTGGCAAACCCCCAAGGAGAGTCCTTCCTCCTGGTAAAACTTCCAGTAAAGGAAAGATGAGTATCTGATGAGACAGGTGTGTGTTAAGATGCACAGCAGATAGACAGACAGGTAGGAGTCAGGCACGGAAAGAGAGAATATTCAATATTTTTTCAGAAAAACACAGACTTCGATAGACAATGCAGAGCAACAGAATAAATTATTTATTTTTTCTCTGCGCTCAATACTGAATGGTTGGGGACTGCTGTGGTTAGGGATGAAGGTGCTGCCAATAATTTCCAACATGCATTCAATGCAGTTTAGCTAATGTAATGGTGTGGGCGACACACATTGTGGGCTCACATTTCCACAGAGACATGACCGCATGTGTATTGAGGGTGTCACGTCTGCAAGGACAAAGGACTCGAATCTGCAGAAGATAACAAGGAGGTGTGAGATTTGTCTTTTTGTCCCACAGAAGATGCCCCAGAGAGATTTCCGGTTCATCAAGAAATGAGAGACAATGGTGAAGGTTCAAAGGGATGCTTTGTGACTGTATGTTTACTGAAAACACCATGTGACTTGAATTCTGATGCTGGAAACATATAAAAGGGTGATGAGATATGATTCTTCCTCTTTCCTGCTTTGAGAATGCTAGACGATGTGTTCTGTCAATAAAGCTGATTTACGAACTAAACTCAGCCTCATCATTCGAGCACATCCTCCACACTGGTGACCTACGACAAGAAATGAGCAGACAGAATTCTCCCGAGCGGGGCTTGGCGGAAGCCAGCCCGATGGCCGCCTCCACGATCCAGCTGCCCGATTTCTGGCAACACAGCCCGCGCTCATGGTTTAGCGCAGTCGAGGCGCAGTTCAACCTCCGGAGAATCTCCAACGACGACACAAAATTCTACCATGTGGTAGCGAAGCTGGACAGCAACACGGTCCAGAGAGTGGAGGATTTGGTTAATCATCCACCAGACAGCGACAAGTACAGCGCATTGAAGAACGCGCTGATCAGCCATTTCACCCCTTCAGTCCAACAACGAGCAGAGGGGCTCCTGACGTTGACGGAGTCAGAGAACGAGAGACCTGCGGACCTGATGGTGAAGATGCTGAGGCTCAAAGACTCTGAGGATGGTGAATTCATTTTCGCCCACCTTTTCCTTCGGACCCTGCCGCCAGCAGTGAGAGTGGCCCTGGCAGAGTCGCCCCGATTGGCCAGGCGAGACTACCATGGGCTGAGCAAAGAGGCGCAGCGGCTGGTCGACGCCCACAAGCGGAACGCGGTTTCGGCCGCGGCTGCTAGCCCAGGAACGGCGTCCGGAGACAGCGCAGCTCCAGCGGCCACGGCGCCAGACGCACCAACGACGGCGGCGATGGGGGCCAGACAACGCGGAGCGGAGGATGGCCCGTGTTTCTACCACCGCCGTTTTGCAGAGAGAGCGCACAGGTGCGTCCCACCGTGCAACTTCAAGCGCCAGGGAAACACCAAGACCGAGGGCCGGTAGCAGCTGCGACCCTCGGCAACGAGAACAAGCTGCTTTACCTGACGGATGCACACTCGGGGAAACAGTTCCTCGTGGACACGGGCTCTCAGCTGAGTTTCGTCACACCCACCTACGCGGAACGGCTGATGCCGTCTAAAGCTCCCTGGGTGTCAGTGTCAGCAGCGAACGGCTCTGCGATTAAAACGTTCGGTGAGAGGACCATGCTTCTGTCCTTACAGGGCCGTTCATTTGAGTGGACATTTATTGTAGCAGCAGTCAGTTTCAACATGTTAGGGGCTGATTTTTTGTGCTCACATGGTTTATTGGTTGACCTTGCTAATAGACGTCTGATTAATGCACTGTCCTTTCATTCTATTCCCTGCACAGCTCGGGTGGCCCCGCCAACTGCACATGCCAGCGTCTCAGCTGCGGGTGGTAAGTTTCACACATTGCTTGCTCAGTTCCCAGCACTCACAGTCCCCACGTTTTCGGCAACGGTGGCTAAACATGGGGTGGAGCATTTTATAACCACCACCGGCCCTCCCGTTTTTGCAAAAGCTCGGCGCTTGGACCCAGCTAAACTGGCCATCGCGCACGAGGAGTTCACTAATCTGGAAAAACTGGGCATTGTTAGACGCTCCAAGAGCTCTTGGGCTTCGCCGTTACACATGGTCCCAAAGGCTGACGGCTCGTGGCGACCTTGCGGCGATTTCCACAGGTTGAACAACGTTTCAGCTCATGACCGCTACCCGATTCCGCACATTCAGGATTTTTCTGTTCATTTGGCGGGGGCGCGCATTTTTTCTAAAATAGACTTGGTGCGCGGTTACCACCAGGTTCCAGTGCGCGCGCAAGATGTACCCAAAACAGCGGTCATAACTCCTTTCGGCCTTTTTGAATTTTTGCGCATGTCTTTTGGCCTCAAGGGGGCCGCGCAGACTTTCCAACGCATGATGGATGCAGTTTTACACGACCTCCCTTTCGTGTTCGTTTATTTGGACGATATTTTGGTAGCCAGCGCGTCCGAGGGCGAGCACGAAAAACACCTCACAGCAGTTTTTCAGAGGCTGGCAGAGCACGGGTTAATAGTTAACCCAGCGAAGTGCCAGTTTGGGGTGGCGCGGATTGATTTTTTGGGGCATCGCGTTTTGGCAGAAGGAGCGGTTCATCTTCCAGAGAAAGTGTGTGCCATAACGGATTTTCCGCAACCTCAAACGGTCAAGGCGCTTCAGGAGTTTCTAGGGATGGTTAATTTTTCCAACCGGTTCCTCCCAAGGGCAGCACGGCTCATGCAGCCATTGTACACCGCGTTAAAAAAACAAAAGCCCGTAAATAAAGTTGAATGGTCTCAGAATCAGAATCAGGTTTATTGCCATTGTTCATGTAGTACACAAACTAGGAATTTGTCTCGGTACAATGCTGCAACATTAAACATGATAAGATAAGAGAAATAAACTATACATGTAATAAAGTGTAGGATAAGATTAAGTGATACTGGTCAACAGTTAAAATATATATATATATTAGCCAGCAGCAGATACTGTGGAGAACTATATAGTGCAGTCGGTAATGCAGGAAGAAAACAGTGATGATTGACATGAGTCTGGTTGAGCTGCTGTACATGGTGCACGAGAGTCACTTAGTGTTCAGCAGTCTAATGGCAGAGGGGAAGAAGCTGTTCATGTGACGGGAGGTTTTAGTCTGGATGGACCGAAGTCTTCTACCAGAGGGGAGGGGGGCAAACAGTACATGACCAGGGTGTGAGGGATCGGCTATGATCCGGCCAGCACGCCTCCGGGTCCTGGAGATGTACAGATCCTGGAGAGATGGGAGCTTGCAGCCGATCACCTTTTCAGCAGTGCGCACGACGCGCTGCAGCCTTAGTCTGTCCCTGGCAGTGGCTCCTGCGTACCACACGGTTATGGAGGTGGTGAGGATGGACTCGATGATGGCTGTGTAGAACTGCACTAACATCTTGGTGGGTAGCTTGAGCTTCCTCAGCTGCCGCAGGAAGAACATCCTCTGCTGGGCTTTTTTGATGAGTGAGCTGATGGTCAGCTCCCATTTGAGGTCCCTGGTGATGGTAGTGCCTAGGAAGCGGAAGGAATCAGCAGTGGTGATGGGAGAGCCTGAGAGGGTGAGGGGGGGCAGAGGAGTAGTGACTTTCCTGAAGTCTACAATCATCTCCACTGTCTTCAGAGCGTTCAGCTGCAGGTTGTTATTGCTGCACCAGGACGCCAGCTGGGCCACCTCTCTCCTGTAGGCGGACTCGTCGCCGTTGGAGATGAGCCCGATGAGGGTGGTGTCGTCCGCAAACTTGATCAACTTGACAGACTGGTGGCTGGAGGTGCAGGAGTTGGTGTAAAGGGAGAAGAGTAGGGGGGAAAGTACACAGCCCTGGGGTGATCCGGTGCTGATGCTAGTATAGTCTGAGACAGTCTTTCCCAGCCGCACATGCTGCCTCCGGTCCGTCAGGAAGTCGATGATCCACCTGCAGAGGGAGTCAGGCACGTTGAGCAGGGACAGCTTGTCCCGGAGCAGAGCGGGGCGGATGGTGTTGAATGCGGAGCTGAAGTCCACAAACAGGATCCTGGCGTAGGTTCCCGGGGAGTCCAGGTGCTGCAGGATGGAGTGGAGGGCCAGGTTGACTGCATCGTCTACAGACCTGTTGGCTCGGTAGGCAAACTGCAGCGGGTCCAGGAGAGGGGTGGTGATGGACTTGAGGTGGGACAGGACCAGGCGCTCAAAGGACTTCATGACTACAGAGGTGAGCGCTACAGGTCTGTAGTCATTAAGTCCAGTGATCCGTGGCTTCTTGGGGACAGGGATGATGGTGGAGGATTTGAGGCAGGACGGCACGTGGCATAACTTAAGGGAGGTGTTAAAAATGTCTGTGAATACAGGAGCCAGCTGTTTCGCACAGAGTCTCAGGGTGGAGGGAGACACGCCGTCTGGGCCGGGGGCCTTGCGCGGGTTCAGTCTGGAGAACTGTTTGAGCACATCCTGCTCACTGATGATAAGGGGAGGGGGGGAGGTGGGGGGGGGGTGCCTTAAATGAAGTAGGGAATGTGGAGGCTGTGGAGCTGGAGGGAGGGGGGGAGTTGGACACAGATGACGAGGTGTCAAAACGGGCATAGTGTTGGGACAGTCTCTGACAAAGGGCTTTGTCATCCTGACCTTTAGGAGCCTGAGGCCGATAGTTGGTGATCTGCCTCAGTCCTCTCCACACGGAAGCCGAATCATTAGCAGTGAACTGCTGCTGGAGTCTCTCTGAGTACACAGATTTAGCCCTCTTCAGCTCTCTGTTAAACCGGTATTTAACCTCCCTGTAGCAGTCCCTATCTCCACTTTTCAGCGCTGCTTCCTTCTCCTTCCTGATCTGTCTGAGCTTAGCTGTGAACCAGGGTTTGTCATTAGAGTAACTCACCCTGGTGCGTGATGGAAGAATGTTCTCTTCACAAAAGTGGATATATGAGTTCACAGTGTCCGTGTACTCATCCAGATCATGCGTGGCTCCTTTAAGCATGCCCCAGTCAGATATTTCCATGCACGTTTCCAGCTTCTCCTCAGCATCACTGGTCCGTATCTTCGTAGTGCTCACAACAGGTTTAGTGAGCTTCAATCTCTGTCTGTATGTGGGAATGAGGTGAACCATCACGTGATCAGATAATCCCAGCGCAGCTCGAGGGACAGCGTGATATGCGTCTTTCACTGTGGTGTAACAGTGATCCAGTGTGTTTAATCCTCTGGTGGGGCATTTAATAAACTGTTTGTAGCGGGGGAGATCGTGGCTCAGATTGCACTGATTAAAGTCGCCAGCCACAATAATCAGCGAGTCTGGAAAACTCCGCTCTGTGTGTTGAATGTGATCCGCGAGCACGCGCTGAGCTTCGCGCGTGTCCGCGTCGGGAGGGGCGTACACAGCGATCAGTATAAAAGAAGCAAACTCCCGTGGGGAATAAAAAGGCTTGCAGTTGATAACAAGAAATTCCAAGGCAGGAGAACAGTGTTTGGAAATTTCCGTTACATCAGAGCACCAGCTACAGTTGATGTAGAAGCAGACACCGCCTCCTGTGGTCTTGCCGGAAAGCTCTGTGTCACGATCAGCACGGAAGAGCTGGAAGCCGTCGAGGCGCAGCGCGCTGTCCGGTATATTTTCCCGGAGCCAGGTCTCAGTAAAGCAGAGGACAGCTGAGGAGGCGAGGTCCTTAAAACGCATCAGCAGTCTCAGTTCATCCACCTTGTTAGAGAGAGAGTTGGTATTGGACAGAAATATGCCAGGCAGCGCCGTTCGCGAGCCTCTCCTGCGAAGTCGCACGAGAGCGCCCGCTCGTCTTCCTCTCTTCCGCCGTCTCACTTTCCGAGCCAAACAATAAACCAGATCGGCGGCAGGGGCTAGAAAAACTGGGAGGAGGTCCGTGGGGGTCAAAGTCCTGATATTTAAAAGTTCTTCACGGGTATAAGTGCAAGCAGACACACAATTGACAAACAAAAACAAACAAAGAGCGCAGCGAAGCACCATGTCGACCGCTGTGGGCGCCATCTTGGAAATGATGGCGCGCTCTCCGGAGCGGGAGCGCGCTTTTGCCCAGGTAAAATCAGCCCTGGCAAACGCAGTTTTGTTAGCGCACCCAGTTCCAATGGCCCGCATGGCGCTCACCACTGACGCTTCCGATGTAGCGGTGGGGGCGGTAGTTGAACAGTTTGTAGCAGGTACCTGGCAACCCCTCGCGTTTTTCAGCAGAACTTTGCGCGATAGTGAGCGTAAATACAATGCGTTTGACAGGGAGCTTTTGGCCCTACACTTGGCCATCCGCCATTTTCAGTTCTGGTTAGAGGGGCGACGTTTCACCGCGTTTGTGGATCATAAACCGCTAACGTTTGCGATGGCCAAAATTTCAGAACCCTGGTCAGGCCGACAACAAAGGCAACTAGCCGCAATATCGGCGTTCACTACTGATATTCAGCATGTCGCGGGTAAACACAATGTTGTGGCAGACTGCCTCTCACGCGCGGTAGCACCACCAAGCCCCATGGGGGCAGACTCTGTAGCCGTGGCCGCGGGCCCGGGCAGCGACGCGGGAGCGTGCGCAGCCCCGGTCTGTGTAGGGTTAGATTATGCAGCCATGGCTGCGGAGCAGGTTAACGACGCGGACGTGCGCGCTCTCCAGTCTGGATCAACAGGGTTAAGGCTGGAGCACAGGGAGCAACACAGTGGTATGCCCCCACTAATCTGCGATGTCTCCACGGGACGGCCCCGCCCCGTGGTGCCAGCCGTGTGGCGTCGCCGCGTTTTTGACTCGGTCCATTCTCTCGCGCACCCGGGGGTGCGCGCATCAATTAAGTTGGTGGGGGAGAAATTTGTTTGGCCCGGGTTGCGCAAACAGGTCAAGGAATGGGCGGCAGCCTGCATAGCGTGTCAGCGAGCCAAAATACACAGACACACTAAGGCCCCCGTTAGAACCTTTTCACATCCCCGCTAAGCGTTTTGATCACGTGCATGTTGACTTGGTGGGCCCGCTCCCATTATCACACGGGCACACACATCTTTTGACGATGGTGGATCGCACCACGCGTTGGCCAGAGGCGATTCCTCTGACATCAACCACAGCGGAAGAAGTTGCGCGAGCATTTTTAGCAGCGTGGGTTGCGCGTTTCGGTGTACTGTCGGACATAACGTCCGACAGGGGTCCCCAATTTATTTCCGAACTATGGTCATCGATGGCCTGCAGCTTGGGAGTGAAGATTCATCGCACTACCGCGTATAACCCCCAGGCTAATGGTTTATGCGAACGCTTTCACAGGTCATTGAAAGCAGCCCTCAGAGCGTCGCTGACGGATACAAATTGGGTGGACAAACTTCCATGGGTTTTATTGGGGTTGCGTTCTGCACCTAAGGAAGATTTACATGCTTCCCCGGCTGAATTAGTTTTTGCACAACCTCTCCGTTTGCCGGGGGAATTTCTCCCCGATAATCCCGCACCAAATGGCCCCCCTGCTCAGCCGTGGCAGAGCGACTCGGGAGCAAACACGCTCCCTGGCCCGGTCCATCACAGTTTACCACACGTTTTTGTGCCAAAGGCTTTAAAAAATGCAGAGTTTGTTTTTGTTAAACATGATGCTCAGCGTCCAAGTTTGCGGCCGTTTTATGACGGACCGTTCAGAGTGCTGGAGACTGGGCAGAAGCATTTTCTGCTAGATTTAGGGGGCAGAAGGGAGTTGATTTGCATAAACAGGCTCAAACCCGCTTTTGTTTTGGCTGATGAGGAAGTGCAGCTCGCGAGGCCCCCCCGCGATGGCAGGCCTCCGAGAGGACATTCTCCAGAATCTTCACAGAAAGGTGCTAACAGCTTTAATCCACAGATGCAGAGAGATGTAGCAGGGGCAACAAAGCCAGGTTGCAGCAGATTCGGCAGAAAGTTAAAACCTAGGCAGTTGGTGGATTGATTAGCGATATATGGAGTGTTTTGTGTTTTTCTTTTTTTTTATGCCATGCAGGTTTTGCCCTTACTAGACATTTGGGGGGGGGGGGTAGTGTGGGCGACACACATTGTGGGCTCACATTTCCACAGAGACATGACCGCATGTGTATTGAGGGCGTCACTTCTGCAAGGACAAAGGACTCGAATCTGCAGAAGATAACGAGGAGGTGTGAGATTTGTCTTTTTGTCCCACAGAAGATGCCCCGGAGAGATTTCCGGTTCATCAAGAAATGAGAGACAATGGTGAAGGTTCAAAGGGATGCTTTGTGACTGTATGTTTACTGAAAACACCATGTGACTTGAATTCTGATGCTGGAAACATATAAAAGGGTGATGAGATATGATTCTTCCTCTTTCCTGCTTTGAGAATGCTAGACGATGTGTTCTGTCAATAAAGATGATTTACGAACTAAACTCAGCCTCATCATTCGAGCACATCCTCTACAATGGATAATTATTTTTTCATCCTTTTTATTCAAGTTCTCAGCAAGAGTAGCCTACAGTGTTGATCATTTTTATGACAAATTTATGAGTAGCTACTTCATTCTCACTTAATTCTGTTAAAGTCTGTATTTGCTGTTGCACAAGAGTTTTTTTCTGTATAGCAGAAGTTTCTGCTTAACTTACATATCACTGTTTAATAGGAAATTTTTGTCACTCCTGTACTTTTTTGTGGTGTTATAGAATATCATTGCGGTAAACTATGAAAAAAAGCATCTGCTTTGAAATTTATAATTCTTCCCACAACTTTTAGTGCAAAAAAATCACAATTTTTTTAAAAAGCTCCCACAAATTCAGGCTTTTTGGGCCACAACAAACAAAAATATCTGGTGAAATCCCAGAGGGATTCACTTACCCACATTTGCCAGCAGGGTCCTGTTCATGGTCTGCTGACTGGTCCATTTTGCAGAGGCATCTTTTGTGCTCCCTCCTCTGTACCATGTAGACACAAGGGAGAATATATCACACAAAACAATATCAGGATAAATGCAAAAAATATTGAACCTAATACGTCCTTGGAATTTATACACTGCATACTGTCTTTTCCTTTTTCTGCACTTGTGACTTTCTCTTCCTTTTTCTCCTCATCTTCACCAGTCTTTGTCCATCACTTCCTCTCCCTTGTCTTTATTTTTCCCCACTGTTCATCCTTCTCTACTTTTCCCTTCTTTCTTTCTGTCCATTTTGTTCTCCTTTTCCCTTTTCAGTGCTTTTGTTATCATTTAAATAATATTTGTTGGTCAAGTTTGGTTTACATTCTCTCACCAGCCAACAAGCTATAGAGGGTAATAAGAAACATTCAGAGACAACATTGGGCCATTTCTCCAGTAATGAACAGGATAAACAGAACAGCGGTTGAACTCTTTCACGGGTACTCAAAATTACTATATTTATTCTCATGTAATGTCATCTGCTGTGAGGCTGCAGATATCCTGTGCATGGCTAGGGGGCACAGTTGGTCATATTTAAATTTAATCTTGAGAGACTTGGGCTCTGCAAATCTTGCAATTCGAAAAAAATAGTAAAAAATTTAGTTGTTTTCCTGTAGTGTCAGCAGCAGACGTCGCTGCTGCCTCCTCATTAACAACAGGTGCTCATCATCAGCATCAGGAACATATGCTCGTACAAGCAGCGTTGTTCTCTATCTGCTCCTCGGGAGGGTTAGTCTCCTCACTGGTTGAAGTGACAAAGGTTGTTTTGATAAAAAAATTTCTCTGCACTGCTCGGATAACTTTATTTCATTTTGCCACTATTCTACATGCTGCATGGTTTGTTTACAATGTAACCAAAGATGCGTGCATGCGCATGGCTCAGAGATAACATGGAAGAGTCCAACAGTCTGAGGAGAAGGGGGAAGGTATTATGTTTCTGATTTGATTTGCGGTTTTTGTAAATACTTGTGTTTCTTTATTTTGTCGGACATCATGTTTGTAGGAACAATTAGTTATAAGTGTGATAAGGTACAAGGATTATTTAATTTTTACATAGAGGTGTGTGTGGAAATGGAGGTTCCCTTTGTGACCACAAACACTCACACACAAGAGGAAAACACTCCTAGGGGCACCAGTCCAAACTTGGACAATTTATTAATAACTAATCCTTGAACATTTCATTAACCGGACCGGCGGCACCACACGAGTCGGCTGCCTGTTGCAACAGCCTTTTTTTATCTTCCTTCTTCTTTCTACACCTTTCACTCTGTATATATATCACGGATGCACGGATCGCCCGGGGGTCTCCCGGGTCGGCGGACGGAGCCACGGTTTGCAGCGGGAGACGTTACAGCGGGGAGGAGCTAGTGCTAGCTAGCACTTGGCCGCTGCCCGGTGCTAATGGGAAACTCGACATACCGGGAGCTGTAGCGAAAACGACGCGGGTGCCGGGCTGGAGTTTAGGCGGCGTGAAAGAAATATAAGACAGAATAATAAAGAGCGATGGCAAGAACCAAGCAGACCGCCCGTAAAATCTACTGGAGGAAGAAGCCCCCCCCCCAGGAGACAGCTAGCCACCAGGGCTGCTCGGAGAGGCGCTCTGGCCACCGGCAGAGTGAAGAGGCCTCGCCGTCACAGGCCCGTGGCTCTGAGAGAGATCCGTCGCTACCAGAAATCCACGGAGCTGCTCACCTGTAAGCTGCCCGTCCAGCGCCTGGTGAGGGAGATCGCTCAGGACTTCAAGACCGTCCTGCGTTTCCTGAGCTTCGCTGTCATGGCTCTGCAGGAGTCCAGCGAGGCCCACCTGGTGGTCTCTTCTTCGCTAAGGGGGTCACCATCATGCCCAAAGACTTCCAGCTGGCCCGCTGCATCTGCGGAGAGAGAGCTTAGACTTTCTGCTGCACATTCACCAGCCATAATGCTCTGCACTGTGTGTCTATATATATATACATTTATAGTAATATGGACATATGTTTACTAGATGTTGTTTTTTCTTGCCTTCTGATTGTTGCTCTGAGTGTTGCTATCCCTATGCTGTTGCAATCCTGGAATTTCCCCATTGTGGGACTAATAAAGGCTTATCTTATCTTATCTTATCTTATCTTAACCATTTTCAATATTCATGAATTTTTCTGCCTTGACCCAGGAAAGCACACATAAAAGAAATCAAGCAGAAACTTCTATATACCATTAACAGTTTTAATAATCAAACTCAAGTTAAGTGACATTACATTCAATTGATGTGTAAGCAGGTTAAATGATCAACAAGTATCAAATATCATATTAACTGGTAATGGATTTCTGAGCATAAAGTCTATAGTTAAACCTTTGTGGAAACAAAAGAAACCAGATTTTGAATTTGTAACTGTAATGCAATGGGAGACTATGAAATAACTCTATCAAAAAATATGCATAAAATTGGATGCAATTTTATGGAGAACATTATAAAAGCTTATATGAAAAAGAAAATTCTGAGTTACTCTAAAAAAACTGAGGTTATTGAAAAGAGGAATATTATTTTTCCTTCAGCTTTATAGCTCCTATTGTAGCTTATGGACTAACTTTTAACATGAAAAATTGGTCATATTCAATTAGAATTAGACATCACATTTAGCCCAGCAGATAGAAAGTTGGAGTCTGGCTTATGAACAGCTGTGTCTTCAGAGTCCAACAATGATCTTGAATGCCAGCAGATGACAAAAAGGGGGAAAGATTGCCTGCAGTCCTTTCCAGTTGCTACAGCGGTTCTGGCACAGACTCAGCAGAAGGGCAACAGTGGAGCCGGCAGTAGAGTGATCAGCTGGCTCCGGGCCAGGTGTGACGCCTTCTCGTGACCTTGTTTTGACATATGGCATAGAAATAGAAAATCTTGTAGTGTCTCCTCATAACCCTGTACTGTCAGACCATTGTCTGTTAACCTTTGATTTTACTATTTCTGACTATTTGGCTCCTAAAGAAAAATATTATTACAGTAGATGCCTCTCAGATGATGCTGTTTCCAAATTTATGCAGATTGTTTCCTCTATGCCATGTGTCAACACAACGGAAATAAGCTATAGACAGCTTGCTCCTTCTGTAATTGATAACATGGTGGATAGTGTTTCAGCTTCTCTGCATCAGACTCTAGACTTGGTGGCCCCCTTAAAAAAGAAAAAGTCTAAACAGAGATTTCTAACTCCTTGGTTCAACACAGAAACTCGTAGCTTAAAACAGAAGACTCGTCAATTAGAAAGAAAATGGTGCTCTACTAATTTAGATGAAATCTATTTAGCTTGGAGAAATCATCTTTTAATTTATAAAAAATCTCTTAGAAAAGCTAGAACGAGTTATTACTCTGCATTAATAGAAGAGAACAAGAATAATCCCAGGTTTCTTTTCAGTACTGTAGCCAGGTTGACAAAGAGTCAGGACTCTGTCAATCCTAGCATTCCCTTAGAGCTTACTAGTCAGGACTTTATGAACTTTTTCAATAATAAAATTTCATCCATCAGAGATAAAATCCATCAGATTCTTCCCACAGTTAACTTAAATACTGTAACTACTACAACTCCTTCTATTGATGTCTGTCTTGATGAGTTCACTCCAATCGACCTTTGTGAGTTAGACAAAATAGTTTCCTCATCCAAACCTTCAACTTGTCTTTTAGACCCTATTCCTACCAGGTTATTTAAAGAAGTCTTCCCACTTATTGGTAGCTTTATTCTTCATATAATCAATTCTTCATTAACTTTAGGCCATGTACCGCAGGCTTTTAAAACGGCTGTAATTAAACCCTTACTCAAAAAGCCAACGCTAGATCCAGGAGCTTTAGCTAACTATGGACCAATCTCTAATCTCCCTTTCATTTCAAAAATCTTAGAAAGAGTTGTTGCTACGCAATTATTTGACCACCTGCAGGGAAATGGTTTATTTGAAGAGTTTCAATCTGGGTTTAGAATCCATCATAGTACTGAAACAGCCTTAGCGAAGGTCACTAACGACCTCCTCATTGCATCTGATAATGGACTGGTTTCTGTACTTGTCCTTTTAGACCTTAGTGCAGCTTTTGATACTATCGATCATAATATTCTACTTGATAGATTAGAACACTATGTTGGACTTAATGGAACTTCCTTGCAATGGTTTAGATCTTATTTATCTGATAGGTTCCAGTTTGTTCATGTAAATAATGAGTTTTCTTTCAACTCAAAGCTTAGTCATGGAGTTCCACAGGGATCTGTGCTAGGCCCTACTCTTTTTAGTTTATATATGCTTCCGTTAGGCAACATTATTAGAAAGCACTGTATACATTTTCATTGTTATGCAGATGACACACAATTATACCTGTCAATGAAGCCAGATGATAGTAATCAATTAGCCAAGTTAGAAGCCTGTCTTAAGGAAATCAAAGCTTGGATAACTTGTAATTTCCTGCTATTAAATTCAGATAAGACTGAAGTCATTCTTGTTGGTCCAAAAAACCTTAGAAATTCCTTTCCAAATCAAACTTTCAGTTTGGATGTGGTTACTCTTTCTCTTAATAGCTCTGTGAGGAACCTTGGAGTTATTTTTGATCAGGATTTGTCCTTCAATTCACATATTAAATTTGTTTCTAAGACTGCCTTCTATCATTTGCGTAATATTGCCAAGATTAGGAGCATCTTTTCTCAGAGTGATGCTGAGAAACTGATCCACGCTTTTGTTAGCTCGAGATTAGATTATTGTAATTCTTTATTATCAGGCTGTCCTAAAACATCTTTAAAAAGTCTTCAGCTGATCCAAAATGCTGCAGCAAGAGTTTTAACAGGTACTAGAAAGAGAGATCATATCTCTCCGGTTCTGGCCTCCCTTCATTGGCTTCCCATAGAGTTTAGAATTAAGTTTAAAATCCTTCTTCTTACTTACAAAGCTCTAAACAATCAGGCTCCTTTTTATTTAAAAGATCTGATACTACCGTATTATCCTAACAGAGCACTACGCTCCCAAAATGCAGGATTACTTGTAATACCTAGAATCTCCAAAAGTACAATGGGAGGCAGAGCCTTCAGTTATCAAGCTCCTCTCCTGTGGAATCAGCTGCCAATCTGGATTCGGGAGTCAGACTCGATCTCTGTTTTTAAGAATAGGGCTAAAACCTACCTTTTTGATATAGCCTACAATTAGGGAGGGATCATGTGTTTCTGAACCCTCCCTTAGTTATGCTGCTTATAGGTTTAGTCAGCCGGGGGACCTCCAGTAATGCATTGGGCCTCACTCCTTTCCTCACTCTCTATGAAATATTTTTTTTTGCTGGTCATTAACATCTGTTTGTTCTCTCCCATAGATTGAGTCCCCATCGTGCTGTTTGCTCTCTACATGTCTGTTCTTTTCTTCTTCTCTATCCCCTCACCCCCCAGCCAGTCGCAGCAGATGACTGCCCCTCCCTGAGCCTGGTTCTGCTGGAGGTTTCTTCCTGTTAAAAGGGAGTTTTTCCTCTCCACCGTCGCCAAGTGCTTGCTCACAGGGGATCACCTGATTGCTGGGGTCTTTCTGTAACTGTGGGGGTTCCCCCCTACAGTTGATAGTGCTATGAGATGACTGTTGTTGTGAAATGGCGCTATATAAATAAAGTTGAATTGAATTGAATTGAATTCTCTTAGGCAACAGATCCTTTCCTGGCCCTCAACTTTGGGATATCCACCAACTGATAAGAACCACAGGCTGAAGGGAAAATGTATGAAAAAAAGTTCTACCCACGAAATCCTAGTTCTTCTGATGTCGTGGTATGTGGGTGAGGCAGTCTCGAGGGAAAAAGTTCAAAAATCACTATAAGTCCATTTTAATGCAGTGAGTTAAGGAAAATCAATAGAAAAAGTTTAACAGAATAAACACGGCGTCTAAGGAGAGGGAAAAAAAAATGGCATTTTGGAGTTTCCCTCAAAGTAAGAAAGGTTGAGCTCAACAAGCAAAGATGATCTCTCCTTATATACCAGAAAACTCACACAGAACAGACAAAAAACACTTCAGAGAGAACAGAAAGGACTTAACTTCACAACAACGAAAAGAAACCTTAGAGAACACAAAAACTCTGAACCCCTAGGGAGTTTCTCCCTATTTAACTGAACACACTTCTTGGGTCGTAACATATGACTGGCAGTAGGAAGAACCAATTATCGGCTATCGTGGGAGATTTGAATGGGCTATGGTCCAATAAGAAAGCGGTCCTTTGTCTGTAACTGACCAATAAAATGAAAGGGGGTGTCATCCAACAGAGACGGCCTGGTGATTGGGTGGTACCAGTCAGATGACTGGCATAAGTTTTTAGAAGGCGCACACACATATTAACTGTGAAAGGCACATTATATACTTTAACATAAAATCTAAGCTAACTTCAGTGATTCATGACTAACTTTCAGTGAGCATGCACTTTTAAAAACTTGTTCTATAATGAGCATGCATTCGAATAAGGTTCATTAAAGCATTTTCAAACATGCAACACATTTAAAATCAATGATTAATGAAACATTTCAAATCATTGTCCAGCATAGAGGCGGTCATCTTCAACAGTGTTCTGAGCAGTATTTCCTGGAAAAATATCAAAGTCTTGAGGACAGAGGATTATTTCAGGCAAATAAAACACAATCCCAATGTTGATTAGATCCAACATGTTCCTGAGTTGAACAGAAGGGAGCAATGTTGAGCTGTGGATAATTCGTAGAGACCTGCGGAATTCGGTCAAGGTATCTGGGATGTTTCAAACAGCACTTGAAGCATAAAACTGCCTGGTTGGGGAGGAAGTTTCGGGATTTACGATTGCAGGCTAATCTGTTCCTGGCATGAAATGGGATCCTTATCTTCCCTTTTATCATGGAATGTGTTTTCAAACTGTGGTTCTTAGGTGAAGGAAACAATTCTTGACCAGACTTTTGGGTGAAACAATTTCTTTAAGGTGAAGAGTGATTTTATAGATTAGAGCCAAAGGGATTGATGCAACATATCTCCCCCCCCCCCCCCCATATCAATGGTGAGCTTTATTCAGCTTTGGTATACATCCTTGGGAGCTGATTCCAATTGGCAACTCTTGACCCAACTGCTGGGCTAATTTTTTTGATGTCCATAAGCACTGAGCTTGTAAACACTATCGATTCCTGAGTATAGATCTTTGGTTTTGGTTTACCATAAAGCAGCTACTAAAATTGTTCAAAAATAGTTTGAATGTGCACAAAAATCAAAATAGAGTGCAAATGACTGGCACAAGTTTTTAGAAGGCGCACACACATATTAACTGTGAAATGCACATTATATACTTTTACATAAAATCTACTTACTTTTACATAAAATCTTACTTTTATACTTTTATATAAAATCTCCATGCGTTGGTCAGGTCAGGCATTGGCTTGCTTCCTTCCGGATAACCATGAAAACCGGTACTACCTGTCTCATGGTTTGGGCCGTCGGCAACTCAACCGGCATCCCCGCCCTTCCGAGGGTGTGGAGGATGAAACAGGGCATCCTGGCAGAACTAAAAACAATATCTGCCACAGGTCTGTGGTGGACCACTCCCAGTTACACAGGGTGAGACTGGACATCCTGGCAGATAAACACGTCTGTCGCAAGGTCTGTGGTGTACTGTGCCAGTCGGTGCATTGTGACATGCACTACACAAACAGCAGAGATAAACAAACCTATCATCTAGTCAGTCACTGCAACAGATACTGGAGTCAGTTTGTCTTGGCTTGTCCTTGCCACTGATAATACCTTTATCTGCCAAGAATGTGCTGCTAGTCCAGCAAAAGCTAGCAGTACTCAAATACTTTGCAAGCAGTTTCATGAAATGGTCAATCAGAAAGCAACTCATACCGGCTCAGACGTCGCCCGGGCTTACAAGGTCTGCGCTGATCTGTTCACACTCCGACAGCAGTGAAAAGTAAGTTAGGAGCAGGAAGACAAAAGAAGAGGAAAACAGCAGCCTTGTGTGTAGCAGAATGGAATGTACGCACTCTGTTGGACAGAACAACATCACAGCGCCGAGAAAGACAGACCGCGCTTGTGGCCCTGGAAATGAACAGGTACAATGTAGACATAGCTGCAAGATTGCCTGGATATGACAACCTGGAAGACCATGGGTACATCTTCTTTTGGAGTGGGAGATCAACTCAAGAAAGGAGAGAAGCAGGAGTGGGCTTTGCAGTTAGAAAGGAGATAGCAGCAATGCTTGATGAGGAACCGGTGCCAATCAACAACAGGATAATGACTATGAGACTCCCACTACAGCGGAAGATGTATGCCACACTCATCAGTGTATATGCCCCAACAATGACCAACACAGAGGAGGTGAAAGAAGAGTTCTACAGTGATTTACGTGAGACTATCAGGCGTGTACTGACTGATGACAGGCTGATACTCGGAGATTTTAATGCCAGAGTTGGTTCGGACACTGAGAAATGGAAAGGAGTGCTAGGCAGTCATGGAGTAGGCAAGTGCAATGCTAATGGAGAACTTCTACTTGCACTATGTTCAGAGTACAACCTTGTGATAACCAACACTATTTAAGCGCAAGGACACACACAAGAAGACATGGATGCACCCAAGATCCAAGCACTGGCACTTATTAGACTACATCATAGTCAGGCAGAGAGGCATAAGGGATGTATTGGACACCAGAGCAATGAGAGGTGGGGACTGTGGTACTGATCATGTTATGCTGAGATCTAGATTAAGGATTTGCAGACAAAAACAGCACTGCAGGACGGGTGTGAAGCCACCACGGAAGCTAAACACTAGTGCACTGAAAGGCTAAAAGAAGCAGGAAGAACTTAACACAGGAAATGGATGAAAACTTGAAAGACTGGGACAGCAACAACTCAGAGAAGGACATAGAAGAGAAATGGGCAACACTGAAGGATACGGTGTATCAGACTGCGAGTGATGTATTAGGCTACCCTGAGAGGAAACATCAAGATTGGTTTGATGAGCATGATGAACACCTGAAGAAACTACTAGAAGCGAGGAATACAGCTAGGCAGGAAAACCTACAGTGTAACACAAGGGCGAAGCTACGGGTACAAATAAGTAACAAAAAAAAAAAAAAAGAAGAAGAAATACTCAAAGGCTCAGAGTGAGCTATAGAAGTACACCAGAGAGATGAAGTCCAACTGGTGGGATGAAAAAGCGGAGAAACTTCAAACTGCAGCAGACAGGAAGGACATGAAAACATTCTTCACAGGTTTGAGAGAAATCTACAGCCCTAAACCAAGAGGATTGATCCAACTAAAGGCTATGGAGGGTGAAACAATTTTGCAGGAGAAAGACAAGATCCTGGACAGATTTGCAGACCACTTTGACCAACTACTAAACAACCCTGAAGATCTTACTGAAGAGGCTAAAGAAGCTCTAGTGCAACGACCAGCTGTATCAAGTCTGGATGAACCACCAAATTTTGATGAACTAATGGCAGCTATCAGGACAACACAGGACGGTAAAGCTTCTGGAAGGGAAGGAATTCCAGCAGAAGTGTGGAAATTTGGTGGTGTTCAGCTGACCAACTGCCTGCACAATCTCAACCAAGAGATATGGGATGCCCAGAAAGTACCTCAAGACTGGAAGGATGCAAGTATTGTGCCATTTTTCAAGAAAGGTGACAGGAAAGATTGTGGAAATTACCGAGGTATATCACTGCTAGCCACTGTTGGTAAGATTCTCTCACAGGTACTACTTAACAGACTCAGTGAACACATCTCGCAGAATGTACTACCGGAAACCCAGAGTGGCTTTAGAAGTAGAAGAAGCACAATGGACATGATTTTCTGCTTGAAACAGGTTCAAGAAAAGTGTATCGAACAGAACATTCCGCTTTATGTAGTCTTCATAGACTTCAGTAAAGCGTTTGATACCGTTTCGTGACAAGGACTTTGGCAGGTACTCAAGAAATATGGTTGTACAGAGAAGTTTGTCAGCCTGATCGAGGCACTCCCTACAGATATGCAAGCAAACGTGGCAATGAGTGGTTCAGTATCTAAAGACTTTTCAGTAAGCAACAGGGTGAAACAAGGGTGTGTGCTGGCACCTACACTCTTCTCGCTATATCTGGCAGCCATGCTTGAGGTGGCCTTCAAAGGCACTTCAGAAGGAGTATACATTCAAACAAGGAAAGAAGCAGACTTGTTCAATGTGGCACAGTTTAAAGCCAAGAGTAAGACATCAATCAAGGTAGTAAGAGAAATGCTCTTTGCCGACGACAGTGCTCTAGTTGCACACAGCATGGAAGATATGCAATCTTTAGTGGAAAAATTTGCAAGAGCAGCTAGCCAATTCAGCCTTCAAATCAACATCAAGAAGACAGAGTGCCTTTATCAACCACCAAAGTTTCAATTTTCAACATCACTACCAGAAGAGATCAGCATTGGTACAGAGCCACTAGTCAAGTGCAAGACTTTCAAGTACCTTTCAAGTACTCTCAAGTCCCGGTTCCGGTTCCGCCGGACCGGTGGCGCCACACGAGTAGGCTGCCTGTTGCAACAGCCTTTTTTTTTTTATCTTCCTTCTTCTTTCTACACCTTTCACTCTGTATATATATATCACGGACGCACGGATCGCCCCGGGGGTCTCCCGGGTCGGCGGACGGAGCCACGGTTTGCAGCGGGAGACGTTACAGCGGGGAGGAGCTAGTGCTAGCTAGCACTTGGCCGCCACCCGGTGCTAATGGGAAACTCGACATACCGGGAGCTGTAGCGAAAACGACGCGGGTGCCGGGCTGGAGTTTAGGCGGCGTGCAAGAAATATAAGACAGAATAATAAAGAGCGATGGCAAGAACCAAGCAGACCGCCCGTAAAATCTACTGGAGGAAGAAGCCCCCCAGGATGCAGCTAGCCACCAGGGCTGCTCGGAGAGGCGCTCTGGCCACCGGCAGAGTGAAGAGGCCTCGCCGTCACAGGCCCGTGGCTCTGAGAGAGATCCGTCGCTACCAGAAATCCACGGAGCTGCTCATCTGTAAGCTGCCCGTCCAGCGCCTGGTGAGGGAGATCGCTCAGGACTTCAAGACCGTCCTGCGTTTCCTGAGCTTCGCCGTCATGGCTCTGCAGGAGACCAGCGAGGCCCACCTGGTGGTCTCTTCTTCGCTAAGGGGGTCACCATCATGCCCAAAGACTTCCAGCTGGCCCGCCGCATCCGCGGAGAGAGAGCTTAGACTTTCTGCTGCACATTCATCAACCAACCATAATGCTCTGCACTGTGTCTATATATATACATTTATAGTAATATGGACATATGTTTACTAGATGATGTTTTTTCTTGCCTTCTGATTGTTGCTCTGAGTGTTGCTATCCCTGTGCTGTTGCAATCCTGGAATTTCCCCATTGTGGGACTAATAAAGGCTTATCTTATCTTATCTTATCTTACCTAGGGAGTACTGTTTCAGAGAATGCTAGGCTGGAGGATGAACTATCTCTCAAAATGGAAAGAGCGAGCGCTGTGTTTGGAAACTTGAGGGAGAGACCGTGGAACAATCAACATGTGTCTATCCGTGTGAAATGCAAAGTATACAGAGCGACAGTACTGGCTACTCTATTGTACGGTGCTGAAACTTGGACTGTCTACAGAGTACAGGTGAAGAAACTCCATGCGTACGTGATGAGACACCTTCGAGCCATAATGAACATCTACCTTGCCCATCCACAAAAGCCCGGGGGGGGGGGGGTGCTAGGAGGCGTCCCTTGGGGAGGGGGGGCACTGTCATGATCAGGCGAGCATGCTTCCCCCCTCCCTTTCTGTCTGTGTTTTCCCGGCTCCAGAGCTCATCAAGCACACCAGCGTGATTACACACCTGTTGCCTCCTGATTCTCCAGCATATTTAAGGGCCAGTGTGTGAAGAGCTCTCTGCTGGATTGTTGGGTTTGCTGCCACCTTCAGCAGTGCTTCTCTGAAGCTGTGTTTGCTCACTCACCTGAATCATCTCCCTCCAGGACAACGGCTTCTCCATCCAGGTCCTCCAGTCACACCTCCTCCTTCATTGCAATCATCAATCAACCGTCTCTTCCCCCATGCTGAAGTCACTGTCGGGCTCTCTGCTTGTACCGTTGCATGTGGCTCCAGCGTGCAATTATTTTCCTGTATATAGTTTGGCTTCTTGGTTGCGGGTTTCATTAATTGTGGTGTGTGTATATATTCATTAAGTTAGTGTGCTTTGTATTGGGTATGGGTTTTCATTGAAGTGGTGTAAACTTTTCATCTACTGTGTGCCTGAGTGTTCTTCTGAAGTGGTTGCCTTGCACTGAAGCCTCTTCAAAATCCTAAATCATGACAGAAGAGCTACAATGATCGGCAAGAAGTGACAGGAACAGGATTAGTGTGGTCTGTAAGTACTTAGTTTCAGACTGGCACGCTCAGAGAGTCTGTGCTTCTCACACTGAACTACTTAGCCACCAAAGAGTGCATAAGTAATTTCAGTGGTCAATCTTACTCAATCTAGGGATTCCTGATGATGATGACTTTTATTCATTTGTTATTTTTGGCATCAGATACACACCTTTAGGCACAACCGTTTTAGGCTTTTTTGGGGCCATATATGCAAGGTTGTCTTTATTGGAGGGTCCTACTTTTGTAATGGCGAAGACTTCAAACCCGTATAGGCAAACAAAAAGGTTTTGCTAATGGATCTACCAGCTGTATGATGACAGTGTTAAGATGTGGGTCTGTGCTTTGGAACTCAATTTTGAGCTGTATTATTCTCACTGTTAAGGAACAAAGTTTCCCGTACCATCAAACTCACAAGGCATACTGTTGAGCATTAATTCTAAAAAAAAGAAGAACAACTCAAACAAAGTGACAAAGTTCACATTGAGGCATTCAGCATAGCAGACTGTCACATCCTCCAACCAGAATACCCAAGTTCTAACAGAAAGGGGTTTTCAGCTGTTATACTGTTTCAGTTGCTGTTCTGTTAAGAGAACTAGTTAATGTGTTTAAGACATAGCCAACTATAAGAAAGCTCTGGCAGTGACGTGCACAGACATTTTGGGTTACAGGTGCCCCTCCCCCCCACAAAAAGGGGCACTCATATTACTATTATATTAAATACTGAAAAAACAAAAGTTGCATACAGTAGTAGAGTCCTCACTAAGACCAAGAAAGTAGATCATAAAACTCCAGTCCTCAGATCTTTACACTGGGTTCCTGTCTGTCAAAGAATAGATTTAAATACTGCTGTTGGTTTATAAAGCTCTGAATGGTTTAGGGCCAAAATACATTTCAGATCTGCTGATTCATTATGAACCACCCAGAGCCCTCAAGTTGTCAGGGTCAGACCTACTGTCTGTGCCCAGAGTTAGAACAAAACATGGTGAGGCAGCGTTCATTTTTTATGCTCCTCACATGTGGAACAAACTCCCAGAAAGCATCAGGGCTGCTGAAACTGTCTGCTTCTTTAAATTGAGGTTAAAACCTTTCCTATTTGCTGTGGCCATTCAGTAGAACAATTGTTAATCTCCTACAATGCACTGTAGCTTTTATTTCTTGCACTTTTTCTGTCTTATTCTATTTTAGCTTGTTTTTGTTTCTTTTTAATTTTTTTATAGCTTGTGTTTAAATTCTTATGTATTCCTTTTACAACTTGCTGTAATGCTTTAATGTTTTATGTAAAGCACTTTGAATTGTCTTGTACATGAAATGTGCTATACAAATAAATTCACCTTGTCGAGTGCAAATTTTATTGTACTTATGTGCTATATGTATTTTATTTTAATGCCTACAGACTCATGGATATGTTTAACACCACATACAGTAGATTTCTACAAAATTATTGTCACAATGCTGAGCATGGTTGGAGAACTGTGCTCACGCTTTCAGTTATTTCTACTTATTTTCTGTACTTTTCCCACTTCAGTTTTATTATTGTATTTGCGTATGGTTTTGTTTGTATTAGGTTACCTGAGTGTGCCCTTGTTTTTGTTTGTTTTGAGTTGTCCTGTTATCGTATATTAGTTTGGTCATTATAGTCTTGTTTATTATTATTATTATGGGTTTTTGGACCATCTTGTATTTTATATTATATCGTTCTGTGTTTAGACCTACTCATGCCTTTGCCTTTAGTTTCCTGTTTAGGTAGTAATATTTATTATTATTGTTATTCCCAGCACCATTAGCATTTCTTGGTTGTATTCCTTCTCGTCCTTGCCCTGGTAAGTTATTATTTTCTTCTTTTGTATTATTTGGTTTGAATCTCGTTTTGTTATGTTTCTAGTTAGTTACCTTTGACTTGATTCCTCCTGTGCTTTTATTTTGACAAGGTTCTTTGTTTACTTCTTTTTCAAGTTCAGTTCGCGGTTTGTCCCAGCTGTCATTATTTTGGACTGATTAGCCTCTCTCCTGTTACCCGAACCTGTTCATCATTTGTCGTATTTCTCTTAGGGGCTATTCTGCCTTTCGTCAACCTGCCTGTATTTGTAAGTTTTTGTTCTTGTTGGATTTTGTGTTTTTGTTTAAAACTTTAGCAACTCACAGTCCCGTGTTTGGGTCTCCATTCTCCGCCCCTGAGGCCATTCATAACAGTTATCAAGTCACACAGAGACCATGGTCTTCATCATTAATTATTTATTTACATGACCAAAGGTCAATGAATAAAAAAAATGGCCAGCTTCCACTGAAAAATAAATGTTTGTTCAAAATAAATAAATCTGCAAAATCTGAAAAAAGTTTTTCTGTCAATAAATAAAATGTTAAACCTCAATTCAAACAGATCTTTGGAATTAAAAAAAAAAAAAAAAGCCAAGGTCAGCAAAATAGCCTAAAATCATTGCCTCTGTTAACCAACCATCCTCCATTTCCATAAAGACTTCAAAAATAGTTTACAGGACAACTTAATGTATCAGTGAGATTATAGAAATAAATGTATGAAAATTTGAGAAAAAAAATGGAAATTTGGTGGAAAACATTTGCAAATTTGTGACTATATTGATGTGATTTTGTGTGGGGAATGGTAGCAAGTTTATCACAAAACATAGCAAATTTATAGGAAAAATAATGCATTTTTAAGTAATAAATTTGTCAAGAAAAAGTTCTTTTAAAAAAAGTTATTACTTTACAAGAAAAACCTCATTAATCGGTGTGAAAATTGGACATTTATGAGAGAAAAAATAAAAATAAAAATATTCTAGAAAACTGACAGTTTTTCTTCTAAATTTTATTGTTGTAAATTCATGACTTTTTTCTTGGAAATGTGTGTGTGTTGGGGGGGTGGCATTTGCACACAGAAAAATGATGTTAAACTGGTATCCTTTATGTTATAATATGAAGCCACATCCCTACTCATGAATGTCAGTAAACATCTAACATCAACTACCTGGATTTTCAAGCTTTCAAACACTTATCAAAAGCTTGGGCTTTCTGTCTCAGAGGAATGCAATAATCAACTAACTTTATTAGCATACAAAATACCAAATCTCTCAAGTCATTATTGTTGAAAAGCCTCATATCTTCATCTTCTCTGCTGCCATTAGTTTTCCTGAATAGGTCTGTTTGCTCAAGATGCATAACTTTGCTCCACATTCACAGTGATGGATTGCTATTGATCCTTTCTGGTTCCACTGAAGGGAATGGCAGTATTTCTTTTTACACACACAAAAAAAGCTGTCCACCAGAAACACAGAATTAGAGAAAAGAATCAATGTGTGAGCGTGCCCGAGACATACATCACCATTTTCCTTGAAAACTGACAACAAAAGTGTGGTTTACTAACAGAGACAGATAGGCCAGCAGTTGAAGAATCTATACTTTAATGTCAAGTATTAGGTATAGAACAGAAGAGCAGTGAGACTGTTATACCAATTTTGATGCCACTAGTGCTTTAGTCATCTAATTCTGAATTTATTAGAATTTAGACAAATCTTAATTAATGCAATTTACACAAATGTTCAAATACATGTTATGCAATAAAGTGAAAAAAACGTGTGTTCCCAATAGTCTTCTACAGTTCACATGAAGCTCTCTCATATGTAGCTGTTTCCTAGTACCTGGAGTTGTTTAAAGTTGAGTTCAGTATTTTAAAAAGTTATAACAACATAATAATATAAGTGTGAAGCAGGCTGTGCTGACACATATGTATGCATATATGTTGTTGGAAAAATTCCTTATCAAAAATCAGGCAGGATCAAAGTTTCAGCAAATTTAATATGCACTGATCAGCGGAAGACAATACAGAGTACAGCTTTCACAGAGTGCTGCAGAGCAGTACATTGGCTTAACTAACAGAGTGATTCTGGCTACACACACACACACACACACACACACACACACACATATATATATCCAAAGAGCCATTGGGGTGAGGTCACTTCTTGATAGTTCATTCATGACTCACCTGATAAATTTTGCTGAGCCTCTTGATTATTTCATTCATGACACAGATTGTATCTGCTGACTACATGCAGGAAACCAGTTGACATTAGTGATAGGGCTGGACACAGTCACAATGATAGAACTGGACATTCATTTCCTGAGTCAGTATACACATTAAGCTTTATATATATATTGTGGCGTAACCCCCACAACAGACTGGGTCAGGCACAGTGCTCGACTAGAGCAATTAACAGAACAGTGAAATGTGTGTATTAATGTCTACAGGCAGCCCCGCTTCTTCTGGCTTTTTCTGGCTCAGTACTGTGATGTTAATGTGCCATTCATGCATTGTTCATGCTTCCTGCCCTTACTGTGATCCAATGACTGATAACAATATGTAGATGTGCCTTGTAACCTCTTTTGTCCCACAGCTCCGGAGCGGAGGCGAATTACGGCCAGCAATCTCCTTATTGTTATGTGTGTTTCTCAAATGCAAATGCCCATACCTACTGCTGTGAATGCCTTTCATGTATTGTCTGTAGTTGGGTATATAAGCTGCATTATTCTGTAACTCACTCTCTCCCTCTGACGACTGCTCATCGGCACACTTTGCTGGAGAGCCTCCGGGGCTTGCCCATGGGGCGAGCTCCGTGATGGCGGTATGATAATAAACCTACTTAAAACCCTCAGTTCGCTGCCTTATTTTTCATGCCGCCGCACTGGTGACCCCGAAAATGCACACGCTTTGTGCAACGCAACCTTCTGGTCTGGACAGCCACGCTGGTGTCCTGATGGCAACGAACGCAGCACCCGGCGGTGATTCTCCGACGACAAGCGAACGCAGCAGCCTGACGCAAATTATCTGCCCTCCCTTCTGCTTCAGGGAGACTTCGACGCAGAGTTACCAGGCGAAACTCTCCGGAGACCACCCACGAGCGGGACAGCTGCGGAAAATTTCATGGTGAGATCTGCACGCCTAGATCGGCATATCCACGCTGGACCGGCCGCTCTCACGGCTTCTGACACACGATTCTGTGTCTCCACACGAGAGCGCACGCACCTCGTCCTCTCCCCACGACGGCGACCCATGGCCGACGGAGAACGCATCGCATGGACCTGAACGCACCATGACCTATCTACAGCAACACATTGAACAGGGATGATTAAGCTCCCTGACCCTGAGTCTCCCTCTCCAGCAGGCCCACCCACGCACGAAACCCCGGCACACGCACCGGGGAGTTACGAGGACGGCGCACCACGCACGGGACACATACGGCTCCACAGACCGCCTTCCTCCTTCGCCGCTGCACACAGGCCCTTCAGGCTTGCTCGTACACCTGAGGCACGCACGCAGCTTGCTCACTGGATTTTCTTATGGTCTTAGCCATGGCGCACAACGGGAATTCAGCAGTCTGCGGTCCCCGAAGGCTTTAAGGTTGTGCCTGCACCTAAAGTCAACACGCCAAGTCCCTTCACTTTTGTTTTTTTTCTTACAGCCGCCCCTGTTTTTCTTCATGGCCGCTGTTAATCCTCGCCACTCCTTTTCTCTTCACGGCCGCTATTAATCCTTGCAGGACTTAATCGCGAGAGGAGTCAGTGACTAATTTTTCTTCTTGTGGATCTCCGCACGTTCAACGGGACAGCCCCTCAACATCGCGGACCCACAAGCAATTTTTGCGCAGCTCAGACGATTTCACCGTCCCCGGCCGGCATTTACTACCCCCCCACCCCCCTCCACCTCCGCCTGCACAGAGCTTTCCCTGCTCGCTGCCAAAGCCGGACTATTGAGGCCTCGGCCACCTGCCGAGCCCTCTGGGGGGGAGCGTGTGGCGTAACCCCCACAACAGACTGGGTCAGGAACAGTGCTCGACTAGAGCAATTAACAGAACGGTGAAATGTGTGTATTAATGTCTACAGGCAGCCCCGCTTCTTCTGGCTTTTTCCGGCCATTCATGCATTGTTCATGCTTCCTGCCCTTACTGTGATCCAATGACTGATAGCAATATGTAGATGTGCCTTGTAACCTCTTTTGTCCCACAGCTCCGGAGCGGAGGCGAATTACGGCCAGCAATCTCCTTATTGTTATGTGTGTCTCTCAAATGCAAATGCCCATACCTACTGCTGTGAATGCCTTTCATGTATTGTCTGTGACTGGGTTTATAAGCTGCATTACTCTGTAACTCACTCTCTCACTCTGACGACTGCTCATCTGCACACTTTGCTGGAGAGCCTCCGGGGCTCGCCCATGGGGCGAGCTCCGTGACGGCGGTATGATAATAAACCTACTTAAAACCCTCAGTTCGCTGCCTTATTTTTCATGCCGCCGCACTGGTGACCCCGAAAATGCACACGCTTTGTGCAACGCAACCTTCTGGTCTGGACAGCCACACCGGTGTCCTGATGGCCTGATATATATATATATATATATATATATATATATATATATATGAAAAATTCATACACATCAAAAATCATATAACTCAGTCTAGCATTGAATTTTTCCATCATATGTTAGTTAGCTTTTTTCACTGCTTATCCAGCTCTGGATTGTTTGAGTATACAACTACAGCCATTAAAGAAACATAAACTATGAGGGCTGACCATTAAAGATTTCCCCTGAGACAATTCTGCTTATTGTAGGAGGCTGAAATTGTACGTGTATAACAATATACATCTCTGTGGGTCACATGGTAAATTGCACCTCTCAACTCATAGGAGTTTCTCTTCAAGATTCAAGATTTCTTTGTCATTTAGCATTATGCATTCTATGGTTTTTTCTCATATATCATACTGCTTGACAGTCTGGGCTCAAGCAGCCCCTTCCACAATAAGACATATAGGTTCATTATATAATCAAACCCTAAAAATCTTGGACAAAAAGCCCATTAGGTGGCATCACTGTAATGTTTTAAAAAAATACAACCTATTGAGTTTTGAGAGCTTCATTGACCTCTGTCTTCTGAAATTAACGTTCAAATGTTTCCATAAATCAGCACCCGAGCCACTTGCTGGTTTCGTCCAAAGACAGGACAGCAGCAGAGCCACCAGGAGTTCTGTTAACAATAACTGTAAAATATTCCACCGCAGAACCACATTTGGACAAACAGCTTTCTCTATAAAGGGCAGTCACATCTGGAACACAATGCCAAATGAAATTAAAATAATAACGGACTTTAAAACATTCACTAAAAATGTTAAAAACTGGCTGAAAAATAAACAAGAATGTACTCATGTATGAATTATTTGTCTGCAAAGTGAGAGTGAATGAAGGGAAGGAATAAATGTGTTTGTTTATAGTGAGTGACGGAGGGAGGAAGGCCTGAAATAGGCAAATGTGAGTTATGTTATATGTGTTAAATGTGAGTCAGGCTGTTATATTTGTGTATTTATAATATTTATAATATTTATGTTAAATGTGAGTCAGGCTGTTATATTTGTGTATTTATAATATTTATAATATTTATAATTGTGTATTTATAATTTTTCTGCATTGATGTATGTGGTTATTGTGTATATTTTTTATCTTGATTCTTTTTTCTAAAGCCCATCCAGGGACAAGAGTTGCAAATTAGCTAATAGCTATACACTCTATGTGCAACACATCAGATTGATTGTCTTTGATTAATTGTCTATGTTTATTGCACTGTCCCTGTCAAATAAACTAATCTACTACTACTATTGTAGCAATATTTAATTATAAGGTACAAATATTACTTAATTTAGACTTAGAAGTGTATGTGGAAATGGATGTTTACTTCTGAGTCCACACACACACCAGAAAAACACTCGTAATAGGGGCACCAGTTCAACTTGGACAATTTATTAATAAATAATCTTTATACCTTCAATCAATCAGTCTCAAATATTCGTGAATTCTACTGGGTGACTTTAGAAACAAAACACAGGAAAAGAAATTAACAGAAACTTCATATACAATTTACAGTTTTAATGATCAGATTCAGATTAAATGACATTACATTCAACGGATTTGTTGGTAAAGTGATATGATCATGTATCAAGCATCACATTCAACTTGTAACTGATTATTGAGCAACAGAGTGTAATCACATTTGTAGAACCCAGGAAACTTTAGCATGAATTTGTAACTGTGATGAAAATATGAACTGAAATAACTGTAACAAAAATATGAAGAAAATTGGACACAAATTTATGAAGAAAATTATAAAAGCTAATTATGTGGAAGTTAAATTCTGAATTACTCTAAAAATAATGGAGGTTATTGAAAAGGGAATATTAATTTCCTTCAGCTTATAGCTCCTATCATAGCTTATGGACTAACTTTAACATGAAAAACTGATCATATTCACTTAGAATTAGACATCACATTGAACCTGGCAGATAGAAAGTGGGAGTCTGGCTTATGAGTAGCTTTGTCTTCAGAATCCAGCGGTGATCTTGAGAGCCAGCAGATGGCAAAGTTTTACAGGAATAACTGCTAGCAGTTCCTTCCAGTTGTTACAGCTTTTACAGACTCAGCAGCGGGCGATCACAGAATGGAGCAGGCAGGAGTGTGGATGGCTTGCCCCGGGCAGGTATGACGTCATTCTGGACAACCGATCTTTTCCGGGTCCGCAAATTTAGATTATCCACCAGCCGATATGAACACAGGCTGAAGAAAAATAGGTATTAACAGTTCCACTCACGAAATCCTAGTTCTTCTGACTTCATGGTACGTGGATGAGAACAGCTTCCAGTGTGAGCAAACGATCCATCCCCTTTTAAAACACACAGTGAGTGACAAAAAATCAATAAGGAAAAGTTTAACAGAATAAAATAGAAAAATGTCTGTAAACGTTTTTCTATTTTATCCTGTTAAACTTTTCCTTATTGATTTTTTGTCACTCACTGTGTGTTTTAAAAGGTGATGGATTGTTTGCTCACAATAGAAAAACGTCTGTAAACGGGTGGCGCGGTGGTGGAGTGGTTAGCACTGCGACAGCACAGCAACTCACCCTTGGCCGGGGGATCCTGGGTTCGATCCCAGCCCTCGAGAAACAGTGATCTGTGTGGAGTTTGCATGTTTTCCCCATGTCTGTGTGGGTTTACTCCGGGATTTCTCCGGTTTCCTCCCACATGCCAAAAACATGCAAGTTAGGTTAATTGGCATCAAACTGGGGATTCTAAATTGTCCTTAGGTATGACTGTGAGAGTGAATGGTTGTCTGTCTCTCTGTGTTGGCCCTGCGATGGACTGGTGATCTGTCCAGGGTGTACCCTGCCTCTCGCCCAAAGATGCTGGGATAGGCTCGAGCCCCCCCGTGACCCGAAAAGGATTAAGCGGAAGAAGATGAATGAATGAATGAATGAATGAACGTCTGTAAACATGGAGTCTCACTCCATATAAAAAGTTGAGCTCAGGAAGAAGAAAAGTATTTCCCAGATGTTTAAAGGAAAAAGAATTTAAACAGGACACAGACTTAGACAAACTTTTAGAAAAGACAACTCTGTCTCCCACTCTGGGCGTTTTCCCTTAAAAACTGAATGAGTTTCCCGAGGGAAAACTTGACTGACATAAAAGGGATCTTCCATCATGGGAGGTCTGAATGAACTCTGGGCCAATAAGAAAACAGTTCTTTGTCTGTAGCTGACCAATTAAATGAAAGGGGCCTTTACCCAACAGAGACTGGCTGGTGATTGGTTGAGCCAGTAAGATGACTTGAGTACTTTTCTGGGAGGATAAACACATCTTAATAACAATGAAAATTCATTATGTACTTATGTATAAAGTCTAAGCTAACTTCAGTGACTCATGACTAACTTCAGTGAGCATGCATTTTTATAAAGTTGTCCTTCTATAATTAACATGCAGTAGAATAAGGTCTATTTAAGCACTTTTCAAACATTCAGTCACATTTAAAATCAATGATTAATGAAACATTTCAAACCCATCATTGTCCAACACAGAAGTGGTGATCTTCAACAAATAGTGTCCTTAGAATTTTCCTGAGGAATGAAACTTGAAGACAGAGTTAATGTTCAGTCAAATAAACAGTCCAGCAGTCTACAGAAGTAATGCAAACATATTCTGTAGTCGTCCACCAGGGGGTAATGTTGAGCTGTGGATAATTCCTAGCGACCTGTGGAATGCAATCCAAAGTCTCTGGAATGTCTCAAAGATTGTTAACACATAAAACTGTCTGGTTGGGAGGACGTTCCACTTATTTTTGATGGCAAACTAATTCGTTTCTTGCACGAAATGGGATCCTTATCTCTCATACCGTTTACCATGGAATGTGTTTTCAAACCGGTGGTCCTTAGGTGAAAGAAACAGTTCTTGACCAGACTTTTTGGGTGAAACAATTTCTTCAAGGTGAAAAGTAATTTTATACATTATAGCCAAAGGGAATGATGCTACAGAATGCACACTTGCAAATACAAAGCAAAATTACATTCTCCCAGCATAACCCAGTACCACAATATGCATAGAAAATAAGTTTAAAAAGCAACAGCATAAATAAATTAAAATAATAATAATAATGAATGAATGAATGAATGAATCTTTATTTCAGATAGATTAAAAGTAAAGACAGGAACAGATTAATATAACAAAGGGAAAAAAATCTAACAAGGTCAAATTAAACAATAACTCCTCTGATTATACGGTTCAACATAAGTTATCCAAAATGGGTGATGGCTGAAGCTGCAGCTTATATTGCCCAACCATATTCCATCCAAGAATTCAAAAGAAAAACAAAACAGGAGCAATTACAATTCAGAACAAAGCTAAGACAAAACATGACAAAAAAACAAATAAAAACTAAGCAACCGCAAAACACAGACTGAATATGATAATTCTTATGTGATTTTACATGTCATCTTGTATATACAGTTAGGCCCAGAAATATTTGGACAGTGACACAGTCTTCATGATTTGAGCTCTGCATGCCACCACATTGGATTTGAAATGAAACAACTACAACGGAATTGAAGTGCAGACTTTAAGGTTTAATTCAAGGGGTTGAACAAAAATATATGATTAAACATGGAGGAATTGCAGCTATTTTTATACAAAAGCTCCTCATTTCAGGGACTCAAAAGTAATTGGACAAATAAACATAACCTTAAGTAAAATGTTACTTTTCAATATTTTGTTGAGAATCCTTTGCAGGCAATGAGTGCCTGAAGTCTGGAACCCATGGACATCACCAAACGCTGGGTTTCCTCCTTTGTGATGCTTTGCCAGGCCTTTACTGCAGCTGTCTTCAGTTGTTGCTTGTTTGTGGGTCTTTCTGCCTTAAGTTTTGTCTTGAGCAAGCGAAATGCATGCTTGATTGGGTTGAGATCTGGTGATTGACTCGGCCATTGCAGAATATTCCACTTCATTGCTTTAAAAAACTCCTGGGTTGCTTTTGCAGTATGTTTTGGATCATTGGTGAAGCGCCGTCCAATCAACTTTGCTGCATTTGGCTGAATCTGAGCAGAAAGTATATCCCTGTACACTTCAGAATTCATCTGGCTGCTTCTGTCTTTTGTCACATCATCAATAAACACAAGTGACCCAGTGCCACTGGAAGCCATTCATGCCCATGCCGTCACACTGCCTCCACCATGTTTTACAGAAGATGTAGTGCTCTGGATCATGAGCGGTTCCAGTTCTTCTCCACACTTTCTTCTTCCCACCATTCTGGTACAGGTTGATCTTAGTCCCATCTGTCCAAAGAATGCTGTTCCAGAACTGGGCTGGCTTCTTCGGGTGTTTTTTGGCAGTCAATTCTGGCCTTTCTATTTTTGAGGCTGATTCATGGTTTGCACCTTGTGGTGAATCCTTTGTATTTACTCTCATGAAGTCTTCTCTTTATGGTAGACTTAGATACTGATACACCTACTTCCTGGAGAGTGTTCTTCACTTGAGTGGATGTTGTGAAGGGGTTGTTCTTCACCATGGAAAGGATTCTGTGATCATCCACCATGTTGTCTTCCGTGGACGTCCAGGCCTTTTTGAGTTCCCAAGCTCACCAGTGCACTCTTTTTTTCTCAGAATGTACCAAACTGTTGATTTGGCCACTCCTAACATTTCTGCTATCTCTCTGATGGATTTCTTCTTTTTTTTTCAGCCTCAGGATGGTCTGTTTCACCTCCATTGAGAGCTCCTTTGACCGCATGTTGTGTGTTCACAGCAACAGCTTCCAAATGCAAACGCCACACCTGGAATCAACTCCAGACCTTTTAACTGCTTAATTGATGACAGGTTAATGAGGGAAGAGCCCATGCAGCCTTGTTATTTTTTTTGCAGCCTTCTGAGTCAATTGTCCAATTACTTTTGGTCCCTTAAAAAAGAGGCAGCTACGTATTAAAGAGCTGTAATTCCTAAACCCTTGCTCCAATTTGGATGTGAATACTCTCAAATTACAGCTGAGAGTCTGCACTTTAAGCCCATATTGATTATATAATTGTATCCTGAATATGTTTTCATAAACAGCTAAAATAACAAAACTTGTGTCACTGTCCAAATATTTTTGGGCCTAACTGAATGTTTGGAGTGTTTCTTCCTTTAGTTTTTGTTTAAATTGTCCAAGCGTTGTACATGATTTTAATTCAGGTCCAAAAGCATTCCACAATCTGACTACTTGCACTGAGACACAGTGTTGCTTGGTAGTAGTTCTCACTAAAGGTTTTTGAAATATACATGTTCCTCTGAAATGATATTGTTTCTCCCTTATTTGGAACAACTTTTGGATATTTGCGGGCAGTGATAGATTCTTCACTTTAAACATTATTACTGCAGTTTTAAAGTTAGCCAGATCTTTCAACTTGAGAGCTTTTAATTTAAGAAAACGTAGGTTTGTTGGTTCCCTGTAAGCAGCTTTGTTTATTATTCTAATAGCTCTCTTCTGAAGCATAAAGATTGGATATATGTTTGTTTTATATGTATTTCCCCATACTTCAGTACAATATGTCATGTATGGGAGTATTAATGAATGATACAAAGTATATAGTGTGGGTTGATTCAGCAAATATTTCACTCTGTGTAGTATTGCGATTGATTTGGATATTTTACCTTTAATATAATTAATATGTGACTTCCAACACAGTTTATTATCAATTATTTACTCCAAGAAATTTAATTTCGGATACCCTTTCAATCTCTACATCATTTACACTGAGTTTAGATACTGAGTTGTTGTGATGGTTGTTAAAAATGATAAATTTTGTCTTACTTAATTTGAGCGTTAATTTGTTTGAATCAAACCACAGTTTAAGCTTTCCTAATTCCTTTCCAAGTGTATCCAAAAGTTGTTCCAGATTGCTTCCACTGCATAATAAATTAGTGTCATCTGCAAACAATATTAAATCCATTTTTTCCGAAACTTTACATATATCATTTATATACATACTGAATAGCAATGGCCCCAAAACTGAACCCTGTGGGAATCCGCAAGTAACCTTCAGTAACTGTGAGTTTTTGCTACCAATACATACATACTGATATCTGTTCTTTAAGTAACTACATAGCCAGGACAGTGCTAACCCCCCTAATACCATAATTTTGTAGTTTCTTTAATAATAATTTATGATCCACTGTATCAAATGCTTTATTTTTTGCAGTTTTCCTCTTGTGTCTGAACCCAGATTGCTGCTCACACAATAAATTATTCTTCATTATGAAGTTGTCAGTTCTCTCACAGATTGTTTTTTCAAGTATCTTGGAAAATTGCAACAATAGTGAAATAGGTCTATAGTTTGAAAATTCCCCTCTGTCACCCGTCTTGTATATCAGAATTACTTTAGCTATTTTCATTGCACTGGGAAATATACCTGTTTGGAGAGACAGGTTACAAATATACGTCAGTGGCTTCATTAAGCATTCTATGATAGTTTTGACTAAAAGCATGTCAATACCATCACAATCCGTAGATGTTTTAATTTTAAACAATTTAACAGTTTCAATGACCTCTCTCTCGTCTGTGTTCTTTATGAAAATGGAGTCTTTTATAGCAATATTTTTGCTTATTGTATCACCTGTTGATGCGGTAATGGGTACTTCTCAAGCCATATTAGGACCAATGTTAACAAAAAATTTATTAACTTCATTTGCAGGTGAAACTGCATTCACACTGAGTCTTTTTTTTTTTTTTTAAAGATTGGTTGGGTAGCATGTTTTTCTGTTTTTATTTCCAAGAATATCGTTAAGTATTGTCCATGTATTTTTAATGTTATCTCTGTTTTTCTCCAGTTCTTTACTGTAATAGTCTCTTTTACTACATCTCATTATATATATATTAACTTATTTTTGTATGTTTTATACCACTGCTCTGCTTCTTTTGTCCTTTTCTTTAGAAAAGCTTTATATAATGAATTTTTCTTTTTACACGCTTTTTGTAATCCTTTGGTTAACCATGGCTTGTTGACAAATTTCTGTTTAAGCTTTTTCTTTACTAATGGACAATTTTTTTTTTTCATAAAGAGGGGTTACAATGTTCATGAATGTGTCATAGGCTTCATTTACATCTGATGCATAGACTTTTGTCCAGTCTTGGTTCAGCAGGTCTTCTTTAAAAGAACTGATTGAATTTTGTGATTTGTATCTGAAAGATTTTAAAGTTTTTTTTTTCTGTATTGGCCCCCATGTGGCCATGGATAAGTGCAAAGACTGCCAAATGGTCATTTATGTCATTTATCAATAATCCACTTTGTATTTTCTTATCAATAATATTAACAAACAGAGAATAGAATTCATGAACTCTGTAATTACATTTTGTTGAAATGGATTTAGTAAATCAATATTGAAGTCTCCACAGATTACAACCATTTTCTTACTAGTTATATTATTGTACAGCTCAACTAACTTATCTCTGAATGTCTCAACGCAAGTTCCCGGTATTCTATATATACAACTTCTAATTAGATTTTTTGTTTTATCTTGGTCAGTCTCAACAGTAACACACTCCAGAATCCCTGGTAGTGCAAAGGACATTCCATTTACAAGTTTTCACCTATACAGGTCATCAATATAAAGTACAACACCACCACCCTTTTTTTGAGATCTATTAATATAAAACATCTGATATCCCTCTATTGCCATCAGAGAAGCCTGCTTTTCATTGAGCCAAGTCTCAGAGACTGCGATAGCTGTAAATTTTCTATCTAGCTGTTTTAAATAGTCCTGAATCTGTGGAAAGTTTTTGTTAAGACTTCTGCTGTTGAAGTGTATTATTGATAGTTTACCATCTAATTGCACTTGACTTTTGAATTGCTTTTCAGTATAATATCCACAGTTATTATGAATATTGTTGAAGAAGTGGTTATCAGGATCAATATCATTCTCCATGTCTTGTGGTTTATGTTCAGCATAATGGCATATTTTCAGAGTCTGAATTTCCTCACTCTGTGTCAAATGACTTCCTCCAACTGGGTATGATTGATGTCAACTAAAGTCAGTCATAAGTTTTTTGTTTTGTTTTGTTTTTTAAAGTACATTGACATGGTATGTCACAAAAGAACTGTTCTTGCCGTGTGTGTGGATATGGATTATCGTAGTCTCTTAATTTTCTTAATCAGTGTTCATCTATATTTATTTAAGTCAGTGAGATCTCTTATTATTATGGCCTTTGTTTCCTCAAGTGTTCCATTTAGTTTAATCCAAACTCTAAAGTTTCTTGTCCATGTTGCTTGTATCTTGTTTTGTCTTTTCAGCATCTGTGCTTGCCGTGCTATTTCAGCATTAGTCTTTGTTAAATGTTCATTTAGGTAAACTTTTGTTCCCCGTAGCTTTCTGGCCTGCCTCAGTATGTCATTCTTTACCCTTCTGTTCACAAAGCGCATCACAATTGATTTCTTTGTTTTATTATCCTTTCTGGGTAAAGTATGACAGGCTGAAATTGCATTTACTTCAACCTTTATGTTTCTTCTTTCAAGGAATTGAAGCCCCTGGTTTTCCAGGGAGACTGATTCACTTAGGGGAGCCTCCTCACCTCTCATTCCTGCTGTAGCATTGGCATATGATTGGTATTTAATGTCTAGTCCACTAGAAATTAGTTCATCCATACGAGAATATTGTTCAAGATCCTTGATGTGTCACTCCAAGTCTGCAATTTTTTTCTCTTTCCTTAATTACCTCCGCCAAGGAGGTTATGTGATCATCGCCGTTGGTTTGTCTGTCTGTTTGTCTGTTTGTTTGTTAGCAAGATAACTCAAAAAGTTATGGACGGATTTTCATGAAATTTTCACAGATTGTCAGAAATGGGGTATCCTACAGATGATTAGATTTTGGTGGTGATCCAGCTCACCGTCCAGAAGAAAACCGCCATTACGGAAAATGCCATTTTCGTGAATAACTACTGAACCACTAATCCTATCATTGCGAATCCAATTGCTAGTCATATGTTTTCATAGTCAAGGAATCTGAAAACGTACACACAAACACTGTATGGGGGGAACTGCTGGCGAAAACCGCCATTACGGAAAATGCGATTTTCGTGAATAACTACTGAACCACTAATCGTATCATTGTGAATCCAATTGCTAGTCATATGTTTTCATGGTCAAGGAATCTGAAAACGTACACACAAACACTGTATGGGGGGAACTGTGGCGCTTGGCAGAGGTCTGCGCTCTCCGAGTGCTTTTCTAGTTGTTAATTTCATTTCTCGGACTTCCTCCATTAGCCCTAATAGTTTAAACTGTTGATTGGCCACTTTGGTCAGTTCTTCTGACATGAAGTTCAGAGATTTTTTTAATCTTTTCCATTTCCTCCTTCTTTGGTGGCATTTTTTTTTTTTTACTGACCTGATGATAATAAAACAATCTCTATAATTATTTATATAATAATTATAATTATTATCTCTAATAATAATTATAATTATTATAATTATTATTATCTCTAATAATAACAATGGATTAGATTTATTTTGCTGAAAGTGAGTCCGTTATTCATTCACTCCAGACAGACACTGATAGTAGTAAACTACTGATTTAGCCACAGCTGCCCTGGGGCAGACTGATGTAAATGTGGCTGCTAATCCACACCAATGGCCATTCCGACCACTACCGAACAACAATGTAACAATAAAATATCAATTACAAACACTATGATCAGACCAACCTAACAAAAGTGCATATGCATATTGTACTCTTTTGGAGTAAGATGTGATAATGGAGCCAGTTGAATGCAGAATGGTCATCAGGTTCCTGTTCTTGAGTGGCCGCAAACCACAGGAGATGTTTGATGAGATAAAAGATGACTTATAGGGAGAATGCCTCATCATTTGATGTAGTCAAGTACTGGCATCAATGGTTCAAGAGTGGCCAGACATCGGTGGAAATGGCACCCATTCCCAAGTGACCACAGTGTGCCATTGATGAAGACACCATCCAGCAAGTGGAGGTTGCCATTTTAGAGGATCGCCACATAACCGTTCATCAACTAGCCCAAGACGTCAAGATCAGTGTGATGTCTATGGAAAAAATCTTCCATGATCATTTGCACATGTCGAAGTTGTCTGCATGATGGATTCCCCAGTTGCTCACACCTTTCCATAAAAAGGAACAAGTCACATGCTCCCACACTCTTTTGGCCATGTGCCAAGAAAACCAGGAGAACTTCTTCAACAGACTAAACAGGCAGGACGAAACATGTGACCATCACTATGATCCAGAGACTAAAGCCCAGTAGAAGCAATGGAAGCATCTTGACTCACCACTTCCAAAGAACGTCCATGTCCAACTCTCTGCGAGCAAGGTCATGCTCACCATCTTTTGGCAGCAGCATGGAGAATTGAGGATAGATTTCATGGTTAAAAGGTACCACAATTACTGGTACTTACTACAATTCCCTGCTGCAGAAGGCCATCATCAAAAGGCCATCAAAGTTAAGAGGTGTGGCATGCTGACCAAATATGTCCACCTCCTGCAAGACAAGTCCCAGATGGAAGAACAATCCTGCAGCTATGGAATACTTCGTTATCCCCCTTCCTCTCCTGACCTCATACCATCTGACTTCCACCTCTTTCCAACCATGAAGTCATTTTTGAAGGGCAAGTACTTTGAAGATGATGAAACGCTGATTTTCAATGTCAAGTGCTGGCTTCTGACACAACCTGTACACTTCTACATGTGAGGTCTCCACAGCTGCGTAAAGCGATGGGAGAAATGTGTGACCATTGATGGTACCTGTGTAGCGAAAGACTTAAGCCTGCTTCATGCTACATCTCTGCTGTCTGCATACGTGTAATTGGAAACCTCATGTGATGAAATTTACATCATCGCCTCCACTCCGCTAGTGTCCAGAGTGCTCGACTGCGGACGACCGCGTGCAGCCCAAATTTTGTGACCACACCGCCTGCCCACGACCTGAACGCGTTGAAAAGCGCATGTGCAAGACTGTGCCTCCCATTCACGAGGTGGCAATATCGACACAACATACATCAGTAGATGAAGAGGACAATGAGGAGGTGGAAAATAAAAATAAAAACATGCATGAATCATACATACATAGTTTCTTTCTCAACGGCAGCAGTATCTTTGTGGAAAAGGAGTGAAAACCGGGAAGTCAAACAGCAGAAATAGACTCTACTTTATATTTGAAGAGAAACTTTGTGAAGAAGTCCACCACTTCTTCGTTGGTGAAAATCCTGGCGCATCAGTGCCTTGGCGCTACCAGTCGGGTGGGAATGAAACTACAAATGATGGTCGTGTGCATGCGTCAACCGCTTGGCCTGGGTAGATGAAAAAAGTGAGCATGAACAGCGCCATGTGCGTGCCGGGCTCGTCCAAAGCATACGCGGACCAAAGTGGACTAGAGAGGAAATGGAGCATGAAGCAGGCTTAATAACTGACAAGTTTGGTTCCTCTCAGTCCATGGGAAATAAGTCAGGGGAAATCTTTAGTGGACAGCCCTCGTAACATGCCTGTCATTGAACAGTGGGAAAAAAAAAATTCTGAAGACATTGGAACAGGCAAGTTCTACTAGCTCATCTAAAAAATATATAATTCCATGAAAAAGTTTTGTTTTTGATCAATAAAAAGTTAAATTCAATTTCAATTCAATTAATTCAATTCAACTTTTTTTATATAACGCCATTTCACAACAACAGTCATCTCATAGCACTATCAACTGTAGGGGGAACCCCCACAGTTGCAGAAAGACCCCAGCAATCAGGCGATCCCCTGTGAGCAAGCACTTGGCGACGGTGGAGAGGAAAAACTCCCTTTTAACAGGAAGAAACCTCCAGCAGAACAAGGCTCAGGGAGGGGCAGTCATCTGCTGCGACTGGCTGGGGGGTGAGGGGACAGAGAAGATGAAAAGAACAGACATGTAGAGAGCAAACAGCACGATGGGGACTCAATCTATGGGAGAGAACAAACAGATGTTAATGACCAGAAAAAAAAAAAAAATATTGAGAGTGAAGAAAGGAGTGAGGCCCAGTGCATTATTGGAGGTTCCCCGGCTGACTAAACCTATTAGCAGCATAACTAAGGGAGGGTTCAGAAACACATGATCGCTCCCTAATTGTAGGCTATATCAAAAAGGTAGGTTTTAGCCCTATTCTTAAAAACAGAGATCGAGCCTGACTCCCGAATCCAGATTGACAGCTGGTTCCACAGGAGAGGAGCTTGATAACTGAAGGCTCTGCCTCCCATTGTACTTTTGGAGATTCTAGGTATTACAAGTAATCCTGCATTTTGGGAGCGTAGTGCTCTGTTAGGATAATACGGTAGTATCAGATCTTTTAAATAAAAAGGAGCCTGATTGTTTAGAGCTTTGTAAGTAAGAAGAAGGATTTTAAACTTAATTCTAAACTCTATGGGAAGCCAATGAAGGGAGGCCAGAACCAGAGAGATATGATCTCTCTTTCTAGTACCTGTTAAAACTCTTGCTGCAGCATTTTGGATCAGCTGAAGACTTTTTAAAGATGTTTTAGGACAGCCTGATAATAAAGAATTACAATAATCTAATCTCGAGCTAACAAAAGCGTGGATCAGTTTCTCAGCATCACTCTGAGACAAGATGCTCCTAATCCTGGCAATATTACACAAATGATAGAAGGCAGTCTTTGAAACAAATTTAATATGTGAATTGAAGGACAGATCTTGATCAAAAATAATTCCAAGGCTCCTCACAGAGCTATTAAGAGAAAGAGTAACCGCATCCAAACTAAAAGTTTGATTTGGAAAGGTATTTCTAAGGTTTTTTGGACCAACAAGAATGACTTCAGTCTTATCTGAATTTAATGGCAGGAAATTACAAGCCATCCAAGCTTTGATTTCCTTAAGACAGGCTTCTAACTTGGCTAATTGATTACTATCATCTGGCTTCATTGACAGGTATAATTGTGTGTCATCTGCATAACAATGAAAATGTATACAGTGCTTTCTAATAATGTTGCCTAACGGAAGCTTATATAAACTAAAAAGAGTAGGGCCTAGCACAAATCCCTGTGGAACTCCATGACTAAGCTTTGAGTTGAAAGAAAACTCATTATTGACATGAACAAACTGGAACCTCTGTCATGGCGGCCTCTGGGCTGTCATTGGCTTCATCAGTCCCAGCTGCGCACAGACCAACAGGTGCCAATCAGCGACTGTTAAAAGCCAGTGTTGCTGACAGCCCGTCACGGAGTCGTCTGTCCTCCTCATCAGAGCATGAACCAGAGCTTCGTTCCCAGGCTTCGTCAAGAACGTCTCGTCAGGAATTACCACGTAAGAGAACTGTTTGTTACTCAACTCCTTGCCTTTACCCCTGTGCACAGGTGGACCTCCCAGGCGGCGGACCAACTTCCCCAGCCGACGGGGCGTTGCCATCTCAGCCACGCAGCTCCTCGCTACCACCTCTGCTACGGGTACGTCTAATCCCACAGCTGCAAGAGCTGTTATTGTCTCAGTTACAGGAACTGTCATCGTCACGATCAGTGGAATCACTGCCATCATCACCATCGGAACTGTCATCGTCACGATCAGTGGAATCACTGCCATTACTACCATCGGAACTGTCATCGTCACGGTCTGTGGAATCACTGCCGTCACCATCACAGGAACTGTCATCGTCACAGCAACAGGTGGATTCACTACCACGGCCACGAGCACATTCACCTCCACGCTGCACGGCCGCTGGAAGTCAGCAGGACGCTACCTGTGGATCACCCAAGTAAGCCCCCTTATCTACAATTACTCACGAGTGCTGAACAGCGGTAATTGTATCTGCTTGTGTGTTACAGGGTTGCCAGGTCTCCATCCGGACTGCTCAGTTCCAGCGACCAGAATTCCATACTTGCACTCACTCACGCACTTCACACTCTCACTTTACAATAAAGGGATTATTGTCACTATCTACCCGTGTCAGTGTCTGTCTCCTGGGTCCTGAAACATGTCAACCTATCAGATAAATAAGATCTAAACCACTGCAATGAAGTTCCATTAAGTCCAACATAGTGTTCTAATCTATCAAGTAGAATATTATGATCGATAGTATCAATAGCTGCACTAAGGTCTAAAAGGACAAGTACAGAAACTAGTCCATTATCAGATGCGATGAGGAGGTTGTTAGTGACCTTCGCTAAGGCTGTTTCAGTACTATGATGGATTCTAAACCCAGATTGAAACTCTTCAAGTAAACCATTTCCCTGCAGGTGGTCAAATAATTGCGTAGCAACAACTCTTTCTAAGATTTTTGAAATGAAAGGGAGATTAGAGATTGGTCTATAGTTAGCTAAAGCTCCTGGATCTAGTGTTGGCTTTTTGAGTAAGGGTTTAATTACAGCCGTTTTAAAAGCTTGCGGTACATAGCCTAAAGTTAATGAAGAATTGATTATATGAAGAATAAAGCTACCAATAAGTGGGAAGACTTCTTTAAATAACCTGGTAGGAATAGGGTCTAAAAGACAAGTTGAAGATTTGGATGAGGAAACTATTTTGTCTAACTCATAAAGGTCGATTGGAGTAAACTCATCAAGACAGACATCAATTGAAGGAGCTGTAGTAGTCACGGTATTTAAGTTAACTGTGGGAAGAATCTGATCGATTTTATCTCTGATGGATGAAATTTTATTATTGAAAAAGTTCATAAAGTCCTGATTAGTAAGCTCTAAGGGAATGCTCGGATTGACAGAATCCTGACTCTTTGTCAACCTGGCTACAGTACTGAAAAGAAACCTGGGATTATTCTTGTTCTCTTCTATTAATGCAGAATAATAACTCGTTCTAGCTTTTCTAAGAGATTTTTTATAAATTAATAGATGATTTCTCCAAGCTAAATAGATTTCATCTAAATTAGTGGAGCGCCATTTTCTTTCTAATTGACGAGTCTTCTGTTTTAAGCTACGAGTTTCTGTGTTGAACCAAGGAGTTAGAAATCTCTGATTAGACTTTTTCTTTTTTAAGGGGGCCACCAAGTCTAGAGTCTGATGCAGAGAAGCTGTAACACTATCCACCATGTTATCAATTACAGAAGGAGCAAGCTGTCTATAGCTTATTTCCGTTGTGTTGACACATGGCATAGAGGAAACAATCTGCATAAATTTGGCAACAGCATCATCTGAGAGGCATCTACTGTGATAATATTTTTCTTTAGGAGCCAAATAGTCAGAAATAGTAAAATCAAAGGTTAACAGACAATGGTCTGACCGTACAGGGTTATGAGGAGACACTACAAGATTTTCTATTTCTATGCCATATGTCAGAACAAGGTCCAACGTATGGTGGAGATAATGAGTAGAATTTCCTACTTTCTGAGAAAACCCAATCGAGTCTAATATTGAATTAAAAGCCACATTAAGGCAGTCACTATCTACATCCACATGTATATTAAAGTCCCCTACTATAATTATTCTATCAGATTTCAGCACTAAATCAGCTAAGAAATCAGCAAATTCGGATAAAAATTCTGAGTAGTTTGATGGGGGACGATAAACTATGGCAAATAAAATTGGGTTTAACCTAAAATTGCTAAAGTGCCCAACACTGAGGACCAGGCCCTCAAAGGAATTATAACATGTCTTTTGCTTTACATTAACTAGTAATTTGGAATGGTAAATTGTTGCTACTCCTCTTCCACGACCAGAACTTCTGGGATTTTGACAGTTTAAATAACCAGAGGGAGTTGATTCATTTAAACCAACATAATCCTCTTGTCTTAACCAAGTCTCTGTAAGGGATATTAAATCAATCTGATGATCAATTAACAGATCATGGACTAACAGAGACTTTAATAAACCACATTTAATTTTTAAATTATGAGGAGGAACAGAGGCCAAATCATTCAATTTAGAGGCTTTATGTTTAATTTGAGTTTTACCAGTTTTTTGCTTAATCACTTTGGGATGCTTATACATTATATTTTTATTTACTTTGGAGGGAGCAGACAATGATTCTCTGATGGGGAAGACAGGGGCTAAGTTGAGGGGTGGTGGATGAAGAGGAGCAGCAGAGAGGCGTGTAAGACTGCGACTCTGCTTCCTGGTCCCAACTCTGAGTAGTCAAGGTTTTGGAAATTTGGATAAAAAAGATGCCAGATTGTTAGATAAATGAGAAGCACCATCCAAAGTGGGATGAATGCTGTCTCGTCTCATAAGACCAGGTTTTCCCCAAAATGAGTTCCAATTGTCAATGTAGCCCACGTCATTTGCAGGAGACCACACAGACAGCCAGCGGTTCAAGGATGACGAGCGGCTAAACATGTCATCACTGGTCAGATTGGGGAGGGGCCCAGAGAATACTACAGTGGCAGACATCGTTTTTGCAAAGTCACACACCGATTCTACATTAAGTTTCGTGACTTCCGACTGCCGGAGACGGATGTCATTAATGCCAGCGTGAATAACAATTGTGGAGTATTTACAGTTACTTTTAGCCAGCATTTTCAAATTTGACTCGATGTCGCCTGCTCTGGCCCCAGGAATGCATTTGACTATGGCCGCTGGAGTCTCTAGGTTCCCGTTTCTGACTACAGTGTCGCCAATGATCAGACTTTTTTCCTCAGCGGGTGTGTTGCTGAGTGGGGAAAAACGATTAGAAACGTGAACAGGTTGGAGGTGTACCAGGGCTTTGCGACTAGGCTTCCTTCTCACCGTCACCCACCCAGTCTCCTCGCTGCTGAGGAGAGCCGGAGGACCGCTAACAGGGTCAGCTATGCTAGCTAAATGCTTTATTGTAAATGCTTTATTGTAGCATCGACTTCTCCTCAGGGCAATCCAGGAGATCACTTTTCTTCATTTTAAAGAAATTTCACTTTTCTTCATTTTAAAACAACTCTCACTCAAGGTCTAGTCAAGAATGCTGTGTGTCTTCAACAGGACCTCAGTGTAAACAATTTCACTTTTGTAGAAAAATTTGATAAGGATTTGCTTTTAAAGGCTTAAGTGGACCATAAACTCTTGGAGTCAAATCCCAAATGGACAGCTCATGCTGATAGTATCCATTCGTACCAGGAATTGATACTCTTAACAAGTCATAAATGTCTTAAGCTGGCAGATATATGGCCTCCTCCTTCTTTTAGACATATTCCAGAACCCTCTAGCCCCCCCTCCCCGCTCACATTCCAAAGACCTAAAAATTATCTACAGCTCAACAGTACCTCCTAGTGGACATCAACAGAATATGTTTCATTGTGTAATCTAAGACTGTTAATTCTGACTAAACATTAAACTTTTCTTCCAGCTATCATTTCCCAGGATTCTAAGGACACTGAAGACAATCGCCAATAATGGTTTGCCATGATTCATTAATCCTTGATTTAAATGTGAGTGCATGTCTTAGGAATATTTTATTTTCATGAGTGTTATTCAAATGAATGTTAAAATTATTAGTACTGGTATAAATGCATGGTCACATGGTCACATTAGCCTTGAGTCACTTAAATTAGTTAGATTTTATATTGAGTATATAATTCCATAAGAACTGAATGTTTTATAAATCTCTGTCCGTCTTCCCTCTCGTGATAACCAATCGTTTTATAAATCTCTGTCCGTCTTCCCTCTCGTGATAACCAATCACCAGGCTGCCTCGCTGCTGGATAACGTCCTGGCATTTGATTGGCTGTTCACAAACAAAGGAATGTTCCCTCATTGGACAAAAGCCCATTCAAACTCCTCTTTATGGAAGAAGATTAGTCCGTCTTGCGGCCGGTCCCGCTTTATGACCCAGCAGCACGCTTCAGTTAAAGGCATCAGAGCTGCCCTGTAGACTCAGAGAGTTTTTTGTTTTCACTTCTTCTAGACACTTCTTCAGAGTTCTTTGTACTTCTTTGCAGTTTTCTTTTGTCTAACTTGTTCTGTGAGTTTTAAGAAGTCTTTTGTGTGTGTGAACCTTGTCAAATCCTGTGCTAACTTTCCTAAATCGTCTTTTGATAAGTTTTACTTGTTTTCTGGTTAACTGAGGAGAAATCATCTTTTTTTTCTATGAGCTCACCTTAAAGAGAGTTAAACTTTCAAATCCCTTTTTTCCTTCACCTCAGAAGCCATTCTTATCCTATTTGAATGTAATTTTCTTGGACTATTTGACTTTTCCTGCTGTTAAAGTGGACTTTTAATTTTCCTGTTTTAAAGTGAACTGATAGAGATTTTTGGACATTTCTTTTCCAGCCTCATCCACGTCCGACCCCGTGAAGAAACTAGGAGTTCGTGGGTGAAACTGACTAAAACATTCTTCCTTCAGTCTTTGGTTTTGTTCTGCAGGCTGGAGACATCCTAAATTTGGACTGGTTGCCAAAGGACTCCACGCCTGCTCCGGGGCCAGCCTTCACTCTGTCACCAGCCTTCGCTGCCTACCCCGTGGGAGTCCCCAGCCGAATCTACGCTTCTAACAGCTGTGAATGATCTGAAAGCTGACCAGCAGTTACTTTTCCCCGGTGTTCTGAATGCTGTCTGGAAGAGCCGCTGAGCCTTCCTGAACCTATACCACCGGCTGGCACTGACTACCGCTGAACACCTGGACCTACAGCTGTTCGTAAGTGAGACTCCCATTTTCCTATCTGCTGGGTTTAAATGAGAGGTCCTAAAATATTAATTACAATTGAGCATAACCAATATTTCATGGTACAATTAGTCCCTCAGCCATAGGACAAAGCTATAAACTGAAGGAAAATTCTTATTCAATTTTAAGTAACCTCCTTTCATTTTTGTAGATTAATTCAGAAGTTCCTTTTTAGATAATCAGCTTATGGAATTTTTCCCCATAAAATGGCATTCTGATTTTGTTAGATACTTCAGCCTTCCATTACAGTTGAAACATAAAATCTGGTTTCCTTTTGGTTCCACAAAGGTTTAACTATAGATTTTATGTTCAGGAATCCACTAACAGTTGATGTGATATTGAACACCTGTTTATCATTTGAATCTGTTTATTCATCATTTGAATGCCATGTCGTGTAACCTGAATGAGTTTCATTTAATAAAATTGTAAACGAGAGAAGTTGAAGCATTTTTTCTTTGCATATATGTTTTCTGGGTCACAGCAATAAAATAACTCACTAAATTTTGAGACTGATTCATTAAATAAATGAAGGTACCGAAATTAATTAATTAAAATTAATTCATTAACAAGTTGTTCTTTTAGAACTGGTGCCCCCTTTTTACAAGTGCTTTCCTATTTTATTTAGTGAGTGTTGGGGTGATGGTTTAACTCTGTCCCCTCACACACCCACTATTAAATAAAATAAATAATTCCTGTACCTTATTACACTATATTTTATGAAATATCACTACATTATTTTTATTTTTTTATATTAACCACAAATAAAGTTCACCATTTCAAGCTTTTAAAACCTTTTTTGTTCACTAATCCACCGTCAATACTATATCCCTCATCATTCGGACTTCTTTTGCTATATTTTGCAGATGGTGGGCGTGGTGGTGGTGGTGGGGGGGCTGCGAGCACCTTGGGTAGCCGGTTGATGTTGGGCTCTCTACCACCTTGAAAATCACCTTGGTGGGGAAAAACCAATGGATCAGCCTGCCTGGTGCTAGATAAATAGGCGGATCACAGTCAGGTCTTAAAGTTCTTTTCTATATTTTCTATATAATCTATATTGAGCTGTTAGTTATGTTAGCTAGCTCAGTCTGCCTTCACCATCTAGAGCTAGCATTAGCCTCAAAATAGCACAGGCCCCACTTCAACAACACTTCTCAAAGTCATAAAAGAGGGAAGGGTTGGGTGAACTGGCTCATGAGCATTTAAAGGAACATGCACCAAAATGAGTTGTTCTGAGGAAGGCTGATTAAACTGGGTTGAAAATGGTGCTAAAACAATTAAAGTCTGATGTATTTTGACCAAAGGATATCAGACGTTTTATTAAGACCTCTGGGAACTGTGTCAACATGTGGAAATAGGGCATCATACTGTATGTCCGTCCCCTTTAAAACTCCAGAATGGAATTTTTGGAGACTCAGGCTAGAGATAGCTTTCGTCCCTCTTTTAAGTTCATTTAATTCTGAGGAGGAATTCTGCAAGGGAGTGTCAGACACAAAATGTGACTGCAGTTCCTTCAGTAACCAAAACTTGTCACTAATAACCATTTTTCTGAAAGTTCATTTAAGTACTGCTGCTGTCTCTTGAAGTTAAGCAGCCAGCATACATTTAATGACAAACTAGAAATCTCACAAGGAGTTCCAAGGTCAAAGTGCCATAACAAGTGTGCACTGCAGTTTTAACCAGTAAAGACTGACATTCATGGCACATTGGCTCAAAATATCTACAATATAATGAAAGAACCTTAGTGAGCAAGGTCACATGTCCACGCATCCCTGTTCAGGGGCCCCTAATGAGCAGTAGCATTGAGTTCTTTGTGAGCAGTAGGACACAGGTTTTTCATGACAGAGATCTTGTCTAAATCCTATGATGAAGTTGCCTCTCTGCATCTCAGTAAACAAAGCTCGACGTTTTGCTCTGCAGATGGAGTAGCCGCATTTGGTCTGCCTTATTATGTTTTGGATACAGCTGATCCAATTTCCAGAAAGCACTTTAGCGAGCCATTCACCGCCACCTGCAACCTCCAATCTACCATGATTTGAATCCAAGAAAACCCCCATTTGCTTAAAATTACAATCCAACTTTTGGCACCTTCACTTAGCTCTGATACCGTGTTTGCCATCCCCACGATGGCATTTAGCAAGCAATATACTGCTGAAGGCACATCCACATTTTTAACACTTGAACACTGGCAGAAAGTATATTTGTTTTAATACATTATCGCCATTATTTGAATGTGTTTACACTTTTTAAATGTCTTTTGATTCCTGTGACAATATTTCAGGCTTTCAGAGTGGCCATAGACTTTTTAACCCCTAATAGGCTATATTATTCAAATGTAGTCACTTATGTTTTGGGTTGCGCCAGAACAACTTTAATGAAAATCTGCCAGACTGATGAAAAATTGCCATTGTTAAAGCACCGATGATGACTAATGGAGGGAGAAACATGCATATTCACAAGGCAAAGCACATCGAATGCATGTAAAAGCCAGACTGGTGCATCACTGCGGAGTGGTAATGAAATTTCCCAAAGCTAAAAACTTCCATAATCTATTTGCATCAAGTGTGATTGATGGGCTGCAAGATAAAAAACGCCCATGAGATACTGATGTCTGATTACCACACAAAAAAAAGAAAAAAAAAATGGAAGAAAGTGGTTTTGTGGTTGAGAAAGTTAAAAATTCTACCCAGGAAGACTAAATTACTGATGCACATCCATAAAATGCATGCTGACAGATATTTATGATCTCTTATCATCCTTCTTTCAGACACTATTATATATGGCTTTCAGCAAAATCAATGGCTCACTTAAAGGAGAAAAAAAATTAACTTTTGAGAAGATTTCATTGGCGTTGACTGGTACCTACGAAATAAAACAGTCATGCATTCGACTTATAAACTTATAACGATGTCTTTTGTGCTAAAAAAGAAAAACAGTTGCTTGACTGCACAATAATTACAACTGCTGTTTAAAACTAGAATTCCCTCAGCCCAGAAGCAGACCCATGACTTTTGCAGCCTTATAGATTGAAAACCTTGACCTTTTGACCACAACTCCATAATTAGAGGTCAGGGAGAACCTGTACACCAAGTTTGGTGACCCTAGCTTTACTCGTTCTATAGTATTGAGGCATAGGAAATGCAGACCTTGACCTTTTCACCTTTTTTAGCTTTCATTGTTCTTGAGATACAGTATATATGGCACTTTGACCTAGATCTTTGACCTTGCAATCCAGAAACCATTGTCACAGCTCAGGATCCCAAGGTGAACCTGTGTACCAAGTTTGGTGACCCTAGTGTAACCGGGTCATATTTATGGATCTTTGTTGATTTGATTTGCGTTTAAATATTTTGATTTGAACTTGACTCAACAGGAAGTGACTTCAGGGTGTGGGCGGGATATGCCAGGTAGAGGATTTTGAATATCTGGGTTTTTTTCGGTTGGGAAAACGGTTCAGGAGACCGGATTTGAAAAGCAAGCAAGACGAGGAATAATCTTCATAAAGAAACGTTGTAAGTTCACCAATGCAGTTAAAATATATTGTTACTCTTAACGAACACGGTGAATTATGCCGAGGAGGATGTAATAAAGTCGGCCTAGTAACAGATAAGACGTAGATTGACCTACAGATTTGCTGCCTGACTAGCATGGTATACCGTGGCGGAACATAGTGCCTATCCAAGAGGATATAGTTAAAATATCAGGCTATGTATGATGTAAGCATGAGTGTAAATGTAAAAGTGTGTTGTTTGCTACTCGGGTCACAATGTTATGATGTGTTTTTTTGTTTTACACGGTGACGAGTACTGAAACATTTTATACTGTCAATCAAACCAGGGAGACTCGGGTGTCCTGTGAAGATCAGTCAGTGATCACGCGCTGGTGTGGCGTCGTGTGTATGTTGTAAGTGAAAAGCTTTTCTTGTTAAGTTTTGAGCATATTTGGAGTGTGAACTTAAGGTTTGTGGTGTACTAAAGCTATTATGTACCTTTCTCATTTCCAGTATCACCACTACCGTTTGTACGGACTTATTTGGGGTCATTAGTTTACTGAGCATTTTATCAGATTGTATTTTTCTTTGTTAGTAATCCACCATTTTGTTTAAGATCTGCCTCCTGTGTGTTTGAGGCAGTACAGACTGTAACACAAACGTGAGAGATATATACAAAGAGACATTTTGTACATTTCATTTTATTTACATTTAAAAATTTTTGTAAATCTTTTCATTCTGAAGCGTGCTGCTCTTTATTTTCTCTATATCAGATAAAACCCATAAAATACATTTGTTGTTCAGTGTGTATTATTTCCCGGCAACAAATTTTGGTACCAGGAGTGGGGTCAATTATCTGACAGTTTAGAGTGGGTTGGTGTACAGTAAACGGTAGTGGTGATACGAAGCAGACGAGAGCGGCTGGACGGTTGGAGCCTGACGGGGTGCAGACGGAGAGACCGGCCGGAGTGATCGTGGACCTTGGATCAGCGGAGAGGACTCGGGGCCAAGAGACTGCAGTTCCCGGGGTTCCATCAGACTGGACAGTTCAACACAATATCCTCGACTACTTGTAAGAGAGACTTTTGAACATGGAAGAGGGTGCAGTGGGGGGCGTTGAAAACAGAGGCGTTGAGGACTCCTCTGCGAGCAGAAATGCTGAGGTATCACCTGAAAACAGAGACCTTTTAGAACAGGTTTCTGAACTGAAACATAAACAAACTGAAGCCTTGACAGCCATCGCGGCTTTGAGTGAGGAACCACAGAGATCCTATGTTTATGTACCTAGAGAACGGCAAATCACCCCTTTCAGTGGTGATTATGATAAGGATGGTCGTTCTGTTGAGGATTTTATTGAGGAGGTTGAGCGTGTAGTGCATTCTAGATACCAATCAAACAGTGACCGGTATGACTTCATAATGTCACTTCTAAAGGGTGCAGCTCTAGAGGAGATGCGATTTCGTAGTGGGGGGAAATCACTACCCGTTGCTGACCTGTTCAAGTACCTCAGAGAAGCCTTTAGAGATAAAAGATGCACCGCTCAGCTCTTACATGACCTATACAGTCGAAAACAAAAAGATGGTGAGGATATCCTTGGCTACTCACATGCCTTGTGTCAGATTTTGAGAACGATCTCAAAGCACGACGCAAATGCCTTAGCTAATGAGCAGAAAGTTCTTAGGGATCAGTTCATTGAAGGCCTTAGTGATCTACTCCTTAAACGAGAACTGAGGAAGTTTGCAAGACAGAAACCAGACTCCGCTATGATACAGGTACGAGAAGAAGCCTATTTGTGGTCAGTGGAGGATACTAGCCATTCCAGATCTTCTAAAAGCCGAAGTAAAGGAGACAGTGGAGATAGAGAGACCCAGTGCAGTGCCATAACGGCTCAGGAACAGCAAGTGGGAACTGTGGGTGATCTTTTCAAAGTAGTAGCAGAGCAAGGGAAGCAGATCAGTGAGCTGGCTGCTGCGGTTAAGACCCTAACTATGCAGAGAACAAATTCAAGTGAACAGACCAATACCCGCCGTCGAGCTCAGTTGAAATTTACAGATGATGGAAAACCCATCTGTCTTAAATGTCAAGGGGAGGGGCATATAGCCAAGAATTGCACCCAGAAGCAAAAGGCACAGCAAAGCGGTCAGAATCAGGGAAACTAGAGGTCCCGGTCGCCGTGAGTCAAGCGATTAGGGGGAACACTTCAGACTCAGTTAAAGCACAGATTACTCAGGATCAGTTACTGGCCCGTGCAGTAGGAACATGTCCCACGGTAGAGATTAACATACGTGGTGTGGTAACCCGTTGCTTACTAGATACGGGCAGCCAGGTCAGCACCATAACTGAACAGTTTTTCCGTCAGCATTTGTGTGGGGAGGATGATGACATGGTGGCTACAGCGGGGTGGTTAAGGTTGACTGCTGCTAATGGATTAGAAATCCCATATTTAGGATATCTTGAGTTAGAGATTGAGACCATGGGACTGAAAATACCTGATTGCGGTTTCCTCGTTGTGAAAGACCCACCGAATTCAGAAACTGCAGGGATTGTCGGCATGAATATCATTAGCCGCTGCCGTCAACTGGTGCATGCTGAGTTTGATACTGTCCTTGGGGGGAAACTTGATTCAGACTGGAGAAGTGCCTTTCAGCAGGTTCAGAAATGTACAGTCACTAGGCGGAGTGTGGCTAGGCTGGTAGGTAGGGATGGAGCCCACATCCCCTCAGCATCAGTAGTTACAGTCATGGCAAAAGGGTTTCCCAAGGTACAAGAGGGTAACGGCTTGAGATTACTAGAGCTGGGGAACATGACTTTGCCAAGTGGTCTGGTTGTCCTACCCACATTGGTTGAAGCTAGCAGTAATACTGTCCCAGTGCAAGTAGTGAATCTTTCATCGGAGGATGTGTGGCTAAATGCGAGGACCCGGCTTGGGGTATTTTCCCCTGTGGAGTGCTTAAGTGACGAACCCCCAGTTAAAGTAAAGTTTAACCGTATTTCAGCAAGTATCGAACATGTCTCAGTTGAACAGCCTAGTGCCCTTGATGCCAGCACCTCGTCTGTCTTGGACAAATTAGACATTGGAGGGAGTAAAGAGCAACAGGATCAATTGAAAATTGTGCTGGCCAAGTATGTTAATGTTTTTGCTGTCGATGATGATGACTTGGGGTACACAGACAGAGTCAGACATGACATAAACCTAGTGGATGATGTACCTGTGAGCCTACCCTATCGGTGAATTCCACCCAACCAATACACAGAGGTTAAAGAGCACATATCCAAGCTGTTGAAAAAGGGGATAATCAAGGAGAGTTGTAGCTCTTACGCATCTCCTGTGGTGGTAGTGAGAAAAACTGATGGTAGTATACGGCTATGTGTGGATTTCCGTAAGCTTAACCAGAAGACACGAAAAGATGCTTTTCCACTGCCGCGAATTGATGAGAGTTTCGATGCTTTGCAGGGAGCAAAGTTTTTCTCAACAATTGACTTAGCAAGTGGGTACCACCAGGTGGCAGTAAAAGAGCATGACCAACATAAAACAGCTTTCACAACCCCTTTTGGTCTCTTTGAGTACTTGCGCATGCCCATGGGTGTCTGTAATGGTCCAGCAACGTTTCAAAGATTGATGCAAACTGCGATGAATGATTTGATTTTCCAAATAATGCTGGTGTTTTTGGATGACATTTTGCTGTTTTCCAAGACATTCACGGAGCACCTAGAAAGAGTTGACATAGTCTTGAAACGACTACAAGATACCGGTCTTAAAGTCAAACTAGAGAAATGTCACTTTCTGCAGCAGAAGGTTAAGTTTTTAGGTCACCAGGTTTCAGCAGATGGAATTGAAACAGACCCAGGTAAAATAGAGGCAGTGAAGCAATGGCCAGTGCCTACCACACTGAAAGAGTTGCGCTCGTTCCTAGGCTTTTGCGGTTATTATAGGCGATTTGTTGAGCACTTTTCCCAGATAGCTAGCCTGCTTCACGACCTGGTGAATCTCTGTTTGAATTCAGGGCCTCCCTCCAAGGTGAATCAATGGATGTGCAGTCTATGGACGCCACAATGCCAAAGCTCGTTTGATATTCTGAAACAGAAACTCACTAGCGCCCCAGTACTAGGGTGTGCGGATTTTACTCGTCCCTTTATTGTTGAGACAGATGCCAGTAATCAAGGGTTGGGAGCAATATTGTATCAAGAACAAGGGGGAAAGAAAAGAGTAATTTCATATGCAAGCTGTAGGCTCAGAAATGCAGAGAGGAATGACAGAAATTATAGCAGTATGAAATTAGAACTTCTAGCTCTGAAATGGGCAATATCAGAAAAATTCAGAGGCTACCTATTGGGTTCTAAATTCACGGTCCTTACTGATAACAATCCGTTGTGTCATCTCAACACTGCTAGATTAGGAGCACTAGAACAGCGATGGGTGGCTCAGTTAGCAGTGTTTGATTTTGATGTTCAGTATCGGCCTGGCCGGTCTAACCGGGCTGCTGATGCATTATCTAGGCACCCGTTTGCAGGGGAGCAGGAACCAATGTCGGATGACATGGATTATGATGGGTGTGTGGCTATCTGCAATGTGATACAGAAAGGGACAACACTTGGCACTGAGCTAACAAGTGCTGGTCTTGAGAGTTGCAAGATTAGGCAAATGCGGGCGAACGAAAAGGGAGATGGTTCCAGTTCTGGAGCCCAGGGTAATACTCCTACCTTACCTGGCTACTCAAAAGAGGAATTAAGGGAATTTCAGGGGCAGGATCCAGTACTGGGAGTTTTTAGAAGGTTTTGGGACGGCAAAAGTAAACCTAACTTTCAGGAGAGGAAAGACCTTGAAAAACCAGTGCTCTCTTTATTGAAATATTGGCCATATATTCGGGAGAAGGAGGGACTGCTTTATCGGGTGATTGAGGATGTGAGGTATGGGGAACGTTTTCAACTACTAGTGCCAGGCTGTTTAAAGTCTCAGGTGTTAGAGAGTGTGCATGACTCGATGGGGCACCAAGGCATTGAGCGTACTCTGGAATTGCTACGACAAAGATGTTTTTGGGTAGGGATTCATGAGGATGCCAAACAGTGGATAAAGAAATGTGAACGCTGTGTGTTAACAAAAATGCCAAATCCCAAGATTCACCCCCCCATGAAATCATTTCTAGCTAGTAGGCCCTTAGAGGTAGTCACAGTTGATTTTACTCTTCTAGAACCCTCTAGCGATGGTAGAGAAAATGTTCTAGTGATCACCAATGTGTTTACAAAGTTTACGCAGGCTTTCCCAACACGTGATCAAAAAGCTGACACAACAGCCAAGGTTCTGCTGCGAGAGTGGTTTCTCAAGTATGGTGTCCCTGAGCGTTTGCATTCGGACCAGGGCCGGAATTTTGAAAGCGAGGTGATCTCAGAACTCTGCAAGTTGTATGGTGTAAAAAAAAGTCGTACAACCCCCCATCATCCTACTGGGAATGCCCAATGTGAACGTTTTAATAGGACGTTGCATGAACTCTTGCGCACCCTCCCGCCTGAGAAAAAACGCAGATGGCCAGAGTATGTGCCAGAGTTAGTCTATGCGTACAATGTTACCCCGCATTCAACAACAGGCTACTCCCCTTACTACCTTCTGTTTGGTGTGGACCCACACCTTCCTGTTGATGCCCTTTTAGGACAGGAGTCCACTGTAGAGCCCAGTCACGACTGGCTGGCGATCCACCAAAGGCGTCTGAATGATGCTCATGCCAGGGCCAAAGAGTACTGTGAACAGAAAGCTGCTGAACGCATTTCAATGCATAACGAGAAGGTGTACTGTCCCCCTATTGAGCTAGGTCAGATTGTGTATGTCAGAAACCGGCCCCCAGGCAGAAACAAAATTCAAGATGCTTGGAAACCCATTCCCCACCGTGTGGTGCAGATTCAAGGAACTACATACACGGTAGAACCTGTAGAAGGAGGACCGACAAAAAGAGTTAACAGAGTTGACATCAGACCATGTGTGTCCCCACCCGTCTTCAGGTCACGACCGAGTAGCCAGTGTCTTAGAAAGTCCCCAGAGTCCCCGCCGGAGGACAGTTTAAATTCAGAGGACCCTACCGATGGTTTAGTTTTGGAAGAAGTGAGGGCTCTTAGTCCCATCCGTAACCCAGCTCACACTGATGGTCAGGTCAGGATCCCTAGCAGTGAGAATAGTGCAGAAAATAGTATCAATGGTGAGTCAGAGCAGGATGATGAATTTCCTGAACCAGAATCTGAGGTAGACTCACAAGAAACACGGTCTGATACAGAAGATGAAGCCATGCCTGAACCTGTTTCCTTTCCCCGCAGGAGTCAAAGGTCAACAGCAGGCCAGCACTCAAACCCGTACCATGAGCCAAAGTCAGTTTTGGATCCCAGTTCTTCAGCTATAATCGCTCAGATTTTTGCAAACTTAGGCACGGTCTTGTTTAGAGAAGCTGTGAGGGAAATCAAAAACTCATTTGTAGTCACCGAGGCCGTTGACTTGTAAGCAGGGGAGAATGTAAACGGATCATATTTATGGATCTTTGTTGATTTGATTTGCGTTTAAATATTTTGATTTGAACTGGACTCAACAGGAAGTGACTTCAGGGTGTGGGCGGGATATGCCAGTTAGAGGATTTTGAATATCTGGGTTTTTTTCGGTTGGGAAAACGGTTCAGGAGACCGGATTTGAAAAGCAAGCAAGACGAGGAATAATCTTCATAAAGAAACGTTGTAAGTTCACCAATGCAGTTAAAATATATTGTTACTCTTAACGAACACGGTGAATTATGCCGAGGAGGATGTAATAAAGTCGGCCTAGTAACAGATAAGACGTAGATTGACCTACAGATTTGCTGCCTGACTAGCATGGTATACCGTGGCGGAACATAGTGCCTATCCAAGAGGATATAGTTAAAATATCAGGCTATGTACGATGTAAGCATGAGTGTAAATGTAAAAGTGTGTTGTTTGCTACTCGGGTCACAATGTTATGATGTGTTTTTTTGTTTTACACGGTGACGAGTACTGAAACATTTTATACTGTCAATCAAACCAGGGAGACTCGGGTGTCCTGTGAAGATCAGTCAGTGATCACGCGCTGGTGTGGCGTCGTGTGTATGTTGTAAGTGAAAAGCTTTTCTTGTTAAGTTTTGAGCATATTTGGAGTGTGAACTTAAGGTTTGTGGTGTACTAAAGCTATTATGTACCTTTCTCATTTCCAGTATCACCACTACCGTTTGTACGGACTTATTTGGGGTCATTAGTTTACTGAGCATTTTATCAGATTGTATTTTTCTTTGTTAGTAATCCAACATTTTGTTTAAGATCCGCCTCCTGTGTGTTTGAGGCAGTACAGACTGTAACACAAACGTGAGAGATATATACAAAGAGACATTTTGTACATTTCATTTTATTTACATTTAAAAATTTTTGTAAATCTTTTCATTCTGAAGCGTGCTGCTCTTTATTTTCTCTATATCAGATAAAACCCATAAAATACATTTGTTGTTCAGTGTGTATTATTTCCCGGCAACACTAGCTTTACTCGTTCTATAGTATTGAGGCATAGGAAATGCAGACCTTGACCTTTTCACCTTTTTTAGCTTTCATTGTTCTTGAGATACAGTATATATGGCACTTTGACCTAGATCTTTGACCTTGCAATCCAGAAACCATTGTCACAGCTCAGGATCCCAAGGTAAACCTGTGTACCAAGTTTGGTGACCCTAGCTTTACTCGTTCTATAGTATTGAGGCATAGGAAATGCAGACCTTGACCTTTTCACCCCAAACCCACAGTTCTAGGTCAGGATCCCAAGGTGAACCTGTGTACCAAGTTTAGTGGCCCTAGCTGTCTTTGTTGTTGGGATATATAGATAGATAGATTAGTTTATTTGACAGGGACAGTGCAATAAACATAGACAATTAATCAATGACAATCAATCTGATGTGTTGCACATGGAGTGTATAGCTATTAGCTAATTTGCAACTCTTGTCCCTGGATGGGCTTTAGAAAAGAGAATCAAGTAAAGAAAAGAAAAGAAATAAAGAAAATACACAATAACCACATACATCAATGCAAAAAGATTATAAATATACAATTATAAATATTATAAATACTATAAATACACAATTATAAGTATTATAAATATTATAAATATTATAAATACACAAATATAACAACCTGACTCACATTTGCCTATTTCAGGCCTCCCTCCCTTCGTCACTCACTAAAAACAAACACATTCATTCCTTCCCTTCATTCACTCTCACCTTGTAGACAATCAATTCATACATGAGTACATTCTTGTTTATTTTTCAGCCAGTTTTTAACCTTTTTAGTGAATGTTTTAAAGTCCGTTATTATTTTAATTTCATTTGGCATTGTGTTCCAGATGTGACTGCCCTTTATAGAGAATGCTGTTTGTCCAAATGTGGTTCTGCGGTGGAATATTTTACAGTTATTGTTAACAGAACTCCTGGTGTCTCTGCTGCTGTCCTGTCTTTGGACGAAACCAGCAAGTGGCTCGGGTGCTGATTTATGGAGACATTTGAACGTTAATTTCAGAAAACAGAGGTCAATGAAACTCTCAAAACTCAATAGGTTGTATTTTTTTAAAACATTACAGTGATGCCACCTAATGGGCTTTTTGTCCAAGATTTTTAGGGTTTGATTATATAATGAACCTATATGTCTTATTGTGGAAGGGGCTGCTTGAGCCCAGACTGTCAAACAGTATGATATATGAGAAAAAACCATAGAATGCATATACAGTACAGCTGCTTCATAAGGTATGTAATATCTAATTAATTTAAAGCAGTTCAGATTTTTTTTTACTGTTTTTGAAATTTTCTTTATATGAAGATTAAATTTGAGTTGAGGATCTAGTACAATGCCAAGGTATTTGAATTCTGTAGCTAAACTGATGTCATGATCATGTATATTAACTTTAAAACGTTGCAGGTTACATATTACATATTGCATATATTACATATTACATATTGTAATTTATTTGGCATTCTGTCCTTGGCCTTTGACCTTTTGACCTCCAAAATTTAGCCATCGGTGCTAGTCCCAAGGTCAACTTGTGTATTAAGTTTGGTGGCCGTAGCCTCATTCCCTGTCAAGTTAGATCATGGACATAAGGGCTGGCCTCAGATGGCATGACCCTACCCACACCCAGGCCCAGGTGTACAACAGAAAAGAAGAAAAGCCAGAAGAGCGGTTATGGCATAAATTTGAGGTTTTTCATGAAGCAACAATTTTGTTTACCCCCTTTGTAAAATGTTCCCTTCTGTGTCAGGTTCAAGCATTACAACTACTACGCAATTGTAGGTGTGCTCATTACCACCGCCAAGGAGGTCATTGCAGTTTGTTTTTTCTTTGTCTGTTAGGAACATTATACAAATGATACACAATTACACAAATGGATTTTGATGACATTTTCAGAGGGCCGAGGATGAAACCAATAGATTTTGGGGCAGATTCAGATCAGTGTGCATATTCTGGATAACTTTTTCACTTTTTTAAACATTGTAAAATGGGTTTGTTATGCCTTAGTGAAAACAGAGGCATACGATAATCAGTCAGTGTGTGTGTGTGTGTGTGTGTGTGTGTGTGTGTGTGTGTGTGCGTGTGTGTGAAGGCGGGTTGTATCTGTCTGTCTGTTACCAGCTTTTCAGCTCACCCAGCCAAAATTAAGTGCAATTAAAGGTTTGTATCATTGTATGGCCATATGTTCTTGACTTTAATTTGCCACAATTTCAAAATAAACACAAAAATAACTTACCTTTACTGTCAATGGAATGGTATTGTAATAACTATGCTGGGCCACTAGAGACGGCAGTACAAGTCCCAATATTCCTCACCCGCAGACTCCCGCAAATGCCCGGAAACTCCGGCCAGAGGCAAGTACTGAGCAACTTGCCAATACTGGATGAACAAATGCCCGTCTTTTTGCCCATCTATTTTCTTCCTCTGCCACTAAACAGTAAAAGCTCCTGTTCGTCTTGACTGTCATTGTATTCACGTACCTCCATCGCTTCTGCCATTTGAAACATCTGCTACTGTACTTTTGTTTTGTGTTTGGATTGCAACTGTTCAAATCTGTTTGGTGGCTCTTGGCTGCCGCCAACAGTATGGGCATGTAAACTACAGATTATTTTCATTGCACATGCGTGTACTCCAAAACTACTGGATGGATTTGAATGGAATTTTTACCAGAGGTGGTCCTTGGGCTAGAGAGGAATCCATAACATTTTGGTGATGATCCCAGAACGCATACCTCCACCAAGGCTCTTATCTTCTCACAGAGTGTTAGCAAGAGTACTCCAAAACTACTGGATGGATTTGGATCAAATTTTTACCAGTGGTGGTTCTTGGGCTAGAGAGGAACCCATAACATTATGGTGATGATCCGAGAATGCATACCTCTGCCAAGGCTCTGGCACTGAGGCATCAACACCTTGGTGCTTTCATTACCTCCGCCAAGGAGGTTATGTTTTCATCGGCGTTGGTTTGTCTGTCTGTTTGTCTGTCTGTTTGTTTGTTAGCAAGATAACTCAAAAAGTTATGGACGGATTTTCATGAAATTTTCACAGATTGTCAGAAATGGGGTATCCTACAGATGATCGGATTTTGGTGGTGATCTGGATCACCGTCCAGAAGAAAACCGCCATTACAGAAAATGCCATGTTCGTCAATAACTACTGAACCACTAATCCTATCATTGTGAATCCAATTGCTAGTCATATGTTTTCATGGTCAAGGAATCTGAAAACGTACACACAAACACTGTATGGGGGGAACTGTGGCGCTAAACCGCCATTACGGAAAATGCCATTTTCGTCAATAACTACTGAACCACTAATCCTATCATTGTGAATCCAATTGCTAGTCATATGTTTTCATGGTCAAGGAATCTGAAAACGTACACACAAACACTGTATGGGGGGAACTGTGGCGCTAAACCGCCATTACGGAAAATGCCATTTTCGTCAATAACTGCTGAACCACTAATCCTATCATTGTGAATCCAATTGCTAGTCATATGTTTTCATGGCCAAGGAATCTGAAAACGTACACACAAACACTGTATGGGGGGAACTGTGGCGCCTGGCGGAGGTCTGCGCTCTCCGAGTGCTTTTCTAGTTTGAATATATTTTTGCTAAAATCTTGAAAAATAATGGACTGAACTACAGGGGTGGGAATTGTGAGGGACCTCACAATATGATACGTATTGCGATATTTGGGCCACAATGCAATACTATCACAATACTATGATTAAGTATTGCGATATCATGAATTACATACAGTGGATATAAAAAGTCTACACACCTCTGTTCAAATGCCAGGTTTTTGTGATGTAAAAAAATGAGACCAAGATAAATCATTTCAAAACCTTTTCCACCATTAATGTGACTGATAACCTGTGTTGGGCAAGTTACTGAAAAATAGTAACTAGTTACTTTTGAGTTACTGCATGATTAAAGTAACTAGTTACTTGGAAAAGTAACTTTCACGTTACTTTTAAATGCATACTTAAATTATCTTGCACACATAGCAAGATCAAGGGCCCCTTGTTCTCATCAGAAAAAAAGAAGAAAAAGAAAACTGATGAGAAAAAATCTCATCTTACAAAGAAAAAATGTCTCAGATTTACACAAACTATTGTAATCAGTAGAAAGTCAGAAATTTACTAGAAATAAAGCTGTAAATTCACAGGCAAAATTTTGGACCCCCTGGTGAGCTGTTTTTGGCCCACGAGCCAGATGTTTGACACCCCTGGACGAGCCCATTAAAAATGCATATTTGGAGAATTTATTTCCATGAAATAGTTGCATATCACAACAGCATGTAAATGAATGAGACAAAATAAAACAGATAGCATAGATAAATGAAAGTTCACTTTTTCTCTGTGCAGTAAGAAAACATTTATATAACTGTAGACATTAAACACAGTTTCTTGCTCTAAAAATACTCATGTTTAACCACAGAGGTAGGAGCTTATGTTGGGGCTACTCACTGCTCTGACAAGAGGCGATAAGGGCTGAGAAGTTGCCACCGCCACGGCATTTCTTCCAAACTGGGTTGTGGCGTGAGCAGGACAGGAAACCGACCCGCGGAGGAGACTGACAGTTGCATCAGCTATGTAGGATCAGTTCATATTTATTTGCACTAAAAATATCTATACATATTAATAAAACGAGTAACACAAGTAACGCATCTGATCAAATTTCAGTAACTAACGCATTACTGAATTTTTAAATAGTAATTTCCTCACACAGCACATTACTGCAAAAGTAGTGGCATTACAGTAATGTGTTACTTTTTACTTTGTAATGTTTTACTTTGTAACACATTACTCCCAACACTGCCTATAACCTGTACAACCCAATTGAAAAACAAACTGAAATCTTTTAAGGGGAAAAATAAAAAAAAAAACTTACAATAACCTGGTTGCATAAATATGGACACCCTGTTATAACTGGGAATGTGGCTGTGTTCAGAATTAACATTCAAACTCATGTTAAATGGGAGTCAGCACACACCTGCCACCATTTAAAGTGCCTCTGATTAACCCCAAATAAAGTTCAGCTGTTCTAGCAGGCTTTTCAGCTCAGTCACGGAGCTTCCCATAGAGTTTAGAATTAAGTTTAAAATCCTTCTTCTCACTTATAAAGCTCTAAATAATCAGGACCCTTTTTTTAAATTTAAAAGATCTGATACTATCCTATCATCCTAACAGAGCACTACGGTCCCAAAATGCAGGATTACTTGTAATACCTAGAATCTCCAAAAGTACAATTTTAGATTAGATTAGATTCAACTTTATTGTCATTACACATGTATGAATACAAGGTAACGAAACACAGTTTAGCATCCAATCAGAAGTGCAAAGGACAGCAGTGCAGTATATACAGTAATTGACAGTATGTGCAATTTAAGCAAATATATGCAAATATATGCAGCAGTGCAGAAAGTTAAGAGTACCGTTATGTGCAAATAATGTACAATAAGTTAGGTGGGCAGTTATGTACAGGTGAGGATGGTAAGAGATGATGGTAAGAGAGTCAGCGGGGAACTAAGTTCAATAACGTGACAGTTGTTGGAAAGAAACTGTTCCTAAACCTGCTGGTTCTAGTCCGAAGGCTTCTGAAACGCCTTCCGGAGGGGAGAAGCTGGAACAGTCCATGAGCAGGATGGTTGGAGTCCCTAAGAATGCTACGTGCCTGGCACAGACATCTTTTCCTGTAGACGTCCTCTATAACTGGAAGTGGAGTCCCTGTGATGCGTTGGGCGGTTTTCACCACCCGCTGCAGCGCCTTACGGTCAGCGACAGAGCAGCTCCCATACCAGACTGTGACACAGTTGGTCAGGGTGCTCTCTATCACGCAATGGGAGGGAGAGCCTTCAGTTATCAAGCTCCTCTCCTTTGGAACCAGCTGCCAGTCTGGATTCGGGAGTCAGACTCGATCTCTGTTTTTAAGAATAGGGTTAAATACTTGAGGTTTTCTGTTACAGATCCGCACCATCTGCATGCACCCTCTGGTGGTGAAGATTTTTTTCAAGAAAATATTCAGTTTAGATATCACAAATTTCAAAGGCTGTAACTTGAAAGTGGTAAGAGATAATGGCTTACTGTCAATTAGAAAGATGTAGAATATGATCCAAAGTTTATGATAGGAGTAAATTTACACATCTAATTTGCATAATGTGATGGCAGCCACATCAGATTACATAACTTTCGGTCAAAGTGGACTTTGGACATATTTACACAAAGGATGTTTTTTTTTGTCTTTGTTTTTTTTTTTGTTGTTGTTTGCTATCTTATCTTCAAAATATATGAACCAGAAAATCAGTAGAATGTGAACAAACTGATAAAAAACATCAGACCTAGCACTCGTCATGTGTCGCCATTCGTCCGTGTGCTGATCCTGGTCCTTATTTTGTCTTCTGTCGGTTGTTTTCACTTTCCCTACCACATCCAGACACTCTTACATTTATCTTCTGATTTATTCCACCTCAATTTCGGCTAGATTATGCCGTGGAACCGGCAGTATTGTTCTCTCCATCATGTGCAGCTTCATCAATGGCGGATGAAAAGTGTTCCGCTCCGGTCCATCTTGTGCTGTCCAAAAGGTAACTATTTCCCTTCATAAGCTAAATAACCCCTTTTAGAATCATAGTTGGCAAAATTTGGAGCAAATGCTTCCTCCCTGTGGAAATATATGTTGTGCAATTGTTTATATGGCTCTTCTTCTGCATCCCGGAAGTGATATCAGATTTGATGTGATTCTAGTTTGCTGATCTTGGTCCTCCAGTGCAGACCAGTAAGCTATATGTGTCTGCCATCTAGTGATGTGAAATGCTCGGTACATCTGGGTTTATTTTGTTGTTGTTTTCATACTTTTTGACCAATCATGTGACAGGTGCAGATCTGTGACACCAGCCACAGGAGAGGTAGATCATGTAATCAAATGTAATCCTTAAAGAGTTAAAACCTTCCCTTTTGATACAGCCTATAGTTAGGATGGGAACAGGTGACCCTGACTCCGCCGCCCCCCCCCCCCCCCCCCCCCTAGTTATGCTGCTAATAGGTTTAGACAGCCGGGGAACCTCCGACAATGCACTGGGCTTCACTCCTTTCTTCACTCTCAATGAAATATTTTTGCTGGTCATTAACATCTGTTTGTGTCATGGCTGCCAATTATCCTCAGCTGTGCGCACACCTGCTCTCCATCCCAGCCTGTGTTATTTAAGCCGTGAGGTCCTGAGATTGGCGCGGAGTCGTCTGTCTCCTTACCCTGAGACCTTCACTCGCCAATCTCAAAGCTGAGCTTCCTAGCCTCACCTGTTCTCCCAGTCCTGCCTGCCGATGCCAGGACTAACCTTCTCCTTCAACCAAGTAAGCCTTCATCCATTCCTCTAACCTCTCTGAGTCCCCTGCGCACAGGCGGAGATCCGTGGTGGCGGACCTCTTTCCCTCCTGGTGGTGCACCAAGCTGCACTGCTTCACCTACCAATGCTAACCACCATTGGGACTAAGGGCACTGTCCTCCTGGATGTAGCCGCTGAGCTTAACCTGAGTTCCATCTTTACATCGCAAACAGTAAGCGCAGAGCAATCTTGTACATTCCCTCCGGGGTCTGTCACTAACTCTCCCTCTGTCTGTTTGCCCATAGGGTTGCCAGGTTGCATGGTGCTCTGCTCGGCCCAGCAGATACACACATATACACACGCACCCACACACACACACACATTATTTACAGTAAAGAGATAATTGTGTTCATTCTCGAGTCATGTCTGCTCTTTGGGTCTGAAACCATGTCAGTTTGTTCTCTCCTATAGATTGAGTCCCCGTCGTGCTGTTTGCTCTCTACATGTCTGTTCTTTTCTTCTTCTTCTCTATCCCCTCACCCCCTAGCCAGATGACTGCCCCTCCCTGAGCCTGGTTCTGCTGGAGTTTTTTTCCTGCTAAAAAGGAGTTTTTCCTCTCCACCGTTGCCAAGTGCTTGCTCACAGGGGATCGCTCATTGCTGGGGTCTTTCTGCAATTGTGGGGGTTTCCCCTACAGTTGAAAGTACTATGAGATGACTGTTGTTGTGAAATGGCACTATATAAATAAAGTTGAATTGAATTTTCCTGACATTTTTGTTGTCATATCTTACAGCACAAGCCATGGTCCACAGAGAGCTTCCAAAGCATCAGAGGGATCTCATTGTTCAAAGGTATCAGTCAGGAGAAGGGTACAAAAGAATTTCCAAGGCATTAAGTATACCACGGAACACAGTGAAGACAGTCATCATCAAGAGGAGAAAATATGGCACAACAGTGATATTACCAAGAACTGGACATCCCTCCAAAATTGATAAAAAGACGAGAAGAAAACTGGTCAGGAAGGCTGCCAAGAGCCCGACAGCAACATTGAAGGAGCTGCAGGAATTTCTGGCAAGTACTGGCTGTTTAGTACATGTGACAACAATCTCCCATCTTATTCATATGTCTGGGCTATGAGGTAGGGTGGCAAGACAGAAGCCTCATCTTACAAAGAAAAACAACCAAGCCCGGCTACATTTTGCAAAAACACATTTGAAATCTCCCAAACACATGTGGGAAAATGGGTTATGGTAGGATGAAACCAAGGTTGAACTTTTTGGACATAATTTCAGAAGGTATATTTGGTGCAAACACAACACTGCTCATCACCAAAAGAACATTATACCTACAGTGAAGCATGGTGGTGGCAGCATCATGCTTTGGGGCTGTTTTTCTTCAGCTGGAACTGGGGCCTTAGTCAAAATGGAAGGAATTATGGACAGTTCCAAATAGGGCTGTGTGATATGACAAAAAATTCATATCACGATAGAAGTCATCTTAAATCACGATATATATATATATATATATATATATATATATATATATATATATATATATATATATATATATATATACAGTATATACAGTATATATATCTCACAATATACATTTTCTGTAAATTCTACAGTTTAGATAATCACATAAAAAGGACCATCTTTTTTTAAAACTTTTTTACATGTACCATTTTCCCTCATAATTTTGCAGTGTTGTTATAAAATAGTTTTTAGTGTGCATTTTGAGATTTGATTCTCATAAATTTCAGGTTTTTCTTCTAAATCATATATAAATAAAAAGTAAGCATCAATAACTTAAATGTTTCCTGAGCCAGAGGAGAAAAGCAAAAAACAAAAAAAGAAGAGAGATAACATATAACATATGTTGTTGGAGAAAGAATAAAGCCTTGTGTCGTTCAGTTCGTTGCCTCGCCTATTCCTTTCTCCACATGAGCTGAAAGGCACAAGGCTTTATTCTTTCTCAAACAACATAACAGCAAAACAATGCACCCGGGTCTCTGTGCATTCCTCTTTTATATCTTTAATACCATGCATCGAGACCCGGGACTTCCAACCATCATACATTGTTGTTTAACAAAAAAATGTGTGGCACATTAACAAAACATAATGCCGGTGCCGCTACAACACCTTTCTTCTCTCAGTGGCACCAGCGGCTCTTACTCTCCCCGTGGGGTGCATAGAACTAACAGCCCGTCTGATATGCCCCGGTGACACCTCCTCCTTCGGTCCATTGTTCTCCCCTTCCCGTTGCCTTCTCTGGGTGGAGAAAACCCCCACAACCCCCACACCATGCCCCCACACAGCCCCCCCGAACACCCATAAGGGACACTAACCCCCCTGTCTTTTGGGCTCGAACCGGCACCCACAGCAGCTGTAGCGGGGGGGTTGCTGATCCAGTAGAACCGTCCTGCTGGTGAGGTGTACCGGAGGGCACGTCAGTCTGTGTGTGTGTGGGGGGACACATCAGTTTTGTGAGCGCGGGTCCCTGCCGAGGGATCGCCAACTTGCGAAGCCAACGGCAGTGGGCATCTGCGCCGGGGTCCAGTGCGCATCGTGCCTGCCGAAAACAAAACCGGCCTTCTGCAAGCTTCATGGGATGAAAGTGAGGGGAAAACAATGGTGGGCCGGTGTGGAGTGCAGCCCCTAAAGAACCCTGGGCTGGCTGTCAACCCAATTTGCATCCGTAAGCATATCGTCCGTGTCTGCTCACCAAATGTCCTGATGGTGGATCTGTTGGCGGCCGTAAGCTCAGGACCGCTGCTCCCTGCCACTCTGTCTGCATTGACCAGTTGGATGAGGCTCTTCTGGGAGCCGGAGTCCACCAGTCTCTCTGAACGTCTGTCTGTGGCATACAGCAGCTTGTTTCTGTCGCCAGTAGTCGCAGCTGCTACTGATTGCTGGCCGTGCCGTTTCCCAACTTCTTGAATTGGCATGGCGGCATGCATCGCTGGCCGTTTGAGCTGAAACGGCGATGACAGAAGAAGATCACCCCGTTCCTGCGTCTCCTGGCGTCTGCTGTGGCACCGGTCTCATGAAAAGATATAATAAAATATTTACAAAAATGTGAGGGGTGTACTCACTTTTGTGAGATACTGTAACCTTAAAACAGGTGGTCTGATTGGTTAACTCAGGTTGAGGCCTATTTAACTCCTTGCACTCTGGTCAATTTCCCTAAAAACACCAAAAAATAACATACCCAAAGTAAATCAAAAGCTGTTCTTCAACCCTTTGCAGCATCTTCATGGGGTTGGTCTCATTTAAAAGAAAACACTTTGAATTTTTTGGCAAAACAGTCATAATCTCTCTAAGTGCTCCTGCCACTGAGTAACAGTCATCTAAACATACTGAATCTGAAGAAAATAAAGTTTGCCTGGGTGTTTTTTTTAGATTCAAATGCTTGCAAATAACACACAGCTGTCAGATACTGGCTGGAAAATGCAACAGAAATGTAGAACCAATTGTTATCAAGCTGAGATCAAAATTTTGTAACAGTACCACAAAAAATGAATATATTACACAGCTTTTTTCTCAGGTTGTTCCCAGGCGTTTTTGAACTGTGCCAAATTGTGCCAAATGGCACAGTTTGGAAAAACATCTATAACTTTTGAATGCTTCAACATAGAAGCTTCATCTTGGGCTCTAATGAAAGGTGACACTCAGGGCTGTGTGTGTGTGTTGTTTATTCATTCATGAATGAACAAACAAGCCCCCCACACACAAAGAAGCATGCCACGTAAAAAATGTGTGGCCTTTTTTTTACAAGAAAAAATAACCTACAATGCAATAAAAATTATACTAAAATATCTGCAATGTAGAGGATAACAACTCCCCCCCCCCCCCCCCCCCCGCTACAGAGGAGCTCGGTGCACAAAAAATGATCCGTCATGTGGCCATGACACCCCGTTGTAATTACCGATCAGTCAAAAGTCATTTTTATTACTATTTTCATTGATAAAGAATAATTTAGCTTATAACACTTACCTGTCCACAATAGCAGTGTCGTTGGCGAACATCTGTTCCTCATTGTCAGACGAACAAGAAGCTGATCCGGTTGTTACGGACTCGTGGATCTGGTCACGCGACCCGGTCAAACCATCTCCGCTTCCATGATTGCGGTTTTGGCGAACGATTTTTCAAAACAAATAAGAACAGTAGTAATAAAAAAAGACTGTCGAACGCTACTGTTACACACAGGTCTCAGTGTGTGTCACCCAGCGGCTTAGGCAAAACAGATTTTACGCACGGGACACACGCGTTTCAATCGTCGAACTTCTCTGCTTCAATTGGCTCGTTGTATTCGTGGTCGTTGGTAGGCAGGTTCTTCTTGCTAGGTTTTCAGTCATTGGTTCTTCAAGGTTTCAGAAACCCAATTCAAGGCTCTTATTAGTCGAATGAGAGGTCAATCAAATCTAAACCAATCAAAACACTCCTTTGGCTTTCTGTTCGCGGCTGTGTTTGTACTGGAAGAACGGAAATGCAGCTTTTTTTTTTTTCAGTGCGCACTGAGACGCATTAGGACGCAGAGACGTGACCGCCCGCGGTATCCCGGAGTGCAACAGGTTAACAAAGGTGATTTTATTTTATTTATTTATTTATTTTACCTGTGATTGTTTTGTTTGTCATTTTGTATTTTGTCAGTAAACTGCTGGCAGCTGCATTTAAGTTTCTTGACTCTGGTCTCTTACTTCACGACACTTTACCACTCCTTCCGAAACTAGAACTGGTTCAGTAGCTTATATTTCACTTGTGAATCAGTGACGTAAGAGCTACAGACAGAATATTATTTGGCATGTTTCCAACATTAGCGGCGGTTTTGGAAGAAACTAAGTTTGTTCCTTGTCTAGCAGCTGGCTCCTGATCACCTATCTTTACTTTCAAAAGAGTTTGAGTGTCCCTTCCCAACAGACTATGAAGGAGTGTATTGTTGCAGAGAAACAAGCTTGGGGCTCTCTGAGATGAGTTTATTTAATCACACTTTGTTTTTAATGCTAATACACTACCGTTCAAAAGTTTGGGGTCACTTAGAAATTTCCTTATTTTTGAAAGAAAAGCACTTTTTTTCAATGAAGATAACTTTAAACTAATCAGAAATACACTCTATACATTGCTAATATGGTAAATGACTATTCTAGCTGCAAATGTCTGGTTTTTGGTGCAATATCTACATAGTGACATAACGTTCGGCTCAGGAGACGCACACACACAGGCTCAAAGTAGTTCAAATAGTTTATTGGCAACAGGGGTGAATGGATGTGTGTCTGCGAAATGTTAATGTGTTGGTGGCGGCGTCTGCTTCAGGCACAGAGGCAGGAGACCGTACAGCCGGCAACCCTATGGGAGAGAACACAGAGACACAGGGTGACGGGCACACACCAACACAGGAGGAGAATAGGCGAGGGAGAAGCTTACTTGCTAGGAACAGATGACTGGCACAACAAAGACGGAACCCGGGAGACAGCCACCTGCAGGGCTCGGTGCAGCAGCGAGGAACGACGAGGGAACGGGATTGTCTGCCGCCGAGGAATCCACCTGTGCACAGGGGAGCAGACTGGAAAAGATGAGGTAAGGACTTCTTACCACACAGCGTCGTGCTGAAGAGTAGGTTGCTTCACGTTGAAGGGGAATGAAGTCTGACGGCTTCAGGCCGAAGCTCAGGGCGAGGTGGCTTATATCCCTCGCCGCTGATGAAGAACAGGTGTGCGAGCAGGTGGCGCCGCTGATGAGCGGCGCGGCGTGACAGTACTCCCCCCTCTAGCAGCGCCTCCTGGCGATGGCTTCTCTGGGTGCGCTCGGTGGAAGTCCGCGATGAGCGATGGGTCCAACATGAACGACGAGGGTACCCACTGTCGATGCTCGGGCCCATAGCCCTCCCAGTCCACCAAGTACTGCAACCCACGACCCCGGCGCCGGGAGTCCAGGATGGAGGCGACGGACCAGGCCGGATGGCCACCAATCATCCGGGGCGCGGGTTGCGCAGCAGGAGGAGGGCAAAGGGGGTCGGTGACTGCCAGCTTCACCTTAGACACGTGGAAGGTGGGATGGATGCGGAGGGAGGGGGGAATAGCCACGCGCACAGCCACCAGGTTGATGATCCGGGTGATGGGGTAGGGACCCATGAATCGCTGTGCCAGCTTCCTCCTCTCGCCTTTTAAGGTTACGTCCTGGGTTGACACGTAGACACGTTGCCCAACTCTGTACGCCGGGGCAGGTCTTCTGTGCCGGTCCGCCACAGTTCTGTTGCGCTCCGCTGTGCGTAAAAGCGCATTGCGCGCGGCAGCCCAGATGGAGCGGAACTGCCTGAGATGCGCCCTAACCGAGGGGACAGTTACCTCACTCTCCTGCACCGGGAACAGAGGGGGGTCATAACCCAGGGACGCCTTGAAGGGGGACATCCCTGTAGCAGAAGAGCGAGCGGTGTTGTGGGCGTATTCAACCCAGGCAAGATGGTTACTCCAGGACGTGGGTTTGGATGCTGTTACACAGCGGAGCGCAGCCTCCAGCTCCTGATTGGTCCGCTCACACTGCCCGTTGGATTGGGGGTGATGGCCGGAGGAGAGGCTCACCTTGGCTCCGATGGCGTTACAGAACGATCTCCAAACCTCAGAAGAAAATTGGGGCCCCCGGTCCGAGACCACGTCCACCGGAATCCCGTGCAGCCTGACCACGTGTTGGACGAGGAGATCCGCCGTCTCCAGGGCAGTTGGAAGACCTCGCAGGGGGACGAAGTGCACAGCCTTGGAGAAGCGGTCCACAATGGTCAGGATGGTGTCATAGGAATTGGAGGCTGGGAGTCCGGTGACGAAATCCAAAGCGATGTGTGACCAGGGCCTGCCAGGGACGGGCAGGGGCTGGAGCAGACCCGCTGGGGTGGCGTTTCCCGACTTGTTGGTGGCACAAATTGGACAAGCCCGGGCGTAGCGGGCTGCATCCCTCCGCAGGCCCGGCCACCAAAAGGACCGCTGGAGGAGGTCTATCATCCGGGAGGAGCCAGGGTGACAGGTGAGCTTGGAGGTGTGCAGCCAGTGGATGACCTCTCCACGAACCGCGGATGGCACGAACAGCCTCCCCTCCGGTCCGCCGCCAGGGTCAGCTTCCACTTCCTGCGCCTTCCGGATCTTGCCCTCTATGTCCCAGGAGATGGCTCCCACGACGCACGACCTGGGCAGGATGGTGTGGAGCGTCTCCTCCGACTCCTCGGGGGTGAACTGCCTAGAGAGGGCGTCAGGCAGGCCGTTCTTGGAGCCAGGCCTGAAGGTGATGGAAAACTGGAACCTGGCGAAGAACAAGGACCAGCACGCCTGGCGGGCATTCAGACGCTTGGCAGATCGAAGATATTCCAAGTTCTTGTGGTCCGTAAGGACCACGAACGGCAGGTCCGCCCCCTCTAGCCAGTGGCGCCATTCTTGCAGCGCGAGCTTGATGGCCAGTAGCTCTCTGTCCCCCACATCGTAGTTCCTCTCCGCCGGGGACAAGCGCCGGGAGAAGAAGGCGCAGGGCCGTTTGGCGCCGTCGTCAGGCAACCACTGAGATAGCACCGCCCCCACTCCTGTGTCCGAGGCGTCCACCTCCACGATGCACTGCAGCGCGGGGTCGACCTGGCGAAGGACCCGGGAGGAGGAGAACTCCGCCTTCAGCGCCTGGAAGGCAGCAGCGGCCTCTTCGGTCCACCGGAACGGGACCTTAGGGGACGTGAGGCGGGTCAGTGGTCCGACGATGGAGCTGAAATTGGGGACAAAGCGGCGGTAGAAATTTGCAAATCCAACGAACTGTTGCACCTGCTTCCGTGATGCAGGTGTAGGCCATTCTACCACTGCCTTTACCTTCTCTGGGTCTGGGAGCACCTGGTCCTGAGAGATGACGAAACCCAGGAAGGACGTCGTTCTGGCGTAAAATTCACACTTTTCAGCCTTCACGTATAGCCGGTTCTCCAGCAGTCTTTGGAGGACCCACCTCACATGGACCTGGTGCTCGTCCCTGGACTTGGAGAAGATGAGAATATCGTCCAGGTAGACGAACACGAAGAGGCCGATGAAGTCCCGGAGGACGTCATTGATGAGGCGCTGAAAGACGGCAGGAGCGTTGGTCAACCCGAACGGCATTACCAGGTATTCAAAGTGGCTGTTCGGGGTAGGGAAGGCTGTCTTCCACTCATCTCCCTCCCGGATCCGGACGAGGTGGTATGCGCTGCGTAGATCCAGCTTGGTGAACCAGGTCGCCCCCTGGAGGGAGTGGAAGGCGGTGTCCATGAGGGGCAGGGTGTAACGGTCCTTCTCAGTGATGTCGTTGAGAGCCCGGTAGTCTATGCAAGGGCGGAGGGATCCGTCCTTTTTCCCAACGAAGAAGAACCCTGCCCCCACGGGTGATGACGATGGGCGAATTATCCCAGTGCTCAGTGATTCTTTCAGGTAGGCGTTCATCGTCTCCTTCTCTGGCGCTGACAGGCTGTAGAGCCGACCAGAAGGTAAGGGAGCCCCCTGGCGGAGGTTGATGGCGCAGTCATAGGGCCGATGAGGGGGGAGAGACGTAGCTTTAGTCTTGCTAAACACCATACCCAGGTCGTGAAATTCCGGAGGCACCAGAGACAGGTCCGGGGGTGCAGCGTCCGTAGCAGGGGGAGAAGCGGACGAAGAGCAGGCAGCGGACTGAAGGCAGGTGCCCATGCAGAATGTGCTCCATGCCGATACCCCAGCTGACTTCCAATCTAGGACCGGGTTGTGGAGGCGTAGCCAGGGATACCCCAGGATGACGGGCGACACAGAGTTGGGCAGGACGAGAAAGGTTATCTCCTCCCGGTGGTTTCCAGAGATGATCACCGGGACCGGGATGGTCTGGTGGGTGACTCTCCCAAGGGAAGCACGGGAGAGGTTGACCAGGGAGATGGGGTCCTTGAGCGCCTGGCAGCGGATGCCCAACCGGGTTGCCAGGCTTTGAGAAATGAAGCTGCCCTCTGCGCCCGAATCCACCAGTGCGTGGGTGAGGTGCCCAGTGGGGTTGTGGCAGAAACGGATGGGCAGCTTTAATTGAGTGAGGGGACTTAACCGATTGACGTCCGCGAGGCCCCCTACAGTGACTCGCGGACCCCCCCGTTTGGCTTCTGTGGGCAAAGCTCTACCGTGTGTTGATCATCTCTGCAATACATGCAGAGATTCAATGCACGGCGGCGTTGTCTCTCCGCCGGGGAGAGCTTTGTCCAGCCCGTCACCATCGGCTCCGACTCCTTGGGGTGCGATGGCGGTGGCGTCAAAAGGGGGCGAGCTTGGGGCAGGCGCGACGAGACTCCGCGAGGGCGAGAAGATGACGACTTCCGCCCCGAGGAGCGCTCGCGCAGCCTGTTATCCAAGCTGATGGCAAGGGAAGACAGCTCCGCTAGCGTCTCAGGGAGGTCCCGCCCAGCCAGTTCATCCCTCAGATCATCATTGAGGCTGCGGAGGAAAAGACCGCAGAGGGAACGTTCCTCCCAGCCTACTTCCTCCGCTGCTACCCGGAAGTCGACCGCATAGTCCGCGGCCAACCGGCTTCCCTGCTGGAGAGCGAGAAGCCGGTCGACCTGGACCGTCTCGGTTCGGGAGTGGTCAAAGACCTCCAGGAAGCGCCTCACGAACTGGTCATAAGTGAGGGTGGCGTAACTGGGCCTCGCCATAACGGCGTAGGTCCAAGTCAACACGCGCCCCTCCAGGAGATTCCCGATATAACCAATCCGGCTGTGATCCGAGGGAAAGTCTCCGGGCACGCGGTGGAATACGGACTCACACTGCATGATGAACCCCCGCGCTCCGCCGAGCTTTCCGCTAAAGCGGGCGGGGGTCGGAATGGGTGCGAGCCGCGCCGGTGCTACCGGAGCCTGCTGGACGGCCACTGGAGCGGCAGGAGCCGCGCCACCCTGATGAGCCGGGGGGAACGGCTGCTGGGGGTCCAGGCGGTCCAATCGGTTATTAATGAGGATCAATTGATTTAGGATCACCTGTTGCTGATAAGCTATTTGATCCACCCGAGCCTCGAGGTTGGTAAGCCGGTGCGCGAGCCCGCCGTCTGCCGAGCCGCTCTGCTGAAGCCGTACTGGCATAACGTTCGGCTCAGGAGACGCACACACACAGGCTCAAAGTAGTTCAAATAGTTTATTGGCAACAGGGGTGAATGGATGTGTGTCTGCGAAATGTTAATGTGTTGGTGGCGGCGCCTGCTTCAGGCACAGAGGCAGGAGACCGTACAGCCGGCAACCCTATGGGAGAGAACACAGAGACACAGGGTGACGGGCACACACCAACACAGGAGGAGAATAGGTGAGGGAGAAGCTTACTTGCTAGGAACAGATGACTGGCACAACAAAGACGGAACCCGGGAGACAGCCACCTGCAGGGCTCGGTGCAGCAGCGAGGAACGACGAGGGAACGGGATTGTCCGCCGCCGAGGAATCCACCTGTGCACAGGGGAGCAGACTGGAAAAGAGTAGGTTGCTTCACGTTGAAGGGGAATGAAGTCTGACGGCTTCAGGCCGAAGCTCAGGGCGAGGCGGCTTATATCCCTCGCCGCTGATGAAGAACAGGTGTGTGAGCAGGTGGCGCCGCTGATGAGCGGCGCGGCGTGACACATAGGTGTATAGAGGCCCATTTCCTGCAACTATCACTCCAGTGTTCTAATGGTACAATGTGTTTGCTCATTGCGTCAGAAGGCTAATGGATGATTAGAAAACCCTTGTGCAATCATGTTAGGTCTGCAATGCTGTAATTGCTGCAAATGGAGGATTCTTTGACGAAAGCAAATTTGAAGGAAAAAATTATTATTTCAAATACAAATCATTATTTCTAACCTTGTCAATGTCTTGACTATATTTTCTATTCATTTTACAACTCATGGTGGTAAATAAAAGTATGACTTTTCATGGAAAACACAAAATTGTCTGAGGTGACTCCAAACTTTTGAACAGTAGTGTATATTAGCCCACACTCCACTGGTCCACAATTTTTTTTTTTTAATATATATGTATAATCAGTTCTTGAGGCAAAAAAAGATTCGGGACCACTGGACTAAGCAACCTGAAAATACACAGGCACAGATGAACTTATGATGTTCTGTTAAATCAAATCAGTGGACAAACAGCCTTAGTGAAGGTATGCATTCTCTAAGTGTCCTCTAGTTCTGTGTTTTTCAATGTTTTCTGAGCCAGGGAACCCTTTTTACATTGAAAAAAAATCTCAGGAAACCCCACCAACCAAAAATGTTACAAATTGTTGCCTATTACTGTCAGGAATTGCCCTCTCTGGGCAGAGAAATGAGTCCCAGGCGCTGAACTGCCGTTAGTGTAATTTTTTGCAAAAACAACAAACACAAGGTAAAACAAGATGCTAACTAAACAAAGTATAACGAGGGAGAAAAACTTACAGGAGTTGTGCACCAGAGCGAGGCTGGGCTCTGGCGAAGACAAGGATAATGTCCAAACAAGAACGTGGCGAAGGTGAAATGAAAATGAGCCCTTAAATAGGGATCAAACCCCATTAACAAAACTGACAATAGATGTGGGTGCCTGAACGGGTAGGAGAGAGAGAAGACATAAGATTGGAATCAGCTGAGGCAGTGAGAGGAGAGCAATTCCAAACTGACAGCTGACAGGGCACATCCACACGAAGCTTCACGCCCCTGACAGCTGTCAACAGTGGGAGAATAATACTAGGAAAACAAAATAAAATAACATACTCAAGTATAAATATAAATAAACACAGAAATAAAAATAAAACACTGCACAAACAGGAAAATGGCAAACAGAACATTAATACATAGACCCAAAGAGGCATAAAATGCAACAGGTAGATATAAATACAGAGGAAAAGCCACGAGGCTGAGTCTGGCAAAATATCCAGAACTCAGCTCGTGACAATTACAGCATATGTAATGACAGTTTAGTCATGTAATTAGTTTATACCCACTCATGTGAAACTTGGGCCTGTTTGGATGAACACAAAGCTGATATCCTGGCAGGAACACGTCACGGTTGGCACTTTCCAGATGTTTTTGCCAGAGGTGTACCTTTGAATGGAATCCATTTATTTTATCTGTGCTTGTGAGCAGGTTTCCATCTTTGTCTTGCATTTGTGTGTTTAGTTAATTCAGATGCTGAAAGCCCTGCACACCACTCATCACTTGCAAGCAGATTTGCATCATTGCCCCTCTCATCAGTCAAAAACACTTTTATTTCCTTTCAGAATTTATACACATGGGCCAACACTTCGCTGCGTGACAACCATCGGACCTCAGTATGGAGCAATAAAGTTTATGCTCCCCTCCCATGTCCTCACATAAAGATACAAATACGTAGCTTTTCACAGGTCTTGTTTTAACAAAGTTTACCACCTACACAGATCATTCAACACAGGAGCTAGGTCTGCTGGTAAAGTCTGGGCAAGGAGCACCTCATGATGCAAAAAACCCCATTAAATAACCATAATATCTGGGTGTCTCACTCCGTTTATGAAGCCTTTGGTGGCAGCTGCTCATCGGTACAGGGTCCAGTTCAGAGTCTGAATCTTTCTTCTTCAAATATTTGTCCATTGCCGTTTTTCATCTATTCACTATGACTTCAAGCATGTCTTAACAAGGTCATTAACCTCCATAAAACACATGAAGAATGAGAAGCAGAAGAAGATGGTAGCCATAATTATTGCATTCATACTGTTACCTACTGACATGGAAGAACTACTCCAGGTAAACACGCAAAACAATGGCAAGTCGTTTGCAATTTTTTTTGACCAATAAAGAAGGGAAATTAGTTTTCTGAGGACCCCGGACATTCTGTCAAGGACCCCCAGTTGAAAAACAAGGCTCTAGCTGTTACTGTAACTGATGCCTCTGAGCCCCATTACCAATGTTACTATGTCACGTCAAACTTTGCCCATGTGTAGTGATGCCAGTGAAAAGTGATATTGTGAGCCTGTAGTGAGACCAGTTTGTTTGTTCAGGTACTGTCTGTAGTCAGAAACAAAAGGTGAAAGCAGTGTTTAGAGAGGCACAATAATTTTGGCTAAACTACACAAAACAAGATTACAATGAATGATAATTGTGTTCAATATAAACACAGATGCAAGTGGGAGGAAGGAGCAAATAACAGACCTGGGCCCTCTAAAGAAAGCATCCTGTGCCATCCACATTATTAGTCAATCCGAACAGTTCTCCTTTGTGGTGACAGTTATTGCTGTGGGAGTGGCGACAAACCGTAGATGGAACCTTTCAGCCGCTTTGTTGAGGCTCCCTCAAGTGATACACAGCTTACTGTATACCGTGTTTATACCCGTCTCTTTATTCCACTGTGATTGTTGCTTTAAATCCTCCATGCAATTTACAAGATAGCAGTTTGGCTGTGTTATCCATTGTCCCTGTTATTTCATGTCAGCCCGTTTCCTTCCTCGCACCTTCCCACCATTATTAATGATCATCATGGGGTCACGCCAGAGCAAGCCAGCCTCGACTCTTTTGTCTTCCGTAAGTCTGCTGATCCAAGAACTGAGGCTCACTCTGCCACCGCACGCTTTGTAACTCATTTCGGATATCAGCAATGCGACTTACATAAAAATGCTAATTAGGTGCCACTCAAAACTCGGAGGCATTTTAATATTTTGAAGGCCGCTGCTTTTATTTTAGCACTATAAATATGTATATATTCCCTCCTAGCTGACAGAGCGATGCTAATAATGTTGTTAATCGCATAAAAAGTGACAACTGACGGATGACGCACAATCGGTACTCTGTGTGTGGGGATGGTGCGTGTGTCTCAGATGGGCAATATTTAATGCATTAATCATATGCCAGCACTTACATTTCACACAACAGAGGAATCCCATAGTGAAGTTTGCCCTGTTTGCAAATTTTCTTTACAGTTGGAAATTAGAAAATATCTTATATCACACTGAATGTGTTTATATTTCAGCATAATGGCATATGAATAATTTACTCCTTCTCCCAATGACTCATTAACAGATCGGCCAGACCACCCCCACACCCTCCGGCTGTAGTAACACTGTTTTCTGTCTCCACTTTGACTAAAAATTCAAAGTGATTTTTATTTTCTTAGACAAGTTGGACAGCTGTTAATTAGTTTGTCTTTTTTTTAATAATTCTGGAAAACCCCAAATTAAACCTGCATGTCATTGCTAATAATGGCGTCTTTTCATCCTTTTAGACATTTTATTCACATTGGAGAGACAGGCTTGTCATAGTACTGCCTCTTGATGGCTACATTTTTAAACATCCCACCCGGGAGATGAATGTGTTCTGGCACAGAGAATTGGATTCAAACATGAAAATTGTGCAGCAAAATGTGACTTCAGTCTAAATGCACTTGATTTTCAGCGATGTCTGCACCTATGAATGACCTTAAAAAAAATTTCTAAAAGCTGCAGCATAGTCACAGACAGATATGTTTTTTATGGTGCCGCTGTTTAAATGAAGTTGTATTCCTATTATAGTTTTCTTACAAGCACTTTTAACTGCAGACCTCATTCATATATATACACACACATTCATAAATGCAGAAAAAAATAATGAGGTTCAGGATGTTGTCTAACAGCACTTTGTCATGCAGACCTGGGAAGTCAGAGAGTAAACTGTAACATTTCAATTTGCAAACGACCCTCTCTTCATCCTGAATCCCTGCCCCACCAAGGACTTAACTGTGCTTGTAGCAGTAGTCTCCACGGCGGGCGGTCGTTCTCTCCAACTCTGGGCACATTCAGCTGGCTGCTGACTACCCCCCCACCCCGACTGGCTGTGTACTTTTACGATCTGTTTGCATCTGTGATCATCCATATGAAGTACGTTTTGACATCCTTGAGCTAGCTCTAGATATCTATGAGATCGCCATTACCATTACCTGGCTTACTGCTGGCTGCAGACAGAATCACAGAACTAACTGTTAGAATTTCTTGAGCCAACTGCAGGGATTCTTGGTGCGTTCTGATTCTTTCTGTGGTCTGTAGCCAGCTGATGTCCCAGACAGCCCATTGGAGTTTTCACCAGCCCAGAACAAAACTAGAATGCATTCAACCAAGAAGCAGACACATGCCTTACCTTGTGACCCCAAACCCATAGTCAGAAGTCAGGGTGAACTTGTCTACCAAGTTTGGTGACCCTAGCTTTCTTTGTTGAGATATAGTCTAAATGGCATTCTGACCTTGACCTTGCAATCCCAAAACCATAGTCACAGATCAGGATTCCAGAGTGAACCTGTGAACCAAGTTTGATAACCTTATATTTACTTGTTCTATAGTAATAGAGCATAGGGAATGCAAATGTTGACCTTTGACCTTTTGACTCCAAACCCACAGCCAGAGGTCAGGATTCCAAGGGAAACTATATACAGAGTTTGGTGGCCCTGCCTGTCTTTGTTGTTGAGATGTAGTTTATTTGGCATTCTGACCTTGACCTTTGACTTTTTGACCCCAAAAGTATAGTCATAGGTGCTAGTCCCAAGGTCAACCTGTGTACCAAGTTTGGTGGCCGTAGCCTCATTCCCTGTCAGGATAGAACATGACATAGCCGGCCGGTTAGCCAGTCAGCTGGCTGCAGATGACACGACTGCTCAACAAACACCACCTTGTTGTCGGCGTGAGTAAAAAAACAACAACAATGAAACCAACATGGATGCCATCAAAACAGCTATCTACTAGCATGTTTAAGTGTAAATGGTTGCAGAACGCTAACATACAGAACCAATCTGAGGAACATCTCTGGCCCACTTCACAAGACTGCTAAACAGCTTTGTTCACCAGGCCATCAGGACCCTGAACTCTGCCCCCCCAACCCCGGACCATAACACACTCACCCACACAATAACTACCTCAGCTGTTTGCACAGAAAGCTCTGGAACACCAACAGTAATATTTCTGCTGTGGTATGTCTCTGAAACTTACTGCAACCATTTGTACAAATGCCATACCTGCTGCTGTCTGTCTGTTATTGAAATATTGATCCTGTGCAGTCCAATCTGTCACTGTCTGCACCTATACTACTGCATTGAATTTGCAATTATGGGTATTACGGTTCCACTTTTTCTGTATATAGGATTGCTGGGTTTTATCTTTTGTCTTCATTTGCACTACAGGTAGCATTACTGTACATACAGTGGTGTGAAAAAGTGTTTGCCCCCTTCCTGATTTGTCATTTTTTTGTATGTTTGTCACATTTAAATGTTTCAGATCGTCAAACAAATTTAAGTATTAGACAAAGATAACACAAGTAAACACAAAATAGGTGTTTATTATTAAGGGTAAAAAAAGAAATCCAAACCTACATGGCCCTGTGTGAAAAAGTGACCCCCCCACCCCCCCCGTTAAAACTTAAATTAACTGTTGTTTATCAGATCTTTGGAAAGCTGAGTTCAATTTCTGTAGCCACACCAGGCCTCATTACTGCCACACCTGTTCTCAGTCAAGAAATCACTTAAATAGGACCTGCCTGACAAAGTGAAGTAGACCAAAAGATCCTCAAAAGCTAGACATCATGCTGTGATCCAAAGAAATTCAGGAACAAATGAGAAACAAAGTAATTGAGATCTATCAGTCTGGAAAATGTTATAAAGCCATTTCTAAAGCTTTGGGACTCCAGCGAACCACAGTGAGAGCCATTATCCAAAAATGGCGAAAAAGCTGACCAAAATTACCCCAAGAGTGCAGCGACGACTCATCTGAGAGGTCACAAAAGCCCCCACAACAACATCCAAAGAACTGCAGGCCTCACTCCACCACAAGAAAGAGACTGGGCAAAAATGGCCTGCATGGCAAAGTTCCAAGACGAAAACAACTGCTGAACAAAAAGAACATAAAGGCTCGTCTCAGTTTTGCCAGAAAACATCTTGATGATCCCCAAGACTTTTGGGAAAATTGGACAGTTTGGACAGTGTGTGTCCCATTACATCCAGCGTAAAAGTAACACAGCATTTCAGAAAAGGAACACCATACCAACAGTAAAATATGGTGGTGGTAGTGTGATGGTCTGGGGCTGTTTTGCTGCTTCAGGACCTGGAAGACTTGCTGTGGTAAATGGAACCATGAATTCTGCTGTCTACCAAAAAATCCTGAAGGATAATGTCCGGCTATCTGTTCGTGACCTCAAGCTGAAGCACACTTGGGTTCTGCAGCAGGACAATGAACCAAAACACACCAGCAAGACCACCTCTGAATGGCTCAAGCAAAACAAAATGAAGACTTTGGAGTGGCCTAGTCAAAGTCCTGTCCTGAATCTGGTAAGATGCTGTGGCATGACCTTAAAAAGGTTGTTCATGCTTGAAAACCCTCCAATGTGGCTGAATTACAACAATTCTGCAAAGGTGAGTGGACCAAAATTCTTCCACAGCGCTGTAAAAGACTCATTGCCAGTTATTGTAAACGCTTGATTGCAGTTGTTGCTGCTAAGGGTGAACTGACCAGTTATTAGGTTTAGGGGGCAATCACTTTTTCACACAGGGCCATATGGGTTTGGATTTTTTTTCCCCCTTAATAATAAACATCCTCATTTAAAAACTGCATTTTGTGTTTACTTGTGTTATTTTTGTCTAATATTTAAATTTGTTTGGTGATCTGAAACATTTAAGTATGACAAACATACAAAAAAAATGAGAAATCAGGAAGGGGACAAATACTTTTTCACACCACTGTAGACTGCTGTTGTTTTCCATCCTTACTTCTTCTTTTCTTATATATTGTGCATACCATTAAGAAGGAGAGAGATGTCATTTCAATTCTCCTGTATGTCCTGTACGTATAGAAGTATTAACAAATAAAAATCTTTGAATCTCTTCAAAAAATTAAGGCAGAAATAAAGTGCAAGAGGTAAATTTGTTTTGATGTGTCTTTTTCTATTTATCTATCAATATAATACTTTGAGTGTATTAAATGGTCCTTCTGAACCAAGGGTGTGGGGATTCTGACTTTATGAATGCCACATGACCTTGAATTACAAGAGGTTCACCCACCCTCAGCAGCAAAAAAAGTCCCACATAAATGGCCTGCAAGCACTTGGTTTCTATGTCCCAATTTGCTCTGAAGCTTAGGAAGTCACCACCCATCCACCGGTTTTAAATAGTTGTTCACAACATTGCTAGCATAACACACATGAATTGTGAAGAATAGCGGGTCTGTAATAGTTGAGAGGAACTGAGGGGACCACCTGATGAACTGGGACTATCGAACTCATTGAGACTCAGAATACTGAAACACCAGAGCCCTTCAGCAGTCGCGGCCTGCAGGATCAAGCAAGTAGAAACAGTTACATAAACAATATAGTGGCTCTTAGCATTTTTTCATTATTGCTTTTTTTTTTCATCTAAAAGTAGCAGTTGGATTTAGGTAATTTGTAAATATCAGACTAAAGCAGTTCTGGGACCCTGTCAGCCATGTCATGCTGCAGGCTAATCACAGATACTGTCATTTTTCAACATTCTGGCACTTCAGTTCCTCATATGCTTCCACAAAATCACACAGCACATTTTGATGAGTTTCTGCTGACAAGGTCATGCTAAGCTCTTATATTAGCCAGGTATTCAACATGCAGTATGAACCTGGGAGGTCACATGACTTCTAAACCTCAACAGAGAGAGCGAGAAGGAAAAATCTGAAACCTTTTGTTGTTGTTTTTTTCTACACCAGTGACATACTTCTTCCCTGAGACATGAAGTAGTTCCATCACGTGTCAGGAGTTTCAGAGAGCACCCGTGGCACATTTACCTTCACAGATGTCAAGGTGGGTTTGTCATGCATGAAACGGAATACAGGCATACACCTAAAGCACTGTGCTGTTCCCAAGACAGTTTTCCACAGGTCATCTGGCTCCTCTTTTAAGAAGATTCTCCACCCGATTATTAGCGACATGAGTATAAATGTATGAATTAATGCATTGCACATTTTTTTTTTTTTTTACACAGACACATTTATGCATGCATCTTCAAAATGGGCTCAAAATAGAAAGTCATCATCATCATCATAGCAATCTGTCGGAGGCGGCCTGATCTATAATTTTACTCTGCAATGAATCTGAGTCTGAACATTTCATTTTAAAGAGGCATGCATTTAAACCATGTAATAAAATCGATATCTTCAATAAAAAATATTGCTTTTCAGATACAGACAGGTTGAACTGAGATTTTTTTATAGTTCAGTATTGAGGTGTAGACATTGGCTCTATGCATCAGAAGTAGTGTCAGTCAGTAACATTTCTACAATTATATAGACATGAAAAAACAATGACTTTATGTGTATACCGCATAAGTATGCTGTTCTTTGGTAATTCTAGGTTTGACTCCCAAATGGAGTGATCCTTCCTTTTCTCCCACTGTTCTTCATTTCTATTTCCTGATTAAATGGAGTATAAACTGCCAACAATAAAAAGTCTTTTTGAGAACACAAACAGTAGGTCTATGTTGGACATCCATCCATTCATCCATCCATCCATCCATCCATCTTCTACCGCTTTTCCGGGGGTCCGGGTCGCGGAGGCAGCAGTTCAAGCAGAGAAGCCCAGAATTCCCTCTCCCCAGCCACCTGCTCCAGCTCTTCAGAGAGGATACCAAGGCGTTCCCGGACCAGCTGGGAGACATAGTCTCTCCACCGAGTACTGGGTCTGCCCCGGGGTCTCCTCCTAGTGGGACGTGCCCGAAACACCTCAAGTGGGAGGCGTCCAGGAGGCATCCTAATCAGATGCCCGTACCACCTCAACTGACTCCTTTCAATGTGGAGGAGCAGCGGTTCTACTCTGAGCCTCTCTCGGATGACTGAGCTCCTCACCCTATCTCTGAGGGTGAGTCCAGCAATCCTACGGAGAAAGCTCATTTCAGCCGCTTGTATCCGCGATCTTGATCTTTCGGTCATCACCCAAAGCTCGACATGTTGGACATGACGCATATTAAAAACCTAATTTTTCTACGGATAAACCGATTAAACAGTGGTTTTACAGACCTCCTCAAAGTTTTCCACCACATTGTAGTGAAAACATCACATTGCTTTGGTAGCTGATCACACACTTGTCCCGCTCTAATGATGGCGTAGAATAGAGCTGGCTCTCTGCAGCTGGCTGAAGAGATGTTAACAGTTAGCACTGTGATGCTAACAGTCAGCATCAAGGTGCCAAAAGTTTGTTCAAAAATGCCAAAGGCTAACACAAAGCAGCTAATGGTTAGCCCAGAGATGCTAGCGCCTATCTGGACACTTAGTTTTTGTATGTTTATGGGTAACTCCAAGATGCCAGTGCCAACAGTTAGGTCATAGACGTCAACAACCAGCTGAAGTATTGCTGCTGCAGGTGATGCAGGTCAATTCAGGCTGTGGGAGAAGTGATATTTGCCTAGTCAAGGATTTAATGTACTATAAATATTATTTTTGAAACATTATTTTGAAGTGAAAATCTCTCATAATGTTGCTTTAAATGCCATCCATCCATCAATCCATCTTCTACCGCTTTTCTGGAGGTCCGGGTCGTGGAGGCAGCAGTTCAAGCAGAGAAGCCCAGACTTCCCTCTACCCACCCACCTGCTCCAGCTCTTCAGAGAGGATTCCAAGGTGTTCCCAGACCAGCTGGGAGACATAGTCTCTCCAGCGAGTCCTGAGTCTGCCCCTGGGTCTCCTCCCAGTGGGACGTGCCCAAAACACCTCAAATGGGAGGCGTCCAGGAGGCTTCCTGATCAGATGCCCAAACCACCTCAACTGGCTCCTTTCAATGTGGAGGAGCAGTGGTTCTACTCTGAGCCTCTCCCGGATGACTGAGCTCCTCACCCTCCTCTCTGAGGGTGAGTCCAGCGATCCTATGGAGAAAGCTCATTTCAGCCGCTTGTATCCGCGATCTTGTTCTTTCGGTCATTACCCAAAGCTCGTGACCATAGGTGAGAGTAGGAACATAGATTGACTGGTAAATCGACAGCTTTGCCTTAGAACTCAGCTCCCTCTTCACCACAACAGACCGGTACAACGTCCGCATCACTGCAGACGCTGCTCCAATCCATCTGTCCGTCTCTTGCTCCATTCTCCCTTCACTTGTAAATAAGACCCCAAGATACTTAAACTCCTTCACTTGGGGCAGGAGCCTGTTCCCAACCCGGAGAGGACAATCCACCTTTTTCCGGCTGAGGACCATGGACTCAGACTTGGAGGTGCTGATTCTCATCCCAAACGCTTCACACTCAATGGCAAACCGTCCTAGCAAGAACTGTAGGTCAGTTTGCTGTTTGCTTTAAATGCCATGATTGTGAATAATCCAGTGTTGGTTTGCAAGCAAGCTTTAGGCTGCATGTCTGCAGGGAATATAAAAATGCTCTAAACTTGTTTTTCTGGGTGCTTCACAGGCACTCTTTAAAAAAGGTCTCTACCCTGTAATCTAACAACCGCTTGACCTGTCACTCAAAGCTTGCTAGGGGTTTCACACCTTTTGCTCTGAAACTCTCCACTCACTGCACTAAATCACATCAAACTGGTAAGAAAACATGCATTTCTCAATGCCTTTGCTCTTAAATATTGATCATGGTGTACTTTTAGTCTGATTCTGATCAGCTGGTGAGAGAGATGTGCAGCTGATGAGCGCTGTGGCTCTCAAAAAGTTGAACTTTTTTTTTCAACTCTCACCGCTGGGAGTGCAGCAGCAAAAAAAACAAAAACAAAAACAAAAAACGCTGACCACTGAGAACGTTTTTCCACAGAGGGCACTATGTGCATTAAATGCTAGACTACATAGAAAATGAACAGAAAACAGTTGCCCACAGTGGAAAAAATGTGTTTGTTGGACACTCAGCCTTATGTCCAAGAAAGGACATGAAGCCTTACATTGTGTACAGAGTCGATCAGTGTATCCTCCTGTTGTTTTCTCTCCAAAGAACCAAGACAGCACACATACTGTATGTCTTATCGATGTCAGATATATCGGCTACCTGATCTATCACATCAGATAGGCATCTGCTGTAGATCTGCATTTTCCCAGCCCTCAGTGAGAGCAGCATTAGGTCTGCCCTTCATCTGAGAAGCCGGTGCTGCTCTGTGCACTTTTTTCTCAGTTCGGTTTTGTTGTGTCGGTAAACGAGAACCAAGGATGAGGCTGGATGTTGAACTGAACAAGACTTTATTTTTGACTCACTCTCACAGTACAAGCGCTCCCATCAGGCAGAGGTGAGGTCAAAGAGACCGCCCTCCCTACTCACAGTCCTCTTATACCCTGGGTGGCGGTGGAACCGGAAAGGTGGAGCCACCACCTGTGTCACACAATAATATGTCCCAAATAACAACATATCACTTTCCACCCCCTTCAAAAAATGATCCAAACACACACATACAATCGAGACTCTCCTCAATTTGGAATCCGAATCACACGCTAACACTGAACAAAAATATTTGAAACCTATAACAAAAACACGAAACAACTAAAGCTGGGGGGGGGGGGGGACAGGTGGACTACTGTCCCACCCCCACACAGCTAGAGGGATTATTCTGCCGTCTCCATTAAAACACAGTCAATTAAACAGAAAACTGCTGTGTTCCTAAAATAAACAGTAGAAAACACAAAATAATCCCATTACCAGAACCAATATATATTAACATAGAACCCGGTTACCCCCATTCCAACATTATGCAATAAATAAATTGCCCAACCGTCAGTCTGCCCCAGGAAAGAAGCCACCCCCCGAAAACCATCAGACGGTTCCCCTCCAGAGCACCTTCTTTTCTTCGCACCCGGGGATAACCCATGTCGAAGCCCAAACACCTTCTCCTCTATGACGCGCCGCAACTCATTGGGGTGCCTCCATGAGCCACCAGACAGCTGGAGATAGCCATCCTCCCCAACAACCACCACCTGCAGCTGCCCCTGGTCATCTTGCCATCTGCGCTTGCTCGGAACACCTCTCGACGGGGCCTCCTCCCTGGGTCGGACCACATCCATGACCCCTAGAGGAGCCTGACTCGGCTTCCAGTGTCCCTGTTTGGCACATCATTTTACCGTGCCAATGGTCCTGCCCAGCTTGCTTTCATTTTCGCCACTGGCGAAGCCGTTGTGAACCCCCACTCCTTGGTACCTTCCAGCCGAACTCCAGAAGTAGAATGGCTCATCCATTCGGCTCCACCTGCTGTCACGGGCATCCCACCGCGCCACTCAGCTCCCTCAGCTTGGGTTACTTGGGCACTGGCACCGGGACCCTCCCATGATGGCCCTGGGTGGGGCTGGTCCTTCTCATCATCCAGAATAGTAGGCCAAGGCTCGTCCCATACTGCATCATCCACCACTTGCAGAACAGGCCGGTCCCACAAGCCCGACCACTCCTCTCCAACACTGCTGGTGATGGTGAAGCCCAATCCATAAAAAAGGTCACACCCCATAACATTCTCGCCACAAGCAGTCACCACAAACTTCAGGTTGGACACCTCCGCTGACTTGTATCTAGCCGTCAGTTCCACTGAACCCACCGTGGCCAATCTTCTTCCACCATACCCACACAGCGGCGCTGAATGACATCTTACTTGGTAATATGGGAAGAAACTTCTCACAGTAGACCAATTCAACACGGACCTCACTGCACCCCTGTCAATCAGTAGCGGCACCACCACCCCGTCCAATTCCACCATGCAGTAGGTACAACCATTGGTGCTTGGGGAAATGGTGTGGATGACTGTAGGAGTTGAAGCAGGGGGGTCCCCTTTACGTCTTTGATCCCCTTGCTCAAACCTATTACAGGCCCTGGCAAAATGATGCAGGAATCCACACTTGCCGCAGCATTTTCCTCTTGCTGGACACTCTCTAGCCTTGTAACGGTGCTTGGTGGATCCACAACCCAAATACCTGGGCGATCCCGGGGCGGACCTTATCTTCACAGCATTAATGTTTCCCTCCTCATCCTTCATGCTATCGTCGTTGTGTCTGGGTCCACTGCCTGCGCTGTCGACTGTGATTCAAAATGGCAGAGTGTCGCTCTCTTGCTGAGCTCTCGTGATGTCAGCTTGTCTGCTGCTTCACACTGCTGAGCTAACTCAATGGCCATGGCTAACGTCAGCTCGCCCGAGTGTGTGAGGAGTTTCGACCTAGCCGCCGAGCAAAGGGTATGTTCCGCCAACTAGTCGCGGACCATTTCTTCCTCTAATGCTCCAAACTGGTAGTCCCCGGCCAGCTGACGTAGGTCTGCAACATATCGTTGCACTGACTCGCTGGTCCGCTGGTGGTACTGCCGAAATTGAATCCTCTGGACAATGATGTTTTCCGGCACGTGAAAATGTCGCACCATTAGCTCAACCACGTCCTCAAAGCTATCACTGTCGCCCAAGGTACTAAGGATACATTGTCCTTCCATACCCAAGTTGTGAACCAACACTGCCCATGCCCGCAACTTCTCCAGTTTACCAAGGTTCAGTGCCACCAAATAGTTCTGGAATGCGACGGATCACCACGCCCAAGGGACTGGCGGCTCACCGGGAACCTCCAAGAACGGATGGATATTAGCAACTCCCATGTCCATACTTTTATCCTTGTTGCCAAATGTTATGTTGGTAAACGAGAACCAAGGATGAGGCTGGAAGTTGAACTGAACAAGACTTTATTGTTGACTCACTCTCACAGTACAAGCGCTCCCGTCAGGCAGAGGTGAGGTCAAAGAGACCGCCCCTCCTACTCACAGCCCTCTTATACCCTGGGTGGCAGCTGAACCGGAAAGGTGGATCCACCATCTGTATCACACAATAATATGTCCCAAATAACAACATAGCAGGTTTGCCATCTAATCTTCATCTAAGAGGCTGACCCTGCCCTCAGTCAGTTCATTAAAGCAGCAGCTGGTCGGCTTTCAATCTGCATGGTTTTTCTGGTCATTTGTGGATTTATTTGGAGGGAAGGACATATTCATTTTGGGTAAGTAGCCATCCATTTGATAAAATATACCGTATATTTTTGTGAATTGTGACATTTAATGTGACAGTAAATGACTGCTATGAATTATCATTAGCTGTTAGCTAGTGATGGCCAGATGAGGCTTTCTGGAGGACTTGAGGCCTTTCATCAAAATGGCTCATATAGACGAGGCCTCATGTGAAACTTCATTTTCTCTACCAGGCCATCTAGTGAACAAAATGTATACAACATGCAGATTTTTACAAGGGTGTTATTGGTTTGTATATTTTTTTAATTTCAATAAATGCACTGTCTTTTAAGAAATATTAATGATCATAAGGGAAAAAGAAATAAAACTGAGATGACTACAGTGAATGTGCTTGTGCTACTTATCCATTTTTTTTAAAGAAATAATAACTTTTCAGTCTTATACTGCCTTTCCCAGTACATTCATCTCTGTCCTTATTGTCATGCTCAGCATAATGATGTGTTATTGTTGTATCCAAGCTTTTTGAAACACAACAGACACTTCACCTTGCAAATAAAAATAAATTATAAGAAAAACACCACCAGGATTTGAACCCCAGCTCTCCAGAGAGATATTTTACCTCTAGGTTACCACTTAGTGATGACCAGATGAGGCTTTCTTGAAGACTTGAGGCTTTCCATCAAAATGGTTCCTATAGACAAAGCCTCATGTGAAACTTCATTGCTCCTCTAGTTCATGTAGTCAACAAATAGTATACAGCATGCAGATTTTTACAAGGGCAGTATTGGTTTAATGTGTATTTTTTCAATTTCAATAAATGTGCTGTCTTTTAAGAAATGTCAATGATCATAAGGGAAAAAGAAATAATAAAACTGGGGTGACTACAGTAAATGTGTCTGCTACTTTGTGTGCTTGTACTACTTATCCATTTTTATTAAGAAATAATAAATTTTCAACAGTCTTATACTGTCTTTACCAGTATATTCAACTCTGGCCTTATTCTCATGCAGGGCACAATAGCAATAGTGTCTCAGCATAATGATGTGTAATAATGATCCAAGCTCTTTGAAACACAAAAGACACTTCACCTTGTAAATAAAAATAAAATTACAAGCATGACCTAGCTGGAATTCAAACCCTAACCTCCCACTTGTAGAGCATGTGCTTTACCGCTAAACCATTACCTCAGGTTCAATAAATATCCACTATTTGTAGAAAATACAGCAATGGGAGAAATGCGCTCCAAATGTTCCCAAACCAGAGAAGTCTGTGTTTTTGGTGCTGGCTGTGAAAACTGGCTGTGACAAATCCCTTACACAGTCAAACATTGACAACACAAAATGTGAGGGAAGGGGATTTCCACTGTGTATTGCTGCTCACTTTATTTCATGTTGCGTGCAAAATCACGAATGGCTTCCTGACCCAGTCACATGGTGTGACATCAACACATACATCAGCAATACATGCCTCAAAATGCACTTCGCCAAATAGTTCCTGGATAAGCTTGGAGCACCTGCGAAGCTCCGGAGCCTGCCGTCCCATCACTACTGTTAGATGATTTTGCTAACCTGGATACTTATGGTAGAAGAATTTTAGCAAGGTGTTTTACAAATTTATGCCTGTTTTGGGCCAGTTAATGTTTCAACTGAATGAATTTCCCCTAAATGGACTGCACTTGGTTCTGTGTTTGATTTAACGTTGCACTGCAGCTGTTGTTAGCTATTAGCTGCTAAAGGCTTTACAGGCATTCAGAACACGGCAAGGCTTATTCCGGTAAATTAGGTAACTTGGTGACTTGTTTAATATCCACATTAACCTGTACTAGGAAAGGGGGTATAGATTTTGTTTTTTGTTTTTTTTTCTGGGGTATGTGGCCATATAATTTGCAGTGTAACTTAAAACTGCTGGGAGCAGTTTACATCAGTGGTTAATAATTGCTCTCAGGCTGCAGTCCTGAGGAGAAAATGTCTTCATCCCATTTTTATTTAGACCCTCAGATACTTTCTGATCAAGTGTAATAATACTGCTCGATTACATGGATTTAATAAATCTAAAACCCTTAACCCAGAACATTAAAAAAAAGAGCATGGGAGGGAAACTGAGTCAAAAAACCCCAAAACAAAACAGTGGTGTTGGTAATTAATATTTCTGCATATATTATACTGCTATAGCAGGTTGCTGTTGTTTTAAATATTTTTTTTTCTTTAATGTTTTTTCTTCATTTTCTAATTTATTTTATATTTTATTTTTTTTCCTCTTGTCAATTTTTCAATCTCTGAAGCTCTGTGAATTACATTAATGTATAGGAAAGGAGCTCTACAATTAAAGATTTATTGATTGATACTATATGGTTAAAGTTTTCTAATTGAATTAACTTCAGTTACATTGCCTCCATCTGACATCATTGGGAAACTTTTTCAAGACTACTCAGATTTTTGAGGAACAAACTTAAACCACTTGTGACTAGTCTCCTAAATCTGTGGGTTTATTCCTCATACATTTTTTACTACTTTTCATAAATGTGCAGAATTTTCCATCAATGTTGAACATCTCTCTGATAAATTTGTGACATTTTTCATGCAAATTCACGCCTTTTTGCCTACAAATTTACAACTTTTTGTCATTTAATAAAAATCATAGATTGGCAGTGGATGTGCCCCATTTAAACTATCAAAAATCCCCTTATTTTAAAAGCACCAACTTGGCTATAGCTATATATGGCTTTGTTCTTGTGCTTTTCTGAAAAGGTGAAGAAAGCAGCAGCAGCACCAGATTTATGGTCAAATTAGTTTATCTTTTTTTTTCAATTATCAATAAATTGACTGTAAAAACACTCAGGAGTTACAGTCCTACAATCTGGATAATTTTCCTTATAGCTGAAATTTGTAACCATGTTTACAACTAGTTTGATTTCTTCAAGTAAGTATTATCTTAAGGTTGTGCTACTTTTACTTTTATGCACAATTTCTGGATATTCTGCACACATCTGCTTGAAAGTAGGGCTGGGCAATAAATTCATTTTAAATCAAAAGTGAAATTATTTGGTTTGGATAGTGTAAAAAATAAATTTTGTGAAAATCGATTGTTCTATTCACAACAGTAAATATGGTAGCCTACAACACTAACCCCTCCCCCACCTTTAAAAGTTAATTTTATGAAAGTTAAGTTGATACTTTAATAATCAGAAATGTGTGAATTCAACTTTGTTTGAGCAATTCCCAATAGAGAATCATGTTTGGTGGGGCGGGGGGGGGTGTATTTGAAATGATTGTTTTAAATCTAAAATGTCAGCGAAAATCAAGTGGGGCGTGTATCACCTAGGTCAGAGGTGTCCAATCATGTGCCATGGAGGGCCAAGACCCCGCAGGCTTTACCTCCAACCAGTGTCTTCAGCAGCAGATTCCACTGAATTTCTTCCCACTGACTGCTGATAAATGAAAACACCTGCTGAAGAGACTGGGTAAAGAGAAAACCTGCAGGGTCTTGGGCCTCCATGGCACATGATTGGACACCCCTGACCTAGGCCTTCTCGGAAGATATTTTTGCACTTTTATCCTCACCTGTGGCCATCCACTGGATTTGCAGCTGCAACTAACATAAGGCTAATGCATTTCGACGTGCTCTATGTACGTGGTTTGTGGTACAGTCTGGGAGTGCTGGGTCATTTCATTTGTCATGTATAATTTTATTACCTTATTTATGCTGTTATTCCACAAGTTTACCTCACATCTTAATTTTACTTCAGTTCTTTCAATGTTGTTTAAAAGTATATAATGGGTTCTTTGGTTTTTTCCCAAGCAGACAGCTTCTGCTTACTTCTGTCTCTACCTTCCACCATTTCCTATCAGCTGCCCTGGAAGAAAGGTAAAAGCCACTCATATTTACATTAGAGCTGACAATAGTTGACAATATTGTTAACAATAGTTGACAATAGTGTTAAGAGACCCAACAATAGTGTTTTTCATGGTACTTTGGCCATGAAAAATAAGACAGAAAAACACCAGATATGAACTCAATAAATGTTTGTATCTTGATCAGAAGACTCTGCTTTGATCTAGTCTTGTTGCTTTGTTTTCTCTCTAGCATCTGGACTTTAAAACCCAGCACTTAATCATTCTATGGAGGCTGAAGTTGAGTCGGGGGAATTAAAAAGTGGCTGAGGCTGAACAAGGACAGGCTAGGAATATGGCAAAGAGCCAAACCACAGCCATGAAGGTAAGCCTGACCTGAGTTTGAGTTAATTGAAGATTGTTTTTCATTGACAGATTTTTTTCCCAGCTATGACTGAAAATTCTGAAAGCTGTCTTTCATTCGACAGATTACACTGAGAGGGATCTAATTAAAGTGAGTTAAAATGATAGAAAACACAACATAACAAAAATAATTTTTTTGTAAGTTGTCTGTGTTTTTTCAACTGATTTAAGACAATTTTGCACCCCTGAATCCGAAAATGACATCCGTTTCTCTCGATCAGGTCAGGTTTTTATGTTAAGTTATAAGCAGTTGTACAGCAGTTGTACAGGTGTACTGTAAATTGAACAGTAGACACTGATAAAGGTAAGTATGTGGAAATGTGAGAATGACAAGGCAGAGTCCTCTCTCAAGTCAGCTTTATTCACATCTCCAACATCTCAAAGCAGAAAAGAGAGCCACACAGGGAACTCTCGTCCTTAAAAACAGGACTCTTACAGTTCACAAGTCACATGTCTCACAGACCACGTTGCATCATAAGGACAGTAACAATGCATCCTCTCTCCATGATATCACCCCCACTGTCTACAATGCATCCCCTCTTTAATCTTTTAATTATACCCCCACAGTCTCAAGCCTTGCATACCAAAGCTAACACTCTTGCAGCTTCCTGTAATCACCAAGGAAGCTCTGCCTTTGCTCTGATCTAAAATGTGAGTCACAAAGTATGTGTGTCCACCACACAAAGCCCCCCCCAACATTTTAGAACAAACAAGAGAATAACAACATGCATGCCGTGATAGTATCAATACACATCAGTCCAAATGCTGTCTAGGCTTCAGTCTCCTGCCGTATCTGCTGTAGCTGGGATTCAACGTCTCTGCGGCGCTGTCATGCTGGGGGTTTGCCGTCTGGGGGTGGAAACCTTTTGTCAGCACCTGTGGGTGTTCTGGGGAAACATTACTCTGTGAAGCCCCCCGCGGGGGTCTACCTCGCTGCGGGGCCTTCGCCAACAGCACTTGCTCATCTGCCACCACAAAAGCGGGTTTGAGTCTGTTTATGCCAACTTTCTCTTTCCTACCCCCCAAATCTAGCAAAAACTGCTTGTCCCCTGTTTCTAACACTCTGAAGGGTCCGTCATAAGGCGGTCACAGCGGGGTTTGATGCGCATCGTGTCTGACAAAAACAAACTCTGCGTTCTTCAAAGTTTTAGGCACAAAAACGCACGGAAAACTGTGGTGCGTGGGGTTGGGCAGTGTGCTTGATTCTATGTTACTCCGCAACAGCTGAGACAGGGAGGCGTCTGGCGCAGGGTTATCTGGGAGAAACTCCCCAGGTAGCCGGAGTGGCTGCGCAAACACGAGCTCCGCTGGGGAGGCTTCTAAGTCCTCTTTAGGTGCAGAACGCAACCCCAATAACACTCACGGTAACTTGTCTACCCAATTTGCATCCGTCAGTGACGCTCTGACAGCTGCTTTCAATGACCTATGAAAACGTTCGCATAACCCGTTAGCCTGCGGATTGTACACGGTTGTGCGGTGAATTGTGACACCTAGGCTGCGGGCCATTGTTGACCAAAGCTTGGACACAAATTGAGGGCCTCTGTTGGACGTAATGTCCGACAGAACGCCGAAGCGCGCCACCCAAGCTGTTAAAAACGCGCGCGCCACCTCCTCGGCTGTGGTTGATGCCAGCGGTACCACTTCAGGCCAGCGCGTGGTGCAGTCCACCATTGTGAGAAGGTGTGTGCACCCTTGTGACGGCGGGAGGGGGCCCACGAGGTCCACATGAACGTGATCGAACCTCTTGGCCGGAATGTGAAACAGCTCCAAAGGAGCCCTCGTGTGCCTGTGTACTTTGGCTCGTTGACACGCCGTGCAGGCTGCTGCCCACTCTTTAACTTGTTTGTGGAGGCTCGGCCACACAAATTTCTCTCCTACCATTTTGACCAACGCGAGCACTCCCGGGTGCACCAAATAATGAATCGAGTCAAAAACGCGGCGGCGCCACGCAGCCGGTACTACTGGGTACGGCCGTCCCATGGAGACATTGCAGATTAGGGGGGGCATACCGTCTTGCAGCACCCTGCTCTCCAGCCTTAACCCTGTTGGTCCAGACTGAAGCGCGCGCACCTCCGCGTCACCACCCTGCTCTGCGGCCATGGCTGCGTAATCTACACCTACGCTGACTGGGGCCGCCACGGCGCACGAGAGGCAACCTGCCACTACATTGAGTTTGCCCGCCACATGCTGGATATCAGTGGTAAACTCTGATATCGCAGCCAGCTGTCTCTGCTGCCGGCCTGACCACGGTTCGGAAACCTTGGCCATCGCGAATGTTAGCGGTTTGTGGTCAACGATCGCGGTGAAAGAGCGTCCTTCCAGCCAGAACTGAAAGTGGCGGATGGCCAAATGGAGACCCAGCAACTCCCTGTCGAACGCGCTGTATTTACGTTCGCTATCGTGCAAGGTCCTGCTGAAAAAGGCTAGTGGCTGCCAAACCCCAGCTACATGTTGCTCCACGACCGCCCCTATGGCCACCTCTGATGCGTCAGTGGTGAGCGCTATGCGGGCCGTTGGGTCTGGGTGTGCCAACAACGCAGCCTTTGCCAAGGCTGCTTTCACCTCCAAGAATGCTTGGTCCCGCTCCGGGGACCACTCGACCTTATCCGCGGGTTTCTTTTTTTTGAGCGCGGCATACACCGGCTACATGAGTTGCGCCGCGAGGGGGAGAAAACAGTTATAAAAATTCACCATTCCCAAAAACTCCTGCAACGCCCTGACCGTCTGCGGCCGGGGAAAATCTGCCACCGCGCGCACTTTGTCAGGAAGCGGAACTGCTCCTTCGGGGGAGACGCGGTGTCCTAAAAAATCGATCTGCGCCACCCCAAACTGACACTTCGCTGGGTTGATTATTAATCCGTGATCTCCCAACCTTCGGAAAACTGTGGCCAGGTGTTTTTCGTGTTCGTCTTCGGATGTGCTGGCTACTAAAATATCGTCCAAGTAGACGAACACGAAAGGGAGATCGTGAAGCACCGCATCCATCATGCGTTGGAACGTCTGAGCAGCCCCTTTAAGTCCGAATGGCATGCGTAAAAACTCGAATAGGCCAAACGGAGTTATTACCGCTGTTTTGGGTGTACTGGGAGCGTACTGGGCGCTACCTCAGCACGTACTGGGACTTGGTGGTAACCGGGGACCAAGTCTATTTTAGAAAAAACGTGCGCCCCTGCCAAATGAACGGAAAAATCTTGGATATGCTGGATTGGGCAGCGGTCTTGCGCTGTAGCATTGTTTAACCTGCGGAAATCCCCGCAAGGTCGCCATGATCCGTCTGCTTTCGGGACCATGTGTAGTGGGGAAGCCCACGGACTGTTTGAACGCCTGATAATGCTCAACCTCTCCTGGTTGGCGAACTCCTCGCGCGCTATGCCCAGTTTAACTGCGTCCAAGCGCCGAGCTTTTGCAAAAACGGGCGGTCCGGTAGTGGTAATAAAATGCTCCACCCCGTGTTTAGCGACTGTTGCCGAAAATGTGGGGACCGTGAGTGCTGGGAACTGAGTGAGCAGTGTGTGGAACTTACCGCTTGCAGCTGTGACGTTGGTTTGTGCTGTTGGCGGGGCCACTCGCGCTGTACAGGGGATAGAATCAAAAGAAAGTGCATTAACCAGGCGCCTGTTAGCGAGATCAACCAACAAACCATGTGAGCACAAAAAATCAGCCCCCAACATATTGAAATTTACTGCTGCTACGACAAAAGTCCACTCAAATATACGGCCGTGTAGAGACAGAAGCAGAGTCTTCTCACCAAAGGTCTTAATCTCCGAGCCGTTCGCTGCTGTCACCCGGGGACCTCCGGAACCAGCTAGTCTGTCCGCGTAGGAAGGTGTGATGAAACTCAACTGGGAGCTTGTGTCGACGAGGAACTGCCTCCCCGAGCGTGCGTCCGACAAGTAGAGCAGCTTGTTCTCCTCCCCGAGGGCCGTGGCTGCTACCGACCCCCGGTCTTGGCGTTTCCCGAACGCCCGAACTGGCACGGTGGTACACATTTGCGTGCCCTCTCTGCGAAGTGGCGATGGTAGAAACAAAGGACGTCCGATCTGCGTTCCCTGGCACTTGCCACCGCCGTCATCGTTGAGTCTGGTACCGCTGCCTCTGGCCTCCTGTCGTCTCCGGTCGTCGCGCCGAGTTCCGCTGCCGCGGCCGTGGCTATGCGCCGCTTGGTGGCGTTGACAATCCGCTGCGCCTCTCGGCCCAGCGCGCGGTAGTCCCGTTGGGCCAACAGTGGCGAACTGGCCAGGGTTGCTCTCCCTGCTGACGGTAGAGTCCTGAGGAAGAGGTGGGTGAAAATGAAGTGATCATCGTCAGAGTCTTTCAACCTCAACAACTTCTCCATCAGGTTCGTGGGCATGTCATTTTCCAACTCCGTCAGCGCAAGGAGCCTCTCTGCTCGCTCCTCCACCGAGGGGGTGAATTGCTGGATGAGTGCAGCCTTCAACGTACCGTATTTGTCGCTGTCCGGTGGCTGGTCGATCAGGCTCTCCACATGCTGGGCCGTGTTGTTGTCCAGCTTTGCGACTATGTGGTAGAATTTTGTGGCATCTACCGATATCCCCCGGAGGTTGAACTGCGCCTCAACCGCGTTGAACCAGGAGCGCAGATTGTTCTGCCAGAAATCCGGTAGCTGGACTGTAGCGGCATTGGCTTGGCTGGGGGCTCCTGACGAGGCTGGCCCGGGGGAATTCTCCTCTTGCATGATACGTCTTGGGTCACCAGTGTGGAAATGTGAGAATGACGAGGCAGAGTTCTCTCTCAAGTCAGCTTTATTCACATCTCCAACATCTCAAAGCAGAAAAGAGAGCCACACAGGGAACTCTTGTCCTTAAAAACAGTACTCTTACAGTTCACAAGTCACATGTCTCACAGACCACGTTGCATCATAAGGACAGTAACAATGCATCCTCTTTCCATGATATAACCCCCACTGTCTACAATGCAACCCCTCTTTAATCCTTTAATTATACCCCCACAGTCTCAAGCCTTGCATACCAAAGCTAACACTCTTGCAGCTTCCTGTAATCACCAAGGAAGCTCTGACTTTGTTCTGATCTAAAATGTGAGTCACAAAGTATGTGTGTCCACCACAAGTACATGTAAATTGAATGTTACATCATCATTGTTCAAAATTCAGAGAATTTCAAGAAATAAAAAAGAATTTTGCATTCTATAAAGCGAAAATACCCGTACATGTAAACAAAAACGTAACAAAACATGTGGCCATAGTTCAAAAAGTTGACCTGATTGAGCAAAACCAATGTGATTTTTGGATTCAGCACATCAAAATTATCCTAACTCAGCTAAAAAAAAACTTAGACAATAAATTTGGTGTTGACCAGTGTAATAATTGTAACAGAATTTTTATGGGGCTGTACAGTGTGATATATATACTGCTCACAAAAAGTTAGGGATATTTGGCTTTCGGATGAAATTTATGGAAAATGTAAAGTTCATGCTACAGTGATATTATATCATGAAAGTAGGGCATTTAAGTAGAAGCATGCAATGGTGGTTTCCTCATAGGGGTGTGCCATATCGCATCGTTCACGATAATACCAGTATGAATTTTGATATTGGTGTAAAAATTAATATTGTGATATTTGGGGTCTGTTACGGTGCCAACGGAAGTTACATGTTGTCATAGAAATGGGAAAACAAACTTGGTGCAGGAAGTGGTGCTCTGTGCTTGGAATGCCTCCGTCTGGTTGTGAGGAAGCAATTTAGTTTTAAGGTCGTTTCAGACTGCTGCCATCTTTAAAAAAAAACAATGCAGTGATGTCAATGACATCTCATGCTGTTCAGAAATCTTGTCTGCTGAGGCATGGCATTCTACTCTTCTTGAAGGGCGGCCCTCAGGCCGTTGAGGTAGTGGGGTGCAGGGTTACGAGCCTCTACACGGTGACTCAGCTGATCCCATAGGTTTTCTATGGGATTCAGGTCTGGAGAAAGTGCAGGCCACTCCATTTGAGGTACCCCAGCCTCCAGCAGCCGTTCCCTAATGATGCAACCTCGACGAGCTGTAGTATTAGTAGTAGTGTCTACCCCACCAGCCTCACCCGCAGAGCCATCAACATCACAGGCGACACCTCCCATCCCCTACACTCCCTCTTCAGCCCCCTGCCCTCGGGGAAAAGGTACCGTAGCCTCCGGGCCCACTCCACAAGACTGCTGAACAGCTTCGTTCATCAGGCCATCAGGACCCTGAACTCTGTTCACCCCCCACCCCCACCCCCAGACGGTAACACCTGCACAATAACTACCTCAGATGTTGGCACAGAAAGATTGACACACCAGCAATAATACTGTTGGTCTGTTGTACTTTTGCTGCTATATGTCTCTGCACATTAACCGCAACCATTTGCGCAAATGCCATATCGGCTGCTGTCTGTATATCACTGCAATACTGATCATGTGTAATCATATCTGTCACTATCTGCACCTACACTACTGCATTGAAATGCACTATGGGTATTCATCTCTAGCTGTCTGAATATAGGATTGCTGGGTTTATTACCACTAATCCTTTACCCAAACTAATCCTTTACCTCTATGGAGGTCAGAGTCCTTCTGGCTGCCATTGGCACCAAAGCATGCATCACTGCATATAGACTGTACATAGACTGCTGCTGTCGCTGTTTGTTCTTGTTTTTCTTTTTTTTAATCCAGCCTAACTCCTTTCTTTTTATAAAATGCACACCCATATGGAGAGAGAAAAACACCATTTTAATTCTCCTGTATGTCCTGCACGTATAGTAGTATTGAAAATAAAATCTTTGAATCCTTGAATACCATTGTCGGCCATGAAGATGAAATTAGGCCTGTGTTGTTCATGCAGGGGCACACTGACTGGATTAATGATGTTATTCAAGTAGTATCGGCTTTTCACTGTACCATTCACAAGGTGTAGGGCAATTCTGTATGCAACATGGCGACAACAGTGACTGATGCATAGCGCTCTCCTTGATTTCTCCAACATTGCTGGAGGCCATCATTTCTGCTCAACATAAAACAACTTTCATCAGAGAACAGCAATGAGGCCCACTGGTCCCTTGTCCAACTGAAATGTTCCCTAGCCCATGCAAGACGATGATGCATGTGCCTGATGGTGTGGTCACTTACCCTTACAGGTCATCTAGCACACAGACCACACTGATGTAAACGGTTTCGAATGGTCTGACATGACACTTTGGTGCCTCTCACCTCTGTTAAATGTGCCTGGAGTTGAGTGGCATTCATAATCTGGTTCGACAGCCACTGTTCACAATGAAGCGGTCATCAGCATGGGATGTGGCAAAAGGACATCCACTTCTATGTCTTTCCTAACTCTTCCAGTCTCTCTGTTGCAACCTATTGATGACACTCTGTGACACTCTAAGCTCAGTGGCCACTTCCTTCTGAGAACATCCTGTTTGAAGCCTCGCAATGGCGAGGTACTGTTGATCAATTGTTAGGTGTCGTCTTGGTCTCATGATGTCAAAATGTGAACCGCATGATAGAGGACCTGAATCCCATAGAAAACCTATGGGATCAGCTGATTCGCCATGTAGAGGCTTGTAACCCTGTACCCCACAACCTCAATGAACTGAGGGCCACCCTTCAAGAAGAGTGGAATGCCATCCATCAGTAGACAATAAGTCAGCTTGTGAACAGCATGAGATGTCGTTGTCAAGCTGTAATTGATGCTCAAGGGCACATGACAAGTTATTGAGACATTGACATTTTTTGTTGTGGTATACCCACCACTGTTGTTGACTTTTGTTTCAATAAATTGTTTGAGATGAGGAAATCACCACTGCATGCTTCTACTTAAATGCCATACTTTCATGATATAATATCACTGTAGCTTGAACTTTTTATATTTTTCCATAAATTTCACCTGAAAGCCAAATATCCCTAACTTTCTGTGAGCAGTGTATATAATGACTTTCATTTTTAATTGAATTACTAAAATAAATCAACTTTTTGATGACCTTCTAATTTATTCAGATGCACCTGTAAAAAGGCATTACAGATAAATAAAAGTACTTGGGCTTGGATTAATGAACTATATTTTCTGCCACTTTTCTTTAGTTTGAGATCAAAAATACATTGATCATCTAAACTGCCATAGATTAGGGTGCATTTTATGCATCTTGTGGTTCATCGGGCAGTTATTAGTGAGGTCTTCTCAAAGCAACACACCTATCCAAGTGACTTTCCAATTGCAGTTAGTTTCCCTGAGGGGACGGACACCTCTCTGCACTGCTGCTGCTTGCTGAGTTTCATTTTAGGTCAGTCATTATCAAAGAGGTTTTCCTGGGTAAACAAGAACTCCTCACAGATCTCTTCTCAGACTCGCAACTGAATACAAGAAACAAAGCAACGTGACAACCAACACAGCTCTGCCAGTTCAAGCTACATGGAGATACTAACAGCGTGTGTTATGTGTGGCTCAAGGTTAAAAACTTATGGTCTTAGTCCAGTTATTAGAAACCATTAAACTGATATGACTTTGACTATAAAAAAAAAAAAAAAAAATCCTGTCCTAACAGTTTTGTTTGTTTTTCCACCGTCTTGCAGATGAACCAGCATCGACACAGGCGGGCGATCTGTACCAGTTTCTTCTGCTATCTCCTCCTACAGTTTTCAAGCTAGAACTTTTTCATTTCACACAGTGATTGTACATGTGTTGAAGATGTGCATATTATTAGAATCTTGATTTTGGCTCATTTGCAGGTGTTAGAACGTTGTCATTTTTTCAGTTAAATTTCAATAGAGGCTACATAGTTTGTCCAGCTAGCTCCTCTTCTAGTTTTCAAGCTTGGACATTTTCATTTCACACGTTTGTACATGTATTAAAGATGTGCATATTGCAATTAAATTGTTATTAGCTCTCCCACAGATCTAGAGTATATTGATTATTGGATTTATAATCCTTTTTTGTTATTGGTGTGCTATTCCTGCACTATCGATAATGGCTGGCATATACAATCATCTGAAAAAATTTGGACACCCCTTTAAATATTCAGTTCTTTTTTAAGAAATGTTCACATATCTATGTCTAATCTTGTTTTTATTTGCATTTTTTAAAATTTATTTTAGCAATTTTAAGTGGGAATTAATGTGGGGATGTCCTAAAAAAGATGGGGGGTGTCCTAATTTATTCCTCACTATTTGTTTAGAATTACATTTTACAGAAAATTTGAAAAGTTTTTAATTCATTTTTAATTTAGTTGCATTACGGAATTCTCAGTATTTTTAACGTTGATATTAAATATCCATATGTCCAAATATGTTTAAAAAAAACCCACAGGCTTATACAGGGTGTCCTAATTTTTTCACGACTGTATAACATGATGTACCTTGTGTGGTGCTTTTGTGATATTTTATGGTCTGTAAACTCAAACAAGTCAATTTTCTATAGACATATTCTATCCATTCCCTCTAGACACCCATTTTCCAGCAAAATCATCTACCAACGTTTGACCATATATTTCATTCATGAGCATTATTTTAGCTTATTGTAGTTTATTATACTCTGGACTGGACGCCTTCTCCTTAGTTACTGCCAGCAGACTTGGCCATTCAGTCATTCAAGACCATTTCTGTGCTTATTCCACCCCAGGGACTGGTCATGTGACCATCACACCACACACCCCGTCTCTGATAATGCTTTATTTGGGTTTTAGAACTGAAGCATTTAGCTAGTGTTTGTTAGAATGTTAGCTTAGTTTGACAACTGAACCTAAAGCTAATGGTAATCTCAAACATGGTGTTGCCTGCAACACAGATGTTGAGGGAAACGACTGAAGAGCGACAGTGGTGTGAACAGGGGATCACTGGCATTTAAAGGGGTCATTGACTGAAAATTTGTGGTTTTGTAAGTTTTAAGCTTCTGAAAAGTGTCTATTTGTCACATAATTATAAAAAATATCAAAATGTCCATTTCTCTTAAAAAACATACAGCCTTTATTATATAACTCTTTATTCCAAAAAGCAAAATTAATAGTTCTGCATTTGCCAAAGGATGTCACTTGCTTAGTAAACCCAGCCCAGTACCATCCTTGATACCAGCCCACTGCTCTGTTATTGGCCAACCTAGCTGTCTGTCATTGAGCTAAGACGTTTTCTGACCAAGCCAGGTTCATGTTATTTTCTATAGATTTCAGTGACCCCAATAAACACCCGTTTCCACCTGGCTCACTAATCCAGTCAATAACATCTTGTGTCGTTCTGAGTCATTAAGACATGGGTGTCATGTGCTGGCGAGCGCTCGCCACCTCCTTCCCATTCACCTGTCTCCTCATCAGACGCACCTGCTGTTTCCTGCTGGGCCAGCATTTATAAGGAAGCGCTCTTCGGTGATTCAACGCTGGCTCGTTTGGGTATACTGCGCTAAAGCAGACAGCTCATTAAGTAAGCGGTTGTGTTGTGAGTGATCCTACCTTACACTTGTTCTCCCTTCCATCTCTTCCAGGTTGCTGCCAACGTAGCGGTGTGTCTTCAGGGATTTGGTGCGCTCGCCAGCCTGTTGCTCCTCCACCACGCAGCTCATCAACTCCACCCGGTCAGACTCCACGACTCATTCCCCAACCGGCAGTTCCGACCTGCTGGTTCCTCTCCTTCGCTGGGTTCTGTGCCAGTCATTCCTCTCCTCCCACGTAAGTGGTATTAATTAGATTTCCTTCTTTCCCCTCCATTCCTCTGTAATCAGCCTCGTCTCATCCTCTGCAGGTTTGCTGGTCCTCTGGCGAGTGACTAACTTTTCCCTCAAGTTTGCGGTTTTGAAAATTCAATAAAAGGGTCAAACATTCTCTGTGTGTGCTCTTTTGGTGATTGCACTTTGCACTCAGGTTGCTTGTCCGGTCAATATGACAATGGGAGCTGTTAAAATGTGGAATAAAGTGCAATCAATGACCCCTTTAAAGCAATATGTGGCAAAACAGCCTATTTTGAGAGCTCCTTCTCTGTTTGTAAAATGTTACTTCAGTAATTTAACCCTGAGGTATTCTGAGCAAACATGTCAGACATAACATCTGGTAGCTATGGCAACATGTGGAACGGAAGCATAATAGGGGCTTTTCAGTATTATTCTGTTCAGTTGTTTTTTTAATGAAGTTAACAAATAAATGCATTTTGTTATGTCTGTAATAATGGTTGGAGTCGGTCTTATGCAGTATACTAACTGAACCTTTATTATGAGAACACAGAACTATATACAGTCTGGCCGTAGCCAGCCTGATGTCACACCCAGGGGGGTCCGGCAAGCCCCAAGGGCCACACACATACACACAATATTCTCTCCCCCTTTAGAAAGTCCAAAACCACACACACAATCGAGACTTTCCCCAATTTAGGACCCGAATCATGCACTAAGGGAAATAATAGTGAACAGTGAACTATAATGGCTTAACACATTCACTCAAAAACAACTAAAAACTAGGGGAGACGGGTGAACTGTCGTCCTACCCCTACACGACCAGACGGATTATTCTGCTACCAATACTAAATAAAAGAAAGTCCATTGATAAACTCAAATTACTACTGTGTTCCTGAACTAAACAATAATACATAAAATTAATCCCCAACAACACACATCCATATGTGCATTACACTTGCATCAAACACTTATTCAGAAAACATGCACATATGAATATATTATTTACACCATATAAACATATTTATATTAAAACCATTTAGGTTATCCCACTGTCCTCAGGCAGCCAAGGGTAAAACCGGCTCGGGGTCTCAGGGCAGCCCCACGGCATGCGTGCCCCTGGCCGCCACCTACCCCCAGGATCGAAACCAATCTCCCCGGTGAGAATGTCCCTTCCCCTCACCCTTGACCACTTCTCTCGTTTGGACCCACAGTGCTGCTACCCGGCACACAGTCCCTCCGTGCCTGTCGGTCTGCTCCTGACCACCTTCAACACCGCTGTAGCTGTCGCCGTTGTAACCCCAAACACTCTGGCCCCCTGTGGCTGAACTCTGGGGAAAACCAAAACTCACTTGTCGGCGCCGCTCCTTGACCCAGGCGCCTTGCCGCTCCTCCCGGCACCCTCGTCCAAGGTGCTCCGCTATGCTGTCTCTGTGTCCGGCTGTTGCTGCTGCTTCCCAGGACTTTCAGCATCACCCTTGTCGGTGTCACTCGTTGACCCAGGTGCCTTGATGCTGTGCCCAGCACCGTCGTCCAAGGTACTCCACTGTGCTGTCTCTGTGCCCGGCTGTCGCTGCTTCGACTCCCGCGTGCTGAGCTCCTCAGCTGGCTTGCCATCTTCAGTGACCAGGGGCTCCCCCACTTGTGGCCCTGGTTCTACCTTGAAGTCTTGCTGGTAGCTCGTAGTTTGATTTTGGCGTGCAACTAGCTTCATGGCTAACTTCCCCATAGACTCTGACTGAGCCGGTAGCTTCCCCGAGTTAGCTAGCTTAGCTTCATTTGGTACCAACAACTCCATTACCCGCAGTTTCGTGGTCCTCATATGTTCGGCAAAATATTCGGCCAGCTGCCCGATAGCATCCTCATAAGACTCTGTTTCTCCCAACATACAGAGAATTTTCTGACCTTCTTTGCAGAGATGGTGGGCCAGAAGTCCTCGTCTTCGTACTCTGTCGAATCTACTTAAGCCCAGTGCCGCGATGGAACCTTCGAACATGACCAGCCAGTTCGGCCACAGGATTGCTGGCTGTCCCGGATCTTCCAGAAATGGTAGTAGTGGTGGAGGTAGCCCATATGGCCCCATAGTTTCTCTTTGTTGCCAAAATGTTCTGTCTGTAATAATGGTTGGAGTCGGTCTTATGCCATGCAGCAAACTGAACCTTTATTATGAGAACACATAATAAAGCCTGACATCACACCCAGGGTGGGTACGGCAAGCCCTGAGGGCCACACACATACACACAACATACAGTATTTGTCTTTTTATATATATATATTGTAACGTCAGGGCTGTGATAAGGGGGCGGGGATTCTCCTGGCATGCTTGCGCCACGGAGGATTCAACGACTGTTGTTATTCGTGTGTTCTAAATGTTATTGCTGTGCCATTATAACGGCACAGCAGTGTTATAAGGCCAGTTAGCATTGTTTCTCTGTATGTGACCGATCATGTGCTTATGTCACCATAAGTGAGATGGGGGTCTGTGTAAATGACCTCCCCTCTGTTCTGTGTTGTGAGTGTGTATAAATAAAGCCTGTTTTGTCACAGTAATCTTTCCTTATTGCGCGAACGCCTTACAACGTCACACTGGTGTCAGATGTGGGATCATGGAGCAGATGGAAGCCAGAATAACAGCGGAGATTCAGCAGCTTGAGCGGTTCATCGCTTAGCTGGGGATGGACAACAGAGCTGATAGATCGACCCCCAGAGCTGCTCGCCGGGATGAATGGAGCAGCGGACCCGACAGGACCAGCACCGGGACCGCCTTCTGCCTTTCTCAAGGCAGAACGGGCTAAACAGGGATAACCAACCCCGCTTCCCGCCCTTTTCAGGGCAGGACAGGCCGGCGATTCCACTATGACCGGGGGTGGCGACCAATCCGCCAACGGGCCAAACTTCCCCGCTTTGACGGCGAAACCCTGCTGGATGACTGTCTGGTCCAGGTCAAGCTGGCTGCTGCGCTAAATGGCTGGACACCTGAAGAGACCACCGTGCAGGTCGCGCTGGCCCTGGAGGGAAGGGCTATCCGCACGCTGTCCGACCTCTGGCCCAAGGAATGTCGCAGCTGGCCAGCGCTACAAGGAGTGCTCCAGAGGCAGTTTGGGAGAGCAGCCAACATTGAGCACACCCAGGAACAGCTGGCCAACCCCCGGCAAGGCAGCCGAGAGAGCCTGGGAGCCTATGCAGTGGACATACGGTTGCTGACGCGATGTGGCTACCCGGATTTCGAGCCAGAAGCGGTGGAGAAGCTTGCCCTCCATCACTTCATCCGGGGGTCCGCCCAACCCAGCTCCAGAACCACGTCCGGAATCATGCCATGAGCAGCTGGGAGATGGCTGTGGCAGAAGCAGAATGGGCGGGACCGTTAATGGATTATGCAGCTGATGTGTCTGTGCAGAGGCAGAGAGCCTTCCAGGCCAATGCTGAGAGCGAGGAGGAGGAGAAACTGCGCCGGACCACAGCGGTGCAGCCAGGGAGAAGACAGCAACTGTGGCGCGAGGAAGGGTGCTTCCACTGGTGGGAGCCAGGACACATCGCACGGTACTGCCTGGCACCCACCCCGTGACAAATCGGGCCCTCACAAACTTTAAACTAGAGCGAGGTGGTATGGACGGGGACCTGCCACCTCCCACAGACATTTTCCCTGACAAACTGTCACCACATTTGGGCTGAATTGGACACTCGCTAGGGATGTACCTACAGTGCAGCCTGGACAACACGCCGATCCGGGCCCTGATTGACACTGGGTCTACCATCTCCCTGGTCCGACCTGGAGTGCTGCCCTGTACGGACGACACAGAACCACAGGGGTGGGAACCCACCGGGTGTTAGAACCGGGAGCGCGAGAAGTTCTTGTGGTGGGGGTGGCCGGCCAGAACACAAACCACCCGTTCTGGCTGGCTGACATTCAAGACCCCTGCATTACTGGACTCGATCTGCTCGCAGCATGGGGCACAACAATTGACACCGCCAGATCGTCCCTCCTGCTGGGGGCTCGGACCATCACGCTCTGCAGCAGGACCCAGAGGAGGAACCCGAGGGCCTGCGTAATCGAGGAGCCACCAGAACGGACCAAACTGGGCAGGTCGCCGCCAGAACTGAACACAGTGGCGCCACCAGCACGAGCAGAGGGAACACAATCACCGATAGAGACAGCAAGGGTGAGGGCCACAGCGGAGTGGGTCAGTGTGTCAGAAACACAGCAGGCGGTCGAGGAATTGTTCCAGCAGAGCTGCAGCGGACTAGAATTGGGACAGAGACGCCAGCTATGGGAGCTGTTGGACTGCTACATTGACGTCTTCGCTGCCAAGGATGAGGAGCGCACCCAAACCAGCTTGGTGCAGCACCAGATTGACACCAGTAAGACCAGGCCGATCTGGCAACGCCCCCGCCGTCTGTCTTTTTCAAGGCGGGCGGTGGCAGGACAAAAAATACGGGAAATGCTGGAGGCAGATGTTATTGAGCCCTCCAGCAGCCCCTGGGCGGCACCGGTGGTTCTGGCTAAGAAGAAGGACGGTTCGTGGCGGTCCTGTGTGGATTACCGGCACCTGAATGATGTCACCCGCAAGGATTCCTACCTTCTGCCCCGCATCGATGAAGCGCTGGATTACATCACCACCTCCAGCTGGTTCAGCTCGCTGGACCTCTGCAGCAGCTATTGGCAGGTAGAGCTGTCACCGGAGGCCCACCAGAAAACAGCCTTCTCCATCGGGCAGGGACTGTGGCAGTTCAAGGTGATGCTGTTTGGGCGTTGCAACGCCCCGGCCCTGGCCACCTTAGAACGTCTGATGGAGCGAGTGTTGGCTCACGTGCCCCAGAGTCACTGCATTGTTTACCTGGATGACCTGCTGGTTCATGCAGCTGACTTTGATGGCGCCCTGTCCAACCTCTGGGAAGTATTAGACGTCATCCGACAGGCCGGGCTGCAGCTGCAACCGCGGAAATGCCACTTATTTCAGCGAGAAACCATATTCCTGGGACACGCCATCAGCACAGCGAGAGTCGCCACCGATCCAGAGAAAGTGGCAGCGATGAAAAACTGGCCAGTGCCGTGGGACTTGGGAGAGCTACAGAGTTTTCTCGGACTGGCCTCCTATTATAAGAGATTTGTGAAGGACTTCGCCACCATCGCCAACCCGCTGCATCAGCTGACACAGAAGGGCCGCACATTTTAGTGGAGTGAGAACTGTGCTGCTGCTTTTTCCCGGCTTCGCTCGGTGCTCATCGGAGCCCCCATCCTGCAGTATCCTGACCCGAACCGCCCTTTCATCGTGGACATGGATGCCGGCAACCAGGGCATCGAGGTGGTGTTATCCCAGGAGGGAGAACATGAAGAGCAGGCAGTTGCTTTTTTCAGCTGCGCTCTCAGCAGAGCCGAAAGGAATTACTGTGTTACTCGCCTAGAGCTGTTGGCTGTCATCTAGAGGCTTCGTCATTTTCACCTGTATGTGTACAGGGGGAGGTTCCAGCTCAGGATGGATCATGCTTCCGTGACCTGGCTACTGAACTTTAAAGAGCCAGATGGACAGTTGGCGAGATGGCTGGAGGCACTGCAGGATTATGATTTTCAGATTGTGCATCGGGCAGGTTGCCTCCATGCATCTTGGCATCCCTGTGCTGTGAAGGACTGTCGGCACTGCCAGCGGGCAGAGGACCGAGACCAAGCCATCCCACAGGCTGCTGCTCTCCGGACCGCTGTGGGCAGGAACAACATAGCGGCGCACAGCTCCTCCTTGGATAATCAGTCAGCTCTCCCCAGCGATGATGTCACGGAGGCCCTCGGCGCAGCAGAGCAAGCACGACAGAGATCCGGTCATGTTCCGGGTTCAGCAGTAGCTGGACGCGGCCCAGCGGCCCACCTGTGAGGCCATGTCCACGCTGGACACAGAGACCAAGGCTCTACATTCCCAGTGGGCCAGCCTCCGCTGTCACAAGGGTGTGGTGTATCGGCAGTGGCAGGCTCCAGCTGGGCAGCGTCACGTCTGGCAGCTACTGGTTCCCCGGCAGCTCCGCCCCAATGTGCTCCAGTTGGTCCACGGAGCAGTGGGGTCGGGCCACTTTGGGGTGACGAAGACTCTGCAGCGTCTTTGGGCCAGGTTCTGCTGGCCTTGATGTCACCAGGACGTAGAGCTCCATGTCCACCACTGCAACACCTGCACGGCTCAGAAAGGGCTGACTCAACAATCCCACGCCCCCTTGCAGCAGTACCCGGTGGGAGCACCGATGAAGCAGGTAGGAGTGGACATTCTGGGCCCTTTCCCGACCACGGACCGGGGGAACTGCTACATGCTGGTCGCAATGGATTACTTCGCCAAATGGCCAGAGACGTATGCGGTCCCTGATCAGGGCGCCGCCACCACAGCATCAAAGCTGGTGGACAAGATGCTTTGTTGGTTCAGTGCACCGGAGGAGCTGCACAGTGATCAGGGACGGAACTTTGAGGCAGAGGTCTTCGAGGAGGTCTGCAGGTGGCTGGGCATCTGGAAGACCCAGACCACCCCGCTGCACTCGCAGAGCGATGGCCTGGTCAGGCGTTTCAATCAGACCCTTATCATCCAGCTCACTGTCCTAGTGGACCAGTGACAGCAAGATTGGGACCTGCATTTGCCCTTTGTTCTGTGGGCGTACCAGACGGCAGCACAGGAATCCACCCGGTGCACTCCTGCAGCGCTGATGTTTGGACGCGAGCTGCGCACACTGGTGGATTTGGTACCCCCCCCCCCCCCTTCCCGGAGCCGGAGGTGGAGGGCAAACCAGAGTTGGATTATTTGTTTTGCTCGAAAGAACGTCTCCACACGGTGCATGGACTGGCTCGGGAGGCCCTGGCGGCGGCGGGGAGTCGACAGAAGCAGGCATACGACTCCCGCTGCCAGGGGAGGGACTTTGCACCAGGAGATCGAGTCTGGGTTTTCTGCCCAGAGCGCAAAAGGGGACTGTTGCCAAAATTTGGCAAGTCATAGGTCGAGACTGTGCATGGTCCTACAGAGACTGTCAGATGTAGTGTACAGGGTGAGGCTGCAGAAAAGGAACTGGGTCGTGGTGCTCCACCGTGACCATCTCGCCCCATACCAGCCATCTGCCCCACGAGTGGTCGAGCCGGAGGCTTCATCCTAACCAGATACTCCGGCCGAGGCACAAATGGACAATAACAGGCCTGTGCGTGCTGGTCGCCGACAACGGCAGCCGCCCTGGCACCTGGACGGATTTGTGTTGGACTTTTGAGCTGGACTTTATTATTCTGGGGATAGAAACCAGTCCGGGAGGGACAGTGTAATGTCGGGGCTGTGATAAGGGGGCGGGGACTCTTCTGGCATGCTTGCGCCGCGGAGGATTCAAACACTGTCATTATTTGTGTGTTCTCAGTGTTATTGCTGTGCCATTATAACGCAGCAGTGTTATAAGGCCAGTTAGCGTTGTTTCCCTGTATGTGATCGATCATGTGTTTATGTCGCCAAAAGTGAGACGGGGGTCTGTGTAAATGACCTCCCCTCCGTTCTGTGTTTCGAGAATGTGTATAAATAAAGCCTGTTTCGTCACAGTCATCTCTCCTTATTGTGTGAACCCCTTACAACATCACAATATTTTCCACACAAAATAAAGTAGCTATTAACATTGGGATTTTTTATTTATTTATTTTTTTACATTGGATAGTAAGATTATTGCAAAGGTCTGACTTAAATTAGTAATTGTACAAGGGGGATTTGATTGCTGCCTTAAGATGAAAAAGAAAAGTGATAAATGCTCTTTCGTCCCTCGAATCTGTCTGACGGCATGAAGGTTGCACAAGATCACCGAACAAAAAACGTGTCTCACCTGTGTGGGAACCCAGGAGTGAAGTTCGTTTTTACTTGCTTAAAGTTAAGTGCCACTCGGAGGGCTGTGGCAGAACCGGCACAGAGTTCGTAGGTCCAGTGTGACCACAGAATGGCGCCGCGGCCAGCAGCCGCCAAGCTGGGCTCTTTTCAAGGAAGAATGTGACCATCTCTACGGGAGGAACCCGAAAAGGAAAATGGCACTGGACAGCCAGCTGGAGAGGACACTGGTAGGTTCCCTCAGAGACGAAATAGTGACAGGTGGTGTGGACATTTTCTCATCACTGCTGCACACAGTTTTAAATGTCCAACCTAAATAAAACCTGCTGATGAGCTTGATGCTGTCTTTAAGATATTGTCTAGATGTTGGTTGATAATCATTTCTGATCTAATGCCAGTGTGCGCCCAGCGCGCTTCCCCACGTGCTGACAAGCTGTCAGCAGTCTACTCCGATTTAATGCCGGCTCCCACAAAGACATCTTGCCAATGTGCAAACGCTTCACATAAGACGTTTTCACAACGTAATTTGAATAAATTGGGCCAACGTTGACATAACGTTCGGCTCAGGAGAGGCACACACACAGGCTCAGAGTAGTTCAAACTGTTTATTAACAACAGGGATGTATGGGTGTGTGTCTGCGGAATGTTAATGTGTTGGTGGTGGCGTCTGCTTCGGGCACAGAGGCAGGAGACCGTTCAGCCGGCAACCCTATGGGAGAGAACAGACACAGGGTGATGGGCACACACCAACACAGGAGGAGAATAGGCGAGGGAGAGAAGCTTACTTGTATGGGACAGATGACTGGCACTTCAAGGACGGGACCCCGGGAGACAGCCACCTGCAGGACTCGGTGCAGCAGCGAGGAGGGATGAAGGACGGAATTGTCCGCCGCCGAGGAATCCACCTGTGCACAGGGGAGCAGACTGGAAAGATGAGGTAAGTGATCTTCTTACCGCTTAGCGTGGTGCTGAAGAAAGAGTAATTGCTTCTCATGGAAGGGAGATGAAGTCTAACGGCTCCAGGCCGAAGCTCAGGGCGAGGCGGCTTATATTCCCCGCCGCTGATGGTTGACAGGTGTGTGAGCAGGTGGCGCCGCTGATGAGCGGCGCGGCGTGACAGTACTCCCCCCTCTAGCAGCGCCTCCTGGCGATGGCTTCTCAGGGTGCGCTCGGTGGAAGTCGGCGATGAGCGATGGGTCCAACACGAACGACGGGGGCATCCACTGTCGATGCTCGGGCCCATAGCCCTCCCAGTCCACCAAGTACTGCAACCCGCGACCCCGGCGCCGGGAGTCTAGGATGGAGGAGACGGACAAGGCAGGATGGCCACCAATCATCCGGGGTGCGGATTGCGCCGCAGGAGGAGGGCAAAGGGGGTCGGTGACTGCCAGCTTCACCTTTGACACGTGGAAGGTGGGATGGATGCGGAGGGAGGGGGGAATAGCCATGCGCACAGCCACCGGGTTGATGATCCGGGTGATGGGGTAGGGACCCATGAAGCGCTGTGCCAGCTTTCTCCTCTCGCCTTTTAGAGTGACGTCCTGGGTGGAAACGTAGACACGTTGCCCAACTCTGTACGCCGGGGCAGGTCTTCTATGCCGGTCCGCCACAGTCCTGTTGCGCTCCGCTGTGCGTAAAAGCGCACTGCGCGCGGCAGCCCAGGTGGAGCGGAACTGCCTGAGATGTGCTTTAACTGAGGGGACAGTCACCTCACTCTCCTGCTCCGGAAACAGCGGGGGGTCGTAACCCAGGGACGCCTTGAAGGAAGACATCCCTGTAGCAGAAGAGCAAGCGGTATTATGAGCATATTCAACCCAGGCAAGATGGTTGCTCCAGGACGTGGGTTTGGATCTGGTCACACAGCGGAGCGCAGCCTCCAGCTCCTGATTGGTCCGCTCACACTGCCCGTTGGATTGGGGGTGATGGCCGGAGGAGAGGCTCACCTTGGCTCCGATGGCGTTGCAGAATGACCTCCAAACCTCAGATGAAAATTGGGGGCCCCGGTCCGAGACCACGTCCACCGGAATCCCGTGCAGCCTGACCACGTGTTGGACAAGGAGGTCCGCCGTCTCCAGGGCAGTAAGGAGGCCTCGCAGGGGGACGAAGTGCACGGCCTTGGAGAAGCGGTCCACGATGGTCAGGATGGTGTCATAGGAGTTGGAGACGGGGAGTCCGGTGACGAAATCCAACGCGATGTGCGACCAGGGCCTGCCAGGGACGGGCAGGGGCTGGAGCAGACCCGCTGGAGGGGCATTTCCCGACTTGCAGGTGGCACAGATTGGGCAAGCCCGGGCGTAGCGGGCTGCGTCCCTCCGCAGGCCTGGCCACCAAAAGGACTGTTGGAGGAGGTCTATCATCCGGGAGGTGCCAGGGTGACAGGTGAGCTTGGAGGTGTGTAGCCAGTGGATGACCTCTCCTCGGACCGCAGATGGCATGAACAGCCTCCCCTCAGGTCCGCCGCCAGGGTCAGGTTCCACCTCCTGTGCCTTCCGGATCTTGCTCTTGATGTCCCACGAGATGGCTCCCACGACGCACGACCTGGGCAGGATGGAGTGGGGCGTCTCCTCCGACTCCACGGGAGTGAACTGCCTAGAGAGGGCGTTAGGCAGGCCGTTCTTAGAGCCAGGCCTGAAGGTGATTGAAAATTGGAACCTGGCGAAGAACAAAGACCAGCGCGCCTGGCGGGCGTTCAGGCGCTTGGCAGATCGTAGATATTCTAAGTTCTTGTGGTCCGTGAGGACCACGAACGGCAGGTTCGCCCCCTCTAGCCAGTGGCGCCACTCCTGCAGGGCGAGTTTGATGGCCAAGAGTTCTCTGTCCCCCACATCGTAGTTCCTCTCCGCCGGGGACAAGCGCCGGGAGAAGAAGGCGCAGGGCCGTTTGGCGCCATCGTCCGGCGACCGCTGGGACAGCACTGCCCCCACTCCCATGTCCGAGGCGTCTACCTCTACGATGCACTGCAGCGCGGGGTCGACCTGGCGAAGGACCCGGGAGGAGGAGAACTCTGCATTCAGCACCTTAAAGGCGGCAGCGACCTCTTCGGTCCACCGGAACAGGACCTTCGGGGACGTGAGGTGGGTCAGTGGTCCAACGATGGAGCTGAAGTTGGGGACAAAGCGGCGGTAGAAATTGGCGAAGCCAACGAACTGTTGCACCTGCTTCCGGGATGCAGGTGTAGGCCATTCCACCACCGCTTTCACCTTCTCTGGGTCTGGGAGCACCTTGTCGTGGGCGATGATGAACCCCAGGAAGGACGTAGTCCTGGCGTAAAATTCACATTTTTCTGCCTTCACGTACAGACGATTCTCCAGCAGTCTTTGGAGGACCCGCCTCACGTGGACCTGGTGCTCGTCCCTGGACTTGGAGAAGATGAGAATATCGTCCAGGTAGACGAACACGAAAAGGCCGATGAAGTCCCGGAGGACGTTATTTATGAGGCGCTGAAAGACGGCAGGAGCGTTGGTCAACCCGAATGGCATTACCAGGTATTCAAAGTGGCCGTTAGGGGTACGGAAGGCTGTCTTCCACTCATCTCCCTCCCGGATCCGGACGAGGTGGTAAGCGCTGCGTAGATCCAGCTTGGTGAACCAGGTCGCCCCCTGGAGGGAGTGGAAGGCAGTGTCCATGAGGGGCAGGGTATAACGGTCCTTCTCCGTGATATCGTTGAGGGCCCGGTAGTCGATACAAGGGCGGAGGGACCCATCCTTTTTTCCCACGAAGAAGAACCCTGCCCCCACGGGTGACGATGATGGGCGGATTATCCCAGCACTTAATGACTCCTTCAGGTATGCGTTCATCGTCTCCTTCTCCGGCGCTGACAGGCTGTAGAGCCCCCTGGCGGAGGTTGATGGCACAGTCATAGGGCCGATGAGGGGGGAGAGACATAGCTTTCGTCTTGCTGAACACCATACCCAGGTCGTGAAATTCCGGAGGCACCAGAGACAGGTCCGGGGGTGCAGCGTCCGTCGCAGGGGGAGGAGCGGACGGACAGCAGGCAGCGGACTGAAGGCAGGTGCCCATGCAGAATGTACTCCATGCCAATACCCCAGCTGATCTCCAATCCAGGACCGGGTTATGAAGACGAAGCCAGGGATACCCCAGGATGACGGGCGACACAGAGTTGGGAAGGACGTAGAAGGTCATCTCCTCCCGGTGGTTTCCCGAGATGATGACTGGTATAGGGATGGTTTGGTGTGACACTCTCCCAAGGGAAGCACGGGAGAGGTTGATTAGGGAGATGGGATTCCTCAGTGCCTGACAGCGGATGCCCAAACGGGTTGCCAGGCTCTGTGAAATGAAGCTGCCTTCTGCGCCTGAATCCACCAGTGCGTGGGTGAGATGCCCAGTGGGGTTGTGGCAGAAACGGATGGGCAGCTTCAATTGAGTGAGTGGATCTAACCGATTGACATCCGCGAGGCCCCCTACAGTGACTCGCGGACCCCGCCGTTTGGCTTTTTGTGGACAAAGCTCCACCGTGTGTTGACTGTCTCCGCAATACATGCAGAGATTCAACTCACGGCGGCGTTGTCTCTCTGCCGGGGAGAGCTTTGTCCAGCCCGTCACCATCGGCTCCGACTCCTCGGGGCACGATGGTGGCGGCGCCGCCAGGGGGCGAACTTGGGGCAGGCGCAGCGAGGCTCCCCGAGGGCGCGAAGTAGACGACTTCCGTCCTGAGGAGCGCTCGCGCAGCCTGTTGTCCAAGCTGATGGCTAGGGAAGTTAGCTCCACTAGCGTTTCAGGGATATCCCGTCCAGCCAGTTCATCCCTCAGATCATCATTGAGGCTGCGGAGGAACAGGCCGCAGAGGGAGCGTTCCTCCCAGCCCAATTCCTCCGCCGCTACCCGGAAGTCGACCGCGTAGTCCGCTGTCGACCGGCTTCCCTGCTGGAGAGCGAGAAGCCGATCAACCTGGACCGTCTCGGTTTGAGAATGGTCAAAGACCTCCAGAAAGCGCCTCACGAATTGGTCGTAGGTGAGGGTGGCATAACTGGGCCTCGCCATTACGGCGTAGGTCCAAGTTAACGCACGCCCCTCCAGAAGATTCCCTATGTAACCAATTTGGCTGTGATCCGAGGGAAAATCTCCGGGCACACGGCGGAACACGGACTCACACTGCATAATGAACCCCCGCGCTCCGCCGAGCTTACCGCTAAAGCGGGCGGGGGTCGGAATCGGTGCGAGCCGAACCGGTGCCACAGGAGCCGGCTGGACGGCCGCTGGAACAGCAGGAGCTGCGCCACCCTGGCGAGCCGGGGGGAACGGCTGTTGGGGGTCCAGGCGGTTCAATCGGTTAGTTAAATTTACTAATTGATTTAGGATCACCTGTTGCTGATAAACAACTTGATCCACTCGAGCCTCGAGGGTGGTAAACCGGTGTGCGAGCCCGCCATCTGCCGAGCCGCTCTGCTGGAGCCGTACTGACATAACGTTCGGCTCAGGAGAGGCACACACACAGGCTCAGAGTAGTTCAAACTGTTTATTAACAACAGGGATGTATGGGTGTGTGTCTGCGGAATGTTAATGTGTTGGTGGTGGCGTCTGCTTCGGGCACAGAGGCAGGAGACCGTTCAGCCGGCAACCCTATGGGAGAGAACAGACACAGGGTGATGGGCACACACCAACACAGGAGGAGAATAGGCGAGGGAGAGAAGCTTACTTGTATGGGACAGATGACTGGCACTTCAAGGACGGGACCCCGGGAGACAGCCACCTGCAGGACTCGGTGCAGCAGCGAGGAGGGATGAAGGACGGAATTGTCCGCCGCCGAGGAATCCACCTGTGCACAGGGGAGCAGACTGGAAAGATGAGGTAAGTGATCTTCTTACCGCTTAGCGTGGTGCTGAAGAAAGAGTAATTGCTTCTCATGGAAGGGAGATGAAGTCTAACGGCTCCAGGCCGAAGCTCAGGGCGAGGCGGCTTATATTCCCCGCCGCTGATGGTTGACAGGTGTGCGAGCAGGTGGCGCCGCTGATGAGCGGCGCGGCGTGACAAACGTTGGCTAGATGTATGTGTGCTGTTGGGGAAGTGGCACACTCTGCTAATTCCAGACACCTAAGCATTTGCCCAAACTGAATAACTGCTCCACCTCATGAATGCTTCTGTAACATGTAACAGTCAAAATGTGGAATTCATCTCTATCCATGTATGCACAACTTCACATCACGCCATGCACTGCTGCCAAGTTGCCAAGGACGTACTTGCAACTTATGAACTCACGTTGCCAAGCTCCACACCTATTAGCCTCTAAACTCTCTTGGGTTCATGTATGAAGAGAATAGTTGCTGTGCAACCAGGCATCGTAAGATTGTTTGCACCAGTTAATAGACGAGAAGCGCTGTGGAAGTCCCTGTACCAGTGTGGCCGTGAGTCTTTTTTCCCCACACATGCAAACTGCATGAACTGCTAACACTGGTACAGGGACTTCCACAGCATTCCTCGTCTATTAACTGGTGCAATCTTACAATGCCTAGTTGCTGTGCAACCATCCTCATTCTTGTTGGTACTCCTTACTCAAGGTTTTCTCTAGAGAAATTAATCGCAGATACTTCTGATGAAGATTATTATTACAGGATGAAAAGCGGACAAAGTGTTTGATTTGACTCTAGAGGAATAAAAATTAACATATTGCTCAATGGGGGCGCAAAGAACATTATTAGTCACAGGAGGTTAAATATGGTCAATTTTACAGATCAAACAAGGAGAGCTGGCAAAGTGGGTTTAGGAAGTAAAGCCTTTTTAAAAAAATGATAAATTCTCTCAAACATAGCTCCTTTGGCAACTTTTTAGAGCAAGACAATTCAGCAGCTGAATCTGTTGGGTCAGCTCTTCTGTTAAACTGGAAACCCAGATTATTCTAACCAAAGGTGACTGCCCCTGCGCCTGCTGCCCCAGCAATTAATGAGATAGGTCTCAGAAGTCACTGAGGCAGATCCCTAGATAGAGCTGTCCACTTTATCTTAGCCTACATGGAAACATTGGAGCACAGACAGTGATTTAGTGCCCAGGCTTCCTAGAAAGGTCAGCGCTTCCTGTACCACACCACAGGACCTCCCCTACTGTATCCACCAAAGAGTAATGGGGGCTGACTCTGCATGCTCCACGGCTAACATTAACATTTTTCTTGTGTGACACGTTTTAGAATTCCTCACACTTAGAGAGCTGTTTTCCTGCAGCCTGACATGACACACTTCTGGAAATGCAGAGTACAGAGGAAACAATTTATCACCTGGAGGTTCATCGTGTTTTCTTTGGCATAGAGAATTCAGTTTGCTGGATGGTTATGATAACCTGGGTTGAATGGGGCTACAGTTCTCTTAGTGACCATAGGGTGTCAATAAAGTCCAAGTTTCCAAAAGTTCCACAAGTGCTTCTAAGTTAAACACGTTTTCTAGTGAAAGAATTGTGGCATCTACGATGGGCAATGTGTTGTCATGGAAATTATGTCATTCACAGTGTATAAAAGAATCAACACATTATTGCCTTTTGTCTATTTTAATTTTGTACAAGAGAGACAACTGGTCACACAGAGCCCACAGCAGTGAGTGAGGAAGTCTACCTAAGTAGAGTGAACACTTATAGAAAAAGGGCTGTGAATCTAGTTGTAGGCCACCATAGTCAGCTTTACTGAAATACAGCTTATGACTTCTAAAAGTAATGAATAGCTGTGAGCAAAAAAAAAGTTAATGTCAAGACCTGATGTGACATAAAATTTAGAAGAACTGAAATTTGGGTTGTGTGTCTCCCGCTCGTTTCAGGTACCCTTCACCTCAAAACATGGAACAGGCAGAGTCAGGTGTGGACGGGGCCTGATACGCGTTGGTGGTTAGGCTTTGTGTTAGGATTAGAGATCTAATCACAGCTGCTGCAAAGCAAATATGAACACCCAGCCATGCCTGGGCAATACGGTGCCACAGTGGTTAGTGCTTCTGCCTTACAGCGATCAAGAGTAGAAGCCTTTCTGTGTGGACTTTGTATGTTTTCCCTGTCCTTACTCCACATTCTGGACTCGAGATGTTAAAAAGCAATATATGAGTCAAGGTCCTTATCCTACTCTTTAAACGGAAATAAAAAAGGACTAGAAAAGTTATTGGCACTCTCAAGGTTAAATATTTAGTAATGCACCCTTTACAAGAAATATATGAAATCAGTCACTTCCTTTAACAATGGCTGAGTTGGTTACACCTCTCTACAGGAATTTTTGGACCACTCTTCTTTTTCTAACTGCTCCAGGTCTCTCAGATTTGAAGGGCTCTTTCTCTCAACTACTGCTTTGAGATCTTTCCACATAGGTAACCTAAGGGATTAGGATCCAGACTCATCACTGGTCACTTCAGAGCTCTACAGTGCTTTGTCTTAAATCATTCCAGGTGTTTCTTGAAGTCTGCTTTGTGTCATTGTCCTCCTGTAATACCCATGACCTCTAATGGACACCCAGCTCTTTGACACTGGGGGCTATCTACCCAAATCTACCAAAGAATTCTTTGGTAGATTTCATAATGCCATATACACTGTCAAGACATCTAGTTCCTGAAGCAGTAAAGCACCCACAAAACATCAATGATTCATGTTTGAATGTAGAAGTCTGATAACCGCTACTAAAACAAGCCCCAATTCCAATGTTCAAAACTTAAATAAAAACAGAATACAATGATATCCAAATTTTTTTCGACCTACATGTAGCTCACAAAAGTGAGTACACCCCTCATATTGTTGTAAATATTTTAACATACCTTTTCATGGGACAACACTGAAGATATGACACTTTGATACAATGTAGTCAGTGTACAGCTTGTATAACTGTAAATTTGCTGTCCCCTCAAAATAACTCAACACACGGCCATTAATGTCTAAACTGCTGGCAACAAAAGTGAGTACACCCCTAAGTGAAAATGTCCAAATTGTGCCCAATTAGACATTTTCCCTCCCTGATTTCATGTGACTCGTTAGTGTTACAAGGGCTCTAGTGTGAATGGGGAGCAGGTGTGTTAAATTTGGTGTTATCGCTCTTACACTCTCTCATATTGGTCACTGGAAGCTCAATATGGCACCTCATTGCAAAGAACTCTTTGAGGATCTGAAAAAAAGAATTGTTGCTCTACATAAAGATGGCCTAGGCTATAAAGAAGATTGCCAACACTCTGAAACTGAGCTGCAGCACGGTGGCCAAGACCATACAGTGGTTTAATCCTTTGAGTGTGACTGTCGCTGAATTGTGACATAACCCCTAGTGGTCAGGAGTGGTAAATATTTTTTGTCAATAAAATAGTTCAGATTTCCAAGGCTATAACTTGAAAGTGGTAAGAGATAATGGCTTACTGTCAATTAGAAAGATGTAAAATATGATCCAAAGTTTCAGATAGGAGTGATTTTATGCATCTTGCATAATGCTACGGCAGCTACTGTATATTGAATTGCATAACTCAGTCAAAAGCGGACTTTGGACATATTTACACAAAGAATGGGTCAGTCTTTTGACACTGTTTTTTGTACAGAGGTACTTTATCATCTTCAAAGTATATGAACAAGAAATCAGTAAATTTAAAAAAAAACAAAGAAATTCGTCACTTACCGGCAGCTAAGGGGACTCACTCGTTGCCGTGGTTGGTGCGTTTTAGTCCATCGTTGTCGTTATTTTGCGTTCTGTTGGTCATTTACACTCTCTACCACATCTACAAAGTCTTATGATTATCCCACATAAATTTCGCTTGTATCCCGTGGCTATTTTCCATGTACAAAGCCGTCTAAGTGACGGTGCATGATGATGGACGGCAGCCATATTAGCTTTCTGGGCTAAAAGGATGAAAACAAGAAAAGGAAATGAGGAGTTCTTCTTCTTTGGTGTATTACGTGTCATCCATTGAGTCCTCCAACGCGTGTCTGCCACCTTCTGAAACTGGCAAATCAGTATAAATCAGTACAAATCCTCACTGCAGCTGGGGATGTCAGAGTGAGATGACAGGTGCAGTGCCGTGCTCTGCCACTAGGGGCACGTGAAATCTCACACTCAAAGAGTTAACAGGACAGGTTCCACTCAGAACAGGCCTGGCCATGGTCGACCAAAGAAGTTGAGTGCACGTGCTCAATGTCATATCCAGTGGTTGTCTTTTGAAAATAGACGTATGAGTGCTGCCAGCATTGCTGCAGAGATTGAAGGGGTGGGGGGGTCAGCCTGTCAGTGCTCAGACCATATGCTGCACACTGCATCAAATTGGTCTGCATGGCTGTTGTCCCAGAAGGAAGCCCCATTTAAAGATGATGCACAAGAAAGCTGGCAAACAGTTTGCTGAAGACAAGCAGACTAAGGACATGGATTACTGGAACCATGTCCGGTGGTCTGATGAGACCATCATAAACTTATTTGATTCAGATGGTGTCAACCGTGTGTGGCGGCAACCAGGTGAGGAGTACAAAGACAAGTGTGCATTGCCTACAGTCAAGCATGGTGGTGAAACTGTCATGGTTTGGAGCTGCATGATTGCTTCCAGCACTGGGGGAACTACAGTTCATTGAGGGCACGATGAATGCCAACATGTACTATGACATACTGAAGCAGCCCTTCAGAAACTGGGCCGCAGGGCAGTATTCCAACATGATAATGACCCCAAACACACCTCCAAGACAACCACTGCCTTGCTAAAGAAACTGAGGGTAAAGGTGATGGGCTGGCCAAGCATGTCTCCAGACCTAAACAATATTGAGCATCTGTGGGGCACCTCAAACGGAAGGTGGAGGAGCGCAAGGTCTCTAACATTCACCAGCTCCGTGATGTCATCATGGAGGATTGGAAGAGGATTCCAGTGGCAACCTGTGAAGCTCTAGTGAACTCCATGCCCAAGAGAGTTAAGGCAGTGCGGGAAAATAATGGTGGCCACACAAAATATTGACACTTTGGGTACAATTTGGACATTTTCACTTAGAGGTGTACTCACTTTTGTTGCCAGCAGTTTAGACATTAATGGCTGTGTGATGAGTTATTTTGAGGGGACAGCAAATTTACACTGTTACACAAGCTGTACCCTGACTATTTTACATTGTATCAAAGTGTCACATCTTCAGTCTTGTCCCATGAAAAGATACAATAAAATATTTACAAAAATGTGAGGGGCATACTCACTTTTGTGAGATACTGTATATCGACTAGCGCCACACATTTCAATTATGCCACACATTTTCAATGGCAGACAGGCACTCTTACTATGAAACAACATTATTGTAACACATGCAGAATGTTGCTTGGCACTGTCTTTCTAAAATAAGCAGCAACATCCTTGAATAAGACTTTGCTTGAATGACAGATTTGTTTATCCCAAACTTGTATATACTCTTCAGCACTGATGGTGCCTTCATAGATGTGTAAGTTACCCATGCCATGGGCACTAACACACCCCCATATCATCACAGATGCTGGCTTTTGAACTTTGCACTGATAAAAATCTGGATGGTCCTTTTCCTCTCTAGCCTGGAAGACACAACCTTCCATGATTTCAGAAAACAACTTGAAATGTGGACTCATCACACCACAGCATACTTTTCCACTTTGCGTTAGTCCATCTCAGATGAGCTCGGGCCCAGAGCAGCCGGTGGCATTTTTGGGTGTTGTTAATTGCTTTCACTTTTCATGGTAGAGTTTTAACTTGTACTTGTAGATGTAGCGCCGAACTGTGCTAACTGATAATGACTTTCCAAAGTGTTCCTGAGTGGTAATATCCTTTACAAAATAATGTTGGGTTTTTAATGCAGTGCCACCTGAGGAATCCAAGGTCATGGGTATTTAATGTTGGTTTCCAGCCTTGGTGCATACGTGCAGAAATTTCTCAAGATTCTCTGAATGTTTTGATGATATTATGGACTGCAGATGATAAAATTCCAAAATTCCTTGCAGTTGTTTGTTGAGAAACGTTGCTGTTAAATTGCTGGAGTATTTGCCTACAAAGCTGTTCACAAAGTGGTGAACCTCGGATAATCCTTGCTTATGAATCAGTGAGCCTTTTGGGGATAAGATAAGATAAGATAAGCCTTTATTAGTCCCACAACGGGGAAATTCCAGGATTGCAACAGCACAGGGATAGCAACACTCAGAGCAACAATCAGAAGGCAAGAAAAAAAAACAAGCAAGCAAGAGTAGCTAATATACATATGTACATATTACTATAAAATATATACGTATATACACACACACACAGACACACAGTGCAGAGCATTGTAGCTGAATGGAATAAATATATGAATATATAAACACACAGTGCAGAGCATTGTAGCTAGATGGAATAAATATGTAAATATATAAACACCCACAGTACGGAGCATTGCAGCTAGGTGGAATAAATATGTAAGTATATAAACACACACAGTGCAGAGCAGTGTAGCTAGATGGAATAAATATATAGATATATAAAAACACAGTGCGGAGCATTGTAGCTAGATGGAATAAATATATAGATATATAAATATGAACACACCCAGTGCTGAGCATTGTAGCTAGATGGAATAAATATGTAAATATACTGTATAAACACACACAGTGCAGAGCATCGTTGCTAGATGGGATGAAACAGCATAACCCTCTACTTAGTTATCCTACATGGTATGATTATGTGCCCATACATATTCTCACCCTCCATAGCGACCGGTATTTTCCTAGTTGTATGCCGGAGGGGACCATTGTGTAAGTCTATTGCATCTTTTGCATTTAAAAACTATTAGTTTGTTACGTCTTTTTGCTATCTCTGCGAGCAGCCCTGCTTAGGTTGTACAGTCTGACAGCCGTTGGTAGGAAGGACCTACGAAACCTCTCGGTTGTGCACCTGGGATGATGTAGTCTGCTGCTAAATGAGCTCCTCAGTGCATTCAGTACGTCCTGCATAGGGTGGAACTCGGACTCCAGCAGAGATGACAGTTTAGCCACCGTCCTTCTCTCTCCTATCTCCTCCACCGGATAAAGGCGCTGCCCCAGGACAGAGCTAGCTTTCTTAATCAGTTTGTTCAGTCTCTTCCTATCGGCTGCTGTAATGCCACTGCCCCAGCAGACCACTCCAAAAGTGATGGCTGAAGCCACCACCGTGTCATAGAATGTCTTCAGCAGCGCCCCTTGTACACCAAAAGACCTGAGTCTCCTCAGCAGGAACAGCCTGCGCTGTCCCTTCTTGTAGAGTGCGTCAGTATTGTGTGACCAGTCTAGTTTATTGTTCAGATGAACACCCAGGTACTTATAGGATGTCACCATCTCAATGTCTGTTCCCTGTATATTTACTGGTGCTGTGAGGGGCTGCCCATGCCTGCGGCAGTCCACCACCAACTCCTTAGTTTTCCTTGCGTTGATCTGGAGGCAGTTCCGATGGCACCAGTCTACGAAGTCCTGGATAAGCCCTCTGTACTCAGCTTCATCTCCATAGGAGATGAGGCCAACGATCGCAGAGTCATCAGAGAACTTCTGTAGATGGCAGTGTGTTGTGTTGTGTGAGAAGTCCGCAGTATAAAGAGTGAACAGGAAGGGAGCCAGCACCGTTCCCTGGGGGGCCCCCGTGCTACTGATGATCGTGTCGGACACACAGTCCCGGGTTCTCACAAACTGAGGCCGGTTCGTGAGGTAGTCCAGGATCCATGATGACAGGTGCTGGTCCACCCCTGCGCGCAGCAGCTTGTCCTTCAGGATCATCGGTTGGATGGTGTTGAAAGCACTGGAGAAGTCAAAGAACATGATCCTCACCATATTCCCGGGCTTCTCCAGGTGGGACAGAGAACGGTGAAGGAGGAAGATCACTGCATCCTCCACCCCAATGCCATGCTGGTAGGCGAACTGGAGTGGATCCATCGCTGGTTCCACCAGGGGGCGGAGGTGAGCAAGGAGCAGTCTCTCCAGGGTCTTCATCAAGTGGGACGTCAAGGCCACCGGTCTGTAGCTGTTCAGGTCTTTGGGGTGGGAAGTTTTTGGTACAGGTACCACACAAGATGTTTTCCACAGCTGTGGTACCCTCCCCAGCTTCAGGCTCAGGTTGAAGATGTACGTCACAATCCCACACAGCTGGTCTGCACAGGACTTGAGGAGCTTTGCGCTGATGCCGTCCGGTCCCGACGCCTTCCTCGCCTTGATCTTCCTCAGCTCCGTCCTCACCTGGGTCCTGGTCAGGGTCAGGATGGGGGGCTGTGTGTTGGGGGTGGGGGGGTGTTGGTGGAGTGGGGAGTGGGCAGCAGGACTTGATTTCTTTAGAGGCAGCAGTGGTTGTTGTGCAGTCAGGGGGGAGGGCGGTTGGTCAAACCTATTGAAAAACAGATTCAGGTTGTTCGCCCACTCCCTGCCCCCCGTGGCCTGGGGGGAGGTATTCTGGAGCCCAGAGATGGTTTTGAGGTTTCTCCAGACCCCGCTGATGTCGCTCTGTTGCAACTTGTCCTCCATCTTCTTCCTGAAGCTGTCCTTGCCTTCTCTGATCTTTCTCCTCAGCTCCCTCTGTACGGACTTCAGCATCTCCCTATTCCCCGACCTGAAGATCCTCTTCTTCTCTCTCAGAAGTGTTTTTATTTCAGGGTTGATCCAGGGTTTGTTGTTTGAGCAACACCGTATGGTCTTGGTGGGAACGGATTTGTCCACACAGAAGCTGAGGTAGCCCGTGAAGGTGTGAATGAGGCCATCGATGTCCTCACCATGTGGATCGCAGAGCTGCTTCCAGGCGGTGGCTTCAAAACAGCCTTTTAGAGTGTCCATTGTCTCCTCAGACCATAACTCCACTGTGCGCATGGCCGGACGTTGTCTGTGCACCAGGGGTTTGTACACCGGCCGGAGATGAACCAAGTTGTGATCCGATCTCCCGAGTGGGGGGAGTTGTAATGAGGTGTACGCCTCCTTAGTGTTTGCGTAGAATAAGTGCAGTGTTTTATTGTCTCTAGTGTGGCATGTGACATACTGGGTGAACGTGGGTAGAATGGGAGACAGTGAAACATGGTTGAAATCGCCTGAGATGAGGAGAAGAGCATCTGGGTGTTCTGTCTGCAGCCTGCTGGTTACTGAATGGATGACGTCACGCGCTGTCCCAGCGTTCGCCGTCGGATTTGCATAAACAACAATGCAGATCACGTGTGAGTGTTCTCTCGGGAGATATGTAAGCCTCATGCTAACAGCTAGCAACTCAATGTCTTTGCTGCAGTGTCGTTGTTTAACAGTGATATGTCCCGGTCTGCACCAGTTGTTGTTAACATACATTATCACTCCACCGCCCCTTGCTTTGCCACTGTCTGGTGTTCGGTCAGCCCGTATCATGTGGAAACCCTCCAGCTCAATGTTAGCATCTGCTGCTAGTTCAGATAGCCACGTCTCAGTAAACAAAAGGAGAGAGCACTCGCGATATGTGCTATCATAACGGCAGATAGCCGCTAGCTCATCTGCCTTTCCCAGTATAGAGCGTACATTTCCCATGACAACAGATGGAAGGGAGGGTCTGTACCTTATATTTTTTGTCCTCCGCCTTACTCCAGCCCGGCAGCCGCGGCGTTTTCGCCTCAGTTCTCTCGGTATGTCGAGTTTTTCCAATGGGACCGGGTGGCGGTTGAATGCTAGCAGCTCTTCCCTGCTGTATCGTATCCTGCTATAAACAGTGGCTCCGTCCACCGGCTCAGGAGACATTTGGGACGATCTGTGTGTCCGTGATATAAATGGAGTAAAAAAAAGGACGGATCAAAAAGAGAGAGGAAGGGAAAAAGACTCGGAATCGAGCCGCTGTTGCAAAAGGCAGCCGACTCGTGTGGCGCCGGGAGAGAAAAAAGAAAAAAATAGGTTCAGTTAATGAATCTGTCGTTATTTGACGTCAAAAACTGCTGGTTTAAAAGTTCTAGACGAGAGTGCTGCCTCTGATTCATGACCGTAGAGAAAAAAATCTTTATGCAAATGAGCTGTAGGGTACCCACGGACAACTCGGCACAACACAGTACAGTATCACATTGGAACACACTGGCACACATGCTCCATGTTCATTCATTCCCCTAAAAAAAATCATATATTAATGCCTAATCTATAGACCAGGATGGATTAAAAAAAAAAACACTAGTGTGTGATCATCATATAATTAAAATGACAGGCGATTATGACTATCACAAGATCCCAATGCATGCTGTTTCCTGAGCTCTGGAGCTGCGTGATGTCAAAACGCGCCACTGAAATATCAGTAAACAATGCACTTCTGATGATACACCTCCTTTTGCCTGGTAAAAAAAGCGGATTCTGATAAAATGCACTATAATAGTAATGTGCATTAGATTGTGCGCCGCCACACCTCTTTAAAATAAGGTCCCTCCTCCAAGCACGTAGTGGGCACACTGTTTACTGATAATTTGATGGCGTGATGCAAGGAGTAAAAAAATAGACAATGCGCTGACAGCCCATTTTCAGTCTGTCTGAAAAGTGTGTGGATGACCGTTTGCATGCATTCAGCTGATTTTTCAGCCCATTCTTACCTGTTTGTTCTTTTTAACATAACTAACTGTGCATCAACTGTGACTGATGTCTTCCTTATTACCAAGCAGCATTACTATTGGGTGCATCTTGGCTCACACATGCGGGATTTGGTCAGCTCAAAACCTGTCTTAAACCATCATGATCACAATTCTCTTTAGCTAATGTGCCTCTTTGCATTAAAGGGATGGGAAGGAGCGCTTTGGATTGGATTATCCAAAACACACCTCTGAATGATTAGACCGGCCTCTTTGCATCATGCGGCGGAGGAAGGTTTGTTTTTACGCCGTTGTGATAAGGAAATGAACTTGGGCATGCCCATAAACTTCACTTCCGCCCTTCAAAGAGAGCAGACGCCTTTTCCTTCTCTCCTGCTCTGACTTATCTCCTCCTTCCCTAACTAACTGGATCCCAGCTCGCTGTCGTCTGTCTGCGTGTCTTTACTGCTGATTATCGAAAGAAATTATGGAATTAATAAGCTGGGCTTTGAACGCAATTGACACTATTTTTTCAACGAGGAAAAGTGCCCCGGGGGAGGTTGTTTGCCCCGCAGGAACGGCTGCTGCGGGCTATTTACGGGAAACAAGTAATTGGAAACTCTTGTGCCTGTCTGATCTTTCCATCGAAGATGTAGAAGATTTGTACATCTTCGTAGTAATGGTGATTGGGATCGTTCTGATTGGATCTGGGATTGTCCTGGTGTACCGAAAATTGATGAAGATGGACACAACCTATCAAAATGCTGGCCAGGCGAGGTTCAACCATCAAATTGATAAAATGGAGAGGACTCTGTTAGCGGCAAATGGAGAACTGTCTAGGAAGGTGGATTACATCATGATTACGCTCAGAGCCGTCCATGAAGGATTCAACGTCCAGCACTGAAGGATTAAGTACTGAATCTGTAAGAGAATATAAAGTTTTTTTTCTCTCTGAGATCAGTACTATTCGACGAAATTGACTTCCCTCACACAAATCCTCCAGATGATCTGCAGCTTTTTGTTTTCAAAACATTGAGCTCACGGCCTTTCGGACAGGCAGCTGCATGGCTCAAGGACAATGCCAGCAGCTAGACAAAACACCTCCTGCCAAAGAGTCCTTGTTGTTCTTAACTGATACAAACACCTACATTCAACATTACACTCATACTGATTCACAAACAGATGATAAAGATGATTCACTCACTGCTCTCTCTGTGTCCTTGTGAACTTTTTTGTCTGCTGACTGTGCATTGAGGGCTTTTTTTTTTCTTGTAATCATAATATTGATCATATATGACCACTATTCTGAAAATCAATGGTTTTTTTGCTCCTTCCTATTGTATTATCCTTTCTTCCCATGCATCCTGTACCCTTCTGTTGACAGGCGCGTTCACAGATGCAGCCGTGTCACCGGAAATGCAGGTCGTTTTCTGTGTCAAGTCAAATCCCTGGTATGTTATCAGTGATCTGTTATCAGTTATCTGTTAATGTACTTGGCAATAAATCTTTTCTGAGTTCTGAGAAAAGAAAAAAAAATGTTGGGTGGATGAAAATGGATGTTGCTTTTATACCCAATCATGACACTCACCTGCTACCAGTTAACCTGTTCACCTGTGGAATGTTGCAAAAAGGTGTTTTTTGGGCATTCCTCAACTTTCCCAGTATTTTGTTGCCTCTGTCCCAGCTTTTTTGGAACGTGTTGCAGGCATCAAGTTCAAAATGAGTTAATAGTTGCAAGAAAAGTTTATCAGTTTGAACATTAAATATTTTGTCTTTGCAGTGTATTCAATTGAATATAAGTTGAAAAGGTTTTGCAAATCATTGTATTGTTTTTATTTATGTTTTACACAACGTCCCAACTTCATTGGAAGTGGGGTTCATAGTAAGGCGAGACTGAAAAATTCAAAGAGTTAAAGGTAGAAATAAAATCTCCATATCAACTTTAAATATCTCTATGGCAAGGCAATTTTGTTAGTATACGTCATAAGAAACCTTCTATGCCTTCAAGCACAATCACCAACAGAAATCTGTCCTTTTATGAGGCAAAACACTAAAGCAGTCAAATCTAATAGATCGACTTTTGTTTAGTAGAGTAAGATGACACAGAGATAATATGGCGTTTAATATGACATCCAGTTTCTGCTGCTCCTCCGCTGCTTCATTGCAGGAGTCTTGTCGTGGCAGCAGGGAGGGTCAGTTCACACCCAGCACGCTCATCAAACCACTCACATTGAACCATAAAACGGGAACAACTCAGGCTTTTAAGAGGAAAATGCTCTCAGGAATGCCATCTATTTAACATAATGACTATGAAACACACACAGATAAATAGGCACACAGTGTTATATGATGGTAATTCTGCAGAGGCTAAACAAGGTTACCCACAGGGTGCTGGTGAGAAACATCTAGATTGCGCCAAGATCATGGTATCACCTAAGGATGCATAATCTACACTGAGAGCACAGATTGTTAATGGCGAAGTCATTACTTTAATTGTTCTAGAGTGTTCACAGACTTTTTAGATGTTCAGATAATCAGCTTATACAGTTAAAAATCAAACAGAAACCAAGAGTTAGCTATGCTATGTGAATAAATGCATTATCTTAACTGCGTGACCTTGAGCCAGCATCAAATGGGGTGTAGCAATTGAGCGCTTCTTTCTTATCTCAATCTTTGATTGATTACCATCGATCTCAGCTGCCTAGTAAATGAGCAGGAGACGCCATTTATTCGTCTTAGGAGGACTCCTGGTCATCTGGAGCGGCCTCCTGGTGAGATCTGACTGAGGAGATAAGGGGGAAGATTGAAAGGATTTTCCTTGAGGGGGTTTAGAAAATCTATTTAATGTCTCCCAGTGCAAACAGAATTCTCATTTTTGTCATTTCTTTTTTTAATTTTGCCAAAATAACCTTTTTATTTGAAAAACAAACAAGTTTTTTTATTGATTTTTCCACGTTATAGCCACTTTATTATATTTTTCAGCAGAAATTGATCTTTTTCTCTTTTTTTATTACTTTTATGTTTGCCAATCCTATCAAAAGGAAAATTACTCAAGAGGCTTTGCTCATTTTACAAAGTAAACGGATTTCAAATCAAGTATGAAAAAAAACAACTGAACATTGCTAAACAAATTAGGTTTCAGTCATTTTGTAAGAGAACTCAAAGTCTAGTTACACAAACCAAGACTTCTTATTAGAAAAACAACTGTAGTGTTTTTGTTTGTTTGCTTTGTTCAAAGGCGAGAGAGGAGGACAAGTGGTGGAATGATACTGAAACAGGGAGTTCAGGCGATTAGCAAGATAGAAGTGAGGGCAGCTATAGGATGAAAAGTGGAAAGGTGGTTGGATCAGATGACATACCTGTGGAGATATGGAGATGTTTAGGAGAGATGGCAGTGGACTTTTTAACCAGATTGTTTAACACAATCTTGAAGAGTGAGAAGACGCCTGAGGAGTGGAGAAATATTGTTCATGAACAAGAGTGATGTTCAAAGCTGTAGTAACTACAGAGGCATAAAGTTGATCAGCCACACTATGAAGATATGAGAAAGAGTTGTTGAAGCCAGGATAAGAGGGGAGGCCACAACCAGTGAGCAGCAGTACAGTTTCATGCCAAGAAAGAGTACTACAGATGCAGTGTTTACTCTAAGAGTGTTGATGGAGAAGTACAGAGAAGGTCAGGAGTTGCACTGTATCTTTGTTGATCTAGCGAAAGCATATGATAGGGTGCCAAGAGAGGAAGTATGGTACTGTATGAGAAAGTCAGGAATGACAGTGAACTATGTGAGGGTGGTGCAGGACATGTATGAGGACAGCGAGACAGTGGTGAGGTGTGTTGTAGGAGTGACAGAAAGATTCAAAGTGGGGGTGAGGTTACATCAGGGTTCAGCTCTGAGCACCTTCTTGTTTGCTATGGTGATGGACAGGCTGACAGACGAGGTCAGGCAGGAGTCTCCATGGACCATGATGTTTGCAAACGATATTGTGATCTATAATGAGAGGAGGGAGCAGGTGGGGAAGAACCTGAAGAGGTGGAGGTATTCACTGGTGAGAAGAGGAATGAAAGTCAGCGGGAGCAAGACAGAATACATACAGTATGTGGGAATTAGAGGGAGGCAGGTGTAAGTGAAGTTGGAAGGAGAAGAGGTAAAGATAGATGACTTTAAATACCTGGAGCCAACCATCCATAGTAATGGACAATGTACAAGAGGAAGAGAGTGCAGGCAGGGTGAAGTGGGTGGAGATTAGTGTCAGGGTTGATTTTTGACAGAAGGATAGCAGCTAGAGTGAAAGGAAAGATTTACAAGACGATAGTGAAACCTACTATGATGTATGGTTTGGAGACGGTGGCACTGACAAAAAGACAACAGGCAGAGATGAAGATGCTAAGATTCTCACTGGGAGTGACTAGGAGGGACAGGAGCAGAAATGAATATATAAGAGGGACAACTCAGGTTGAGTGGTTTTTGTTAAGGATTATGATTAGGGTGAAACACTTGTTACAGTAATGATAGGCAGGGGTTGACAGTAACACCTGCCCACCTGCCAGCGGCGGGTAGATTTCGGCTGTGGCGGGTAAGACAGCCACTCTCTAGCCACTTTGGCGGGTGTAGTTTTCTCAAGCGACTAATATGAATAATAAACCTATCGCAAAGTGAGACTACAAAACTACAACTCCCATGAGCACTATCTGCACACAGCCCAGTACACAGGAGAAGACAGCTGATGGAGTCTGGCTCCGCAGGTCGGTTCATTTTATTTCCAGTCTGGAGAAACGGCGATGAACAGACAGCAGCTGCTCTCGGCGATCAGATCACTGGGACAACTGCCCCAGATCTCCTGTTGTGCCAGTGGTGAGAATAACTTGTGCTTTCCCCCCACATTAGCTCCTTACTCTGTGGTTGATATGATTATTTTTAGAGCAAGAAGTTCCCATTTACTGTCCGCAACTGTGCAAATTTAAGTTTTCGTATGACAGAGAGAAAAAGTGACTAAACTTTGTGTTGCTGTAAAGAGCAAATGAAGCTTCTTCTGAGGTGAACTTTTGTTTATTTGTGTGATTATCTATGATATCTGTGATTTGCAACTTTTTCATGGAAGCAAAACCACTAATTATGTGCTTTTAATGTGCTGGTCCAGGGGTGTCAAACATGTGGCCAAAAATGGGGCCAAAAATGACCCACCAGGAGGCCCAAATTTTATCTGAATTTACAGCTTTCTTTCTAGTAAATTTCTGACTTTTTTCTATTGATTAGAATTGTTCATATAAATTTGAGCCATTTTTCTCCTTAAGATGAGACTTTTTTTGACTGTTTTACATTATTTACTCCTGTTAATAATTGAACAGTGTTTCTTTTGCTATTCTTATGTATGTATAAGGTTCATTTACATTTAAAAAGGGTGTAAGTTTAGTTCAAGTAAAATTTAGCATGCAATAGTCAAATTTGATCATATTAAACATAATTTTCCAACCACAAAATTGTGGCTTGTGAAAAGGCTGAGTGGCTAGTAACTTTGGAAAGCCACTAGCTACAGTGGCAAAGTGAGCAAAAAAGTTAATGTCATGCCCTGATGAAAGGAATAGGGTTATGGTAAAGGGCTCAGTATATTCTCTCCCATCTCAGTGCATGTAGTTACTTTTGCAACCACTACAAGGTGCTGTTTTGCAGTTCTTGCCCCAGTGGAAGACCTATACAGTTGACATTCCCTATTATTTTGAAGGGATAACAAAATGATGCTATTTGTACACATTCTGGTTAGAATGGGCTCCTTAAACCTATAGCAACATTTTCCAAGAAAGGTATATCATTAAAGCATGCAGAAGAAACTGCATCCGGGTGTGTGGGTGTGTGTGTTTAGTGGTATTTGTCAAAGCCAGCATACACGAGACTGCGACTGTGCGGGCGTCTGCACTGAGCTGATAGCGCTCTCAGCTTGAGCCTGCAACACAACTGCACAAACAGCTTTTTAAACTCTGATTCCAACAAACCAAGTCCTACTATTATCTGAAATCCAGAAGCACACTTTCACCACTCTCACACCCTCATCACATCCTGCCAATCGACAGGTCAAACTTTTCAAAGGGGCTCCCCACAAAGGCACGCTTTTTCCCTTTCCACTCGTCTTTCTAGTCCGCTGGAATTAAAAAGGAAGCTGATCTTCAAAGAGCTTCCTGCTCTTTAAATGACGGGGGGGAAAACAACAAAACACCAGCAGGTATGGCTGAATCTGGCTGCTATTATCTGCTGGAGTCAGAGAGGGCATCGGCAGCGCTGTGGGACAGCGAGATGAAAAACTATTTGTGTTCAGAAAGTCAGAATGTTTGAGGGCAAAATGGTTTAATTTCGAACGAGCAACCATTTGTGTGAGTTTCAAAATTCTACTCTTGGTTTTGATGAGCTAAGGGGATTATTTAAACTATAAAACCATCACAAACTGTAAAAATATTGCTGAGTTTATACAAGTTTCATGTTGAATATTAAAACACATTTAAGTCTGTTAGATTATTTATTGCATGCTTTATGATTAACAAGTTTTCAATTTATATTATTAGTTTCCAGTATTGGACAAGTTACCAAAAACTAGTAACTAATTACAGTTAATAGCTACTTTTAAAAAGAAGTAATTGAGTTACTTTACCAATTACTGCATGATTAAAGTAGTTACTTGGAAAAGTAACTTTCACATTGATTTTAAATGCATACTTAAATGATCTTACACACATAGTAAGATAATTACCTCCGCCAAGGAGGTTGTGTAACCGAGGTGCTTTGTCTGTTTGTTCATCAGTCCATCCGTCTGTTTGTCTGCCTGTTAGCAGGATTATGCAAAAACTACTGGATGGATTTTGATGAAAATTTCACCAGAGGTAGCCCTTGGGCCAAGGATGAACCCATTAAATTTTGGTGATGATCTGAGAGTGCGTACCTCCACCAAGGACCTTGTTTGTATTTGTGCAGCTGGATTACTTAAAAACTACTGCATGGATTTGGATGAAATTTTCACCAAGAAACCCAAGGACCACCAGGTCCTTGGGTTAGAAAAGAACCCATAACATTTTGGTGAAAATACCAGAATGCATACCTCCACCAAGGCTCTTATCTTCTCACATTGTGTTAACAAGAATCCTCCAAAACAAACCCATTATGTTTTGGAGGTGGTGCATGAGGGACGGAAGGAGCCTTGGTGGAGGTATGCGCTCCAAGTGCTTTTCTAGTTTAATCAATTACATTAGAGGCTCATTGTTATTAATGGCAGGCTGAAAACAGACTGTTTAATACAGTTTCACAGACAGTTTTTTATGTTGGTGTTGCTGCGCATATGTCAGTGCAACCCGGTCTCAGTAAAAAACCTATCTAATAAACGTTTTGCCACCCGTCTAAAAATGTACATTTCCACGTTAAATCAAAAAATAATGTGCATTGCTACGTTTTCACAAGTTCACTCACTGCAGTCTTCACCGCGCATGTGCACAACGCATCTTCACTGCGCAGTCCTCACTGCTCATGCGCAGAACAACACATCTTTCACTTTACTTTCCCAATGCTCATTCGGTTGGTGGACGGTATTACACAGCTGTTTCACCAAAAACACACAAGTTTGACTCCCACTCTCGTCTGTCACTGACCTTTTACTTCGGGTTTTTTTTCCATTGTTTTTTTCCTTACTTTGTTTTTCACTCCACTAATGAAAGGTTCCTGTGAGGTTAGGGTTAGGCATTAAAGTATGGGTTAGGTTAGGTTAGTTGCTCCATGCTCACACACAATAAAAGTGGGGAAAAAAATGCCATTATACATGTTTCTTAAAGCTGTAAACGCCACATACCCACTGCACATCAAAAATCCTTTTTACGTGCCTCTGTACGTTTTCTCTGACTGACAAAACATGCTATTGAAGGGTTTGGTTTTTTTTGCTGAGACTGGGCTGGTCAGTGTGTGACATAAAACTGTCCATGTTTTTCTTACCTCTGTGATATGGATTAATCCGATGTGCAATGGTCCAAAGAAAACAATTATCCACAGTCCAAATGTCTGCTGTAACAGAGATGTGGTCCAGTCCCTCAAATGTTTTTTGGAGATAAAAATCTATTTTTGAAAAATCTTTATTCAGGTAGCAGGTAAATGCTTTTCACTTCAGTGGATTATAGTCTCAGCTGGAATCCAAATCACTAAAGTGACTGGTGGCAACACAACAACATGTCTTCAGTCTTTAACATACGTTGGTTTAATTCTTGCTGGGTCACAAACTGTCCAGATGCATACATGTGCTTGAAATCCAGCTGTGGGTCATTAAGAAGATTAAGTAGATCCACTTCAGCATTGTTAGTATAGTCTTCCCTTAGCAACTAGCTCTGTGGGAGCTTCTTGTTTTAAATCACACACTTCTGAAGGTTTGAGTTACTATTTTTGATGTGTGGTAGGTCTGCACCGGCACTTAGCACGCAACCTACCAGTAGACTTTTGCTTTTAACAGCGAGAAAAGAATAAAGTGCATATTTCCACAAAAACAAAGTTGCTGCATCTCTTCCTTTGGTCAGACTGATGGATTCACAGCTCTTAACAGCAGGTCATGTCGAGTCACTGCTGTGTCTCAGCTATGGTTGGGTCAGTTTGTGTATTTGTTTGAGCTAAAAATGTATATCCATATTTATATATAAACTAGAAAAGCACTCAGAGAGCGCATACCACTCCCAAGGCTCCTTCCATCCCTCGTGGATCACCTCCAGAATGTAATGAATTTGTGTGCAGGCCTAGAGTCACTTCTGGTGAAAATTGCATCAAAATCTGTCATTAGTTTTGGAGGATTGTTGATAACACACTGTGACAAGATAAGAGTCTTGGTGGAGGTATGCATTCTCAGATCATCACCAAAATGTAATGTCTTCTTCTAAAGCCCGAGAACCACCTCTGGTGAAAATTTCATCCAAATCCATCAAGTAGTTTTTGTGTAATCCTGCTGCACAAATACAAACAAAGCCCTTGGTGGAGGTATGCACTCTCAGATCATCACCAAAATCTAATCAGCTGTTCCCCGGGTCATTACACACCTTTCGTGAAAATGTCATCAAAATCCATTCATAACTTTTTGAGTAATGTTGCTAACAGACAGACAGACAAGCCAACACCAGTAGAAACTTTACCTCCTTGACGGAGGTGATGACACGAGTAAAGCCTTGTTTATGCTACACCTCCTCTCTGGTGCACTGAGATGCGTGTCCGCTTTGGGTGAGGCAGTTATATAGATACACTTAATTTTTTGTGTATCTATGTGACTAATTTTTTGGTAGTGCCAGTGCACTGATGCGTTCTTGTATCATTTTAAGGACAAATTGTGCAAGTGTGGATAACGGCGGACGTCTTCACAGTTTCTCCTCAAATACTGATTCCATTTTCTGCTAAGCTGCTCGAATTACCATTTTTCAATGTTCTTCTCTGCTGAAGCTGCTGCAGCAAAATGATTCATGTATGTTTTTTCTCATCTTCCTCTTTGTCTACTTTGACTTTGTATGCTGTGTGTAGCGCCACCTCGTGAATGGGAGGTTCAATCTCGCACATGCGTAGTCAACACGCCCAGGCAAGGCGGTCACAAAATTTGGGCTGCACGTGCACAGCCGTGGAAGGGGGCCCGTGGAGCCTAGCGGAGGGGAGACGATGACGTAGTTTTCATCACACAAGCCTCGCGGTCGAACGGATGTGCAAAGCAGAGGTGCGGCATAAACCCAGCTTTACGAGTAACAAATCTGTTCAAATTTCAGTAACTGTAACGCATTACTTAATTTTTAAACAGTAATTTTGTTACACAACATGTTACTGCAAAAGTAACACTCCCAACACTGTTGGTTTCTTAAACAGCATTTTCAAGAAAAGCTATTTATTGGACATAGACCGATTGTACCCGCCCTGTGTGTGAAGCTGCCATTTTTCAGTCTGGCTGTTTTTCTTCCAGCCTCACCGTGGAGTGCCTCATTAAAAGGTGTGCGTTCTATATTTTGGTTCAATAGGAGAAAAAAAAAAAACCAGGACTGTTAGAGATGTGATATAGCCTCACAGGTCACAATCAAATCTTCCTCCTGATGAGTTCACCAGCCTAACAGAGAATAGAAAATAAAAAGGATCAGAAGCCCGGTCATGAAAAAGGCAAAAATCTTCCTGAGGAAAAAGGAAAAGATGGCAAAGCTGGGCTGACAGGTCACGTTGGCGTCAGTGTTATTGGTCAGATAATTGGGTTCTCAGCATGAAAATAATATGGCTGGGATCAGATGCTGCTGTGCTCTGGTCACAGCTACTCCTGCTTGTTATTTTTTTCTCTCAGGAACAGCAGAACAGTCTGTATAGTGATGCTTGAGTTTCTGGCATAATTGAACATAAGGGTGGAAAATAGGTTTTACAAGAACTCTGACATGACCTGGCTATTATGTATGTGTTCACTGTTCATATACTATTTATATTGGAGCCTTTATTTGTGTGGTACGGGGTGGTGGCTCCGGCTTCCGGTCCCGCCAGCCCCGGTGGTATAAGAGGGGCTGCAGTTAGGTGGACGGTCTCTTCCGCCTTTCCTCTGCCAAGCGGCTGCATGTTTGGTCGGGTGTACAGAGTCCAGTTTCCTTAATAAAGTAGTGTTCAGCTCCACTCCTTGCCTTGTCATCATCTACAAGTTTCAACATAACATTTGACGACGAGTGAGAAACTCATGGAGGCGTATGGGACACCAATTCGTCCACTCCTGGAGCTCCCATGGGAGCCGCCTTTCCCGTGGCCTAATTGGTATGAGGCTTTCCAGAAGTACATGGTAGTGCTGGACCTGGGAAGAATGGAGAAACTACAAGCTTGTGCATTATTAGTACACAACCTGGGAATGGAGGGACAAAGAATTTTGGCCATGCTTGGAGATGCGGACATGTATGAAGAAGTAGTTGAGTTAATGGCCCGCCATTTCAGAACGCCGGACAACGTCATCGTTCGGGTTAAGTTCAGACAGCACCGCCAACAGGGAGGCGAACCGACCCCACAGTTCATGTCGGACTTAAACCAGTTGGCCGCTAAAGTGCCAATTTGGGCCATTAGAGGAAGAAATGGTGCGCGACCAGTTGGTGGAACACACCAACTGTGCTGCAGTCTGCTCCAAGCTGCCCACGTTCCTGGGGGAGTTGACGCTGATGAGGGCTGCCGAGTTAGCGCTACAGCTAGAAGCAGCAGATAAGCTAACGGGAGCTAAATGAGCGTCTTTCACCGGAAGGTTCAAGATCCCCCATGGCCGCACAGGTAGTGGACCCGGACAGCGATGGGAGTGTCGAAGATGACGCCGAGAGCGCCAGCGCTGTACGGATGAGGCCTGCCCTGGAGAAGCCCAGGTGTATGGGTTGTGGGTCCACGAAGCACCGGCACAAGGCCAGAGAGTGTGCAGCAAGAGGGAAGCGCTGTGGAAATTGCGGCCATCTCCACCATTTCGCGAGGATGTGCCAGTCAGCTGGACAAGAGAGTCTGCGCAGGACTTCAACTTCTCCCACTCCAACAGTGGTACACACGGTATCCCCGAGTACTGATGGGCGCACACGCTGCATGGTAGTTCTGGATGGAGTTCCGGTACCGACGTTGGCTGACACAGGAGCGGAGAGTTCTGTGCTGAATTTGGCTACAGTCAGACAGTGTTTTCCCCACTACAGGACTGGAAGTTTCACAGCGCCGCTTTGCGGCTATGGAGGAGGATGGTTGGCCACGGTGGGTGCCATCACGTTGACAGCTCAGTACAAGTCGGCGATGATGGCCGCTGTGGAGTTTATCATGACGGCCTACAGCTCTAACATCATGGGCTGTAACTTATTTTATGGCCTTGGATTCTCCATCAGGAGTGGCGCTGAGGAAGAGTGGTCAGGTGGCGGACTGTGGGACCGACCGGTTCCGAGGGTCCGGGACGACGTGGTGTGGGATGAACCATTGCTGGGCACTCCGGAAAGTGGACAGGTTGCGTCGCTCTCAGGGTTGCCGCAAGAGGACCCCGGTGCCAGTGTCCGAGCTGCCCTGGATGTGGGCGCCAGGCAGCATGGGGGAGGGCCTACGGCGACGAGCGGGGCCCAAATGATGGTATCAGATGTTCCAGGAGCACGGCCATGGAGGACTGGTAAACAAGGGACCACAGGGGCGGGGTCAGCAGCGGATCTACAAGCTGTTGGAGCAGGACTGAGCGGCACTGGAAGAGTGAGTGCCAGATGGAAACACCGCAGGCCATGCAAGGCCCCACTTGGAGTCACAGACTGGGTTTGGGCTTGAGTGGAGGTGAGGTCCAGAAGTGGAATATGAAGCAGTACCAGGGTCGGCTGCAGGTGATGGGTGAGCGGCACAATCGATACCTGCTGCTGTCGGATGGCATGTGGCACCACCCCAGTGAGTTATGTCGCGTCCCAAAGAAGACAAGTGGGCACAACTCCAGACGGTTGGAGCGCTCGGAGGTATGGAGGAGAAGACACTCCAAGGAGGAGGCGACCAGCGGTGGTCCGGGAAGCGAACTGCCACCAAGGGTGGACTAATGGTGAAGGTCTGGGGGGGAGGCCACGGGTCATCCTCACCGAGTCATGGCCGTGTTCTAATTGTTCTGTTGTGTTCTGTGTTAATAGTTTGGGGATTGTTTTCATTCAGTATTTTGTATAGGAGACACGGCAGTTTTTTTATGGACTTTAGTAGCATAGGCGGCAGAACAATCCGCCTCGCCGTGCGGGGGGTAGGACAGCAGTCTACCTGTCCCCGCTAATTTTAGTTATTTTGTGTGAATGCTATAGGACCCTTTTATGATTTGAGTTTAGTTATGTTTAGCGGATGATTCGGGTTGCAAATTGGGGTGGGTTGATTGTGTGTGTGTGTTTTGGACTTTTCTACGGGGGGGGGGGGGTATTATGTATGTATTCACTGTTCATATACTGTTTATATTGGAGCCTTTATTTGTGTGGTTCACCAGCCCCAGTGGTATTAGAGGGGCCGCAGGAGGGGGGTGGTCTCTTCTGCCTTTCCTCTGCCAAGCAGCTGCATGTTCAGTCGAGTGTACAGAGTCCAGTTTCTTTAGTAAAGTAGAGTTCAGCTCCACTCCTGGCCTTGTCGTTGTCTATGAGTTACGACATAATACTGGCATCATAATATGATAGCATCTTTGCTAATATTGCTGCTATTTAGCACTTTAAATATTGTTCATTGACTGTATTAATATGGTGATGGGGTTTTGAGGATTTTTTTTTAATCTTAACTAGGTATGTCATTTTATTACCTCCGCCAAGGAGGTAATGTTTTTTCCAGGGTTTGTCTGTCTGTCTGTTACCAACATAACTCAAAAAGTTATGAACGGATTTTGACGAAATTTTTAGGAAAGGTGTGTAATTGCACGGGGAACAGATGACTAGATTTTGGTGATGATCTGAGAGTGCATACCTCCACCAAGGGCTTTGTTTGTATTTGTGCAGCAGGATTACACAAAAACTATTGGATGGATTTGGATGAAATTTTCACCAGAGGTGGTCCTTGGGCTAGAGAGGAACCCATTATATTTCGCTGATGATCTGAGAATGCATACCTCAGCCAAGGCTCTTATCTTCTCACAGTGTGTTAGCAACAATACTCCAAAACTGATGGACAGACTTTGATGCCATTTTCACCACAAGTGGCTCTAGGCCTACACACAAACCCATTACATTTTGGAGGTGATCCATGAGAAATGGAAGTAGCCTTGGCGGAGGTATGCGCTCTATGAGTGCTTTTCTAGTTTATTTTAGTGCTGTCAGTTGATTAAAATTTTTAGTCATGATTAATCGCATGATGTCCATAGTTAACCCTTAATTAATCACACTTTAATCACACATTTTCTCTGTTATAATGTGAATGTAAAGCCGAACCTGCCCTTCAAAATGGCCTTTGTCCAATTTGGCTGATGGAGGTCTTTTTTCGAGGTGGCCCCATGTACCGTAAGCCCAATTTATGCTTTTCCATTAACCCTACGTGGAGTTCACGGCGGTACCCTTTGTGCGTGGCCTATGCCATTGTCAGCATTTTTGTTTGTGCGCTGGTTTGAATGCGTCGTTGCGTTGCCAAGACGGGTTTCTGCTGATGTGTAGAGTGATTTGTGTCTGTTATGTGTTTTTGTTTATTGAATAGTGACAGACAAGAGTTGGAGCTAATAAATGTCTTAAAAAGCAACCTTTGATACGATCATTGCAACAGAAAAGTCCTCAGAGAAAATGGCATGTATGACCACCGCTGCTGCCATCAACTGACAATCTATGTCATCAATGTTGTTAACGAGTCATGCAAATGTTCGGTATCTGTTAACTTCCTCAATATTCTTTTGGATTTAGGCTGTCGTTTATTTGACTCGCTTTGGAAGTGGCGCTGTGGTGAAAAAGCAGAGACAAGAAGTAGGAAATGTGAAGGAGGAGACAAAGTGGACCAATCACAGTCCATGGGGTCTGCATCTGCGACGGGTAGTTTCTGGAGAGGTGCAACATCAGGCTACGCAGCGGGGTATGACGTACGCCTACTGCGCTGTCCATGTTGTGTCATTGCTATGGCTTTGTTCTGACTCAGAAACGTAAATTGGGCTTAAATCACACATCAAAAAAAATGTAGCGGTGTTAAAGGGGTGGTACGTTAACCCTTACTATCACAACATCTTTGACAGCACTAATGTCTTTATTTTTCTCTTTATTCTGACATAATTTTTGCCAGATGCAAATAATCAGCCAGTTCTACCATGCTTAGATGCCAAGGTGCATACTCTTCACTATGCAGCCCCTACAGGTAACCACACAGACAGACTCCCCCTTTTATAAATTGTGAAATAAATGCATTCAAAAGAGCCCCAAAACGATAACAATACTACAAGTGCAGGCCAGACGTCCAGCAGCTGTAATTAGTTAAGTTGAGTCCTTGGAAGCAGCTGCTACAATGGCTAAAACAACATATTTAATAAAGGTATTTATATCTTTGATATGATAACAGTTATCACAGATTTCACCTGAAATGCAAAGTTATAACATTATTAATAAGAATATTTTCAGCAATAACTTTACAGCACTTGGTGCAATAAAAAGGGCCACAAGTTTATCTTTTGATTACTACGTACATGTATAACCTGGATAAATTTAATACGTACGGTAGCTTCACTTGCTGTAAGGTTGAACTTTGATCTATGGTGTGACTATGCTGGAGTCAGCAGCAAAGTTGGATGTCAAAGCAGAACATGAAAGCTATGGACTGTTTGTGTTGGCCGTGAGAGAGCTTCGGAGAATAATAGCTCTGGCACCAGCGAGCCGAGCGTCTAGTTCAGGTTAGGTCAGTTCAGAATATAGGATGGCGCGAGATGCAAAATGTTGAGAGATGCTTCTGTCTCCCAGCGCACTGTAGTCAACTACCCTAACTGAAGATCGTGTCTTTGTTCATTATCTACAGAACTCTACTGCTAACACTTGCACTTGAATGCCAATTAGCACGTGTTTTATCTTTGTATAATGAAGTGAAATTTTTCTTCCAAAGTAAAACAATTACCAAAACTTTAATTTTGGATTTAGTCTAGCTCTGAAACAGCATGTTTTAGCATGTGCACACTTTGCAATCAAAACTACAAAGAAGTGTGACAATTTGTTCCAATTTTGAGCTGCCACTCATCTTTAGAAAACTGCGTTTGCAGTACTGAAGAGCTTCCTAATCAGCTTTTTTCCCCCCAAGACTGAAGCGCACAGACACAAACACTTATCCCTGGAGAATTGTGGTTGATAGCTCGAGGCGTCGGCGTACGCGCTGATGAAAAAGCTACATGCTATTCAGCGATTCAGTATGGGGGTCTTATGGGAGGTCTTTCATGGTAATATGAATAGCTGCGACCTTTCATAGAAACCTGAGCACTAAATCATCATCTGAGCTCTATGTTTCCTTAAAAGCTAAGATAGAGTGGACAGCGCTGCCTCGGGATGTGCCTCAGCAGCTCTTGAGACCGCTCTCATTAATTGCCAGGGCAGTGGACAGTCACCTCGAATCAACTAATTAAAGTAATTGAAAGTATGAGACTCTACAACACAGACAGGGCTTTCTTGTTTGATGGCGTTTTCATATGCCTTTGTTTTCTACATTGCACCTGTTTCCATTTTGGAGTGTGGACTCATTCACGTAAGATTCATTTGAGCCTTGAGTTACACACTGAAGACAACGATGAGTTTCTGCAATAACACAGTTACATTCTGTACATGTGGGGCAAAGTCAATAATAATTTGACTTGGCCCACATGGTGACACAAGAAGGTTGCTGGACTCTGGTCACAAGTTTTTTCCCCATTTCGTTGCCACCGATTGAGCGTCACTACCATACCATTGGTCACACATGCACCGATAAAGCGATGGGCCCTATTACATTGATTGAAAGCGGGCTTTTGTTCCACGGTTTGTGCCTTGCACCAGTGCTCTCCTTACTTCTGGCAGTGCATTGTCTGTTTCTCTGCTGTGCACCCTCACAGTCAAAATACAGGGTGGCTATACATGCACTTTACAATCAAAGGAGAGGACTCCTTTAAAGTGGGCGCTGCATCGGTGCAACCTTGGCACACTGGCATTTTTGACATTTCATCTGATCAGCAAAAAGCAAGTCTACTGTCAGAAGTATATTGTTAATGCCATTTCAGCGACGCCAGAGGTTGCACTAGACTTTTTTGTTATCTGTCATTTTGACAGACAAGGTTGTAAAAATTCTGTCATAGTCTATTATTATATGTCATTTTAATTGATTTTAATTAGATCACCTAATCTGTCAAAATAACAGGCAGCTTTCAGATTTTTCTGTCACTGCTGAAAAAAAATATGCCAATGAAGGACAATTTTCAGTTAACACAACCTCTGAGCGGTGCATTACTGACGGGCAAATGAGGAAACAGTATGCACTGGGATTTTCCGTTATTTTAATGGACAGAGATGTAACAGTTTTAATGGAATCAAAGTATTGTGACTCATCATTTTAATTACAATATGATGGGATACTGAATAGTTTTATATTCCATTCACATTTTTATTTTAATGACAAACTTACAGGAGGTGGATAGCCTATAGATTAGGCATTCATTTATTGATTGTTTTTAGTGGAATGAACGAATGAACAGGAATTTGTGCCATTCACTTTGTGTCCGTATTAATCTGAGCACAGGTATTTACACACTATCCACATATACCCTGTAATATATTCCTAATCATTTGAAGAAACAGTAAACAGAATTTTTTACTGCACCAAGGAGCTTTGAAACTGTGACAGGTCCCGGGCTTTAACAGCTCCAGTCTGAGAGCTGCCCCATGCGGGAACGCCACGTGGTAAATCCGATCCTTGTGGCTGCTGTAAATTAAAGGAATCTGATCTAAGATTTTTGACTGCTGCTCACACTTTGCTATGCTCCATTGCTCCTAGGAAACCCCGTTTGTCTGCCAGCCTGCTGACTACCCTACTTGGCTTCGGCAACAAGCCTCCTAGTCCTTTGGTCTGGCTCTCTCACCTGGACTGCTCCATCTCCTCAGGAGAAGGACAAACTCAAGAACTACAATCATCATCGTAAGTTCCTAACTGCTTCATCACCCCAGGATCAACTCCCCTCTAACCCTTTCTCAATCTGGACTCTCAGAAACCCCCAAGTAAGGATCTTTACTTACCAAAATCAACTCAAAATAGACTCTTACTACTGGTCCACCCAGGCTTGTGACCTAAGTGTTGAAAGCTCTCACCCGCCGTACACTCCAGGGCTCCAAGTAAGAACTCTTTCCTGCAAATATTAATCATTACTCACCTCCCTGTAAAGCCCAATCACTATCCTCTCTTTTGTCCACAGGAGTAAAGCCCTGTGATATGGGTCCAGTTTAATAAAAAACCTCATTTGCCTGTGTTTGTCTCCTGCAATTGGGTCCTCGCCTTTATGTGAATCATGACACAGTCAGTAAATCTAAATAATTGTCTTAGATTTTGCCCTAGAAGAAAAGGGGATTAGTTGTTTGGCTCATACTGGATTTGAAAGAACACGGAGCTGAATCATCCCTGTTGAGCGGAGGGCAAAGTAGAGATCACTTGCAAAAAGAAATTTCTTGTAAAGTACAACAATCACTTGATGACTTCATTGTTCACAAAGCCAGTCAACTTGAAAAACGCCGTGGGCACAAAGGAATGCAATTTCAGTTTCAATTCTGGCTACATTTTAACAAGTCAGCGGTAGGGAAAAAAAATGTTCATTACAAGTATTTAGCCTTGATGGGCATCTTAAATTGACTCAAACCAGCTGTACCGCTGCCACTGGAACACATGCTGCTATGCAGGAGCACAGGAACTCTTGAGGAGAAGGGAAATATCTGGGCTGATTTAGAAACAGAAATGGGCCCGTGTTCAGCGTGCTCCACCTGAAATTAGGCCAGAAGCTCATGCATTTTTCTCAGCTGGGAGCGGTTGAAGAGATGTGCTTCGGGACCGTTTTAAGCGACCACGCCACATGCGCTAGTTGCTGTATTTTAGCAGCTCCTTGAACTGCTTTTTGCATCACAGATGGAGTGATCTCCCCGTTGCCGTCAAGGCCACTTTAAAAGCTGGCGAAGTTTGCAGATCATCTAAAAAAAACAAACATTTGATGATCTGTCCTCAGAGGGACTCCTTTCAATTATTTTGGCAGCATTTGAGAAGGGAAGATGCCTCGCCATCTATTCGCTGTCTGTGCTGGGAGATTGTTCTCAGACTACACTGCTGCACAGCCACCATGACACATTTGAATTTCAAAGTTCGCTCTTCCCAAAGAAAGTTTCCAGAGTGACTTTCACAAGTAAGCTGTTAAAAGGTATCATTCACTCAGCTGAATCCCCAGAGACATTGTTTGTCACTGCCAATTTAGCGTGAGGCCCTTCATACAGGAGGAGGAAGTGATTCAAAGGGTTCTGCATTACCAGGGATAGATGTTTTTGAAAACTGTACTGTTGTGATTGTGATACAGCACCCTATCGTAGATCAGACGGGAACATTAGCAACAGAGGGTTGGTGTTACTGAGGAAGATGCAAGGGAAAGAGTGAGGTGGAGTCAGATGATCTGCTGCAGTGATCCCTAAAGGGAGCAGCTGAAAGAAGAAGAAGAAGATTTAATTACATCTTCAGAAATTTTCAGCTTTCAGTGCATTCCGGGAGAAGTCTTTAGTGGGATTTTCCCAGTTAAGCACCAGAGGTTGTCGAATCCCACACCACCTTCAAGTCAGATTTATGACTTTATTAGTTGGGCAACTGGCACCACCCAAGTTAAGGAATAATTAAAGCTTTAAAATTAAAGCACCATAGGTGCTGATGCCTCGATACGTGTCGCATGGTAGTATGGGATAGCTAAGTACTGTGTCAGTCCATGCATACAAGGATTTGAAATGTTTGCCATTTGTTTACACACGTATAATGCTGACGTCACTGTTGCAACAAACACAAAGTGCACCTCATTAAATATTTACGGTTGAGTGGCAGCAATGCATGATAACTAGTCAGCACTCCATAAACCCCAAATCCCTAAAGACTGTTGACTTACTTGAACATTTCAAATGCCCAAAATCACTGAGTTTAATATTTCCTGTTTCCTTCTTTTCTTTCTTTATTTTTCTTCATATATGTGGATAACCCTGGCATATTGATCGATTTAACTTGGTTTTTAATTTGTTAATAAAGTTATTACTAAAGTTATTTTAAAAAAAGGACGTGCACCTCATTGGTTGATGCATCCCCCAGAAAATAGTCTATTGAGGTGTGTTTATTCCCATCCAAGATGGTGCCAGGACATTCAAAACATTGTTCTATATCTTCAAAACTAAACAGCAAAACATGTTGTGTGAACATTACATGTAATAAATAAATGGTGTAGTTGTTAAATACGTGTTTAAGTTTCACTAACAACTGCTATTTTAAAAGCTGAGCATGTGATGGGCGGTCAACAGGAAATCATACGCGATGTGGGAAAAAGTTGCACTGCCAACTACTGGTGTGGCATAGTTATTACAACAACTTTTCGCACAGCTTTGGTGAATGTGGACTTGTGTTATTTTTGTGTTTATCTTGACAACAAAGCCTTATATCAAAATTTTGGCAAGTCAAACGTCGAGGAAACATGGCGATTCGTTGATACAAGTCTTTAGTTCCGCTTGATTGAACGTTAGAGTTGAAAAGCTGGTAACAGACAGACATGCACAGACGCATCTACACACATACTGTTGCACTTTGCGTACTGAGGCATAATAACTTCATCCAACATCAATAACTAATGAAGATCAAGTAAAATTTATGACAGAGTGAGCACAATATGTGCTTTCTTAAGGCCCTTTTCCACTAGTACCAGTTTGGTACGGTTCGGTACGTTACGCTTTGTAGGCTTTTCCATTAGGAACTGTAACAGTAACTGTCCCAATTTTTCAGACCTGCTCCCAACTGGTTCTAACCATGCCGAAGTGACCTGAAAATGTGACATAAAAAGACTGCCGGCCACTGATTGGTCTGGGCATAACGTTATGAGAGCGCTGCTCTTCTGTTGAATGTACAATGCCATTTGCAAATCTCTTCATCGAGTAATCACTGCAAAACAGTAGAGATGGCTTCGGCTTCACAAAAATCTTCTACACCGTGGTCCCACGAGGAGGTTCAGACTTTTCTTTGCATTGTGGCTGACTATAGGATCCAGAGAGAGTTATGGAGTGCGCTGCAATGAGAAGATTTCCCATGAGGTCGTGGAGCAGTTCCCATGGATACAACCGGACAATTAAACAATGTAGGGATAAGCTTAAAAAATTGAAATGTGATTACCGGGTATTCAAGGACCACAAAGGTCAAAGTGGGGTGAACCGAAAGCAGTGGAAGTGGTTTGAGCAGATGGACGCCATATACGGTTATCGGCCAGCCAGTAATGGGAGGGAGATGGGAGTCGACCCAGCCACAATATTGTTACAAACCATGGATGGTGAGTGTTTTGTGATATTATGCATCTTTTTGCTCTATCCAGCCTATTGGTGCCACGCTAACTGTTTTGAGCAATTACAATGCTGTTCTATCCTGGCTCACGAGTGTTAGCCAGGAGTGCTAGCAGCACTAGCTAGCTAGCTAGCCATGATTCGCACTTGCTCTGTCCGATTTATTCACTTGTGAGAGCAAAACGACGAAATATGCTAATCCTGGTTAGAAAGTTTTGTGTACATGTTGCACTTTGGTGCTGTGCCAGTTGTGTGTGTACTTTCTTTCTAGAATCTCATTCCACATGCCCGGGGTCGCCCTCCCTCAGCATGAATCCCCTGGGCTCTCCTGCATCGGTTGCAGATCCGATACCGGTACCAGCTCCAGCTCCGTCAACGTGTGGCACGACTCCGTCAATGTGTGGCATGACACGTTCACGTACAGGTAAAGGGCAACAAACAAAAGATTAACACACTGTTTTGTTTATGGATACAGGTCAAGTGGAGCCAAAATCTCAACATATACAAGTGCATTTTAAAACCAGTGATTTATAAAGTGATTCATATAGTTTCAAAAAGCCTCATAATAGACCCACAAACCTATTCTGTGTATTTCCCAATTACAGTGTTGCTGTGCTGTTTCTTTTCCACCATGAATCACTGGCTTGAAAAATGTACATGTACAGAGTGAATCCTGGGCTGCTCACTTGTCAGCGGTGGACACCTGGTCCCATGTTTTTAGCTGTAATGGAGGAAGTAGTGATAAAAGTCCTGTTTTTGAAAAGCTGATGTAACACAAAAACTCACTTTTGAATGTGCTGGCAATCAATGTGCTTCATTCAAATGATTCAAGTCATCTTACTGTATTAACTCATTCACATTTCTGAGGCCTCAATAAAACCAAGTTATTTTAAACATAAATCTGGCACTTGCAAAATCTGCTGTACTGAGGCGCAGTGCTTATATACAACAACAAAGCATTTTTGTCACACCCTACCACTTGGCTTTCACAAGTGTATTTCCCATATACATGTTTTGCACTTGCTTTAACTAACCACCACTCATTTCTGTCTTTCGTGTAGGCAAGAGGAAAAGGAGCCACCCCACAGCGGAGCTTGCCGCTGTGTTTACCGAGATGCATGGTAACAAGGTGCGGCTCCAAGAACAGCAGCTCTAACTGCAACATGAACATCTCGAACTGCAGAGTAACCAGCTTGAACAGCGGGGTGAAGCATTTGCCCAGCAAATGCAGACCATCAGCCGGCTTGCTGAGGAAGCTTGTAAAGCAAGGGAGCAAGAAGCTTCCTTACGAAGGGAGGAGATGGCTCAAAGTGCTTCCTTCCATTAGGCTTTCCTGGCTGTACTGGGCAACCTCGCGACAAGTGGCTGGCGTGTGTGACCCAGTCCCCCCACAAGTCACTTTTAACACATACACACGTAAAACAAAACTATGACTAATTTTGCTGAAACTTGTTATAAACCAGTGACCATTGGCATCATGATTGTGTTTTGTGTGTTACTACCAATTTTTCCAGATCTTTCCCCAAAAAAGGGTTGGAAAGCTATGTCATTTGAGTACGTTATGGAGTCTTCTAATTACTTACACATACTTTAAAAGTCCATAGATCAAGCTCAAGTTTACAGTCACGTGAAATAATTAGGACACCATTAGTCAGTTCTGTATTAAAAAATGTTCATATCTATGTCTAACCCTGGTTGTGTTTTTATTTGCATAAAACGTTTACTTCAGCCATTTTAGGTGGGAATGAATGTGGGGTGTCCTAAAAAAGCTGGGGGGGGGGGGGTCCTGCTATGATTCCCTGTGTGCTATTACGCAGCGCAAGGAGGAAGAAATGAGAAACCCAATTGCAGGAGTAGATACGTGCGCTTTATTAACAAAAACCTCAAACAGTAAGTCCAGCAACAGTCACGACTTAAACAGAGAGTAGAAAAGATTGCAGTATAGGCCACCAGACAAACAGAGATGCCGCCTGGACGCACAGCAGCCCAGGGACAGGGAACGCCTAGTACTGCAGCGTATCTGTCAGCACAGAGAGAAAGGCAAACTTAACTTACGGGCTGCAGCGATCCAAGGCGGTCCGTGCTGTCTGGAGGATGGAGGTGAGGCAGGGTCAGCTGCTAACACCAAGGAAACACACAATCTTGAAATGTTAGAGAAGACGGTGACGTCAGGCTGAAGGTAAACGTAGGTAGTGGGTACAAACATACATGGAGGAACACGCTGCCGTGTATGAAGCTCATTGCTCTGATGGTCTCTTCCTACTAACACAGCGTTTAAGTAATAATAATACTAACGAGGGAAGAGACCGCTGGTGTGAGAGTGCGTGGGCTGAACATAATTGACACCATGTGTGTATGAGTGAGTGAAAGAGCATGTGAATGGGAATGAATGAAGTGTGTGTGTGTGTGTGTGTATGTGTGTGAAACACCCAATAATGAGACACAGCTGATGGCACTGACAGGAGGAGGGGGCATGCCTGAGCTGTCAGGGAGCGAAGGACCCAAAGGGCTCCCTGACGTGCCTGATGGAAAATAGGACAAAACTAACCATGGGTCAGAACTGGGTTTGGAACCACCAAAACCCAGGTTCATGACAGGGTCCTACTTTATTCCTGACTGTTTAGAATTACATTTTACAGAAAATTTTGAAAAAGTCTTCATTTTTAATTGTTTAATTCCTCACAAAAAAACCACACAGGCTAATACAGCGTGTCTTAATTTTTTCACGACTCTAGGTTGTGGGAGCAGTTTTGGACCAACAAAATCTTGTGATGCAGTGTATCCTGACATTGTAGTTAAAAAAATATTTAGGTACATTTTTGAAATCCAGCCATGCAATGTTTTCATGTTATCTATGTGTAATGGCGAATAATGAAAGTTATTTCTTCACCAAAATTCTTTTTCCACACTGGAAAATTTCCAGGAATGCTAAGGGGTAAGAAAAGGTTAACAAAACATTTAAGTTTTTCAGTATAATGGGATAATGTTACATGGGATTTAACTTGTTTCAACACGATGCATAATTCTGTTAACACACTTGCATCACACCAAAAGTGATATGTGTAACTGCTGGATCACTCGTAGACAGCTTCCCCTGTCTTTTAGCATTTAATCACTCTTACCTTCATAATTACCCCTTATAAACAAAAGAGCAGGCGTATCTGAAAAGGGTACAAAAAATGTTATTTTAATAGCACAACAGCTTGACATGTGTAGGCACATGAATGGGAAGGTACTCAGTTTTTACTCATTGCTACACAAGTACTGCATCAGAGCATCTCGTACATCTCTGCCGTGCTCCACTACACCCCGTACCGCTGCCCCCACCAGTTCACGTGCGTCAGCTGCAGGATCAGGATCATCCAATGTGGTGTCGAAAGTCTCTCCATGATTTTCACACAGATTATGCAGAGCACAAGTGAGCACCATAGCTTTCACCAGTTGGATGTTGTTGTCAATCCTTTTCAGAAGGCAGCGCCACCTTCCCTTCAGCCTGCCAAAAGCATTCTCCACAATGACCCGTACTCCCACCACTGCGAGGCACGGTCCAATGTCCAGGCCGATGGTTTGCAGTGATTATTTCACAACAAAGCACCCATCTGAAACACACAGACAGCATACATATTTTAATGCCTTTAATAGCGATAACCTGTCGCCACCACAACGTAGTACGTGGGGTTATAATGACTGTAGCAAGCATTAGCAATCATTAGCTTATCCTCATCCTGCTCCTTGTCCTCATTGCCATCCTCACGTTTCTGGATTCAAATTGTAATGGCATCCAAAAGTCTCCTCTACCTTTCCTCCATGTTTTGTCTCGCTGCACATAGCCTTCTCTGGCTGTCCTGTTTGGCCTTGACAAAAAGCCACAGAGCAAGCAGTATAATCACCCTCTCGTAATCCTCCATCTTGTGTTTGGATATGTGCCGCCTTCCTGTAACAAATCCCACCCACACTAAGCGGTACTCTGGTGCAATGGAAACACAACCGGACTGAACTGAACTGGTACTAGTGGAAAAGGGCCATTAGAGGCATCCATCTTAGTTTCCCAATTTGGTGAAATTGTTTTGCTAGAACACATTCCTGGGTGAAGGGCCAGACTAAGAGCAGTCCAGTGGATCCCATGAAGAAGGTACCATCAAGGACCCAGTGTACCCAAAGGAGGCACATGGGTCCACCCTCCAGTGGGTTCACCACCTGCAGGAGGGATCATGGAGATTATGGTGCTATGTGAACTAGGCGAAAATCTGGGCTTCTCTGCTGGACTGATGCCCCCATGACTCGGATCCCTGGATAAGTGGTAGAAGATGGATGGAGGGCAGCACAGTGGTGCAGTGGTTAGCACTGTTGCCTTACAGCTAGAAGGTTCCAGGTTCAAATCCCCAGGCTGGCAGGGGTAGGAACCTTTCTGTGTGGAGTTTGCATGTTCTCCCTGTGCTGCGTGGGTTTACTCCGGGGGGTCCGGTTTCCTCCCACAATCCACAGACATGCAAGTTAGTTTAACTGGTTGTTCTAAATTGTCTCTAGATATCTGTCTCCTATAGGCCCTTAGGGTAGAGGGTTAGTGGTAGTGAAGCTCTTTGAGACTGGAAAAGCGCTATATAAGTACAGGTCCTTATCCCTTATCCCCCCTTAAATCCAACTTCAGGGGAGGGCCTCTTGATAATGTCCAGTTCCTAACTTGGAAAATCCCACCTAGAACTCCTGGATCTCACTGTTAACCCATATGGAAGGTCCCATGCTTTTACCCAATTTTTGTACCACTTTAATATTGAGTAAATGAAGAGTTTATATGCACCATGCTTTCGATGACACTTCTCAAATTACAGCAGGGAATATAAGTATTGAACATGTTAACATTTTTCTCATTAAACATATTTCTGATGGAGCCATTGACGTGAGATTTTCACCAGATATCTGTAACAACCCAAGTAATCCATGCATACAAAGACTTCAAGGCAATTGTGCTCACAAAACAACTTATATTTAATAAAGTGGAATGACACAGGGAATAAGTATTGAAGACATGAAGAAAAAGAGGTGCAAAAAGACATAGAAAGCCAAGAAACCAGTTGAAATCTATCAGAAATTAGGAAGCCATTGCACCTCCCATCAGTGCAAATTCATTTCAGCTGATTAAGTCCTGACTGATAACCTTTAAAAAGGTCTGTGAATATCAGATTACTACACCACAAAGAACTCATGATGAATAGCAGCAAAGAGCTCTCTCTAGACCTTCGCAACCTTATTGTTGCAAAACATAATGATGGCACTAGTTACAGGTGCATTTCTAAACTGCTGGATGTTCCAGTGAGCACTGTTGGAGCCATCATTCGAAAGTCGAAAGAGCATCATTTTACCATAAACTGGCCACAACCAGGAGCTCCTCACAAGATTTCTGATAGAGGAGTCCAAAGAATTACCCAAAAAGTTACCCAAGAGCCAAATGGCACTTGTGGAGAGCTCCAGAAAGACCTGGAGTTAGCAGGTACTGCTTTTTCAAAGAAAACAATAAGTAATGCACTCAACCAACATGGGCTCTATGCCTACTCACCTCGCAAGACTCCATTGCTGAAGAAAAAGCATGTTAAAGCTCATTTAAAGTTTGCTGCACATAATTTGGTTAAGCCAGTAAAATACTGGGAGAATATAGTCTGGTCAGATGAGACCAAAATTGAACTTTTTTGGATGCCACAACACACAGCATGTTTAGAGGAGAAATAGCACTGCACAGCCCATCATGATGTGGAGGTGTTTTTCAGCACATGGTAAAGGCAGACTTCATACAATTGAAGGAAAGATGAGTGGACAAATGTACAGAGACACCTGTGATAAGAACCTGTTGCCATCTGCCAAGATGCTGAAGATGAAATGAGGGTAGACATTTCAGCAGGATGATCCCAAACACACAGCCAAGAAAACTATCAATTGGCTCCAGAGAAGAAAAATAAAGCTGCTAGAATGGCCCAGACAGTCACCTGACCTGAATCCAACTGAAAATCTATGGAATGAACTGAAGAGCAGAGTTCATAGAAGTCACCCACGAAACCTTCAAGGTTTGAAGACAGTTTGTGTGGAAGAATGGGCTAAAATCACTCCTGAGCAATGCCTGCACCAAGTTCTCTGACTCTGCGATCGTCGGCCTCACCTCTGATGGGGATGATGTGGAGTACATGGGACTTATCCAGGACTTTGTAGACTGGTGCCTGCAGAACTGCCTCCAGATCAATGAGAGGAAAACCACGGAACTGGTGGTGGACTGCCGCAGGCGTGGACAACCCCCCACAGCACCAGTAAACATCCAGGCAACAGACCAGGCTACTTAACCAAAGCCAAAACTGGAAAAGATCTCCACGTGATGAAGAGCAGCAGCCCTCCTGCCTCACAGCATCACTAGAAGAATCAGAATCAGAATCAGAATCAGAATCAGGTTTATTGCCATTGTTCATGTAGTACACAAACTAGGAATTTGTCTCGGTACAATGCTGCAACATTAAACATGATAAGATAAGAGAAATAAACTATACATGTAATAAAGTGTAGGATAAGATTAAGTGATACTGGTCAACAGTTAAAATATATATTAGCCAGCAGCAGATACTGTGGAGAACTATATAGTGCAGTCGGTAATGCAGGAAGAAAACAGTGATGATTGACATGAGTCTGGTTGAGCTGCTGTACATGGTGCACGAGAGTCACTTAGTGTTCAGCAGTCTAATGGCAGAGGGGAAGAAGCTGTTCATGTGACGGGAGGTTTTAGTCTGGATGGACCGAAGTCTTCTACCAGAGGGGAGGGGGGCAAACAGTACGTGACCAGGGTGTGAGGGATCGTCTATGATCCGGCCAGCACGCCTCCGGGTCCTGGAGATGTACAGATCCTGGAGAGATGGGAGCTTGCAGCCGATCACCTTCTCAGCAGTGCGCACGACGCGCTGCAGCCTTAGTCTGTCCCTGGCAGTGGCTCCTGCGTACCACACGGTTATGGAGGTGGTGAGGATGGACTCGATGATGGCTGTGTAGAACTGCACTAACATCTTGGTGGGTAGCTTGAGCTTCCTCAGCTGCTGCAGGAAGAACATCCTCTGCTGGGCTTTTTTGATGAGTGAGCTGATGGTCAGCTCCCATTTGAGGTCCCTGGTGATGGTGGTGCCTAGGAAGCGGAAGGAATCAGCAGTGGTGATGGGAGAGCCTGAGAGGGTGAGGGGGGGCAGAGGAGTAGTGACTTTCCTGAAGTCTACAATCATCTCCACTGTCTTCAGAGCGTTCAGCTGCAGGTTGTTATTGCTGCACCAGGACGCCAGCTGGGCCACCTCTCTCCTGTAGGCGGACTCGTCGCCGTTGGAGATGAGCCCGATGAGGGTGGTGTCGTCCGCAAACTTGATCAACTTGACAGACTGGTGGCTGGAGGTGCAGGAGTTGGTGTAAAGGGAGAAGAGTAGGGGGGAAAGTACACAGCCCTGGGGTGATCCGGTGCTGATGCTAGTATAGTCTGAGACAGTCTTTCCCAGCCGCACATGCTGCCTCCGGTCCGTCAGGAAGTCGATGATCCACCTGCAGAGGGAGTCAGGCACGTTGAGCAGGGACAGCTTGTCCCGGAGCAGAGCGGGGCGGATGGTGTTGAATGCGGAGCTGAAGTCCACAAACAGGATCCTGGCGTAGGTTCCCGGGGAGTCCAGGTGCTGCAGGATGGAGTGGAGGGCCAGGTTGACTGCATCGTCTACAGACCTGTTGGCTCGGTAGGCAAACTGCAGCGGGTCCAGGAGAGGGGTGGTGATGGACTTGAGGTGGGACAGGACCAGGCGCTCAAAGGACTTCATGACTACAGAGGTGAGCGCTACAGGTCTGTAGTCATTAAGTCCAGTGATCCGTGGCTTCTTGGGGACAGGGATGATGGTGGAGGATTTGAGGCAGGATGGCACGTGGCATAACTTAAGGGAGGTGTTAAAAATGTCTGTGAATACAGGAGCCAGCTGTTTCGCACAGAGTCTCAGGGTGGAGGGAGACACGCCGTCTGGGCCGGGGGCCTTGCGCGGGTTCAGTCTGGAGAACTGTTTGAGCACATCCTGCTCACTGATGATAAGGGGAGGGGGGGAGGAGGGGGGGGGTGCCTTAAATGAAGTAGGGAATGTGGAGGCTGTGGAGCTGGAGGGAGGGGGGGAGTTGGACACAGATGACGAGGTGTCAAAACGGGCATAGTGTTGGGACAGTCTCTGACAAAGGGCTTTGTCATCCTGACCTTTAGGAGCCTGAGGCCGATAGTTGGTGATCTGCCTCAGTCCTCTCCACACGGCTTCGCTTTCTTACACTACCTGTAAGAAACGATAAGCTCCATAATTTGCATTAATCATTTCACCATTCATTATAGGGTTGCCAGTTCTCTATATTTGCACATTCTCAAATCAATGAAATCACTTGTTCAAACTCTTTAAAAATGTCCCCTGTCAGTGTCTGCATTTTATGTCCATTTGTACGAAAACACTTTTGCCTTCATCTCCACATGCCCCAGAGTGAGCATTAGCTTTGTCATCAGAGCGATGAGTCGGAATTCAATAAGCAGTATATCTAGGAGTGGCTGACAAGATTAAAAAATAATTTCTTTGCCAAACGATGACTACACTATTGACTTTTTTTCTTTCTTTCTTTTTCCTTTTTGATGCTGCAAACAGCTCCACTGGTCATTTATCTGGTTTATGGTACAGCTGAGTGCATCGCTCTCAGCCTCTTTCATTATGCATGTATGGTGGAGTTAAGGATTTCAGTCGGGGTTGGATACAAATAGAAGCTCCAGTGCTATCCTTAGATCTGAGAGGATGCTGTTGAAGCACAGCCCATGATCTGGCAACATCAAAGCCTTTGTCGTGAATGTCATGTGGCCCTGAAAAGGGCTTATACGCGGCACTGAGTAGAAGCAACATTTGCCATAATTGGAAAAACAGCCCCGCGTCCTCAGACCATGAAGCAACAGCGATTTTCTGTTTATTCATTCCTCTGTTCCTGAAATTCAGCGGCACGACAACTGCAGAGGAGATGCAGCTCCCAGAATCTCTCAGCTCCTCTGGGAGCGGCTGTGCTCCGAGGAAGCGATGCTCCCAGTGTAAACAGCGAGGTGGTGCGGATGTGTGTTTGTTAGCGCGTGTTCATGTCTGTGCGCCCTGGCCTCATCCGTCTTTGCTCTTCATGTTAAGGGCAATGACTCATGCCACGGCGAGGGCCAAGAGACAAACACGGCACAAGCTGGAGACCACCTGCCAGGCTGCAGAGCGGGGCGAGGGGAAGTGGCTGTCTCTGACATCCATGTCAACCCTGATTCATTATCATCTTTATATGAGCAAAAGGTTGCCGTCTGCGGATTCTGTGGAAATAGCGTGTGATGCATTTGTCCGCCTACTATTCCCCCAAGGCCTGGCAACCCTTCCCTCCCTTGCTGCCAACTCTAAGCACTGTTATTTAGAGTGATGCATTTCCCTCTGCCTTCCTGCTGGAGTGGACTCTCCATCACCTACACAAACTCGCACGCACCAACGGGAGAGCCACTATATGAGTGTGAAGCACATGACGGTGAATATAGACATGCTAATTCAGGCCTACACGCATACTCACTGGCGTCTGGTTGCAGGAACAGGCACATGTGGAAGCTGTTAATGATCACATTTATACGAAGAGGACATACAGTATGATGCACTTTTTTCCATACAATGACATTGTTCCTAGAGGTCTACAGTAAATGAAATAATTAAGGCCTGAAATATATCAGGTTTTAATTATTTCAGCACCGTTTTCAACCCAGTTTAACCAGGCTTCTTCAGAATGACTCATTTCAGTGCATGTTTATTTAAATCCTCATGAGCTCGGTTCACCCCAGCCTACCTCTTTTGTCACCACCAGAGGATTGGTTGAGGTGGGGCGGGTTGCCGTTTTGAGGCTAATGTTAGCTGGTTTCTATGAGCTCTGGATGATAATGACAGACTGAGCTTACTACCATAACTAATGGCTGAATGTGATTATGTAAAATCCTAAATGAAGCATTGGTCAAAAGGATATGACAGGTCCCTAGTGTGTAATAAGCGTTGAAACAACCCTGAATGAGTGAATGGCTAACTCTGCCAATGCTTGTCATGCTGCCGTATTGCCCTGTATAGCCAGGATGCTAGCCTTCTGTGGATTACTGAACTGGATGGGAACATGGACGTCTAGTGAGGGTAGATACAAATACATAGAAAAAGAACTTGAAGAAGGCTACCAGTGTGAGGTGCGAGGTGATGAACAGCTCGATGGCTAGCCACAGTGGTAGCAGGCTAACGTGTTGACCTATTATCTCCAAAATATTACAAAATAAGCCAGAATGACACAAGATATATTATCAACTTTGGATTAATGAACCACGTAGAAACAGAGATGTCGAACGGGGTGACCAGCATCTAAAGAAAATAGCAATATAAACTGTGGTCCCCAAGCTAACTCAATAGCAGGCTAGCAGCTATAGCAGCACTGTCAGTGAGGGTTTGGACGTTCACAAGACATCCAAACGTCCACACGATCCTCCCACCGTCGTCAAAATGGGTGGAGATGAAACTGCTATAGATGTCTTGCATAATCTAGAGTAGCGTACTTCCGTTTCGTAGCGTCTTACACTTCCATTATATTTGCCCACTACTTAGTGCTTTCTCATCAATATTTTTTTTTATCACTTTCACTTATTATTGTACTTACTGGAAACAGTGTTGACAGATTTTTTTTGTTTGTTTGTTTATAAAGTTCGTGTTTCACATTTTGATCGTCTTTGCAATCATGCTATGCTGTTTCATTGTTTAGCATAGCACAGCTATACTGTTGTTTATGTCTCTCCCATTCCAAATACCACTGCTTGGGCTTTAACGGATCTGTGAAAGTCACCGAAACATATCTGACTCCCAGCTGACTATTGTTTGTGTATGCAGTATCCCCTGGTTATTGCTGTTAGCATTACTGCTATTGTTATCAGCCTGGTTAGCTTTCAGTTGCTAGTATGTTATTGATTCTTTTATTGATCTTTGACTCCCTCCATATAACACTGTGTGGACTCAAATGAACCCGGAGAACATGTTACAAGTTGATTTGGTAAAGACTCACTTGCAACTGAAAGCCAACTCGGCTAACAGTAACTGCTAACAGTAACGTTAACAGCGATAACAAAGGGATGCTGCACAAAATATATTTAAACAAGTCAGATAACAACTGTTTTGGTGTGTTTTGACAGGTTAAATCAGAGCCGATCAGAGTCCATGAGGTGGTGTTTTAAACATGAGTGACATAAACAGCACGATAGCTGCACTATGCTAAACTAACTGGGTTAACAATGAAATAGCACAGTATGATTACAAAAATGATCAAAATGTGAAACACAAACTTTAGAAACAAAAATGTCAATGTCAATACATATTATTTCGAATATGTACAATGATAAGTGAAAGTGAAAAAATAAATTTATTGAAGAGAAAGTTAGTAGTGGGCAAACGTAACGGAATAGAAACTGAACCAATCGGGAAGGGAAAGCACATCAGTCCACAGTGTGCAAGAGGTCCATTGTTATCTTTATTATTTAGTGGTGTCAGTTTTAATTGTGATTACTCGCATCCAGCAAGTTAATCGCATTAATCGCATGAAAGGTGATTAATGTATTTTCCCATTGGCAACATATGGTTGAGAGAGAACAGGGCCGAGTTAATCACATGGCATGCGATTAATTGTGCTTAAAAAATTTAGGAGAAAACATCACTAATTTAATGTCTTAAATGTGCAAAAAAAAAAACCCAAACTAATTTACAAGAAAAAAATTCAGTTTTATGGGAAAACAGGTTGCAAATTAATTGAGTGAAAACTGCAGGTTTCTGAAAAAAGTTTATAATTCACCAGGAAAAGGTAATAAATTTATTGAATAGAATGCCACAAAAACATGCATTTATAAGAAAAGAAACACAAATTCAATAGAAAAGTCAAAAATTGATGAGAGTAAATCATTACTACTCATGTACCTGTTTTAAGATGCTTTCTTAGTCAAGTAACTTTTTTGGCCACTAGGAATTAATTCCTTAAGGTAACGCTACTTTTCCTTGAGCACAATTTTTGACAACTCTTCCCACCTCTGCCAGTCTCGTGATTTGCACCATCCAAACTGCCTATCTATACAGAAGTGTTCAAAAACAAAAATTGTATTCATTTTATAAAAGCCGTCTAGTTACATACTGGCGTAATGTCCCCCATTACACAGTGCTTTTGTGTTTTTACTTTAATGATTTGCTACTACAAAATAAAGTGACAACAGAACAAAAATACAAACTGGATTTTTTTAAAAGCTGTGCGTTTTGTAGGAACTTGCAGCACACTGCTGAGGTCAGGGAAAGATCAAGACCTGGTCTAACGCTCATACACTCCACCGTGACTAAAGGCACACCACTTTTATTTACATTTAATCAAAGATCGGATCTCTTCTTAACCTTATCCAAAACCTGAATCAAAGGGTTACTGGGAGTCATCCAGAATTTTTTTTATGGAAACCCCGGTCTCTTGCTCTGTAATTGGAAATTTTCTACACCTAACATCCACTTTAACTGCCTTTTGCCAGCTCTAATAGAGTATAGTTCCACAGTGTGGGGCTGCATTTATTAAAGCTGTAAACAGAAGTGGGGAAATAATTTAGTTTCCTAAACAAATAAATAAAATTGCTAAAAATGCTCACTTTTGACTTTTAAATTAGATGCCCCAAAGTGTTGATGCATCACTGCTGTAACAATCACGCATTATACTACTCAGCACTTTAATTTTTAAGTCGTTTTAAGTCCCCAAAACACATAATAGCCAGAATGTGATGCTGATTGCATTAACACAGTGATTTAAAAAGATCACTGTGTGGTCACAATCTAAATATATTCACTCTGTTCTTTCTGTGTTTGTTCTGTTTTTGCAGCTATACGGGTCTCACCAGAGGCTATAAACATTATCATCTTCATAAACAGATATGCCGCACTATTGTAGCACAAACAATCCAACAGTGCAGCGCAACTTCAGCCCGATGTGCACACTTTTTTTCCATCACGTACATTGAAAATAACAGTGAAGCTACAGCAACTGTGTTAACTTTCACCATTCTTTCATACTGAGCACTAAGCTAGAAGGCAGAAAGTACCATTTTCATAGTGTTTGATATGACCCGGATGGGGCGTGAGCCCACAACTTTCTGCCTGTGGGACAAATGCTCCACATCTAGGCCATCACTCTGGTTGAGTGTACTGATGAAGGAGCATGTTTAATCGCATTAATCAGCTTTTACTGAACCTAACCAAGCACACTTTACTGGAAAATTCCATCAAAGTCAATAACAAAAAGAAGTGAGGCAAAGAGTGAAATATATTGCATTTGGATGAACTTTTTGCTTCACTTGTTTTAATGATCTCCATCCATCCTACACTGACTGCCGTTCCACACCTTCTCCCAATGGCTCGTCCACCCATGTGGACTCATCTCCATTTTTCTGGTGGTGAGCGAGACACTGTGAGAATCCCCTTTTAATGTTTCAGCATTCAGCGGCCTGGCTCCTTAATTTCCCAGCCAGCCTGGCCATGGGAGCTAAAGCGCTAAATTGGTGTCTGGAGAAACTCAGCGGCTCCTGAAAACGGCGACCCACTGAAATGTTCTTGTGCAGGACTGCGCAACCAAGTGCATATTTAATCCCTGGTTAATCAGCAAAGGCGATAGCGCGTGTAAGCAGATTAGTCCGACCCTTATTCGTCCATAACAAGAGAGATCAATGTCCATCCATTTTATAGCAGGAAATCGCTGGCATGAGACTAGCTATTTAGCTTGTATTTTACTCGTCAGTAAGATTTAAAAGTATTAAAATCCTATGTACTGTATATTTCCTCTGCCTAGTTCTCACCTATGGTTGCCTCATTCGTTTAAACAAGAATCAATACAAGAATCAATACTTTTAGACAATGACCAAATACCTGCTTTGACCCAGTCTTGCATGGTCTCAACATGGCAAGGATGAGTGAATTGCAAGAAAAGTCTGTAAAAGAGAAAGTTGCTTTCTTCACAGTAAAATGAAAAAGGAAGCGGTGACCTGTTGTCTTTATTTGGTTCCAATGAAGATCAATGGGAGACCTTGTTATTTGTGTGCCATGTTCAACAGAGTAGCCTTGATGTCAGTGCGACCATCTATGTGAGTGGAAGTATGATGGATTTATTGTCAGTGAAAATCAAGACTGTTCAAAGGAACAGCCTGCTGCAAGTTTCTGAGCAAATTATGCATTTTACATTATCTTTGTCACTGTCAGCTTACCTTCCTGATGCTGATTTCTAGTCCGTCACATTCTGTGTAAGCAAAATTGCTTTTGTCTGAAAAATCAAGCTCTATACATACCAGCATTCCAGCACATTCTAAACACAACATTAGGAAATACTTGACCATATGAAACCCCTGTGCTTTCTAACCCTGCACCAAATAAGACAATTTACTGCCTGTCAAATGGTCTACAAGCTAACTAGCATAGCTCTTGATAGCTGCATTTAGGAGTCCTGGATGAGCCAACCTCAGCTCATCCATCTTCTTGGTAAACAAAGACTGTAGGGAGCAGGGATTTGTGTGGAGGCTGTTTAGCCTAACCACCAGCATCTCCACTGCTTACTTAAGTTCACTTCTACCTGGTGTTTTCAGATGAAGTAACATCAGAAGCGCCCATTACACCATGGAGCTTGGGCTGTGCAATAACCAAAGTAAAACCAATAGCGACATTCAGGGTGCAGAATCTATGTGATCTTGCTCATGCCAGTTTTTTCACTTTTTCTCACACTCCCTGTTGTGTGAGTGTGTATAGAAATCCTTTCATGTACTGCCCCTTTAAGACGTGCCCACGAGTAACTCCGCAACTCCCTGGAAGGAGCACAGTTAGCGCTGTTCAGAAATGGCTTCTAAAGAAAAGAAACATGGTCTCTGTCCACATAGTATTTGATGACTGACTCTTTATTTAATCTGAAGATGCCAATAAAAAGCGAGCGAAGTGCACGGAAACTAACACGCGGATGGATACCTGAAGCTAAGTTGCTATTTGTCTTTGACGGGTGTCCGTGTGCCAAGTTTGGTGATGCTAGCTTGAAAGATGCAAGATGAAACTTGGTACACAGGTTGACCTTGGGACTAGCACGTGTGACTATACTTTTGGGGTCAAAGGTCAAGGTCAGAATGCCATATAAACTATATCTCAACAAAAAAAGATAGCTAGGGCCACCAAACTTGGTACACTGGTTTACCCTGAGACCCTGATTAGGGGCCAAAAGGTCAAAAGTCAACATCTGTATTCCCTATTACTATAGAGTGAGTAAAGCTGGGATCACCAAACTTGGTACACAGGTTTAGCTTGGGATCCTGAACTGTGACTCTGGTTTTAGGATTGCAAGGTCAAAGGTCAAGGTCAGAATACCATATAAACTATAGCTCAAGAATAACGAAAGCCAAGGTCACCAAACTTAGTAAACAGGTTCACCCTGACTTCTGACCATGAGTTTGGAGTCAAAAGGTCAAAGGTCAAGGTTATAGGGCTGTAAGAGGTATGGGCCCGTTTCTCTGCATTCTAGTTTATGTAGCGTTCTGACCATGATCTTTGGCCTTTTGACCCCAAAAGTATAACTATAAGGGCTAGTCCCAAGGTCAACCTATGTACCAAGTTTGGTGACTGTAGCTTTATTCCCTCTCAAGTTAGAGCAGGAACATAACTGTCCAGCTGTAGATAGTGCTGACTGCTCTACCAACGTGATTCGATGGCGTGGGTAATGAATAAAAAAAGATGTGTGAATCTTTTTTTAACAACTTCACAGTGTAAATTTTTAGATGAGAAGACTCTTCAAAGCCCAACACTTTTCACACTCTGTCATCTCAGCTACAACTTCTATCTCTTTTTTGTTCAAGCGTCATACAAACATTCATTTAGTGTTGGGCTTGAAAAGAATAAGTTATCAGATTATTTTTTTTTTTTTAAGTTTATTGTCTTAAATGCCATGACTTCAAACATGAAACCCAATAAAAATGACAGAAATGCTTACTGGCATAGAAGAAAAAAATAATCACTTTCCTCTTTAAGAGTATTTACCTGCATTAAAAGCCTGCATATACACGGCAAAATAAAGGTATCACAGTCCTTTTGTCTCCTACTGAGGCTCAAGGGCCCTCAAACCCCAGAGCGGTGCATGGATATGGAGAGCATCGCCAAGTTCCTTTATTCTACTTCCTCGCCTCTTTGTGTTTGTGTTTTCCGAAAATAGATCTGTCACATTTCTATTTTCAGACCTTTTTTTATCCAATAAAACACAGCAACATGCCGCACTTCCCAAATATAAAAAGCAACCTTGAGTGGTACGGCTCTACCCCACAGAGATTACAACTCAGGGATGAGGCGCAGTGTGCAGGAATATGATTAAAACTAAAGCAAGGAGTTGGGGTCAGAAGTCGTTTCACTTGGTAACTGAATATTCATCAATTTCACCCTTAAACCGTGCAGTGATTAATTGAACCTCCAGTGTGATTAAAATATGAATGAGTTTCTTTCAAAGACTAAACTCACAGGGATGGTACATCCAAACTGAGCAGTTAATGTTTAATGCATGAACTACTTATTGGTTTGTCTTGGTGAGACCACTTACTCCTGCCAGGTAGTTTTTCTTTTCCTCCACTGTCTGCTGGCACGAGCCCGCGGCTTTTCAATTCTGCCAGAGTTTATTATTTTCTAGATCCTCGCTGTTTGTTCATATTGTAACTTGTCCTCTGGTCAGGTCTCTTTAGGAGAAGATAATAGGAAAGTCAGTGTGGTTAATGAAAGACATGGTGCAGAGGAGAGCATTTTTGTTGCCGTGGATGCAGAGCCATTTCTAGCTATAAAGCAGAGTACGCAAATGCAACAGACCCTCCCCCCCATATACGAGTTTGCCCTTAGCATTTACCTTCCTTTTTTCCTCTTAATTTTCAACTTTTTTTCTTTTAAATGTGCAACTTTTTCACACAAATTGGCATAAATTTCACATACAGTCATGTGAAAAAATTAGGACCCCCATGAAAGCCTGTGTGTTTTTTTTTAAACATATTTGGACATATGGATATTTAATATCAATTTTAACAATACTGGGATATTCAAGTAATATAATTAAACAATTAAAACTGAAGAAAAGACTTTTTAAAATTTTCTGTAAAATGTAATTCTAAAAACATGCATTTTCTGGTGAGGAATAAATTAGGACACCCCCACATTTATTCCCACTTAAAATGGCTAAAGTCACACACAGGTGTATCACATCAGGTGCACATGATTAGAACATGGTTGCTCAGCATTTTGCAGGAGGCTTGTCCTATTTAAACCTCAGACATTTAGTTTGGTGCGCTTCTTGTGGTGTTTGGACGTGGTGGCTCACCATAGGTGACGCCATCACGTGGCGAACTGGCTGTGACGCCATACGGCGCCACCCTTCTGTGTATAGTTCAGTTGTGTATTGAATAAAGAAGAGTGCAGTTCGTATCCGCTGTCCACACCTCATTCCCAGACATAATGCTCCTGACTGTTGAAGTGAGAGTGAACACTATGGTGAGATCGAAAGAGCTGTCTGAGGCCTTCAGAAAGAAGATTGTAGCAACTTATGAGTCTGGTAAGGGGTTTAAAAAGATCTCAAAAGAAGTTTGCCAGGGAGAACATAGACAAAGACCAGGACTTCTGGAATAATGTTCTTTGGACAGATGAGTCTAAAATTGAATTATTTGGACACCAGAACAGAGGACGTGTTTGGCGTAGATCAAATACAGCATTCCAGAAAAAGAACCTCATACCAACTGTGAAGCATGCAGGTGGAAGTGTCATGGTTTGGGGATGCTTTACTGCAGCAGACCTGGCCAGCTCACCATCATAGAATCCACCATGAATTCTACCGTGCATGAGAGGGTGCTTGAGGACCACATGAGACCATCTGTAAAAAAATTAAAGTTGAAGCGGAACTGGACTCTGCAACATGACAATGACCCAAAACATCCCAGTAAATCCACCAAAGACTAGCTAAAAACTAAGAAATGGAGAGTCCTGGAATAGCTGAGTCAAAGCCCAGATCTTAATCCTATTGAGATGCTGTGGGGTGACTTGAAACGGGCTGTACATGCAAGAAACCCCTCAAACATCTCACAGCTGAAAAAATTCTACGTTGAGGAGTGGAGCAAACTTTCCTCAGACCGATGTCAGAGACTGGTAGGTGGCTACAAGAAGCGTCTCACTGAAGTTATTTCAGCCAAAGGAGGTAACACTAGCTATTAGGCAGTAGGGAGCCCTAACTTTTCCCTCAGTTAGAATATGCATTTTTGTTGATATCTTTTGTTTAATGAGTAAAACAGGGTTAATTTTTGTTATTTATCTGCAATTAAATCAAATTAATGTCCTGAGATAAATAAAAACAAGACTAGACATCAATATGTGAACATTTCTTAATAAAGAACTGAATATTTAATGGGGTGTCCAAATTTTTTCACGACTGCAAATTTGCACATCTTTTCTCATAAATTTGCCATTTTTTACTTGAACATCTGCATCTTTTTTTCTTGTACATGTGTAACAGTTTTCTCAAAAATTTGCTTTTTCCCTTATAAATCTGCAGCTTTTTTCTTGTTAACTTGTAACATTTTTCTGAACAATTTACTACTTTTTTCTCATAAATCTGTAACTTTTTCTAAATTTGCAATATTTTTCTTAAAATTTGCTATTTTTTCCCCGCATAAATTTGTGACTTTCTTACAAATTTTCAAAATTTTTCTGAAACAAAGTCAACTTTTTTCCTCATAAATCTGTGACTTTTCTTGTAAATCTGCAACATTTTTCTCAAAAATTTGCTATTTTTTTTGCCCATGAGTCTGCTTTTTTTCCCCATTGAAATTGGCAACTTTTCTTTTAAAATTTGCAACTTCTTTCCTCATTAATCTTCAACCTTTTTCACCCAAATTTGCTATATTTATTCTTAAAAAAATGCTACTTTTTCATCATTAATATGCAGCTTTTTACTTTTACAAACTTTTTCTCAAAAAAAATGCTATTTTTGCTCATAAATCTGCAACTTTTTTTTCACCTAAATAGGCAACAGTTTTCACCAAAATTTGCTATTTTTCCCTTATAAATTTTAAATTTTTTACTTGTAAATATGTGGCTTTTTTGTAAATTTGTAATTTTTGCATATATTTGAATTTTTTCTTGTTAATTTGCAACTTCTTTCTGAAAATTTTGCAACCTTTTTCCCCATATAGTTAAAACTTTTTTCTTCTAAATTTGAAACTTTATTGTTAATTTGAATTTTTTTTTCTCATAAATTCATTTCTATTTAAATATTTTAAAAATATTTGTCATAAAAGTGCAGTTTTTTCTTCTAAATTTTAATTTTTTTCTCAAAAATGAGCAACTTTTTTGAAAATTTGCAATGATCATTTTGATGCTGGTTAAACTGTATTAAAGGGGTCATTGACTGAAAAATGGTCACCTAATTATCCCAATACTTTCAAAAGAGTCAATTCTCTTTAAAAAACAAAACAAAACAAAACACAGTCTTTATCTTGTTTTCTCTTCCAGAAATGTTTTTAACTTTTTTGTGGAACTCGTTAACATCACGTTTAGAAAAAGCCAACCCACTGCCATCCTTGAGACCAGCCCACTGCTCTATTATTGGCCCGCCTAGCTGTCATGTACATGGAAGTGAGCTATTAGCCTCCAAGCTAACACTGGTAATAGGAAGCTTGAACTGAGCGTGGCTTATATTGTTGTTTTCTTCAGATCTTAGTCACCCTAATAACCATCCCTGTGGTTCACCGGTCCTTGGTCCATAATGTACCTCGCATTGCTCCGACCCGAAGATGCAGGCACATGCACAAAGACGCAGGATAGCACATATCAATAAGTAGCACAATTAGTGACACGAGCAGAGTGCTGGATTCTGATGTAAGTCTGTGAGTTTGAGTCCCCGCTTGGAAGTCCTTTGGGTCAAATTTTATATTCCATAAAAAAACTAAGTATCAGAATAATGTGATGTTATAAATCGAGTGCATTGCAAGGCAGTAGGCTATTTTAAAACATTTATCATTACATTCAGATGTAATAGCTTTTGTTATAAAGATTTTTTTTCATGTACATTTGTACCTTTTTCATAAATTTGCAGTTTTTCATGTAAATTTGAGAGCCCTTTTGTCTTGTAATTTTGCTGTTCTCAGCTCCCCGGTCACAGGGAGCTGACAGCCAGCAGAGCCACTGAGAGCTGCTTCATGATGGGGCATCCCCCGGCTGGCTGTGGGAGAGGAGCTGAGTACCACGGAGCGAGACACTGTCTAAGCTGGAAGGAGCCGTTGAGAAGCTACTCAGCTAATGGCTAACTGGCGTAAAAGGGACGGTGGAGTTGAACAGCTGAAGTCTGTTTCTTAGGGCGCATTCGGACGACCACTGTTTGGTCTGGACCAAAGGACAAAACAGTGGCTTCCGTGGATATTTCGGTTCTTTTGGTGCCGTCTCATACCTGCCAACTTTTAAAACCTGAAAAGCCTAGTAGCTAGCCAGGGTCCAGGGGCCGCAGGCCCTGGTAGGTCCAGGACAAAGTCCCGGTGGGGGGTTCAGGGGGGCGAAGCCCCCTGACAGCAAACAAATATTAGCATTAAATCAAGTTTAAATGTGGCTAACAACCTCATATTTCTTCAACAATCATGTTTCTATTTTCCTAAATTTGTCAATGCAGATATGCTGATGGAAAAGATCAAGGACAAACTCTATGGTAACTCTCAAGCATTGTTGTTTTCCATGGTGCACCTCTTAGCTTTCTCATTTTGTCTTTTCAGCATCCGTGCTTGCCGTGCTATTTCAGCATTAGTTTTTGTTAGATGTTCATTTAGGTAAACTTCTGTTCCCCGTAACTTTCTGGCCTGCCTCAGTATGTCATTCTTTACCCAGGGATGTGATTTAGGGTTGGGGAAATTATTTGAAAATCTAGCAGGGGGTCTGGGGGACGCGGTCTCCCAGTGGGGTCCGGGGCAGAGCTCCGTTGGGGGGGGGGGGAGAGGGGCGAAGCTCCTGGGTTTTTATGATTTTTAAGTACCAGAACTGTGCTTAAATGATAAACAAACAGCTGAATGCCACTTATTACTGTATAATATTGACTTACTGTATGTTCCAAGAAGATAAAATCTCTGAACTTAGTTCAGAGATTTTTTGATCTCTTCCATTCCCTCCTTCTTTGGTGGCATTTTTACTGACCTGTTGATAGTAAAACAATCTCTGCTGGTGTCGCCGATATCCGATCCGACCGACCTTGAATCCAGCTGGGCCTCAGCTAGCCCCCTCCGCTGCTAGTCCCGCTGCTTACCGCCGCTGCAATTGAGCTCCTGTCCAGCCGGGGCACCGGCAGCTCCTCCACCGAGTCCCGCCGCCCACCGTCGCTGTAGTTGAGCTCCGATCCTGCTCCTGTCCAGCTGGGATCCTGGTAGATCCTCCGCTGAGCTCCGCCACCTACTGCTGTCTTCCTCAGTAGCTCCTCCGCCGAACCCCGCCGCTGTAGCTGGGCTCCGATTCCGGCTCTTATCCAGCTGGGGCGCCGGCTACTCCTCCACTGGTCCTCGTCTCCTACCACCGCTGTACTTGAACTCCGATCCGGCTCCCGTCCAACTGTTGCCTCGGTTGGTTCCTCCGGTGAGCCCCAATCACCGGAGACAGAGTCGCTTTTTTGTATCAGTGTTAGGTGCTACGACTAGCTATGGCATTAGCTATAGCGTTAGCTTAGCAAACGCTTCAGGTAAATTTAGATACGATTCCTAGCGATCTCGTGTTTGGAATTGCTTTCGTGTTTTTTTTCGATTTAAAATTTTTGACTGAATTTTTAGTGAAAAACCGTAATTTTGATTAATAAAGCCATAACCCAGAATGGGGTCTAGAAAACCGTAACCATTACGGCAAAACCGGAGTAGTTGGCAGGTATGCCGTCTGAGCGTGCGTTGGATCTCTGGTGCGCACCAAACAAGTGGACAAACAACCCAGCTGAAGGGAACGGATTTCTGTTTCCAGTTCTGGCCAATCAGTGAGCCTGATTTTTCTTCTTTGCCGAGCTTTTTTGTTCCTGGTCAGTGGAGGTTTCGGCTACAGAGCCCCAAATGAGCAGTTGTTGTAACTGCGTGAGGTTGTCCAGGCAGTTTGTTACGCTGCAGTGTGAATGCAAACCAAACCAAATGAAGGTTTGAAAATTCTCTGCATTCCCCGCCCAGTCGAACTGGGACCCGCAGACTATTCCGGTCTGAATGCAGCCTTAAAGTGACAGGCTTTGAATCGAAGCATTTGAAGAAAGGCAAGAAAAATAAAAAACAAATTTGCTTCAATAATTAAAAAATTAAAGAAAATGTGAACAAAATATATCACAAGCACTTCATTAAGGCATGAGTGAGCCATTAAAATGTGTAAAAACTGCAGTTAATGACCCCTTTAATATTCAATGAAATGCTTTTTTTAAATTTATTTTATTATCTGGACAATAATCCAAGGTTGTTTTTTTTTTTGTTTTTCTTAGGAAGCGGCAATTTTTATTTACGTTTTAAAATGTTTGAACTCTTCAACATTACAAAAATATGGCCCCACTGACACAACCTTGCACAGGGCAACAAAAAAGCTAGAAACGGCTCTGCTTGGGGGTTGTATCTCGACCCATTTGTGCAGCCAACCAACCTGTGGTTCTGACCCACTTTCCTGCCTCATCCGTCACACTAAAAGTGCTGTAGCCTCTGATTCATTTCCCACGAATCCCATTTATTCCTCCCAGGCCGTTATGTCATCACAGCAGACTTACCTGCTCCATCGTGCTGGAAGCAGGCGGGCTGCATTTGAATATTTCATTATAGCACGATAATACTTTAAATATGCCACAGGATATGATTTATACAGGTCACGGAAGATGTTCACACATTTCCGCACCTCGGTGTAACTGCCTGAAGTTGCGATCGGTGACCTGAGACATGAATGTAGCTTTATATGATGAATTATCAACCGTTAGGAAAAGGGGGAATATTCACTGAGAACAGCATATCTCTTGTTCTTTTTGTCAGACATCTGCTCAAGCAGGAGGGTCACAGGAACCTGTAGCATTAAGAGCTGTTTAAAGAATATTTTTAAAGAAAAAATGCTCTTTTGTTCATTTACCCTGTCTTTCAAACCTGATTACTGGATTACCCGGGCTAATTTGGCCCTCGAGGAGCTACACTTAGACGCAGACTCCCCAAGAGCCACCAGAAGAAGTCGTCCGTAAACCACACATCACCCAGCGGTTAGCCAGCCTGTCCCCTTTACCCCTGTACTCTTCAGCTGCAGCCTGCTGTGAAAGGAAATGAACCTAAAAGTAATTGAATGCACTTTATTTCCTAAGGAGCAAGAGCAATACAGAGGGAAGAGTTGACAAATAAGAAGTTAATGAGCAAAATCCAATTAAATATGTAGTTGCTTCAAACTAGGCATCTTCAGTACAGCACATGGCTTGGTAGTATACTGTATCTGACAGTTTTTTTAACTGAAAACTTCAGCTATTTCATTAAATAGTCACAAATATATGTGAATATTTGTTATTTACTTACATGAATTAGATTTAATTTTACATTAAATATTCTCTTAATGTTTCCTTTGCTTCTTACTTTGCAGTAGGGCTGGGCAATACATCGAACATACTCCATTTGTCTGTGAGCGATACATAAAATGCCTATGTCGTGCCTATCCAATACAATTCGTAATGTTAATGTAACCCAGGGGTGTCCAATCATGTGCCACAGAAGGCCAAAACCCTGCAGGTTTTACCTCCAACCAACGTCTTCAACAGCAGATTTCACTGAATTTCTTCCCACTGATTGCTGATAAGTGAAAACACCTGCTGAAGAGACTGGGTAGAAGAGAAAACCTACAGGGTCTTGGCCCTCCATGGCACATGATTGGACACCCCTGATGTAACCCAACAATATAATTTAGCTTTCTTTCCGTTTCTTTGCTGTCTCCTCTGACCCCCAGCCAGAAAAAAGCTCAGGGCACATGTTAAACTGCAGCTCAGGTAAGGTCGTTCTTCAGAAAATTACTTTCGTACATTCAGGCTTTCAAATATTTAATGTTAGAAGTGTTTTATGACTTGTGAGGCAGCGGTCAGACTGTCCTGTGTCCGCCCCCTATCACCTGAACTTTCGAACAAATGTCTCACTCCTGTTCTATGGAAGGCCATCCTGCTAAAAAATATGCCATCCAATCTATCCATTAAAAACAAAAATAAGCAACAAATTATACTTCTGCCACCCATTATTAGACGACCAAGTATTAATTTTGTGTGGTAAAACCAAATAGTTCAATCTAGTATGCGGATAAGCCTGATTACTGATAATGTGAGGGGTTTTTTTTAAGGAAAAAAAAAAGACATGTAGGCAACTTGCTTTACTTGCAAATAATTTGCCACTGTTGTTCATGGGTTCTGTAGGCACCCATGCACAACAACAACAAATTATTTGCATTTTTTGGACCAATTAAGAAGTGAAATTAGTTAATTTCCCACAGAAAAACTGAACTGAAAAACACTGAGTTAAGACAGCGGTCCCCAACCCTGTTACATGGAGACCCAAGACGCTGCAGGTTTTCTGTTCTTACAGCTTCTTCAGCAGGTGTTTCCACTGATCACCAATCAGTGGGAAGAAACTCAGTGAAATCACCTGTTGAAGACTCTGGTTGAAAATAAAACCTGTAGGGTCTTGGGCCTCCATGGCACGTAGCTGGGGACCACTGGGTTAAGGTATTTGTCCAATATGTGTGAGGAGCTGAGTTTGAATCTTCCCCAGGAAGAATTTTCTGGACAACAACTGAAGTACAGCATGCTACTCCTGGGCATTTTAAAGCATATTTTGTAGCCCACTTTAGGCTTTAAATGCTATTAGTCGTCTTCCAAACCATTTCAGCCTTGCCTTTCTTACTTTGTATCCAAACCGCACAAACTGAGCTGTCCCTCTGATATACTTATTTCTAATCGTGTTGCTCCTAGTTACTCCCAGTGAGAATCTTAGCATTGTCAACTCTGCCATCTCCAGCACTGTCTCCTGTATTTTTGTCAGTGCCACCGTCTCCAAACCATACATCACAGCAGGCCTCACTATTATTCCCTAACACTATCCTTCTGTCACAAATCACCCCTGACACTCGTCTCCACCCATTATACCCTCTGCACTCTCTTCTTCATCTCTTGTGTGCCGTGTCCATTGCTTTAGATTGTTGACCCCAGGTATTTAAACTCATCTTCCTTCACTACTTTACTACTCCTTGCACCTACACATTACATCCCACCTTAAAGGATTTGAACTCTTCACTATTACAAAAATAGCACCCCCCCCAAACAGAACCTTGCATATGGCAGCCCAAAAAGGTAGAAACAGCCTTGTCACCAACAGCTTTAGTTCAAAGGTATCACATTGAATCAATAATGGTTTTAAAACTCTGCACAGTACTGACTCAGCTCTTTTAAAAGTTTTTAATTATATCTTTTTAGCTACTGACTCTGGTGACTCAGTTATTCTTGTGCTTTTAGACTTCACTGCTGCATTCAACACAGTGGACCATAAAATTTTAATTTCTCTTCTGGAGCGGTGGGGGCATCACTGTAATAGCATTGGAGTGGTTCAGGTCCTACCTGGTAGATCGAACTTTCTGTGTCAGCCTTGGTGACTTTTGTATATTCCTCTGTCCTTTGTCTTGGGTGATCCCCAGGGCTCAGTTCCAGGCCTCCTTCTCTTCTCCCTCTGTTTGCTCTGACTTGGCTCCATACATAAGTATGATATCACTGGTCAACACCAAATTTATTGTCTAATTTTTTTTAACTGATTTAGGACAATTTTGATGTGCTGAATCCAAAAATCACATTGGTTTTGCTCAATCAGGTCAACTTTTTGAATTATGGCCACATGTTGTTTTATACGTTTTTGTTTACACGTATGGGTATTTTCACTTTATATGATACAATTTTTTTTTATGTCTTGAAATTCTCTGAATTTTGAACAATGATGATGATGTAACATTCAATTTACATGTACTTACCTTTATATAAAGGTAAGTACATGCACAGTACTAAGTACTAAGTAAGTACTTACTTAGTACTGTGCATAAGATAAGATAAGATAAGATAAGCCTTTATTAGTCCCACAATGGGGAAATTCCAGGATTGCAACAGCACAGGGATAGCAACACTCAGAGCAACAATCAGAAGGCAAGAAAAAAACAAGCAAGCAAGAGTGGCTAATATACATATGTACATATTACTATAAAATATATATATATACACACACACAGACACACAGTGCAGAGCATTGTAGCTGGATGGAATAAATATGTAAATATATAAACACCCACAGTACGGAGCATTGCAGCTAGGTGGAATAAATATGTAAGTATATAAACACACACAGTGCGGAGCAATGTAGCTAGATGGAATAATATGTAGATATATAAAAACACAGTGCGGAGCATTGTAGCTAGATGGAATAAATATATAGATATATAAATATAAACACACCCAGTGCTGAGCATTGTAGCTAGATGGGATGAAACAGCATAACCATCTACTTAGTTATCCTACATGGTATGATTATGTGCCCATACATATTCTCACCCTCCATAGCGACCGGTATTTTCCTAGCTGTATGCCGGAGGGGACATAAGTCTATTGCATCTTTTGCATTCAAAAAACTATTAGTTTGTTACGTCTTTTGCTATCTCTGCGAGCAGCCCTGCTTAGGTTGTACAGTCTGACAGCCGTTGGTAGGAAGGACCTACGAAACCTCTCGGTTGTGCACCTGGGATGATGTAGTCTGCTGCTAAATGAGCTCCTCAGTGCATTCAGTATGTCCTGCATAGGGTGGAACTCGGACTCCAGCAGAGATGACAGTTTAGCCACCGTCCTTCTCTCTCCTATCTCCTCCACCGGATCAAGGCACTGCCCCAGGACAGAGCTAGCTTTCTTAATCAGTTTGTTCAGTCTCTTCCTATCGGCTGCAGTAATGCCACTGCCCCAGCAGACCACTCCAAAAGTGATGGCTGATGCCACCACCGTGTCATAGAATGTCTTCAACAGCGCCCCTTGTACACCAAAAGACCTGAGTCTCCTCAGCAGGAACAGCCTGCGCTGTCCCTTCTTGTAGAGTGCGTCAGTATTGTGTGACCAGTCTAGTTTATTGTTCAGATGAACACCCAGGTACTTATAGGATGTCACCATCTCGATGTCTGTTCCCTGTATATTTACTGGTGCTGTGAGGGGCTGCCCATGCCTGCGGCAGTCCACCACCAGCTCCTTAGTTTTCCTTGCGTTGATCTGGAGGCAGTTCCGATGGCACCAGTCTACGAAGTCCCGGATAAGCCCTCTGTACTCAGCTTCATCTCCATTGGAGATGAGGCCAACGATCGCAGAGTCATCAGAGAACTTCTGTAGATGGCAGTGTGTTGTGTTGTGTGAGAAGTCCGCAGTATAAAGAGTGAACAGGAAGGGAGCCAGCACCGTTCCCTGGGGGGCCCCCGTGCTACTGATGATCGTGTCGGACACACAGTCCCGGGTTCTCACAAACTGAGGCCGGTTCGTGAGGTAGTCCAGGATCCATGATGACAGGTGCTGGTCCACCCCTGCGCGCAGCAGCTTGTCCTTCAGGATCATCGGTTGGATGGTGTTGAAAGCACTGGAGAAGTCAAAGAACATGATCCTCACCATATTCCCGGGCTTCTCCAGGTGGGACAGAGAACGGTGAAGGAGGAAGATCACCGCATCCTCCACCCCAATGCCATGCTGGTAGGCGAACTGGAGTGGATCCATCGCTGGTTCCACCAGGGGGTGGAGGTGAGCAAGGAGCAGTCTCTCCAGGGTCTTCATCAAGTGGGACGTCAAGGCCACCGGTCTGTAGCTGTTCAGGTCTTTGGGGTGGGAAGTTTTTGGTACAGGTACCACACAAGATGTTTTCCACAGCTGTGGTACCCTCCCCAGCTTCAGGCTCAGGTTGAAGATGTACGTCACAATCCCACACAGCTGGTCTGCACAGCTGGTGGGATTGTCATACTGTCCTGAAGTAAGTAAGTACTTACTTAGCACATGATTGAGAGAAATGGATGTCATTTTCGGATTCAGCGGTGCAAAACTGTCTTAAATCAGTTGACAAAAACACAGACAACTTACAGTTCCCCAAGATATGAGAGATGCCAACATAGTCACGCTGTATAAGAACAAAGGCGACCGCAGTGACTGCAACAATTACTGTGGCATCTCTCTTCTGAGCATAGTTGGCAAAGTCTTTGCCCGGGTCACCCTGTTCCGCCTTCAGAGCCTCGCTTTGCGAGTGTATCCTGAGTCCCAGTGTGGCTTCAGAGCTGGAAGGTCCACAGTGGATATGATCTTCTCCCTCCGTCAGCTGCAGGAGAAGTGTTGAGAGCAGCAGCAGCCATTGTTTCTTGCGTTCATGGACCTGACCAAAGCCTTTGACTTAGTTAGTCGAAGCGGGCTCTTCCAGATCCTGTGAAAGTTCGGTTGTCCCCCAAAGCTCCTTGCAATCATCTCCTCCTTCCACATGGACATGCATAGTACTGTTTGCTTTGATGGAGCCACCTCAGATGCCTTCCCAGTCAGCAGTGGAGTGAAGCAAGGATGCGTTCTAGCACCGACTCTCTTTGGGATTTTTTTCTCAATGCTCCTCCACTACGCCTTCACTGACTGTCCTGAAGTCAGTGAAGGCGTAGATCAGATGGAAAACTCCTCAACATCACAAGACTTCGTGCTAAAACCAAAGTCTATGAGGTCCTCATACGTGAGCTGCTGTTCACAGACGACGCTGTTCTAGCATCGCACAGCGAGGAGAGCCTGCAGCATCTGGTCGACAAACTGTCCCACGCCTGCAAGGAGTTTGGGCTCATGATCAGCCTTAAGAAAACCAACATCATGGCGCAAGATGCTGTCTCTTCTCCTGTCATTACCATTGACAACACACAGCTGGAAGTTGTGGACACCTTCACCTACCTAGGGTCCACTGTTTCAAACATGCTCTTGCTGAACACCGAGATCAGCTCCAGAATCTCTAAAGCAGCTGCTGTCATGGCCAAACTCAATAAGCGTGTGTGGAACAACAATCTGCTGAGTTTGAAGACCAAGTTACTCGTATACCAAGCTTGCGTCCTGTCCACTCTCCTGTATGGCAGCGAGTCCTGGACAGCCTATGCCAGGCAGGAGAAGCGGTTAAACGGGTTCCACCTCCGCTATCTTCGGCGCCTTATGCACATCAAGTGGCAAGACAGAGTCCCCAACACCGAGGTCCTTGAGCGTGCTGACTTGCCAAGCATCCCTGCATTTCTCAGCCAGAGACGACTCTGGTGGCTTGGCCACGTGCACCGCATGGAGCCTGACCGTCTGTCGAGAGAAATCCTTTATGGAGAATTGTGGGTGGGCGTCCTCCGTGTGGGCTGCAAACGCAACATGCGGTGTGTGCAGATCAACGCCAATAACTGGGAGGTTATTGCTAAAGATTGAGCCACCTGGCTCCACAGTGTCAAAGAGGGTGTTCTCAAGATGGAAGCGAACACAAGAGTCCAAATGGCGATGAAGCGTGCGGCGAGGAAAGAACACCCAGCATCAGCACGTGCACCATCAATCTTCATCTGCGCCAATTGCTCCAGAGACTGCCACTCAAGGATTGGGCTGTATAGTCATTCCAGGCACTGCTCCAACCCTTGACGCGCTAACCATCGCCTCTTCGAGATGAGGATGCCAGAGAGAGAGAGATGGGTATTTTCGCTTTATATGATGCAAAATTCTTTTTTATGTCTTGAAATTCTCTGAATTTTGAACAACGATGACGTAACATTCAATACTAAGTAAGTACAGGTTTTTACTTAGCACCTGATCGAGAGAAACGGATGTCATTTTCGGATTCAGCAGTGCAAAATTGTCTTAAATCAGTTGAAAAAACATGGACGTCTTACAACAAAAATTATTTTTGTAACCCTTTGTATTTCATTCCACTGTTATGCAGACGATGGTCAGATTTATGTGCCTCTTAAAAAGAATAGCACATAGTCTGTCGAAATGCTGCTTAAGTGTCTTGAAGATGTCAAGGCCCCCGATGGCATTAAACTTCATGAAGGTGATAAAGACAAGATTCTGACCTCCTAGCCAGTAGTTGTCACACTTACTCTTGCAACAACTACTTGATAGAAACACGTGACATCAACACAGTCATGCTATTGGCTGTGACCGGCTGTGACATCTTTGCTAGCCATCAATATATGAATACAAGATGGAACATGGCTAGCCGCGGGGCTAGTCACATTCCATATACTGTACATAGCTTACTTACATGATGACAATAAATAACAATAAAACATTGTTTGTGTATCCTGTCATCACAATGCTGAAGTTGCTGTCAACCATTATAATTACCTACAAAATATGGCACCTCTATTTGCCATGTCCTATCTACTGTATCATATGTCTATATTACCAGCCACTGGAGTCTCATTCACCCAGCTGCTCAGAGGTAAATATTTTTATCATTTGAGTTCTGTAAAAGAAATTTTAAGTATTTTTTTCATCAATATATTAGTTTTTCAAGACTATAGAGGCTTTAATTCTCCACCGTTCTGAACACCTTGTTGATGGATTTTTTTTTTTAAATCTTTGTTTTTATAAAATTACTTGTCCTGTTCACTTTTAAGTTTTAATGACAGAAAAAGTGATGCTTTTTGGTTAGACCTCTGGATCCCCTTTTGTCTTTTACTCTTCTCACCTTGGCCCACTTTGGTTATTTTTTTAAGAAGCTTATAAATAAAGTTTGATTTGACATAAAAGTCCATCCATCCATCCATCTTCTACCGCTTAATCCTTTCGGGTCGCGGGGGGGGCTGGAGCCTATCCCAGCATCTTTGGGCGAGAGGCAGGGTACACCCTGGACAGATCGCCAGTCCATCGCAGGGACATAAAAGTCATCCAAGGTTTTTTTTTGTTTGTTTGTTTGTTTTATTGAGACAGGAACCTCTGAATGAGCTACAATCAACATATAATCAGAGTAACTTTTTATCGACCTTCAACAAATGTGAAATGAGGAGCCGCTGCGATAGAATTACACGGCACTCTGGCTGTTTGCACAGTTGTTTTGGGTTCCCTCAAAGGCTTCAAAGGCAACACAACACTAATGGAGGGGGGAAAAGGTTCAATAAAAGACTGAAATCAGCCAGTTGATCCTCTTGACAAATAACGTTCAATATCTCTCCCGCTCATTAGCTTGACTGACTTAGATTCAGAATGTGATGACGATTAGGCGGGTGGTCACGGGAGGTGAACCCACACTGACTGAACAAGTGAAGGTTCCTTTTTTGTGCTCAAGGACACCTCAAAATGACAAATAGGCACTGCTGGATGGATTATTGCTTTTTTTTTTGGTGGAAAGCAGAAACATTGAACTGACTGAGAGTCGGTCTGGATGAGGTTGAGCCTGATTATTAAACTTTTTTACCCCCCTTCCCCCCAACATATCAGATGATTAAAAGGAATGGTTCCCTATTGATTTCCTGTTGGAAGAACTCTGAGACACGTTTTGTTTATTGCTGTTCGGCAAATCAGTGGAGCGCAGCGGGAAGAGAGCAATTACAAATGCAAATTCCCAATAAGCGCCTGGAAGGTATGTTGAAAGGTCCTCCGAAGGATATAATTACAGCCCGGCTTGATTACATATAAAAAGGAGAGATGAGGAGGAAATATTGCTGAATTATTCAAGCAAACAAAAACACCCTGCGAGCACGCGAGGAGCAGGAATTCATATCACACTGACAAGCTTGTTCGTCTGTCTTCAGCCTAGAGATTGACATCGCGAAGATCACATACAAAAGCCCCGCTTTGTTTGCTCGCCTGAAGCGCTGCCGGTGATTTCTCTCAAAACGTTTAGCATTCCTCATCAAAACCCCATTTCTTCTACACGAAAATTCTATCTTTTTACACCACTTAAAGAAGCCAATAATTGAGATTTTAAGAGCCCGGCGAGCCACATTATACATTTTTTATTACCTTCCCCTCTAACATTAGCTGAGATTAACGCGGAGTGGAGCCGCTGATTAAACCGCACTCTAACTGGTCAGATGTCACCACCAGCCTCTTCACCGATCTCTTCAGCATCTGAATGAAGTCAGAGGAGTGAAACTGCAGGAACCCTCTCAAACTATGACTTACTGATGGCGGAGGTGAGGCATCTGTTCATTATCTGGAACTCATACACATTTACTTTATACTGTTTTACCCAGCTTTGTGAAGGGGAGACAGACAGGTATGTCATTTTGAGGGGCCCTATGCAGGATTGTGCTTGGGGACCCCAGGGGTGTCCAGCTCATTCCATGCAGGGCCAAGACCCTGCATTTTTTCCTTCCACCCAGTGTCTTCAGCAGATGTTTTCACTGATCAGCAATCAGTGGGAAGAAATTCAGTGAAATCACCTGTAGAAGACAATGGGTGGAGGTAAAACATGCAGGGTCTTGGCCATCCATGGAATGAGTTGGACACCCCTGGGGTCTAGATGAATAGAGAAAAAAAACAGCATCCATACTGAATCCAGAAAAAGTGGCTAATGTATGAGGAAAAAATGCAAATGTGCAAAAAAGTCACAAATTTAGTAGAGAAAAGTTGCAAATTGACAAGAAGAAAAAATGAAAGGGGGAAGCATGGTGGCGCAGTGGTTAGCACTGTGTCAGCACACCAAGAAGGTCACGGGATCGATCTCACCCCCAGACCATCGGTGACCCTTCTGTGTGGAGTTTGCGTGTACTCCCCATGTTTGCATGGGCTTACCCTGGGTACTCCGGTTTCCTCCCACCGGCCAAAGACATGCAGATTAGGTTAACTGACTTCAACTGAGGATTCTAAATTGTCCTTAAGTATGACTGTGAGAGTGAATGGTTGTCTGTCTCTCTGTGTTGGCCCTGCGATGGAGTGGCGATCTGTTCAGGATGTACCCTGCCTCTAGCCCAAAGATGCTGGGATAGGCTCCAGCACCACCACCCCCCACCCGACCTGAAAAAAGATTAAGTGGTAGAAGATGAATGGATAGAAAAAATGAAAGTAATTTTAATTCTCTCAAAAAAAGGTTGAGGGTGAACTTGTATCTTCGGGGCCCCATAGTGGCTGAGGGTGCCCATAGCAATTGAATGCTCTGCTTTATAGGCAGAAAAGGCTCTCTGTGAATGAATACATCCTGAAATGGAAAGAAATGACCAACATTTGTGTAGTTCAAGACCTGTAAATTATCTGTTTTCACATTTTTATATTTTTACAGATTTTTATATCGCTATTGAATATACTGTATTTTCCACTTTCTGTATATATTTTTTAAATTCTATGTATTCTTGGCTTCATGTATCAATAATAATAAAAACAGGATGACAGAGGCATGATATTAGACCCTTTTTTTGCAAATAACGATATGCCGAAAATAATGTTAATAATGAAAATAAGTATTTGCCGATACCAGTATATGCACATATTCTTCCCACCTATTTACATCTACTTTGTCTTACAGCACTGGCATATAAAGACACCTTAGCCAAGGAAAATAAGACAACTTCCACCACCAGTATAGAGGCTCAGGTTTTACCAGCCTATTTTAGTGATAATTTATGCTAATTTGGAAACTTTTTATAATGAATGTTTTAAACCTTGACTGCTTTTAATGATCTTATTTCAGTGTGGAGCAAGACTTTTTTTTATTTAAATTTACATACGTGCTATTGGCAGAGTCTTGCTCAAAGTTGTGAGGCAAGGAAGAGACAAACTGTCAGTACAGACAGCTGAATATTACCGTGAAAAGGACTAAACGGAGAATATGGTTACCTCCAAGGGTGTAACTTTGTTTCAGACAATTGGGGGGGGGGATCTCTGCCTGTGTTGAGAGCCTAAGTTACGTCCCCTCCACTTCTGCATATTGGACCTAAAATCAAAAAAATTCTCTATTGAAATGAATGGCAAGAGTGACATTATCTTTTGATCCCGATCAAATTTTGCCACAAGTTACACATATGATGTTTGTCAATTTAAAAGATAACTTTCCATATAATTAAAGTTGCCGGCTGTCATATAATGACAGAATAATATTTAGTTTTTGTTTAAACGACTAGCAGACAACAACTCCCATCATCCCACATCACTAAACACGGTTACATTTTAGTGATGTGAAAAGCACTGATTTCTCATAGCATTGACCCCTGCACTGACAGACAAGTAACTAGGATTAATCTTAGCCTGACTCTTGGCTAACTCACTATACAGTGATAATAACAGAATGGATTTGCCCGACTGCTGCCCTCACCTTGTGCCTCTGTGAGGAAATCACATGAACAAAAAGAAAATGTCAATCACTTATTAGGACAAGTCTAAAATTCATTAGTTTGTCCAACAGAACATTATTATGATGATCTAGTCAGCAGTCTGTTCTCTAAGCTGCAAAGTTCATTTTTTATTGTTACCTGGTCACTTGTGCCTCCTGTGCTGCCTCACTCTCCCTCTGGTCACCTGGGCCATCTCTCTCCTTCCTCTCTCCCTCTGTTATCCCTGCTGCTGTCACTTTCACATTCTTGCTCCTGACATAAAATAAGCTCAATTAATGTTCAAATGGTTTAAGAGAGGTACTTCATTGATAATTTTGGAAGACATAATTCATGCAAAAATTTCCCACGCAAAAAAACATGGAAAGATGTAAAATGTCCCCCCCCCCTTTTTCCCTCTTAATAGCATCTTAACAGTGCTATCAGCAGGTGCATTAGGCCGTCTAGTTTATTTTGATACCATGTCCATCATTCTAGCCACAGAACTGAGGTTTAGTGGATGAGGTTTACCACTGTGTAGCTATTTTGGCATGTAAAAAAGTTTATAAAAAGTTTAGGAATATGCAATGCATCTATTCTTTCATTCGTCTATTTGGTGTTTATTTCTTGTATATTTGTTTAGATAATCTTTTGTGTAGTTGTGGTATTTTAACAGAGGATAGAAGATCTGAAAATGATCTGCAGGGAAAATAATCTTCTTTTAACATGGATATTTAAGAATAGCCGTCAGAGTAGGGCTGTCGCGATAACCACAATTTTGTAATATCGCGTTGGACAAGCCTACCACAGAAGATAATGATCAACCACAATAACTGCAGTGTCCACTTTTTTGTGTGTGTGGCTAAATCTTGTTGCTCACTTTTGTGACCCTATTGATTAATAAAAAAATTGTTAAATGTTAAGTGTATTTTTATTGCCAACAGCATGTTTGCACCCGGTACTGACAGCGGCAGCATCCAGTACTGTGGAAGCTTCCATAGCAGCGGGTGCTGGCAGCGTCAGTAACGTGTGGGGCACTCTCTCTCCAGACGGACTCCAGCAGGCAGTTAGTGGAGGAAGCGTTTGGACTCCTCGCTAAATACAGCTGTGACAGTGAGCGCTGAAAGGGCACAAAGTGTGTTATTTCCTTCTGAGCAGAGTGTGAGCTTTGAGAGCGAAACAACTACTGCGTAGTGCATTGCTTGTTTGAACGTGATTTTTTGGACAGCGGCAAAAATCCAAAAATCACAGAGACAAGAGCCATGCACGGTCCTGTACACAGACTGTCCTGTTTAACTAAGCTGAATGTTGCTGCAGTCTCCAGTCCGCACACACCGTAGTATACTGGAGTTCCCGCCACTGCTTTATGAAAATGACTGTTGTTTTTTTGTTTTTTTTAAACAGAATTAGCAGTTCATACCTAGTAAGACCGGCGCTCCGCACAATTGTCATACATGCACATAAAGTTGAAAGCGGAGCTGCAGCAAGCTTCTTACAGTTTCCATCGTTTGCCACTTAAGTAATGAACCCTGTTTAAATTACAAGACCACAAGGTCTTAAAAACATTTGCAATAATACCGCATATTTCGGTGTTGAACTATCCACCATCACCGCAGGGGAAATTCCTCTACCGTGACAGCCCTACTTCAGAGTGACTAAAGCTGGATTCATGCTGCACCTCCGCTGTTCACGTACGTGCAACCGGAAACCTCGTGTGACAAAATTTACGTCATCGGCTCTACTCCGCTAGTGTACGCAGGGCTCGACTGCTGACGACCGCGTAAAGTCCAAATTTTATGACCACACAGCCTGCCCACAATCTGAATGTGTTGACAGAGCATGCGCAAGACTGAAAGTCCCATTCACAAGATAGCGCTACCAACACAGCATACAAAGACAAAGTAGACGAGGAAGACAATGAGGAGGCCGAAGATGAGAATAAACATACATGAATCTTTTTGCAGCAGTAGCAGCTTGAGCGGAGAAGAGCACTGGAAAACGGTAATTCCTCCTTTTCCTTGAAATGATGCCATTGTTGTTGCTACAAAAAAATGTGCATCGCTCTCGTGTTTAACCCAATGACTGCCACAGGCGCTCTGTTGCGCCATAAGCCCCTAGTGGTCAAGGTTTTTTTCAGGAAAATATTCCGTTCAGATGTCAGAGATTTCCAAAGCTATAACTTGAAAGTGGTAAGAGATGATGACTTACTGTCAATTAGAAAGATGTAGAATATGATCCAAAGTTTGAGACAGGAGTAAACGTATGTGACTAATTTGCATAATGCCACAGCAGCCATATCAAATTACATAACTTTCAGTCAAAACTGGACTTGGGACATATTTACACAAAGAATGGTTTTGCTTTTTGTCACTGCTTCTTGCTTTGGGCATTTTGTTATCTTATCTTCAAAGTATATGAACCAGAAAATCAGTACAATGTAAACAAAAACAAATTTGTCACTTAACGCTGGCCGGGTGGCTCGCTCGTTTCATCCTTTTGTGGCATCCTGGTCATTATTTTCGCTTCTGTCAGTCATTTTATTTCCCCCCCTCAAGACCAGAAACCTCCTCATGGATTGTCACCTTATCGTGGTGGGGGGTTTGCACTCCCCAGTGATCCCAGGAGCTATGTTGTCCGGGGCAATTTGCCTCTGGTAGGATCACCCAAGACAAACTGGTCCTGGGTGAAGGGCCAGACTAAGAACGATCCAACAGACTCTCATGATAAATACTAGAACAAGGATTCAGTGTAACCCACCCAGTATGGGGTTACCGGGGCCCCACCCTGGAGCCAGGCCTGGGGGAGGAGCTTGATGGCTAGCGTCTGGTGGCCAGGTTTCCGCTCATGGGACCCGGCAGGGCTCAGCCCGAAGGAGTTACATGGGTCCACCCTCCAGTGGGCTCAACACCTGCAGGAGGGATCATGGGGGTCCGGTGCCATGTGGATCAGGTGGCGGTCAAAGGCGGAGACCTTGGCAGACTGATCCCAAGCTTCCTAAACTGGCTTTTGATAAGTGGAATGTCACCTCTCTGGTGGGGAAGGAGCCTGAGCTGGTACATGAGGTTGAGAGATACCGGCTAGATATAGTCGGCCTCACCTCAACACACAGCTCCGGTTCCGGAACCAGTCTCCTGGAGAGGGGCTGGAGCTTGGCCTACTCTGGAGTTGCCCCGGCGAGAGGTGACGAGCAGGGGTGGGTGTTCTTGTATCTCCCCACCTTGCTGCCTCTATATTGGAGTTGTTTCCCTGGACGAAAGGGTTGTTTCCCTGCACCTTCGGGTTGGGAAACGGGTCCTGACCATCATTTGTGCCTATGCACCAAATGATGGTTCAAAGTACCCACCCTTTTTGGAGTCTCTGACTGGGGTGCTGGAGGGTGCTCCTCTTGGAGACTCCATTGTCCTACTGGGGGACTTCAATGCGCATTTGGGCAATGACAGTGAAACCTGGAAGGGGGTGATTGGGAGGAATGGCCTGCCCGATCTGAACCCAAGTGGTGTTCAGTTATTAGACTTCTGTGCTAACCACAGTTTGTCTATAACAAACACCATGTTTAAGTGTAAGGGTGTCCATATGTGCACCTGACACTAGGACACCCTAGGTCACAGGTCGATGATTGATTTTGTTATTGTGTCATCAGACCTGCGACCGTATGTCTTGGACACTCGGGTAAAGAGAGGTGCAGAGCTGTCAACTGATCACGACCTGGTGGTGAGTTGGATCCAATGGCAGTGGAGGATGCCATTCAGACCTGGTAGACCCAAAGGTATAGTGATGGTGTGCTGGGAACGTCTGGCTGAGGCCCCTGTCCGGGAGGTCTTCAACTCCCACCTCCGGAAGAACTTCAACCACATTCCGAGGGAGTCTGGAGACATGGAGTCTGAATGGGCCATGTTCTCCACCTCCATTGTTGAAGCAGCAGCCCAGAGCTGTGGCCGCAAGGTCACCAGCGCATCTCGTGGTGGCAACCCCCGAACCAAGTGGTGGACCCCAGTGGTGAGGGGGGCCATTAAGCTGAAGAAGGAGTCCTATCAAGCTTGGTTGGCTTGTGGGACTCCCGAAGCAGCTGAGGTGTACCGGCAGGCAAAGCAGAGTGCAGCTCGGGTGGTTGATGAAGCAAAAACTCGGGTGTGGGAGGAGTTCGGTGAGGCCATGGAACAAGACTTTTGGTCGGCCTCAAAGAGATTCTGGCAAACTGTCAGATGGCTCAGGAGGGGGAAGCAGTTCCCCTGTCCACACTGTGTATGGTGCCGATAGGGCGCTGTTGACTTCGACTGGGGATATCGTTAGGCGGTGGAAGGTATACTTTGAGGATCTCCTCAATCCCACTGATATACCTTCCACAAAGGAAGCAGGGCTTGTGTACGAAGGGGACGACTCGCCTATCACAGGGGCTGAGGTTGCCAAGATGGTAAAAATCTCTTTGGTGGCCGGTCCCCAGGGATGGATGAGATTCACCCTGAGTACCTCAAGGCCCTGGATGTTGTAGGGCTGTCATAGTTGACACGCCTCTGCAACATTGCGTGGAGGTCGGGGGCAGTGCCTTTGGCATGGCAAACTGGGGTGGTGGTTCCTATCCAAAAAAGGGGACTGGAGGGTGTGCTCAAACTTTAGAGGGATCACACTCCTCAGCCTCCCTGGGAAGGTCTATGCCAAGGTACTGGAGAGGAGAGTCCGGCTGTTGGTCGAACCTTGGATTCAGGAGGAGCAATGTGGTTTTCGTCCTGGCCGTGGCACATTGGACCAGCTCTTTACCTTCTCGAGAATCCTCGAGGGTTTGTGAGAGTTTGCCCAACCAGTTTACATGTGTTTTGTGGACTTGGAGAAGGCATTTGACCACGTCCCTCATGGTTTTTTGTGGGGGGTGCTTCGGGAGTATGGGGTATTGGGCTTGTTGTTGCAAGCTATTCGGTCTCTGTACGACCGTTGTGAGAGTTTGGTTCGTATTGCCAACACTTGATCGGACTCATTCCCAGTGAGAGTTGGACTCCGCCAGGGCTGCCCTTTGTCACCGATCCTGTTCATAATTTTTATGGACAGGATTTCTAGGCACAGCCAGGGAATGGAAGGTGTCATGCTTGGTGATCACAGGATCTTATCTTTGTTGTTTGCAGATGATGTTGTCCTGCTGGCTTCATCCAGCAATGACCTACAGTTCTTGCTGGGACGGTTTGCTGCTGAGTGTGAAGCGGCTGGGATGAGACTCAACACCTCCAAGTCTGAGTCCATGGTCCTCAGCCAGAAAAAGGTGGATTGTCCTCTTTGGGTTGGGGACAAGCTCCTGCCGCAAGTGGAGGAGTTTAAGTATCTTGGGGTCTTATTCACGAGTGAGGGGAGAATGGAGCAAGAGATCGACAGATGGATCGGAGCAGCATCTGCAGTGATGCGGATGTTGTACCAGTCTGTTGTGGTGAAGAGGGAGCTGAGTTCTAAGGCAAAGCTGTCAATTTACCAGTTAATCTACGTTCCTACTCTCGCCTATGGTCAAGAAGTTTGGGTAATGACCGAAAGAACGAGATCACGGATACAAGTGGCTGAAATGAGCTTTCTCCGTAGGATCGCTGGACTAACCCTCAGAGATAGGGTGAGGAGCTCAGTCATCCGGGAGAGGCTCAGAGTAGAACCGCTGCTCCTCCACATTGAAAGGAGCCAGTTGAGGTGGTATGGGCATCTGATCAGGATGCCTCCTGGACGCCTCTCACTTGAGGTGTTTTGGTCAGGTCCCACTGGGAGGAGACCCCGGGGCAGACCCAGGACTCGCTGGAGAGACTATGTCTCCCTGCTGGTCTGGGAACGCCTTGGTATCCTCTCTGAAGAGCTGGAGCAGGTGGCTGGGGAGGCAGAAGTCTGGGCTTATCTGCTTGAACTGCTGCCTCTGCGACCTGGACCTTTGGAAAAGCGATAGAAGATGGATGGATGGATGGACATTCAGAAACTGTTATGATTATTCCACCTCAATTTTGCTTTTATTCTGCCGCTATTTATCATATATGACGACATGGAACCGGCGCGATTGTTCTACCCAGTCACATGGTGATGGCGTCAATTGCAGGTGAACATCAACCAGCTTTGCCCACCCTCTGTTATAACAAAATGCAGATATTTACCTTCATAAGCTAAATAATCTCTTTTTACAATCATAGTTGGCAAATTTGGGAGCAAATGCTTCCTCTGTCTGCTTCTTCAGTCTTGCGATTGAGTAAGATCTAGATTTGTTTACAAACTCTTCTTCTCTGGTGAAGTTTCAGGGTGGTTCTATGTCCGCTATAAGTCCTCCAAGGCAAGACCACTAAGTTATACGTGAGGTGGAATCCTTTGTACAACTTAAAACAACTGGGGAGTTTTTGGCCACGTTATATAACATCACATGACAGGTGCAGCCCTGCACCTGTAGCAGTGGGGGCACTATCTGTCTGAAATCTTGCCACAAGAAGGGTTAAAGCTGGTGAACAAACTGGCATGTTAGCGCATTTGCCCAGCCATAGGGCTGGGGCAAAACTACAAATAACAGCTGTGCGCATGCCTCAACTGATTGACCTAGTAGACCAGAAAGTGAGCATGTACAATGTCTCTTGCGCGTCGGGCTTGTCCAAAGTGCATGTGGACCAAAGTGGACCAGAGGGGAAATGCAGCATGAATAAGGCTTTAGTATGTAATCAAAAGTGGTAAAACTTGCTTTTTAATTGAATTTTATAATTGTCAAAATCATGACATTTTAAAAATACAGAACAGTATAAGTTTAACTTGAATTTTGTGGGGATGACAAGCAATATTTAAACACATTTATATTTAAGGACCGGTGGTCAGAGTAGATTTATTTGTACTTGATAAATGTTCGGAGTTGCTAACATTTTGATAAGATAAGATAAGATAAGATAAGCCTTTATTAGTCCCACAATGGGGAAATTCCAGGATTGCAACAGCATAGGGATAGCAACACTCAGAGCAACAATCAGAAGGCAAGAAAAAACAACATCTAGTAAACATATGTCCATATTACTATAAATGTATATATATATATATATAGACACACAGTGCAGAGCATTATGGCTGGTGAATGTGCAGCAGAAAGTCTAAGCTCTCTCTCCGCGGATGCAGCGGGCCAGCTGGAAGTCTTTGGGCATGATGGTGACACCCTTAGCGAAGAAGAGACCACCAGGTGGGCCTCGCTGGTCTCCTGCAGAGCCATGACGGCGAAGCTCAGGAAACGCAGGACGGTCTTGAAGTCCTGAGCGATCTCCCTCACCAGGCGCTGGACGGGCAGCCTACGGATGAGCAGCTCCGTGGATCTCTGGCAGCGACAGATCTCTCTCAGAGCCACGGGCCTGTGACGGCGAGGCCTCTTCACTCTGCCGGTGGCCGGAGCGCCTCTCCGAGCAGCCCTGGAGGCTAGCTGTCTCCTGGGGGGGGGCTTCTTCCTCCAGTAGATTTTACGGGCGGTCTGCTTGGTTCTTGCCATCGCTCTTTATTATTCTGTCTTATATTTCTTTCACGCCGCCTAAACTCCAGCCCGGCACCCGCGTCATTTTCGCTACAGCTCCCGGTATGTCGAGTTTCCCATTAGCACCGGGCGGCGGCCAAGTGCTAGCTAGCACTAGCTCCTCCCCGCTGTAACGTCTCCCGCTGCAAACTGTGGCTCCGTCCGCCGACCCGGGAGACCCCCGGGGTGATCCGTGCGTCCGTGATATATATACAGAGCGAAAGGTGTAGAAAGAAGAAGGAAGATAAAAAAAAAAGGCTGTTGCAACAGGCAGCCGACTCGTGTGGCGCCGCCGGTCCGGCGGAACCGGAACCGGAACGGATGAATGCTGAAACACATAAATTTCACTCTAACAGTTGATGAACAAATCCATTCTGATCATGACTAATACAATGTAAAGACCAAATTTTCATGAGAAGACCTAATCATTTCTCAGATCAGCTAAATCCTACCAGGCAGCACAGTTATTCAGTGGTGCAACTAGCAAACTAGCAACCAGCTAACTTCAGACAACAATTCACCAGCTAAATCAATAATATGACATTTACCTCGTTTTGGACAGAGGGTTTGATCCTTTTGTTTGACAAGTTCAACCAGTTTAAAATGGTTTGCTGGCCTTGTGAAGCTTGTTTCATGTTCTCTCACTAAGCTGAATGCATTCCATGCTAGCATTGCCACCTGCCGCCCTTACAACTGACTCCCAGTGTTGCCAGGTTTCACAAGAGAAACAAGCAACCAGCTCTATGGAAACAAGTCCAAAAAAGCTCAGCAGCCAACCTACCACAATGTAAAAGAGAGGCTGCTTGATAACATATGTCGATATATAGATTTATTTTTGTTTGCAGTGAATTGACTGTAAACACAGTGAGCATTGAATAATGGAATTTTATAAACTCTAATTAAAGGAAAATACATATGCATTCTGCATAAGCAACAGCAAATTTATAGTAAACAGTCAACATTAAAACTTTGAATAAATTGAACTTTTAAACTCTGATCAAAAGAAGAGACGTGCATCCTGCATAAGTAACAGCACTAAACATGATTACAGTTTAGTGATGTGGGATGATGGGAGTTGTTGTCCACTAGTTTAAACAAAAACTAAATATTACATGATAGCCAACAACTTTAATAACGTGGAAAATTATCTTTTAAATTGACAAACATCATATATGTAACGCATGGCAAAATTTGATCAAGGTCAAAAGATAATTTTGCTCTTGCCATTCATTTCAGTGGAGAATTTTTTTCAATTTAAGGTCCCATATGCACTGATCTGTATAAAAAGAAATCCTGGATAACTCACGCCCCATTAGCAAGTACAGAGCTGAGTGGAGTTGGGCGGGCCACTGATTTCTATAGAAGAACTGGATAGATCATTGGCTGACAGAAGTGAAGCCCCTGGCCGGCAACTTTTACCTCAATAACTTCCCCAAAAATTAATAGATTTTGTACTTCTTGGTGCAATCGAGCTGGGAGAGCTGTCACACAGACAGCAAAGCAAGCCCAAATAAGCAACTACACGTTAAAAAATGAGCCCAAAAATGGCAACCAGTGACTGATGAGATTTGCAAGCGACTTTACAAAAAAAAACAAGGCCAAAGTCGCTTATAGTAAGTGGACTTGGCAACCATGCTGACTCCTACTCAGAGAAGCAAGTACCAGTTGGGCAATACCAAGTCGGCAGCAGGGGGGATACATTGTCTGATTATTAGAAATGTTCCTTTTTGTTGCTTGCAAATGAAAAAAACAACAACTTCTTCATACTTGCTTGAGTTGTAGATATTTTTTTATTAAATATAATTATATGATTATGGGGGGGAGGTTATATTGGCTGGATTTGATTATTGGGGGGTTATAACCCCTCCAACCCCCCATAAATTACGCCTATGGCTACCTCTGTGCTTGGGAGCTAGCCTTCACTGAGCAGCTTATCTTGGATCTCCTTCAGCATCAGGCCACCCTCAACTCTAGCAATCCTCGCTGGAATGTACTCTGGAGGTGACCAGTGTTGCCAGGTTTCACAAGAGAAACAAACAACCAGCTCTATGGAAACAAGCCCCAAAAAGCCCAACAGGGCACCTACTACACTGTGTGAAAGAGAGGCTGCTTGATAACATAGAGAATGTGGAAGGACGAGGCTGAGTTTATTTCACAAGTCAGGTTTATTCACATTCTCCAACATCATCCAAAAACAGTGAAAGAGGAAGAATCCCCCAACCTCTGTCCCCTTTATACCAGGACATCAAAACACACAGTCACATGGCACTTAATCCCCAGTAACAATGTAACTTCCTCCCGATCTTAACACCCCCCACCTTCAGTCTCTGGCCGCTGGGCGAAATCCCCCCAGGCTGTCTCCTTGCATGCCAAAGACTAAACTTTCACATCCTCGTGTTATCTCCAGAGCGGCTCAGTCCTTTGTTCCGTCTCAGATGTGAAACCTAAGGTGGTATACGTATGAATCAAACAGTGACATACATATGTGCATATGTGAGTCCCACAATATCAATATATAGATTCATTTTTGTTTGCAGTGAATTGACTGTAAACACAGTGAGCATTGAATAATGGAATTTTATAAACTAATTGAAGGAAAATACATATACATTCTGCATGAGCAACGGCAAATTTATAGTAAACACAGTCAACATAAAAAACTATGAATCAATTAAATTTTTAAACTCTGATAAAAAGGGACAGCGCGGTGGCGGAGTGGTTAGCACTGTGGCAGCAAAGCATCTCACCCTTGACAGGGGGATCCTGGGTTCGATCCCAGCCCCTGACCAACAGTGATCTGTGTGGAGTTTGCATGTTCTCCCCATGTCTGCGTGAATTTACTCCGGGATTTCTCCTGTTTCCTCCCACATGCCAAAAACATGCAAGTTAGGTTAACTGGCATCAACTGGGGATTCTAAATTGTCCTTAGGTATGACTGTGAGAGTGAATGGTTGTCTGTCTCTCTGTGTTGGCCCTGTGATGGACTGGCGATCTGTCCAGGGTGCACCCTGCCTCTCGCCCAAAGATGCTGTGATAGGCTCCAGCCCCCCCGCAACCCGAAAAAGGATTAAGCGGAAGAAGATGGATGAATGATGAAGAGAAAGACATGTGCATTCTGCATAAGTAACAGCACTAAACATGATTACAATTTAGTGATGTGGGATGATGGGAGTTGTTGTCCACTAGTCGTTTAAACAAAAACTAAATATTACTATGTTATTATACGACATCCTACAACTTTAATTACGTGGAAAATTGTGTTTTAAATTGACAAACATCATATGTGTAACTCGTGGCAAAATTTGATGGGGATCAAAAGGTAATTTTGCTCTTGCCATTCATTTCAATGGGGAATTTTTTTTTTTCGCTTTAAGGTCCCATATGTACTGATCTGTATAAAAAACCTGGATAGCTCATGCCCCATTAGCAAGTACAGAGCGAGTGGAGTCTGGCAGGCCATTGATCTCTATAGAAAAACTGGATGATTCATTGGCTGCCAGAAGTGAAGCCTCTGGCCAGCCACTTTTACCTCAATAACGTCTCCAAAAATTAACAGATTTTGCACTTCGTGGTATGGAGACACAGTTTATAATCTTGTGCAACCGGTGAACTATAGAAATCGAGTTGAACTTATGTTTAGTGGCCGTCAATTTGGATGTACTCGTGTTTTGGGTGTACGAATATGGCGGCCAATGATCCGTCTAATTTTTCTATAGAGATCAGTGGGGCAGGCGCAGTAACCAGGAATCTGGGGTGTGGATGGGTCCTGTAAACAAACTAACTATCGTGCTCGTGTTTTGCGGAGAGCTGTCACACAGACAGCAAAACAAGCACAAATAAGCAACTACACATTAAAATACAAGCCCAAAAACCCGCAACCCGTGACTGACAAGATTTGCAAGCAACTTTAAAGAAAAGCAAGCCCAAAGTCTCTTATAATAAGCGGACTTGGCAGCTGTGGAGGTGACTAGCATACCAGCTAGCATACAGCATTCAGTTGACCTGTCTCCCAGCGGCTCCACCTGGCAAGGAAAGCTCTTCCCTTCCCCTCATTGATTCCTGTGATGATTTAACCAACCTGGAGTTATCCTGCTTCTTCACTCCTCTGGCTGCTCTACCAACATCGCTATCACTGTTCATGAATGAAGGTTGTAATAAAGGTAGCAGCAAGGCTAGTGGTAAATCCAAAAAAAATAAGATCTAATAGAAGATCTGGGATAGATTGGCCTTGGGGGAGTTGTCTGGAGGAACTGCCCAGGAGGTAAAAGACGAGGTGGGTAGACCCAGGGGGGGAATGGCCCGGGGGTAGTTGTCTGTGAGGAATTGCACAAGAAGTAATATACCTGGCAGATGGCCCAGAGGGAATGGCCTGGGGGGAGTTGCTTCGATCAGGTGGATGGCGCAGAGGGGAATTGCCCAAGAAGTAAAAGAATAGGCAGAATCGCCCAAGGGCCTAAGATGAGATGACCCTGGGGGAGTTAAGGGTGGTGGGGTACCCAGACAGAGAATGGCCCAGGGGGTACAAATGCAGATTGCACCCTGTGGCTGTATATACTGATACACTGGGCTGTGGCATTAATAGCGCAATTCAAATTTTAAGCTAACCCACCATGTTGAATTTTCTTGGGGAAACTAGTTTAACTCCAGATTGATGTTGTTTAAAATGTCCCACCCATGGGACATTTCTAATTTTCTACTGCCACTCAGTGAAGAAGGAATTTGATTTACTTTGCATGTGCTATTTTTTGACATTTTTAGGGAAACTGGCCAGTACGCTAAGGAGTTAAAATACCTCATGTTGATTATCCTGAAAGTAGACAGCTAAGGGCAGTTCTTCATTTATACCAATTTTCCTTTGATATTGCCTCCAGTGCTGACAGACTTTTAACTTGAATTTTAGTAGAGGTTTTAACTTAATTGGACTTTGGCAGGAAAAGTTCAATTAAATGAAAAAAACCTAACGACCTTTCAGCTTTATCAGAGTGAGATTGCAGCATTTAGTCTCTCCTTTCGAAAAAGGTGCTCCATGTGAACACTGAAGTGGGAAAGATTAATCTGTGTGACCCATTTTGAGCAGTGCGAGTGTGACTGAAGAAATCCTTGTGACCTTTGGTGTAATGGTACGAATGCTGATAATGACTCTCTGCAGGGAGCCCCAGAGTGTAAATTAGGGCTGGTTTTCGGTTTGTTATGGAGCATAATCAAGACTCCGCTCTGGCACCTCTGAATAGAAATTAGCTGAGCAGAGGCAGTGAACTGTGAAGGGCTGGGGCATCATGAGGACAGGTGCTCACTCATACAGATAAAGTAACTCACTGATACACTTCCCGTATGCACAGGCACACTTATTCACTTTGAGACTTTTGCAGTTGACCTACACGGTGTTGTTCTATCCATCCATCCATCCATCCATCCATCCATCCATCTTCTTCCACTTAATCCTTTTTGGGTCACGGGGGGCTGGAGCCTAGTCCAGCATCTCTAGACGAGAGGCAGTATACACCCTGGACAGATCGCCAGGCCATCACAGGGCCAACACAGAGAGACGGACAACCATTCACTTTCACAGTCATACCTAAGGACAATTTAGAATCCCCAGTTTGATGCCAGTTGACCCAACTTACATGTTTTTGGCATGTGGGAGGAAACCGGAGAAATCCCGGGGTAAACCCACGCAGACACGGGGAGAACATGCAAACTCCACACAGATCACTGTTGGTCGGCGGCTGAGATTGAACCCAGGATCCCCCGACCAAGGGTGAGTTGCTGTGCTGCCGCAGTGCTAACCACTCCGCCGCCACACTGCCCAACGGTATTGTTCTGCAAACCCAAAATGCCTGCTGTTACCTGCAGAATTTACCAGTCCACAAGAATGCCAGCTTATGGAAAGTTTTCATGAAAAACTAAAAAAAAAAAAAAAAAAAATGTGTGAGACACTCCTCACTGACTTGGTAGATGTGCACTTAATATTGAGAATGCCTACTTCACCCTCTTGCCTGAGACCTGACCAGGAGACCTCTGAAGTCCTAGAACTTGCCTGGAGAAAGGAGGAATCAACAGAGGAGACACTTAACCTACGAATAGGGGGTGCACATGTGGATGCTTTGCTTGCTGTAGAAACTTTGAAATAAAGAGGAGAGTTGTACCGTATCTGCCTTATTTCTTTCCTATAACCCACCTCCTCCAGGCAGCTTTCATGCAGGGATGGTCCGTGACATTTGCAGAAACATCTCTCTGGGTTTATGATATACTGAGCAAATATGTGTCTTGGTTCTTTCTCAGGCTGTGGTTCATGTTTGTTCAATGTTTCTTGACGAACACACATCAGGTCTACCATAGAAAAATGTTCTTAGAAGTTGGCAGCTCGCTTATCTGTTTAAAACTATCTATAAACTATGTATAAACTATCTATCTATCTATCTATCTATCTATCTAAAACGAAAGATGTCTTCGGTGATGAGATACTAACAGTTTTAGATAATAGGTTACTGAAATTTGGGTGCATCAGTGTGCCATTCACCTTCATGACACGACTACAGTACAGGTCCCAGTGACTATACGCAAGGTTGCTGGTATTGACGGTTCTCGGGAGGGTCTGACATACAGGGGAAGGAGAAGAGATGTGAGTATACAGCAGGGAGATGACTCTTGAAATACTGAGAGTTCTTATTCTTACTGCAATCGTGGATAGTGGTAGTTGTATCCTTTCTTCAGCTGAAGAGGAGGAAAGCTGAAGATGTTTATGGAGGGAATATGAAGATGGCTCTTCACTTTCATGAGGAGGAGTATGTAGGACAGATGACGTTGTGGACTTCTCAAGGGTAAATATTTTCCAGGTGGAGTTATGGAATGGATCCGGTAACTGTGTATTCTTCAGAAGGTGAGTATGGAGGTACCCCGGGCCCAGTAGTTTTTCCTGTGATGATATGGTTAGGTATATTGCAATATGGAGAATCCAGACGAGAGGAGATGGACTGAGGAGGACCAGTTGCAAGAGGCACTGAGAGAGGCAGGAAAAAAAATCCAATGTAGCTTATGATATAAAGTTATGTTGAAGGCTGACATGGAATTCGTGGAGATTGATCTTCAGGGGTGGTGAGCACACTCAGGCGAACACATGAGAGCTTGGGACCAGCAGAACCAGAGAGCATAGCAAGCCGAGCACACATGAGGTCTACTTATATTGAATGAATGAATGAATGAATGAATGAATGAATGAATGAATTTATTTATTTCGGATAGTACATTACAGGTTAAAAGAAACTGTATAATATAACAACAAGGTCAAATTAGACAAAGACTCCTTCTACTATACAATTCCACGTGAGTTATCCGAAATGGGTGATGGCTGAAGCCGCAGCTTATATTGCCCACCCATATTCCATCCAAGAATTCAAAGGAGAAAAAAGAGAAAACAAGACAAGAGCGATTACAATTTAAAACAAGGCTAAGACAAAATATGACTGAGAGAAAAAGAAAACTGAGCTAGTCTAAGTTAAGCGGTTACTATTCAAAAACAAATCTAAGACATAGTGTCACAGAGAAAAAAGAAAAACTAAGCTATAACACAACACAGGCTGGAAATGTCAATCCTTATGTGAGTTTACATGTCGTCTTGTAAATATGTTTGGAGTATTTCTTCCTTTAGTTTTTGTTTAAATTGTCCAAGCTTTGTACATGATTTTAATTCAGGTCCAAAATCGTTCCATAATCTGACACCTTGCACTGAAATACAGTGTTGCTTGGTAGTTGTTCTCACTGTAGGCTTTTGAAATATACATGTTCCTCTGAAGTGATATCGTTTCTCCCTTGTTTGGAACAACTTTTGGATATTTGCGGGCAGTGATAGATTCTTCACTTTGAACATTATTATTGCGGTTTTAAAGTCGATCAGATCTTTCAACTTGAGAGTTTTTTGTTTAAGAAAAAGTGGGTTTGTTGGTTCCCTGTAAGCTGCTTTGTTGATTATTCTAATAGCTCTCTTTTGAAGCATAAAGAGTGGATATATGTTTGTTTTATATGTATTTCCCCATACTTCATTACAATATGTCATGTATGGGAGTATTAATGAATGATACAAGGTGTATAGTGTGGGTTGATTCAGCAAATTTTTCACTCTGTGTAATATTGCAATTGATTTGGATACTTTACCTTTTATATAATTAATATGTGGCTTCCAACACAGTTTGTTATCAATTATTACTCCAAGGAATTTAGTTTCGGATACCCTTTCAATCTCTACACCATTTACACTGAGTTTGGGTACTGGGTAGTTGTGATGGTTGTTAAAGACTATAAATTTTGTCTTGCTTAAATTGAGCGTTAATTTGTTTGAATCAAACCACAGTTTCAGCTTTCCTAATTCCTTTCCGAGTGTATCCAGAAGTTGTTCCAAGTTGTTTCCACTGCATAGCAGGTTAGTGTCATCAGCAAACAATATTAAGTCCATTTTTTCTGAAACTTTACATATATCATTTATATACATATTGAATAATAATGGTCCCAAAACTGAACCCTGTGGGACTCCACAGGTGACCTTCAGTAGCTCTGAGTTTTTGTTGTTAACACATACAAACTGATATCTATTCTTTAAGTAACTTCTTAACCAGGACAGTGCTACCCCTCTGATACCACAATTTTGTAGTTTCTTTAATAATAGATTGTGATCTACTGTATCAAATGCTTTTTTAAGATCCAGGAATACTCCAACTGAATACTCTTTATTTTCAATGGCTGTTGATATTTTTTCTGTAAATTCCATTAAGGCATATGCTGTTGTCCTTTTGTGTCTGAACCCATATTGCTGCTCACACAATAAATCATTCTTCAGTATGAAGTTGTCAATTCTCTCATAGAATATTTTTTCAAGCATCTTGGAAAATTGCGGTAATAGTGAAATTGGTCTGTAGTTGGAGAGTTCCCCTCTGTCGCCTGTCTTGTAAATCGGAATTACTTTAGCTATTTTCATTGCATTGGGAAATATACCTGATTGGAGAGACAGGTTACAGATATACGTCAGTGGTTTCACTATGCATTCGATAACAGTTTTGACTAGTAGCATATCAATACCATCGCAGTCAGTAGATGTTTTACTTTTGAACGATTTAACAATTTCAATGACCTCTCTTTCGTCTGTGTTCTTTATGAAGATGGTGTCTTTTACAGCAGTGTTATTGCATATTGAATCACCTGTTGGCACCGTAGTGGGTATTTCTCGGGCCAGTTTAGGTCCAATGTTAACAAAAAAATTATTAAATTCATCTGCAGGTGAAGCTATATTCACATTCGGAGTCGATTTATTATTTTTTGGAGTGTTAGTTGGGTAGCTGGTATTTCTGCTTTTATTTCCAAGGATACTGTTGATTATTGTCCATGTATTTTTAATATTGTCTTTGTTTTTTTCCAGTTCTTTACTGTAATAGTCTCTTTTACTACATCTTATTATATATGTTAACTTATTTTTGTATGTTTTATACCACTGCTCTGCTTCTTTTGTCCTTTTCTTTATGAAAGCTTTATATAATAAATTTTTCTTTTTACACGCCTTTTGTAGTCCTTTGGTTAGCCATGGTTTGTCAGTAAATTTGTGTTTAAGCTTTTTTTTAACTAATGGGCAGTTTTTTTCATAAAGAGTGGTTACAATGTTTGTAAATGTGTCATAGGCTTCATTTACATCTGATACATAGACTTCTGTCCAGTCTTGCTTCAGCAAGTCCTCTTTAAGAAAACTGATTGCGTTTGGTGATTTGTGTCTGAACGATTTTGAGATTTTTTCTGGGTTGGGCCCCGTGTGGCCATGGATAAGTGCAAAGATTGGCAAGTGGTCGCTTATATCATTTATCAATAATCCACTTTCTATTTTCTTGTCGAGAACATTGACAAACAGGTTGTCAATAAGTGTAGCAGAGTGAGCTGTGATTCTACTGGGATGTGTTATTGTGGGATATAGACTCATGCTGTACATAGAGTTCGTGAACTCTGTAACTACATTTTGTTGATGTGGATTAAGTAGATCAATATTGAAATCTCCACAAATTGCTACCATTTTCTTACTAGTAATATTATTGTACAGCTCGACTAATTTATCTCTGAATGTCTCAATGCAAGTTCCCGGCGTTCTGTATATGCAGCTTATGATTAGATTTTTTGTTTTGTCTAGGTCAATCTCAACAGTAACACATTCCAGAATCCCTGGTAGTGCTGAGGACATTTCATTTACAAGCTTACATCTATATAGGTCATCAATATACAGTGCAACACCACCACCCTTTTTTTGAGATCTGTTAATGTTAAACATCTGATATCCCTCTATTGCCATCAGGGGAGCCTGGTCTGCATTAAGCCAGGTTTCAGAGACTGCTATAGCTGTGAATTTTCTGTTTAGCTGTTTTAAATAGTCCTGAATCTGTGAGAAGTTTTTGTTAAGACTTCTGCTATTGAAGTGTATTATTGACAGTTTACCATCTAATTGCACTTGACTTTTGAATTGCTTTTCAGTGTAATATTCACAGTGGTTATGAATATTATTGAAAAAGTGGTTATCAGGATCAATATCATTCTCCATCTCTTGTGGTTTATGTTCAGCATAGTGGCATATTTTTAGAGTTTGAGTTTCCTCACTCTGTGTTTCATAGTCAGTGTTCATTTGTATTTATCTAAGTCAGTAGCATCTCTGATCATTATACTTTTTGCTTGCTCAGGTGTTCCATTTAGTTTAATCCAAATTCTACAATTTCTTGTCCAGGTTGACTGTATCTTATTATGTTTCTTTAGCATCCGTGCCTGCCGTGCTAATTCAGCGTTTTTTTTTGTCAGGTGTTCATTTAGGTAAACTTGAGTTTCCTTTAGTTTTTTGGCCTGCCTCAGTATGTCATTTTTCACCCTCCTGTTCACAAAGCGCATCACAATTGATTTCTTTGTTTTGTTATCTTTCTTCGGTAAAGCATAACAGGCTGAGATCGCATTGGCTTCTACCTTAATGTCTTTATCATTAAGGAACTGAAGCACTTGGTTTTCTAAGGACATTGATTCACTTATGGAAGCATGTTCACCACTCAGTCCTGTAGCGGCATGGGCGTACGACTGATATCTGATGTCTAGTCCACTTATAACTATGTCATCAATGCGAGAACCTTGTTCAAGATCCTCAACGCGTTGCTCCAAAAGACGCCCGTGTTGCTCCAGGTCCATAATTTTTTTGTCTTTTTCTTTTATTATTGAATGTAGGGCTTGTACCTCCTGTATTAGGTCTAATATTTTGTCCTGCTGGCTAGTCACTTTGGCCAGTTCATCTAACACAAAGTTCAGAGTTTTTTTAATTTCTTCCATTTCCTCTTTTTTGGGTGGCATTTTACTGACCTGTGGATAGAAATAAGCAGAGAATCCGGCTAGGCCTCAACTAGCTCGGTCACTACTGGACCCGCCGCTCCTGCGCAGCTTCTCCGCCGAGTGACGCTGCTCAGCTCCGCAGATCACCGCCGTCTATCGCCGGCGCCTGCCTCCGTCTACCTGGCCAGTTATGTCGTGCACCGCCGGCGCAGCCGGAATCCACCGATCACAGCCACTCGTCGCCGTCTGGCTAGGCGGCTCCTCCGCTGGGCCCCGTCTAGGCCCCGTCACCGACCGCCGTCAGTCTGGTCGTTCCTCGGCTGGGCCTCGCAATTGGGCACCGGTTCAGACCACTGTCCTGCTGGATCCAGGTGGCCCCCGTCTCTCACCAACGCCGCGCCCGAGCTCCCAATCGCCGCCTCGGTTGGTTCGTCCTCCTTTTAAATCCTTCTCTCCTCGGCTCCAGATGGCCAGATGTAAAGAATACCTTCTCACTGCTGCAGTTACTCTGGGTTAGCATCTGGGTTAGCATCAGAGGCGAGCCTTTAGAGGTCGGAAACGGGGCGAAACGGAGCCAGATCTACCAGAACCTTCACCAGGTCAGCACTGGGTCGTAAGGGTATTCCCCACGTTTGTTGGTAGCCAACAGAAGTCCTTATTTTGATGGTTTTGCTTAAAATTCTCGGCTCATATCAAGCATTACAAGTGCAGCACCGGAAGTACCGCCGGAAGTCCTCCTTCCGGACTTATTGAAGCAGCAATAAGGACAGATGCGCTATTGAGAACACCTGCAGGTAATGAAGTAATCAATACTGCTGTGAGTGGGTGTGCTCACCTACAGACCATAACATAAAGCAATATTAAACTATATCTCTCAGTCTCAACATGCAGAATCTTTATAAAGGACACCTTGACTTTGCATTAAAATTTAATAGAAAGTAACAGATTTTAAACATGCATTATTACTGTGGTGAACATTACAAAATATGTAAAAAAAAAAATAAAAGAACTGCATGACTTACCTGCCAAGAGGATTGATGGGTAAAGCAATATTTTAATGTTGCATTAAATATTAGTAGAATTCTAAATACAGCTCATGATGTGTTTGACCAGATAAGGACACAAATGTAGGCACAGAAACAAGACCAGAGCTTGGATGCAAATGTAAGTATTTATTGTAATTTATTTACTCTGCAGGGAACAGCTACAGCCGTCCTGTGGAGCATAGAGGGGAGAAGGTAGGTGGGTGAACGTTAATAGAAAAGATCAATGAAATCATTATTAATTTGATGCTTAAGGGTTTTTTTTTCCTTCAGGGCATATGAGGTTTGGCCCAGGTAAGGAGAGGTGAATCTTCTTAGGTAGGTTTCCAGCTGGTGGTGGTGTTAGTTGAATGTTTTCGAATAATGAACGGCCGGCTTATGTGGTAGTAATGGTCCAGATAGGTGAGTTCTGAGAGGGTAAGGTCCAAGAAACAATCCGAGGAAATTCCTGGGGTGAGAATTAGTTGAAAGGTTTTATTTGCAGGGGTGGCTTATATGGTGGTTTCCAGACAGGAACCCGATGAGCTTGGAGGCAAAGGAAGCAAGCAGACCACTGGAGAGCACAGGTGGAGAATTGCAGAGCAGTAGACACAAGTAACAACAGTGAGCTGCAGAATCATCATGTTCCCACACAACTAGTAGCGTGTGCTGCTCCTTTATAGTTGTGTGAGTAATCAGCAGTAGGTAGATAATGAGTGCCAGCTACAGGTAATCAAAGGAGAGCGAGTCAGACTGAATGGTGTATGTAAGTGTACCTGCTCACTTGAGATTCATTACAGCTCGAGAGTTCTTTATCTCAAAAACTGAAGCTTGTAGTCTTTGAAGATTTACCTGCCAAATGTAACATCTAACAATGTATACCACTTGGTCAGTTTGATTTTGGTTCCTGTGTCTAAACTCAAATTAAATTTTACTTTCTTTATGATATCTGGTGTTCTTAAGAGAGAGAATATCAAATAATAATAGGATAAAAACCATAGTCATAAATTAAAGCCCAAGCATCTGTCTACATCTGGAAATTGCATTGTGTCATTATGCGGGTATTTTGGAATTTATTACTATACAAAGATCGTCTACCATAAATTTCAATGATGTGTATGAAAAAATGGCAAAAAGGCAAGATGCTGAAACTTTTGCTGTGTGTGTCAAGAGCGATGCTCAACATGCATGTAAACCACACACTTCTCACGCTGGTGATGCAAATAATGTAACCTTTTAGCACGGCTGCTAAAATAAAAAGGCAGCCATCATGTAGACAATCTGGGAGTCAAAAGGTCAAGGTTACTAGGTTAACCAATTGACATGTTTTTAATATGATGCACCCAATATGCAGAGATAGAGAGGAGAACAGCTTTTGTGCAAAAGTGAAAGTGATTTTACTGTATGAATTAATAGCAAGAAGCAGCTGGTGCCGGAAACCCTGGGGAGACCCAGAGGAAAATGGTGAGTATCGGAACTGGTAACCAGTATTGAATTTTAGAAATTAGTTTCTTACTTTTACAGGTGTGGGAGCAGATGGTGAGTATTTTGCAGGCTCCAGTCTTCTTCTTGCAATGGTGATCTTCAGTGATCAGGCCAACAAAACTGCAGGTGAGGAGGTTGCCCCAGGCTCGGGGACTTGAGGTAAGTATAAATGTTTATATTTTGCTTGAGACTTACAGAAGGAGGAGATGTGAATCCAGGTGAGGAAGGTGGTCCGCCAGAGTGAGTCAAATGTCCACCCACAGGAGTCTGTGAGATATGTATTTAATATGGAAGTGTAAGATGGACACGCACCTCCAGGTGGCGTCTCCGCCCCGCCCTACATAAGGCCAGGCTGGCCATCTTATTACTTTTATCTCGCCTGAGCTTTGCCAGTGATCTGTCAGTGGCTGTCAACTTGAGTGAGTTCAGTAAAGCTGTGTTCCACAAGTCACCTTGCCTCATCTGTGAACCAGGG